>CM046879.1:92212369-92905747 GCA_025667525.1 Glebionis coronaria | reverse complement strand
ACCTAGTGATGAAAATTAAGCTAGTGATTAAGTTCTAAACTGCAAATAAGCTACTAATTCATTAACATCTACTCAGTAACATATTTGATCAGACATTCAAACAATATTACACTAAGAATTTAGCATGTTTGCAACAGTTTAGAGGAATCATAAATGTAGAAATCAAAAACCTTTTAGCTAAGGCCTCCTTTGGGGAGTAGAGTAGCGCTGGGCTATCTAGCTAGTGCTAAACCACCACCTTAGCACTAGTATCACCAATCAACCAATCAGCTAATCAACTAGAACTCCATTGATGATCAGAAAACCTTCAATGCTAGAAAATGGATGATCAGAACTAAAAACTCAGCTATAGGATGAACTCAACAGCAACAATCTTCAACAAGCTTCTAATGATCACTCATGATCATTAGAAACAAAGCAATAACAATGGAGAATGAACAGTAAGTAAGCAGTGAAAGAATTGGAGGGAAATTTGAATTTTATTGATTATGAATGAAAAGTTGTTACAAAGTTTGTAATAACTACCTAACAGACTCTCAAAAGGTTGTCAAGCTTTTGAGAGTTGTTAACTACAACTGCTAACAAAATTGAGAGAGAGAACTAAAATCTAGTGTGTGTGTTTTCACACTAGCTAACTATGCACAAATGAGAGCCTACATCCCTATTTATAGAATGAGAAAGTGAAGTAGTTGGGAAGAGTGACGTGTCCAATCCAATCATTTAGCTCCACGTGTCAAAATTCTGCTAATTGAAATTTGTAGGTGAAGAACTCACTTGGGGATTTTTAATCGAGTGGTTGTCATGTTAATTGAGTTGTTGGGATGAATTCGTCTCTTGATTTTGAGCAACTTTCATGTTTATAACAACTTCTGAAATGCACTCTAGCTCAATCCCGTTCCTGGCAATTTTTGTTGAAGAAGATGACACGTGGCAGGTTGTGGTTGGATGAGAGATAAGTACATGGATCATTATCCATTTTGGTGAAATATGATTGGCTGGTTAATGAGTTGGTGGATCACACTGTTGTGATTGGGTAATAAATGAATGGCGGTTGTGAGTGGGGTGATGTGGTGATCCGTGTCACCCTTTTCCTTGCTTCTCATTTGTCCACACCATTTCACATGGATTAAGCCTCAAAATACTTTGCAAAGTTGGCAGTTTTAACCCCTTGACTTGGCAAATTGCTAATTTGAGCTAGAATCTTCATTCCTTTGGCAAAAATGATCCTTCAACTTGCAATCTTGCTTCTTTTGACCCTTTGACTTAATTGACTTCATGGTTGACCATGTTTGACTTTGATCTTGACTATGGTAAATGTACACTTTTGGTCCGTCATCTTTGAAATGTTGTCAAGATAGGTCCTTGTTCTTCAAAGTCTTGTCACTCTTGATCCTTCTTTGTCTTTTTCATCTAATTAAGCTTGATTTTCTTCTTGTTTGCTTGAAATTGTATCCTTCTTACCTATTTGATCACACACAAAGAACATACCACATAATACTGCTTTTATAGCACAAAAATTAGGTATTTGCTATGTGTTTTAGGGTGTTTTGTTGATTAATTGATACGAGTTTTTGCTCATATCACTATCGGAATAAGCCGGTCGGAATCAAGATCGGAATGTACCAAGAAGAATCCTGTCAGAATATCCAAAACACCTCCTGTCGGAATACCAAACAAACACCCCTGATCGGAATGTCAAATCGGAATCCTAGTCAGAATATCAAAACCCCTTTCTGATCCAGCAATCGGAATGTTGGTCGGAATGTAAAGCCCTTTTCCGACGTGGTATGATCGGAATACAGTAAAAGGAAATGTAAATAAGAAAAACAAATAAGCTATCTAATAAGCTACACGTGCACAACTTGATTTTAATGCAAAAATCTGTTAATCGGCTCAAAAGAAGAAGGGGAAATTTAGTCTTATCAAAAATGGTTCATTAATAAGCTCAGAAAATGATAATAAGCTAAAATGAGCTTATTTTGATTTTTGTTGACCAAAAATCCAAAAATCTGAAAACTTCAAAACTTAACCAGGAACACTTTTTGAAGTGATTTGTGAAAGAAAATAAGCAAGTTTCTGAAGTGGATAAGCTAGTATGAGAAAACAGCTAAGCCTTTTATCATAGGGAATTGCATTTGCTCAAGTGCTGAAACAAATGCTTATTACTAGCTCATTACTAGATACTGTATAATTTCCTATAAACAGCTTAAACTACATATGTTGTGTGAGGGCTAGAAACAAATTTCAAGTAAATCCATCAAGTAACAAAGAAATGGCATTGGATTGAAGATCAAGACTTTTCTGAAAACTAGTTAATCAAGACTGACCCAAACTTTTGATGATGCCATTTGCCTTTTTGACTAAAGACTTGACCTGAAACTTTGTAAACTAGTTTACCTTGACCTATTGAATGAATAAGGACTAGAATTAACCAACTACAACTACTTAAACACAATTGAACACCTATTACCAAACACTAGTTTAACTGAACATTTAAAACTTTTGTAAAGGAGATTTGAGTTAAAAGCTCAATTGATTGGAGACAGATATTAAGCCAAGTGTAATGACTGAAATGTGATGAAAAGAACCCAAGTTCAAGCTATGAAACAAACTTTTACTCTAAATGCAATATCAAGGTAATATGACTGATTTTAAGCACCTAGTGATGAAAATTAAGCTAGTGATTAAGTTCTAAATTGCAAATAAGCTACTAATTCATTAACATCTACTCAGTAACACATTTGATCATACATTCAAACAATATTACACTAAGAATTTAGCATGCTTGCAACAGTTTAGAGGAATCATAAATGTAGAAATCAAAAACCTTTTAGCTAAGGCCTCCTTTGGGGAGTAGAGTAGCATTGGGCTATCTAGCTAATGCTAAACCACCACCTTAGCACTAGTATCACCAATCAACCAATCATCTAATCAACTAGAACTCCATTGATGATCAGAAAACCTTCAATACTTGAAAATGGATGATCAGAACTAAAAATCAGCTACGGGATGAACTCAACAGCAACAATCTTCAACAAGCTTCTAATGATCACTCATGATCATTAGAAACAAAGCAATAACAATGGAGAATGAACAGTAGGTAAGCAGTGAAAGAATTGGAGGGAAATTTGAATTTTATTGATTATGAATGAAAAGTTGTTACAAAGTTTGTTATAACTACCTAACAGACTCTCAAAAGGTTGTCAAGCTTTTGAGAGTTGTTAACTACAACTGCTAACAAAATTGAGAGAGAGAACTAAAATCTAGTGTGTGTGTTTTTACACTAGCTAACTATGCACAAATGAGAGCCTACATCCCTATTTATAGAATGAGAAAGTGAAGTAGTTGGGAAGAGTGACGTGTCCAATCCAATCATTTAGCTCCACGTGTCAAAATTCTGCTAATTGAAATTTGCAGGTGAATAACTCAATTGGGGATTTTTGATTGAGTGGTTGTCATGTTAATTGAGTTGTTGGGATGAATTTGTCTCTTGATTTTGAGCAACTTTCATGTTTATAACAACTTCTGAAATGCACTCTAGCTCAATCCCGTTCATGGAAATTTTTGTTGAAGAAGATGACACGTGGCAGGTTGTGGTTGGATGAGAGATAAGTACATGGATCATTATCCATTTTGGTGAAATATGATTGGCTGGTTAATGAGTTGGTGGATCACACTGTTGTGATTGGGTAATAAATGAATGGCGGCTGTGAGTGGGGTGATGTGGTGATCCGTGTCACCCTTTTCCTACCTTCTCATTGGTCCACACCATTTCACATGGATTAAGCCTCAAAATACTTTGCAAAGTTGGCAGTTTTAACCCCTTGACTTGGCAGATTGCTAGTTTGAGCTAGAATCTTCATTCCTTTGGCAAAAATGATCCTTCAACTTGCAATATTGTTTCTTTTGACCCTTTTGACTTAATTAACTTCATGGTTGACCATGTTTGACTTTGATCTTGACTATGGCAAATGTACACTTTTGGTCCTTCATCTTTGAAATGTTGTCAAGATAGGTCCTTGTTCTTTAAAGTCTTGTCACTCTTGATCCTTCTTTGTCTTTTTCATCCAATTAAGCTTGATTTTCTTCTTGTTTGCTTGAAATTGTATCCTTCTTATCTATTTGATCACACACAAAGAACATACCACATAATACTGCTTTTATAGCACAAAAATTAGGTATTTGCTATGTGTTTTAGGGTGTTTTGTTGATTAATTGATATGAGTTTTTGCTCATATCAAAACCCCTACACTTGAAAATTGTCATGTCCTCATGCAATGCTATATTTTAAAGCACAAATTTACATTCTCCTCATAATTAATCCACCTTGGCCATTATGGAATGCATCTACACTACTCTATACTAGATGATGCATGATTTTAATTTTTAACAATGCAATGCACAAAATACAATTATATTTATATCTTTTTGGATTTTCTTGAAATGGTTTGATGGAAATAACTCATAAAGAATTCGATGACTTTGATTAGGGCTTGGGTACCATGGATACTTATCACCCTCAAGTTTCACTTTCCCCATACCAAGCTTAAAAATGGGATCATTGTATTCACAAGTAAAAAGTGCATCAACTTATTCATAACAATTAAATGTGGAACCGGTTATTATTAGAGCAAATTGCTTATGGGCAAATTTGTCATTATTTCAAGTGTGAAGTATAAGAAATGCAAAATCCAAAAATAAGGAAGCACGGTTTTAATCCTAAGTAATCCTCTCATCCATTACTTGAAAAACCGCCCACAATTAATATAAGTCCGTTTCAAGATTAATAAGTCATTCGCCTTATGTGTAAAATCCTCATGTCATGCTTTCATAAGTAGCTACACACTCGCTATGGAAAGAAAATTAAAACTCACGCAATAATTTACATCCGCCATCTTTTTGAGACTTTGGATCTTCAACCCCGTAACCCGTCAAGGTAATATTGGATTGGAGCAATCTATTGAATCCCCGCAACCCGTCAAGGTAATATTGGAACTCAATAGTCACTATAATTAACACCACACTGCCCCTCTTGGGAGTCTTGCATAATTTTTTTTTTCTTTTTCTTTTTCTCTTTTTTTTTCTTGCCACTCATTTTTTTAAGCCGCTCTTATTTTTCTTTATTCCTCACAAAGAAAGTAGAAAAGAATAAAAGGAAAAACATCCGCTAAATATTGAGCATGACATAAGTCTAGTACACATAAAACGTTCTAACTTAGAATCTTATGACGTACTTATATCAACCATGAATGATTAGACAAAAATGCATAAGAGATTACAAACCAATTAAAACCGTTCTTGATTATTTATTAACATATATACATGCGAAGAAAATAGAGGTAAAGAAGAGAAGGGTTTAGCCACAAGTAATTATCATGAAGTTTATCTAGCCCTTTTATACTTGCTTCAACTCTATCATTTCCCATTCTCC
This sequence comes from Glebionis coronaria, assembly GCA_025667525.1. NCBI lineage: Eukaryota > Viridiplantae > Streptophyta > Magnoliopsida > Asterales > Asteraceae > Glebionis > Glebionis coronaria. Next base: position 92,900,316 of record CM046879.1, on the reverse strand, counting down.
ACAAATTTAAAATCTCAAATAATGAGAGTGGTGGATGCTTAGCCTAATAGACCAATGAAGGACTACATGGTTAAGGATACTAGCTAGAGAATGCTAAAATAAGCAAACTTGGGTTGAGTCAAAATATCCATGGCGGGCCTAATATGTCAAAGAAATCTAAACTTGTTAAACCATGTTTTTATTATATTTTTTACTCTTTTGGATTTTTGATGAAAAGCAAAAGAAAAATATATACAATGCAAATGAGATATGCAAATGAAGAATGATTAATGCAAAAATTATGAATGCATATTTTTGGTGGCCAAAGTAGATCAAAAATTTGAAAATGTTTGAAAAAATAATTTTCCAATATTATCATGAAGATTAATGACAAATTCTAGGTAAGGTCACTTCGATAGAAGACCCCCCTACACTTAAGCTAAACATTGTCCTCAATGTTTAAGATAATGGAAGTATAAAAACTTACCCTACACTTATCCTCAATGAATAGACTTTGCTTAACCCAAGTTAAGGAAAGGTCAACTATTAGTGAATTCATGTTTAAGCACAAGGTGTCTATGAAAAATCACAATAGTAACGAAGTGAACCGGATACAAGGGCCTCCTCCATAAGCTCCAAAGCATGAAATGAGTGAGCAACCCTACAAACAATATAAAGACAAAAGAATGGGAAAATAGCAATACCGGGGTCGAACACCTTTTCCTTTAAGGGAAAATAGCACTCAGGCTCAGCAGAATGGGAAGAAGATCCGCGAAGAAGCACAACCTCGTCCTCAGAAGATGGACAAAGAGGTGTCAAATCGTATGTGCTGCAGATATTGGTGTCGACCGGTTTCTTCTCCTTGGAAAGAATGTTCTTCAAATCCAAAGTAGGATCAAGACGCTAATCTTCAAAGTCCAAAGGAGGAGCATCACTCTCATGAGGGAAGTAAGTGTTGAGAAACGTAGAGAAGTCTTCCTCAAATGAGTAATCGTCCAAAGTAGGATCGAGTGATGGCGGAGGATCTTCATCATGTGAAGAATTGCTCGAAAGAGTATCGACCTCATCAAAATCATCATATGTGGGCAGCTCGGGATACTCAGAAGTAAGGTCATCATAATCATCCGAATCTGAGCTAGAATCATCATCATCATAAGCATCAAAGACCGGTGGAGAATCATAAATGGGAGAAGCGTCCAAATTAGGGAGAGAAGCATCCACATCATCATGAAAAAGTGGATTATCGATGGAAGAATCGAATAGAGGATTGTTGTAGACGACAAAGTCATCATGCACATTAATCATATTCACTAATTCGCGGCCTCCAAAGGATTTACTTGTAAGCTTCTCCATTTTGAAAACTTGTGCATCATCCCCGACTCGTAAGATTAACTCACCTTCGGCAACATCAACTAAAGCTCGTCCGGTTCTCAAGAATGGCCGACCAAGTATTAAAGGAATACGAGGGTCCATTTCATAATCAACAACGACAAAGTCTACCGGGAAAGTAAATGTGCCAACTTTGATGAACACATCTTCGACAATACCAACGGGGTAAGCGAGAGTGCGATTTGCAAGTTCAAGAGTCATCATCGTTAGAGTGAGGTCGGGTAATGATAGTGTTTTCCAAACACTCAAAGGCATAAGATTAATACTGGCCCCGAGATCAGCAAGGGCAGTAAATTCTTCAGTTTTGTTGAACACGGCAAGGCAACACAAAACGACCGGGATCTCCAAGCTTTTCCGGAAGTTCTTTGAGAATAACTGCAGAGCAGTTTTCATTTAAGCGTGTGTTGGCGAGTTCAATCAGCTTCTCCTTCTTGTTAAGCAATTCCTTAAATGCTTTAACAAATTTGGTCATGTGGACAAGTGCTTCAAGAAAGCTAATGTTGAAGTTCATTTGAGAAATCATCTTCACATAGCGTGTCACTTCGGAGTCCTCCTTGGTTAGCATTTTGGTCTTGCCTAAACGAGAGGGATAAGGGATATTGGGTTTGGGTGGTGAAGGTGTAGGTGTAGTAGGTAAAGGTTGAGATGTTGAAGGTTCCTTCCTAGATACATTGTCATGACGAGGCGGAGACGGTAATGGTGCACTAATACTAGGTGTAGGAGGAGTAGGGATACATGGTGGTGGAGGAGGTGTAGATGATGGGGGTGGAATTGGTGGATCGACAATGGTAATTACACTACGCGTAGTAATAGCACTCACATTTGCTCGCGGATTGGTGACAGTGTTTGAAGGTAGAGAACTTGCAGTAGAAGGTTGAGCGGCGGGCAAGAAACTAGCAAGCATATTCTTCAAGTCATTTGTTTGATTGCTGAAGGAGGATTGAATGTTATCTCGAAGCTCGGATCTAATCTTATTTCCTTGCTTGGTGATATCTCCTTTCAGATTGATAATTTGGCTCTGTAGATTCTTGATTTGCTCACCGTGGGTTCTCATGATGGTTTCAACATCCGGATTACTGGGTAGGGTTTGTTGAGCGGGTGGGTGATAAGGATTAGAAGCTCTTGGTGGGATTTGGTTGCTTCTATTGTAGTTGTTGGCGGGGTTTTGGTTTTGAGGAGAAAAACCGGGTGAAAGATAGTTGTTGGACCGGTAACTCAGCAAATTTCTATCCCCTTGAGGTAGAGCTTGGTAATTTTCTGGTGAATAATTACCATAAGCTGCATACACATTTTTCAGATTTCCTTGAGTTGAAGGACAATCGGTGTATGAGTGAGGACCGCCGCATGTTTCACAAGGATTGGCAACCGCTTTAACTTGTTGTTGTTGTTGGTTTGAAGCGAGAAGCGTGATACTTTTGCTCATTTCAGTCATCATGCAGGTGAGTTCGGTCATCTCAGGGTTTGCTGAGGTGGAAGAAACATTGACTCTCGGGTTGTTCCTTGAAGAAGCAGAGGAATCCCAGTTTTTGTGATGAGTAGTCGTGTTCTCAATTAGCTCTATACACTCCTCGGGTCTCCTTTTCATGAATGTGCCACCGGCGGCTGCATTAATCGTATCACGATCTCGAAAAGTCAAACCGTTGTAGAAAGTATCTATTAAGGTCACAGGGAGCATGTTGTGGTTTGGACATCTATCGATCAAGACATCATATCTCTCCCAAGCATCAAAAAGAGATTCATCAGGGTCTTGCATGAAACCGCTGATTTGATTGCGAAGGCTTGTGACCATGGATAGTGGAAAGTAGCGCGATAAAAAGCGTTGAGTCATGTCATCCCAAGTGTGAATAGAATTCTTCGGGAGACGATCAAACCATTTCTCGGCATGATGTGATAAAGTATGTGGGAAGAGTTGAAGGCGTAGAACATCCATTGTGGCACCAGGCAACTTCATGCTTTGGGTGATTGTAATGAACTTGTAGAGGTGTTTGTTGGCATCATCATCAGGCAATCCACGGAATGGGTTAGTTTGCACTTGCTGAATCATGTGGTGCTTCAACGAAAACTCAGGAGCGTTGATTTGCATCGGCGCAATCGGTCCTCCTCGTCCAAACATGGTAGGTTGACAAAGCTCCTCCATTGTTCGAAGATCGGGCTTTGGAAGAACATTGTTGTTATTATTGAGGTGCGGTGGAATATTGTTGTTGACACCTGACATACTTAAATCTTCTTGAGTCTCGGGCTCTTGATAATTAGAAGATCTAGTACGCATACACCTGAAAATGCAAAAGAAAAAGAAACCAAACACAAAGACAATATATATACACAATAAAGATAAAATCTTTTTGGATTTTTGAAATTTTTAATTTTTATGGATTTTTAACAATTTTTAATTTTTATGATTTTTTTGAATTTTTTATGCAAGAAAAATAACGTTCATAAGTGAACGGATCCCAAAAAGCAACGCGTCTTTCACAGAAAACCGTTAATCTTTACGAAAAGAGCCGGCAGCGGCGCCATTTAATAACTGGATTTTACTCAGTTTAAAAGTTATCGTTCTAGTGTTCTAATCGAATTGATCTAGGTTCTATGTGCGACTCAGCTGTCTTTGGTGAAACAATAGATTTATCGTTGTAGTATTAAAAAGTGCAAAACAATTAACGTAAAAATGCAGTAATGTAAATCTAAATCTAATTAAAAGTAATGGGTGCGAATTTAAAAACGTGTCGGAAAATAAATTAATTAAATGACTTAAAATTAAAACGTGACGAGAATTGAAATTAGACAAATAATTAAAATGATAACTTAAAAAATTAAACACGACAAAATATGAAAACAAACACCCAATCGGAATATATTCCGATCAGACTCACCATCAGAATGAACACACAACCCCTATCGGAATGTTGATTGAAAACACCAGATCGGAATATGTCACCTTTTCAGATCGGAATAACCAAACAACCCCAGATCGGAATGCGCTATGGGAATACAAAGGTGCAACCTATCGGAAAGTTTCAGATCGCAATGCAGTCTAGATCGCAATGTGTCAGATCACAATACAGTTCAGATCGGAATGATACTAAGAAAAATTGGGCAGCACTTCGACTAAGTAAACCTCAAGAGCCGTCGGAATGTGCGATCGCAATGTGCGATCGCAACCCCAAATCGGAATGAGGGTGATGTTACTCCTATCGCAATCCCGGATTGGAATGCAAAACCCTTGTCCAAAACTGTCACTATCGGAATGTGGTAAAGCAAGCCGTCGCAATGTGTGTTAACCCTTCCTTTCCGATGGAATGCAAATTCGTAATAAGCTCAAATCTTAATAAGCTAATTCTAATAGGCAGTAACAAAATAAATTCGGATGAAATGAAAACAAGGCAAGAAAATAAGCTAAAAAGTTAAAAACTTTCAAAACTTAAAAGTAAAAACGAAACTTAATGAGATGGATTTTAAAAAAGTAAAGCTTTTAAGAAAACTTTTAAAACAATTAAGCTAAATACCAAATAAGCACATAAGATTATCAAACTTATGGCTATTTCGAATTAAGACTTAAAAGAAAAAGAAAAGACAAGACTTTTAATCAAATAAGCAAATGGATTAAGCAAAAGTTTGCTTAATCCGAAATTGTAACCGAATCAAAAAGAAGAAGAGTAGAATGAGATTGGTAAAAATAAGCTTGATCAAATGATAAAGAAAGATTAAAGACAACAAAATTAAAGAACACAAATTAAAAACACTTACTTAGAAATTAAAGGATAATTAAGGTGCAAAACATGTATTTAAATGACATGAAAAGTAAATGACAAGATATGAAAATGATGGAAGACTAATTGTCACCTTAGCCAACAAAAATGAAAATGAGATACTAATGATCTATTTATAGGAGATTAGGAGAGTGGTTAGAGGAAGCTTCCTCCTCTCCTTCCTTTCTTGTTAATTACACCATTAAGTCCTTCCTTCTTAGTCTTTTGTTAATCTTGGACTTTAAGGACTTCTGGCCCGGGATTTCTTTAAACTCGTCTTTTAATTCTTCAATAAATAAGACTCGAGTTCTTCGGCTTTTGGTAAACTTCTGTCTTTTGACTTTTTCTTCGATAAATCTTCAGAAATGGTCTTGGACTTTCGTTCTTTTTGCACTCTCGACTTCTCGACTTCATCTTTCATCTTTTTCTTCAATAAAAGCCCGTAAATGCCGTGTTTTCTCCACTTTTCACAATTTCATCCTAAATCACAACAAAAACACAAACCACGCATAATTCCGACATAAAAGACATAAAATACACGTTTTGGCTCGGTTATTATTGTAATTAAGTGGTATAAAAGATGGGTGTTTTCACACCTATCACCTACACTTATCCTCAGTTCTATACCCTTATTTCTAACCTACAACACTCTAAACCTAGTTATACGATGCTTGAGTTAAGGAGTCTCTAGCTCGACTCGTCCCTCAATGAATTAATTCATGGGGAAAATGGGGATCTCTTGGACCATTTCAACGGAAATGTCCTCCCCAAAATAATGTTTCACACGGTGACCATTCACTTTAAAGTTTGGACCATCGGGTTGTGACAACTCAATAGTTCCATATGGAAACACTTGGGCAATAGTGAATGGACCGGACCATCTCGACTTAAGCTTGCATGCAAAATGTTTCAACCTTGAGTTAAAGAGGAGAACCGGCTCTCCAACTTTAAACTCACAGTTCTTGATCTTATCATCATGCAATTTCTTAGTTTTTTTCTTGTAAAGCAAAGAATTCTCATAGGCATTGGCTCTCAATTCATCCATCTCATTAAGTTGATCTTTCCTATGTGAACCGGCTTGGTTTAAATCAAAGTTAGCCCACTTGAGAGCCCAAGATGCCTTGTGTTTTAACTCGAATGGGAGGTGGCACGCTTTTCCATAGACAAGCCTATAAGGAGTACAACCAATTGGTGTCTTAAAAGCTGTCCTAAAAGCCCACAAAGCATCATCAAGCTTATCCGACCAAGAAGCTCGATGCTCTCCCACCGTTCTCACTAAAATTCTCTTTAAACCACGATTTGTGACCTCGGTTTGACCATTGGTTTGAGGGTGATACGCGGTAGAAAGTCTATGATTAACTCCATATTTCTTCATAACTCTCGTGAATTGATCATTACAAAAGTGCGTACCACGATCACTTATGATGGCCGGAGGTACACCAAATCTAGCAAACAATTGCTTTAAGAACTTCACAACAACTCTAGCATCATTGGTAGGTAAGGCTTTAGCCTCCACCCATTTAGACACATAATCCACCACCACAAGTATATACTTGTTTCCCTTAGAAGATGGAAAAGGTCCCATGAAATCTATGCCCCATACATCAAAAATCTCACACTCTTGAATAAAATTTTGTGGCATCTCATCACGTTGCGTAATTTTTCCTTGTCTTTGACACACATCACAAAATTTCACCATCTCTTGGGCATCTTTGTAAATAGAAGGCCAATAGTAACCCGAATCAAAGACTTTCTTGGCAGTATAGTTGGGCCCAAAATGTCCACCCGTAGGTCCTTTATGACATGCTTCTAAAATTTTAAATGCCTCGGGCCCATCTACACACCGTCTAATGATTTGGTCTACACATTGCCTAAAAAGATAAGGATCATCCCAAAAGTAGTACTTAACTTCCTTAAGAAATTTCTTCTTTTGTTGGTAAGTAAGACCCTCAATAAGCACATTCCCCACAAGATAGTTTGCTATATCCACAAACCAAGGGGTGGCATCCTCTTGGGAAGAGATAGACATGAGCTCCTCTAATGGAAAGGATTCATTGATTTCTTTATTAGGAAAATCTCCTTGAAAAGGATGCTCAAGTCTACTCAAGTGATCCGCCGCTAAATTCGCGGCCCCTTTCTTATCTCGAATTTCTATCTTAAACTCTTGAAGCAACAAAACCCATCTCAAAAGCCTAGGCTTAGCATCTTGTTTTGTCATGAGATAATTGAGAGCGGAATGATCCGTATACACTATGGTTTTGGATAGCACAAGGTATGGTCTAAATTTCTCAAAAGCATAGACTATAACAAGCAACTCTTTTTCCGTGGTAGTATAATGAAGTTGTGCACCGGTCATGGTTTTACTCGCATAGTGTATAGGTTGAAAATGCTTATTCACTCTTTGTCCTAAGACGGCCCCCACCGCATAATCACTAGCGTCACACATAAGCTCAAAAGGTAATTCCCAATTTGGAGAAACCAAAACGGGAGCCTTTGTCAATTTCTCCTTAAGAGTCTCAAAAGATTCCAAACAATCTTGGTTAAAAATGAAAGGAGCCTCTTTTTCCAAGAGGTGAGTCATCGGTCTAGCTATCTTAGAAAAATCTTGTATAAAGCGCCTATAAAACCCCGCATGACCTAAGAAACTCCTTACACCTTTAACCGTAGTGGGTGGGGGAAGCTTAGCAATCACATCAATTATAGCGCGATCCACTTCTAATCCCTTATTGGATATTTTGTGTCCTAAAACAATTCCCTCTTTCACCATAAAGTTACATTTCTCCCAATTAAGCACTAAACGTGTTTCCTCACAACGCTTAAGCATTCTTTCTAGATTGGTGAGACATGAGGTAAATGAATTTCCAAAGACGGAAAAGTCATCCATGAAAACCTCCATTGTTTGCTCTATCATATCATGAAATATTGCCATCATGCACCTTTGAAACGTCCCCGGTGCATTACATAAGCCAAAAGGCATCCTTTTGTAAGAAAATGTACCGTAGGGACAAGTGAATGTGGTCTTTTCTTGATCCTTAGGGTCAATTGGTATTTGGAAATAACCCGAAAAGCCATCAAGAAAGCAATAGTACTCATTTCCCGCTAAGCGTTCAAGCATTTGGTCCATAAAAGGTAATGGGAAGTGGTCTTTCCTAGTAGCCTCATTGAGCTTCCTATAATCAATACAAACTCTCCAACCGGTAACAAGTCTTGTAGGAATAAGCTCATTGTTTTCATTAGGTACTACGGTGATTCTACCCTTTTTTGGAACACAATGTACCGGGCTAACCCATGGAGAGTCGGAAATGGGGTAAATCATGCCCGCATCAAGGAGTTTGATCACTTCCTTCTTAATGACCTCATGGATTTTTGGGTTAACCCTTCATTGACTTTGAATGGCGGGTTTGTAATCATCCTCCATAAGGATTTTGTGTGTAGAAAAATGTGGATCAATTCCCCTTATGTCGGATATTTTCCATGCTAAGGCTTTCTTATGTTTCTTAAGGACTTCAATGAGTTTTTCCTTCTCATCCTCTTTCAACTCTTTAGCAATTATCACGGGTAATTGGTCTTTGTCCTCTAAGAAAGCATACTCTAAGTGGGATGGAAGGTCCTTAAGTTCAATTGGAGGTGGACTCTCTATGGAAGGTTTTACTATGGAAGGATCCTCATTGGTAACTTCTTGTGGAGTAGGGGAAGGAATAGGGTCCTCATTGAGCAACTTTTGGATAGTAAGAATAACTTCTTCCCAATTAATGGGAGAATCATCATCACCAAGAAAGTTGGACTCAAATTCCTCCAAGAGGAAATCACTCTCTCCAAAAGGTGTTAAGGAAGGAGCAATTGAGGCCACGGTTTCAACATGGGGCATTTCCTCACTAGTACTCTTGCAAGCATCATGAAAGTATTCATCACACACCTCATCTAGCACATCAACTATGTTAATAGTCTCACACGGTCTAGACTCCTTAACCTCTTTCCTATCACACACTTTCCCTAGCTTAAACACCACTTTCTCATCCTCTACTCTCATAATTTGTTCTCCCTCCGCCACATCTATCAAAGTACGACCCGTTCTAAAAAACGGTCTACCAACAATCAAATGAACTCTAGGATCCATGTCATAATCAACCACTACAAAGTCGGCCGGAAATGTAAACTTATCCACACCTACAAAAACATCCTCCGCGATACCTACGGGGAAAGCTATGGTTCGGTTGGCTAACTCAAGGGTCATCCTAGTGGGAGTGAGCTCGGGAAGAGAGAGTTTTTTCCAAACCGATAAAGGCATGAGGTTAATGCTTGCCCCTAGATCCGCCAAAGCCATGCAATTTTCCACACCGGGAAAATTACAAGGTATCAAGAAGCACCCCGGATCTCCAAGTTTTGTTGGTAAGGTTTTAAGTAACACGGCGGAACAATTTTCATTAAGGGATGTGTTGGGCAAATCAACCAATTTTTCCTTGTTTGAGAGTAAATCCTTGAACATCTTAGCAAACTTTGGCATATAAGCAAGAGCTTCCGCAAAGGATATGTTAATGTTGAGTTGCTTGAACATCCTTAAGAAATTTGAGACTTGGATGTCATCCTTGTTCTTTAACTTGTCCTTTTTCAACCTTGAAGGATATGGAAGATTTGGTTTAGGTGTAGGTGTTGTAGTGGAAGATTTGTCTTTGATATCTTCTTCATTGGGAGTTGTGGAAGGTAGAGGAGAAGTAGGAATAGGTTGAGAAGGTGTGTTTGATTGAATGGGAGCATTTTGAGGTGGTAAAGTAGATGTAGAAGGCTTGTCACATGTAGGAACAAAAGTAGGTTTAACAATTGGAGGTTGAGGAGGTGAAGGATTCTTAGTTGACTTTCCACTTCTTGTTGTAATAGCATTGACATTTGCCCTTGGATTTGCTTGTGTGTTAGCTGGTAAAGCTCCTTGTGGTCTTTGATTATACATAATTTGGTTGTGAAGAAGAGCAAATTTCTTGTTATTTTCCTCTTGAGAATCTTTCATTTGTTTCTCATAAGAAGTAAGCTTTTGAAGGATCAAATCCATGGGGTTAGGTTGCACATTCCCTTGATAGAAACCTTGATGTGGATAAGGTGGAGGTGGTGCATTAAATCCTTGATTTGGTGGATAAAAGTTATTTCCTTGATGTTGAAAATGGTTGGGTGCCTTGTAGTTATTCCCTTGGTAATGTGGTCTTGGGCCTTGATTCCGTTGTAACAATTGAGGAGGATTTTGTTGAGGTTGGGTGGGTGGTTGGGGTGGGAATCCCGGTGGAGTAAGGTAATTTTGAGACTTGTAAGAAAGGTTATTGGGATTGATATTTGGCTTGAAATGTTCACGATGTTCCTCTTGGTAAGCATAACATTCCCCTTGATAACCTTGCACCTTATCACATTGTTCATAGGAATGGGGACCTCCACAAGTCTCACATAAAAGGGTAATGGCATCCACATAATTTGCAGTATTGTTCAATGAAAGGCTCTTAATAGCTTGGATCAATTCTTGATGTGCCTTAAAACTCATCTCATGATCCCTATCTATCTTTTGAATGATCTCTTGTTGATACTTGAGGAATTGGTTATCACAAGGTGTTTGAGAATTGTTATGGATAACATGAACCCTTTCTTCAAATTGAGTGTTTGTTTGTACCATTGCTTTGGTCTCAATAATATCCCAAGCCTCTTGAATGGATTTAAGAAGAATATTCCCTCCCGCGGAAGCATTGAGTGAGTCTTGGTGATGAGGTTTAAGGCCATTGTAGAAAGTATTGATTTGGTGAACTTCATGCAATCCATGGTTAGGGCATCTCCTCAATAACTCTCTAAACTCCTCCCAAGCATCACTAAAGGTTTGACTAGGTTTTTGTTGAAAGCCTATAATTAAGTTCCTCAAAGCCATAGTCTTAGATGGGGGAAAGAACTTGTTCAGAAACTTAGTAGTGAAACCATCCCATGTGGTGATACTATCGGGTGGTTGTGTGTCTAACCAATGCTTAGCGGGACCCTCTAGTGAAAATTGCACCAATATCAACTTAAGGGCATCATGGGGAACTCCATTGTACTTAATGGTATTGCAAAGAGCAAGAAATCTCTTAAGGGGTGATCATGAGGATTATCATTCTTGTTTCCATAAAAAGGTGTGTTTGAAACCAAGTTAATCATAGCCATTTTTAGCTCAAATGAATTTGCGGGAATATCAGGTATCTTGATAGCATCGGCATATCCGTGAACATTGGATTGCAAACGTTCCATCAAAGAACGAGTATCAACTCCGGCCATGGCTTCTTGTTGTGGATGAATCAAAGCACGATTCTCGTGATCGGCTTGATGGACGGTGGTGTTCCTACTCTTTCTCTTTTTCTTCCTTTTCGGAGGAAGGGGTTGTACACCAATCGGTATTTGTGCACGCCCGCGAGTGAGCATGCAACTCAATACGAGGAATGAGAGAGAAGCTCTCGTGTGACTTTGAAGAGAAAAGGATTATCTCCTTCGAGTTTCAATATGAAATATCCACAAGAAAATAATATATGTATATACTACTTGGGTGCAAGACCCACAATGAAGCCTTCCTTCTTAGAATACTCACAAGTGAACGGGGGGTTAGGTGGCGCGAAGCACTTAAGTACCTATTGACCCTTAGATAGCATTTTATAGCACATCGCCTTTCTATTCACTTAATTGTTTGTATTCTTCGAATTGTTGCTTATTGGAAGTATTTATCTATTCTTGCTTTATTTTGTTTGATCGATACACGTGTCAAGGACCGGAACGCCCCTCAACACGGTGTATTGCCTTGGCAATACTTAGGAGAATATGTGAATTGGTTGTTCTTATACGTATACGTATTTACTTATAATAATATATGGAAAATATTTTTGTATTTATGAGTTTTTAAGAGAAAATAATATATGTACATAAAAACCGAGAGAATCCAATAATATATATTTTTGGGTGCAATCTCTTAGGAAAAAAGATTGCTTTTTGGATTTTTTAATTTGTTTGGTCAATTCTTTAGGAAAAGAATTGTTTTGTTAATTTTTTAGTTTTTATGTATTTTTATATTTTTGATTTTTTATTTGTTTTTTATTTATGATACGTAAAAATAACGTTCACTAGGTGAACGGTCCCCAAAAGCCAATGAAAACCGTCAATCGATAGTGTCTCGTAAAGTCAAAGAACCGGCAGCGGCGCCATTTGAAATGTGTATAGTTGAAGTTCGTTTTCTCAGTTCTTAACAAATTGAAAGTCCTAACAATATCGAGTTTATAATTGTTTTTTTGGTTGGTAAAAGTATTTAGATATTCTATTTCTAATCAAACAAATCCTTGCTAAAATGAAAAATAAAGTCTACTTATACGTAAAACAAAGTGCACAAACCAAGTATTTATTCAATTAAAATCACAAAATGTAAATTCTATAAAATATAAGGACTGAAAATGTAAATTCTATGAAAATTAAATGCCAAAAATATAAAGTCTAAAAGTCTAGGGACTATAAATGCAAAATCAGTTAACCAAATGGACTAAATGTGAAATTACATCTAACAAAGTAACTAACTTTTAACTATTTGAAAACTGATTAACTAATTTTTAACAAACTTGAAAATATAAGGACTTAACTTTTGCAAAACCTAATTAAGTGGGATTTTAGCTTGTAATGGAGACTGCTTAACAAACAAAGGACTAAAGTGCAATTTCCAAAACTTTTATAGCAAAAACGGGTTAAGGACTTAAACAAGCTCGTATAAGCTCGTTTCTTGACCAATTAAGCTCAAACAAGTTTCAAAACATTTAAAATTCTATTTTAGCTAGGCTTGAAAAAGGAAATAAGCTGAAACTCACTAAAACTCTAATAAGCAATTTCAAATAAGCTCAAAATAAGCTATCTAATAAGCTATACGTGCACAACTTGATTTTAATGCAAAAATCTGTTAATCAGCTCAAAAGAAGAAGGGGAAATTTAGTCTTATCAAAAATGGTTCATTAATAAGCTCAGAAAATGATAATAAGCTAAAATGAGCTTATTTTGATTTTTGTTGACCAAAAATCCAAAAATCTGAAAACTTCAAAACTTAACCAGGAACACTTTTTGAAGTGATTTGTGAAAGAAAATAAGCAAGTTTCTGAAGTGGATAAGCTAGTATGAGAAAACAGCTAAGCCTTTTATCATAGGGAATTGCATTTGCTCAAGTGCTGAAACAAATGCTTATTACTAGCTCATTACTGGATACTGTATAATTTCCTATAAACAGCTTAAACTACATATGTTGTGTGAGGGCTAGAAACAAATTTCAAGTAAATCCATCAAGTAACAAAGAAATGGCATTGGATTGAAGATCAAGACTTTTCTGAAAACTAGTTAATCAAGACTGACCCAAACTTTTGATGATGCCATTTGCCTTTTTGACTAAAGACTTGACCTGAAACTTTGTAAACTAGTTTACCTTGACCTATTGAATGAATAAGGACTAGAATTAACCAACTACAACTACTTGAACACAATTGAACACCTATTACCAAACACTAGTTTAACTGAACATTTAAAACTTTTGTAAAGGAGATTTGAGTTAAAAGCTCAATTGATTGGAGACAGATATTAAGCCAAGTGTAATGACTGAAATGTGATGAAAAGAACCCAAGTTCAAGCTATGAAACAAACTTTTACTCTAAATGCAATATCAAGGTAATATGACTGATTTTAAGCACCTAGTGATGAAAATTAAGCTAGTGATTAAGTTCTAAACTGCAAATAAGCTACTAATTCATTAACATCTACTCAGTAACACATTTGATCATACATTCAAACAATATTACACTAAGAATTTAGCATGCTTGCAACAGTTTAGAGGAATCATAAATGTAGAAATCAAAAACCTTTTAGCTAAGGCCTCCTTTGGGGAGTAGAGTAGCGCTGGCTATCTAGCTAGTGCTAAACCACCACCTTAGCACTAGTATCACCAATCAACCAATCAGCTAATCAACTAGAACTCCATTGATGATCAGAAAACCTTCAATGCTAGAAAATGGATGATCAGAACAAAAAACTCAGCTACAGGATGAACTCAACAGCAACAATCTTCAACAATCTTCTAATGATCACTCATGATCATTAGAAACAAAGCAATAACAATGCAGAATGAACAGTAGGTAAGCATTGAAAGAATTGGAGGGAAATTTGAATTTTATTGATTATGAATGAAAAGTTGTTACAAAGTTTGTTATAACTACCTAACAGACTCTCAAAAGGTTGTCAAGCTTTTGAGAGTTGTTAACTACAACTGCTAACAAAATTGAGAGAAAGAACTAAAATCTAGTGTGTGTGTGTGTTTTCACACTAGCTAACTATGCACAAATGAGAGCCTACATCCCTATTTATAGAATGAGAAAGTGAAGTAGTTGGGAAGAGTGACGTGTCCAATCCAATCATTTAGCTCCACGTGTCAAAATTCTGCTAATTGAAATTTGTAGGTGAAGAACTCACTTGGGGATTTTTGATTGAGTGGTTGTCATGTTAATTGAGTTGTTGGGATGAATTCGTCTCTTGATTTTGAGCAACTTTCATGTTTATAACAACTTCTGAAATGCACTCTAGCTCAATCCCGTTCCTGGCAATTTTTGTTGAAGAAGATGACACGTGGCAGGTTGTGGTTGGATGAGAGATAAGTACATGGATCATTATCCATTTTGGTGAAATATGATTGGCTGGTTAATGAGTTGGTGGATCACACTGTTGTGATTGGGTAATAAATGAATGGCGGTTGTGAGTGGGGTGATGTGGTGATCCGTGTCACCCTTTTCCTTGCTTCTCATTGGTCCACACCATTTCACATGGATTAAGCCTCAAAATACTTTGCAAAGTTGGCAGTTTTAACCCCTTGACTTGGCAAATTGCTAATTTGAGCTAGAATCTTCATTCCTTTGGCAAAAATGATCCTTCAACTTGCAATCTTGCTTCTTTTGACCCTTTGACTTAATTGACTTCATGGTTGACCATGTTTGACTTTGATCTTGACTATGGTAAATGTACACTTTTGGTCCGTCATCTTTGAAATGTTGTCAAGATAGGTCCTTGTTCTTCAAAGTCTTGTCACTCTTGATCCTTCTTTGTCTTTCTCATCTAATTAAGCTTGATTTTCTTCTTGTTTGCTTGAAATTGTATCCTTCTTACCTATTTGATCACACACAAAGAACATACCACATAATACTGCTTTTATACCACAAAAATTAGGTATTTGCTATGTGTTTTAGGGTGTTTTGTTGATTAATTGATACGAGTTTTTGCTCATATCACTATCGGAATAAGCCGGTCGGAATCAAGATCGGAATGTACCAAGAAGAATCCTGTCAGAATATCCAAAACACCTCCTGTCGGAATACCAAACAAACACCCCTGATCGGAATGTCAAATCGGAATCTTAGTAAGAATATCAAAACCCCTTTCCGATCCAGCAATCGGAATGCTGGTCGGAATGTAAAGCCCTTTTCCGACGTGGTATGATCGGAATACAGTAAAAGGAAATGTAAATAAGAAAAACAAATAAGCTATGAACCAAATAAGCACACGGCTAAAAATTTAACTAAAACACGTATAAGAAAAAATAATAAGCTAAAATTTAAAGACTTTTAAAGACTCTAAATGATAAAAATATTTAAAACGACTTTTTTATAAAAATAACTTTTATAAAAACTTAAGTAAATTTAAGAAATACACAAATAAGCTATAAAAATCAATAATCCAAAACAATCAAAAGCATAAAAACATAACATTTAATCAAATAAGAATAACAATAAGCACATAAACATAAAGATTAGGCAAAACAAGAAAGGTAGAATGAGAGATTAAAAATAAGAACTTGATTAAAATAAGATTCAATAACAAAATTAAAACACTTACTTGAAATTAAAGGCAAGAAATTAAAGGTGCAATTAAGTAAATGACAATAAGAAAGTGCAAGTAATTAAAGGTGCAAGTAATGAAAATGGTGGAAGACTAGTTTGTCAAGTTAGCCAACACCTCCTAATGTGATATTAGGAGGGTATTTATAGGAGATTAGGGAGGTAAGCATGTGTTGGAAGCTTCCTTCTTTCTTTCTTTCTTTCTCGTCTTTTCGTCTTCTAAATTCTTCGACTTTTTCGACTTTGTCTCGGGATTAATTAAACCCGTCTTGTAATTTCTTCATTAATTAGACTTGAGTTCTTCGGCTTTATTAAACTTCCGTCTTTTAGACTTTTCTTCGATAAATCTTCAGAATAGGCCTTGGACTTCCGTTCTTTTTGCACTCTTGATCTTTCGACTTCGTCTTTTTGTCTTTTTCTTCGATAAATGCCCGTGAAAGCCCGTGTTTTCCTCCCTTTTCACATTTTCGTCCTAAATCACAACAAAAACACAAACCACGCATAATTCTGACATTTATGACATAAAATACACGTTTTGGCTTGGTTATTATTATAATTAAGTGGTAAAAGGATAAGTGTTTTCACACTTATTAAATCCACTACACTTGACCATTGCAATGTCCTCATGCAATGCATTAATTACAAAGCAATTTTTACATTTTTCATCATAATCAATCCACATTGGCCTTTATTAAAGAGACAAAATATTTAAAGGAAGAAAACAAGTAAAAAGATCTAAAACTTACCTTAGGGTTTTGGAATGTCATGAATGATTATCATCCTCAAGTTTCACGTTCCCCATACCAAGCTTAAAAACGAGATCATTGTTATTATAAGTTAGCAAACTAACACAAACTCATGTGGGCCAATTATTTACTTAGACTCCCTTATTCCTAAGTGTATCTCTTATGTTTTATTGTTGTCTTGAATGATCACGACGATGCATTGTTGACTTATTTCGATAGTTATTTAGGCTGAAAATAAAGTGGGACGATTTAATCAATAGTTAGCTAAAGGACAAAATCTTTTAAAACTGCTTCTCGGGACCTCATAAAGTTCATATCTTGGCATAACTCGCTTCACGATTTGAGACCTTTCTCGGACCGATATTTGGCAGTGACTTCATACTTCAAATCTTGAGAGACGTTCATGAAATAATGGTCTTCTCTTCATAACAGGAATTTCTTCACTTGAACTTTTTGAGAGATTCTTCATACTTGGACCACGACTTCTTCATTTTTCTCCAATCTTTATTTGGGATTTTGATATACAACGATCCGCCTCCTTTTAGGACTTGGATCTATTTATCCTCATACCTTGTTAGGGCCTTTTTGGATAGACTTCTCCATGATCTTTACGGGAGTATTTGCTTTTCGTCGTGTGTCTCGATCCTTCATATTGATTTTTGATAAATGATTCTTCACATCACTTTGGATCTTTAGCAACAAAATGTAGCCCTCATGCCTTGTTAGGGCCTTTTTGGACTCGCCAATCTTCGCATCCCGCTTCAATAAGTTATGCCTTGGCTATGAACTCTAATTAGTACCGAGCAACTTTTAAACGATCTTAGGCTAGAAGCTAAGTAATTTTTCAAATCGTACACCCTTATTTATTGCAAATAAATTTATTAGCAAGCGATGGGAGAAAAAGCTCATAATTAACTCACATAAATTTATGAAAGAATACCAAACTTATAATTGACTCTATCATCTCTCGTTCTCCACAATTTAAAATCTCAAGGAACGAGACTCGTGGATGCTTAGCCAATTAAATCAAAGTTTTGGGTTTTCAAGTCATCTATAGGATCTTGCAATTTCTTAGACTCTTTCAAGTTCAGAATTCTCATTTTAAAGTTCCTTTGATAAACGACTTTCTAGGATCAATTATAGGAACTTGCGAAAAGTTCTTGTTCTCAACCCGTAAGAGTTAAGACTTTCGCATTTTAAAGTTCCCTATATAAAAGCATAGCAAAACTTGACTTAAAAACGTTAAGGATACTAGCTAGAGTAAACTTAGATAAGTAAACTCGGGTTGAGTCAAAAGATTCACAACGTTAAAAAATTAAAACCACTTTATTAAAATTTATTCTAGGAAAGAAAGAAAATAACTATAACAAAGATAAAACTACTAGGCCAAAATAGATTAAAAACTTTGAAAAATGTCGAAAAATCAAATTTTCCGGTTAAAATGAGGACAAATACAAGGAAAAGCCCACTTAACTTCGATAGAAGTCCCCCTACACTTAATATAAACATTGTCCTCAATGTTTAAGCATGTGGGAGTAAACTCCCCTACAATTAGGACATTGTGTACGTTGTTTAAATCTTGCTAAGGAAGAGACAACTAAAGTGATTCCTATTTTAATATTGAAGAATATAAAATAGAGAATCAAAAGAGTTTAGGATAGAACCAGGAAGACGTGTACACGGAATCACGGGTCGTCAAAAGTCATCAAGAATGGATCTTGAAAGCTCGAATCCCTGCACGTGATAAGAAAGAAAACAACAAACACATACTAGGGTCTCCCCCTACACTTATTATAAAAAAAATGAAAAAGGATAGATACTGCGGGTTTCCTCCCGAGAAGCGCTTGTTTTTGTTAACCGAGTCGTGAGCCTGACTCGACCTTGATTAGCATAGGAAGAAGCTTGAAACACATCCACCGGGATCAAAGACATGGTTTTCATTCATCAAGTAGCACAAGCTTAAGGCGAACAAGGCAAGCCAAAGAAGAGTAGGCAAGGTTCCCTTAAGCAGTTGTTGAGCACGGTGGTAGCCAGGGTGATGAGGTGCAAGCCTATCTCCAAAAGTTCCAAAAATCTTTCCTTTTATTTCATCAGATGGATACTGAGATGGCTTAGAAATTACAATACCGGGATCGGACACCTTTTCCTTTAGGGGAAAATAACACTCAGTCACAGTAGACCTTGAAGAGGATCCGCTCATAAATCTCACAATCTCATCCTCAGAAGGTGGATAAAGAGGCGTCAAGACATAGGTGCTACAGATATCGGTGTCTTCCGGCTTCTTCTCCTTTGAAACGAGTTTCTTCATATCCAAAGGAGGATAAAGACCATAATCATTAAAGTCTAAAGGAGGAGAATCACTCTCATTTGGGAAGTAAGTGTTGAGAAAAGTAGCAAAATCTTCCTCAAATGAGTAGTCATCCAAAGTAGGATCAAGCATTGTTGGTGGAGGATCTTCATCAAAAGTGGAAGTAAGGTCATCATGAGAAGAATCACTCGAGAGAGTATCAACATCATCAAAATCATCATAAGTTGGCATGTCTGGATACTCTGAAACAAAATTATCATAATCATCCCCATCGGAACTAGAATCATCATTATAAGCATAAAAAATTGGTGGAGACTCATAAATTGGTGGAGGATCTCAATTGGAGAGAGAATCATCCACATCATCTTGGAAAAGTGGATTATCGTAGCAAGAATCGAAAAGAGGATTAATGTAGACAACAAAATCATCAAGCACATTAATCATATTCGCTGATTCTCTTCCATTGGGTTTGGTTGTGATCGTCCCCATTTTAAATACTTGTGCATCATTCCCGACCCTTAAATTAGTTCACCTTCGGCAACATCGACTAATGCTTATCCGGTTCTCAAGAATGGCTGACCAAGTATTAATGGAATACGAGGGTCCATTTCATAATCAACAACAACAAAGTCGACCGGAAAAGTGAAGGTGCCAACTTTAATGAACACATCTTCGGCAATACCAACGGGGTAAGCGAGAGTACGATTTGCTAGCTCAAGAGTCATCTTTGTTGGAGTAAGGTCGGGTAATGATAGTGTTTTCCAAACACTTAAAGGCATCAGATTTATACTTGCCACGAGATCGGCTAAGGCAGTAAATTCTTCGGTTTGGTGAAAAGTACATGGTAGCACAAAACGACCGGGATCTCCAAGTTTTTCCGGAAGTTCTTTAAGAAGGACTGCAGAACAGTTTTTATTCAATCGAGTATTAACAAACTCGGCCATCTTCTCCTTCTTATTAAGAAATTCCTTAAACATCTTAACAAATTTAGGCATTTGGGCAAGAGCGTCAACAAGGCTAAGGGTGATGGTCACTTCCGAAATCTTCTTCAAAAAGTTTGACACTTAAATGTCATCCTTGGTGAGCAATCTGACCTTGTCTAAGCGAGAAGGATAAGTTGTTGGGTTTATAGGTGGAAGGTGGGGTTGGTGAAGGGTTCTTCTTGGGTACTTCAGTAAGAGGTGGAGACGATAATGGAGAACTATTACTAGGCGTGGAAGTAGGAGGGATAAATGGTGGTGGAGGAGGTGTAGATGGAGTAACTAGAGGAGGGATAGATGGTCCTACTAAAGTTGCTCCACTTCGTGTAGTAATAGCACTCACATTCGCTCTCGGGTTGGTGACGTATTTGAAGGAAGAGAGCCCGAAGTAGAGGGTTGAGTACTTGGAAAGAAACTAGCTATCATATTCTTCAAATCATTCGTTTGATTGTTGAAGGAGGTTTGCATATCATGTCGAAGCTCAGTTCTAATATCATTACCTTGCTTAGTGATATCTCCTTTCAAGTTGATAATTTGGCTTTGCAGATTCTTGATTTGCTCTCCTTGGGTTCTCATGAAGGCTTCAACATCTTGATTAATGGGTGGTGCTTGTTGAGCGGGTGGGTGATAAGCATTAGAAGCTCGAGGTGGGTTTGGGTTGCTTCTATTGTAGTTGTTGGGGTTGTGGTTTTGAGGAGAAAAAAACGGGTGAAAGAAAGTTGTTAGAACGATAACTTAGCAAGTTAAGATCACCTTGAGGACGAGCTTGATGGTTTTCTGTTGAATAGTTACCATGAGCCGCATACACGTTTTCTGGATTGTCATGAGTAGAAGGACAATCAGTGTATGAATGAGGATCGCCGCAAGTCTCACAAGAAAGTGCTACAGCTTTAACTTGGTGTTGTTGATTTGTAGCCAAAAGTTGCATATTCTTGCTCATTTCGACCATTGCGCGGGTCAATTCGGTGATATCAGGGTTTGAAGAAGTAGAAAACACATTGACTCTCGGGTTATTTCTTGAAGATGCGGATGAATCCCAATTTTTATGGTGAGTAGTCATGTTCTCGATAAGCTCTCTACACTCCTCAGGTCTTCTTTTCATAAATGTGCCATCGGAGGCTGCATTAATCGTATCCCGATCACTAAAAGTTAAACCTTTGTAGAAAGTATCAATTAAGGTAACGGGGAGCATGTTGTGTTTTGGACATCGATCGATCAAAACATTATATCGTTCCCAAGCATCAAAACGTGATTCATCGGGTTCTTGAGTAAATCCACTAATTTGATTTCGAAGGCTCGTGACCATGGATGGTGGAAAGTAGCGCGACAAAAATCGTTGAGTCATCTCATCCCAAGTATGAATTGAATTCTTTGGAAGACGATCAAACTATTTTTCGGCATGGTGGGATAAGGTGTGTGGAAATAGGTGAAGGCGAAGAAAATCCATGGTAACACCGGGCAACTTCATGCTTTGAGTAACGGTAATGAACTTGTCGAGGTGTTTGTTGGCATCATCATCCGGCAATCCGGGAAATGGACAAGTATTTTGAACTTGTCGGATCATGTAATGCTTCAACGAAAACTCTGGAGCTGTGATTTGCATCGGCGCTATCGGTCCTCCGCGTCCATTCATCGTAGGTTGACACAACTCCTCCATCGTTCGAAGGTCAGGAGGGGGAACATTGTTGTTATTCATGTTGTGGTGAGGTGGATTATTGTTGTTGTGCACACCAGCCATAACTAACTCTTCATGAGTCTCGGGCTCTGAATAAGATGAAGATCTAGTACGCATACACCTACAAAAGCAAAAGAAAAAGATACCAAAGAAATAGAGAATATATATGTGTTGATCCCAAACTTAGATCGATTTAGCTTTATGTATACGAGATTAGATCAAGTAATACACTTAGAGAAACCTTTGTATATGTATATGACAATCTAAGTGTTATGCGGAATTAACACTTAAACAAGAACACACAAGATGTAAACAAACTTTCACTTTAATTAATGATATCAAACTTGCTTACAATGAAAGTGTTTAACGTATGAAAACTTATATTGAACAATAACCTAAAGGCCTTCTTTTATAGACATAAGAAGCCTTGTACAATAATCTACGTATCAACTATTCTAGGTAAAGATAAATATAGAAAATACATTGTTGTTCCTATCTTCACTAGAAGTAATCTAGAATATAATAAACGTGTAGATCATATCCTTCCATCAATGCTTGTCTTCAATGTATCAACGCTTGACTTCTTCTTGTCAACGCTTGATCTGTCAGCGTTTGTTTTACTCATGTCAACGCTTGTTTCACTCTTGTCAGCGCTCAAGTAGACTGGCTATAATTTATTCCCAACAATATGTACGTGAAAAAATAAAAATAAAATCTTTTTGGATTTTTGAAATTTTTTAATTTTTATGGATTTTTGAAAATTTTTGAGAAAGAAAAATAACGTTCACGAGTGAACGGATCCCAAAATTCAACGCGTCTATCACAAAAAACCGTTAATCTTTACGAAAAGAGCCGGCAGTGGCGCCATTTAATACAAGGTTTTTGCCAAGTATAAAAATTAAATTCTTTGTCGTATGTCTAATCGAATTGACTACCAGTTTAAGTGCGACTCAGTAGTCTTTTGGTGGAAAATAATAGATTTGTCATTGTAGTAAAATTAAAGTGCAAAGCGTTAAAGTAAATGACGGTTAATTAAAACTAAAACTAATGAAAAAGTAAATGGTGCAATATTAAAACTTTAAAAATTAATTAATTAAATGACTTAAAATTAAAGCGTGATGAAAAGTAAATTTGACAAGTTAATAAAAATGAAAATTTGAAAACTTAAAACAATGCAAACTTAAAAATTAAACTAAGACAAAATACAAAACAAACCCTGTCGGAATACACTCCAATCGGAATCCTGTCGGAATCCGATCGGAATGTATGCTTACCTTCCCTATCGGAATGATAGTCCGCCTAAATGTGATCGGAATCCTCAAAAGAATTCCTATCGGAATGTCTTGGAAAAGAAGTTATCGGAATAAGCCGGTCGGAATCAAGATCGGAATGTACC
Organism: Glebionis coronaria; assembly: GCA_025667525.1. Lineage (NCBI taxonomy): Eukaryota > Viridiplantae > Streptophyta > Magnoliopsida > Asterales > Asteraceae > Glebionis > Glebionis coronaria. Next base: position 92,877,205 of record CM046879.1, on the reverse strand, counting down.
AAGAAGAATCCTGTCGGAATATCCAAAACACCTCCTGTCGGAATACCAAACAAACACCCCTGATCGGAATGTCAAATCGGAATCCTAGTCGGAATATCAAAACCCCTTTCCGATCCAGCAATCGGAATGTAAAGCCCTTTTCCGACGTGGTATGATCGGAATACCGTAAAAGGAAATGTAAATAAGCAAAACAAATAAGCTATGAACCAAATAAGCACACGACTAAAAATTTAACTAAAACACGTATAAGAAAAAGCTAATAAGCTAAAATTTAAAGACTTTTAAAGACTCTAAATGATAGAAATATTTAAAACGACTTTTTTATAAAAATAACTTTTATAAAAACTTAAGTAAATTTAAGAAAGACACAAATAAGCTATAAAAATCAATAATCCAAAACAATCAAAAGCATAAAAACATAACATTTAATCAAATAAGAATAACAATAAGTACATAAACATAAAGATTAAGCAAAACAAGAAAGGTAGAATGAGAGATTAAAAATAAGAACTTGATTAAAATAAGATTCAATAACAAAATTAAAACACTTACTTGAAATTAAAGGCAAGAAATTAAAGGTGCAATTAAGTAAATGACAATAAGAAAGTGCAAGTAATTAAAGGTGCAAGGAATGAAAATGGTGGAAGACTAGTTTGTCAAGTTAGCCAACACCTCCTAATGTGATATTAGGAGGGTATTTATAGGAGATTAGGGAGGTAAGCATGTGTTGGAAGCTTCTTTCTTTCTTTCTTTGTTTCTCGTCTTTTCGTCTTCTAAATTCTTCGACTTTTTCGACTTTGTCTCGGGATTAATTAAACTCGTCTTGCAATTTCTTCATTAATTAGACTTGAGTTCTTCGGCTTTATTAAACTTCCGTCTTTTAGACTTTTCTTCGACAAATCTTTAGAATAGGCCTTGGACTTCCGTTCTTTTTGCACTCTTGATCTTTCGACTTCGCCTTTTGTCTTTTTCTTCGATAAAAGCCCGTGAAAGCCCGTGTATTCATCCCTTTTCACATTTTCGTCCTAAATCACAACAAAAACACAAACCACGCATAATTCCGACATTTATGACATAAAATACACGTTTTGGCTTGGTTATTATTATAATTAAGTGGTAAAAGGATAAGTGTTTTCACACTTATTATGTGCACAAAAAGATAGAAACACATAAAGCTAAGTCCATAATTCATCCTCATAAAACACTCATGGAGGGAAAGAGATACATTAAGGAAATAAAGAAAAACAGTTAACTTAAATAAATATAAAAATAAAACTAGGTCTTGATTAGTAATCTTCCTTGGCTTGATTTTTCTTGAAAAATATTTTTAAAGAAAATCACCATTCATCTCCTAGGAGGAGGCATGTCAAACAAGGTGAGCAAGAAATCTTGCAACCTCATATAAAGTCCAAACATCTCCATCCTAAGGTTTTGAATGATGTAGTTATTGTAGAGGCAACATGGACAATGAGAACCATGAGCTTCTAGGAACCCAAGGAAGTAAGGATCACCATAAAGAAGGGAAGTGGAACACCCAAAATGGGAGTGTTTGAGGGAGGTGGAGGTGTAGGAGGTATGTTCTCCAAGGGTGATGTGGGTGAGTGTGGAGGTATGATCTCCAAGGGTGAAATGGGTGAGTTTGGAGGGGTAAATGGTGAAGTCACCAAGGTATCAACAAAGTCATTCACAATGGGAATGTTTTGGATGGGTTGTGGTTGGGTAGTCACATCCAAGAGATTACTTGGAGTGAAGGGTAAGGAAAGCTCATTCATTCTCGATTGGAATGAAGAGGAGGTAGAACCATGAGAATGGTTGGTACCATGGGTTGATGAAGTCTTGCATGGAGCAAGAGGTGGTGAGGTTGAAGAAGAGATGAGAATTGGGACAATCTCATTCTTGGGTGTGTGAAAGGGTGAAGATTTAGGTTTAGGCAACTTAATCTTAATCTTATGATTTTTCCTTGAAGTGGAGGTTTTGGATGAGTTTGAGCTTCTTGTAGAAACCATGGTTGTTAAGAATGGTTTAAGGGGTTAAGGAAGAATGGTTTGATGTGAAGAACATTGCTAACAATGTTGGTTTAAAAGGGTGAGGGGATGATCCAAACTAGTAATGGGTTAAAAATTTTTTATGTGAATAATGAATTTAGGTAACCTAGTTTAGGAAATGTGCAGGTTTTTGCAAAGAATCAAGCAAGGTTTACACAGATTAAGGAAAATAGTGTAAAGCAAAGATTCTGTCGGACACAGTAGCCGGCGGTTCCTTATCTAGGGACGGCGGTTCCTTAACAATAAGGTATCGCGGGTTGATATGGAACCGCGACCAGAGGTGTTCAAAAATGACACTTCATCAAACTTTGGTTAGCCGAGATTTTTAACAAAGGATTAACAAGCCAAAGTTAACTACTGACCAAAATCTAGGAAGCTAACTAACACATAGGATGCACAAAGCTATGCAAATCGTAAATCCGATGGCATAGATAATCATTAGGATAACAATAACAAGTAATCCAAACAAGTAGAATTTAGTTAATACACAACCAAAATAAAAAAAATGTTCAACATTACATGTTTACCGACATGTATACTTTGAAAAACTTCAAAGTCTTCACCTTCTTTTCTTGCCCAATCCCTTGATCATATTCCCCAAGTACTTGAATCCCTTCCTTGACTCAACCTGATAATTCATGCAATTCACCTCGAGTCCTAAGATTTTCACGGTAGAGATGCTCCATATTGAGATCTTACGGTACTTCACTAGAGGAATAATGAGGTGGAGGAGCTAAGTCTTCAAGTCCATCCACGAATGATTTTGAGGATGGGTGGGAATTACTCGGAGATTGAAATGAGAACTAGAACCTATGCCATCACCATCACTTGTTGGCATATAGGTGTCCTCATCATCCATCTCTTGATGATCGAATTTTCGCGAACCTCTATCACTTCTAGGCTTTCTTTCATATACCTCTTGAATAGGCAACATAACCCGATGAACCGGGTGAAAGCGAGAAAGGTCGAGGTGGGGAAAGTCATGAGCAACCCTTTTGAAAAGGCGAGTAAGAAGCATAGCATAGGGAAGGTTTGTTTTGGGCTTTGAAAGGGCATAATTTATTTGTCGAGCGATATAGAATGCTAAATTGTACTTGGTTGATGTATAGATGCAACACAACATATGCACCATACAAGCCGGGATATGATATCGGTTTCCACCAAGACAAAATACATTCTCCCTAAGGATATTTGCCCATTGGACCATAAAATCCTTAAGATCGCTTGAGAGCACTTCATAGCGATTCACATTTCGCACATTATAATGAAGGCTTCTCACAACGTTTCCATCACGCTCTTTTGAAAAGATATCAAGGATACATTCCGGATCAATTTCAGCATGGTCATTTGGAGGTTTGTCGTAGGATTCCAAGAGAGCATCAAGTCTCTATTTATACGTGAAACGACAAGTGCCTTCATATGGCACACCAAGAATTTCACCTAAATCTTCGAGAGAGTATTGAATGATTTGATCGTTCAACAAGAATCGAATGAAGATTTTGCCATTGTATTCAAACATGGAGTAAGTGCTAAAGAATTCTAGAAGAAACAAGGGGTAAATATCTTCTTCTATGTTGAGCAAGCAATCAAACCCTGAAAGCTCAAACATAGATTTGATATAGGCATAACCCGTTATTCCCTCATCAACAACTCTACCCTCATGGAAATTTCGAGTTGAAAGAGATGAAAAGGAGTTTCGAAGATGAGTGAAGGCATAGGTTTGGGAAATGTTTGGCATATATTGTCTAGTGAGTTGATGATCCTTTTGGTATTGTGAAGGCATGATTAGTACCTAATATAAACACAAGAAAATATTTTTCCAATCACTCATATGAAAAATAAAATCAAAAATCAAAATATTAGAATATGTTATATCAATTTCTTGACAAACAAAGGATTGAATCCATATCATTCTCATGTTCACAATGTATCTATTCCATTATTAACCAAGAACATATGAGCTATGTTGGATCAACAATGGACTAGAACATTGGTTTTTCAAAACAAGGTTTTTAGGTAAGCATTAACAATGCAACTACCTATTTGTTCATGGGTTTACCTCAATTCCATCTTTTAACCAAAATCATTTAGCCAAAATTCGGATTTGTTCTACAAGTGGGTTTTAGTGAAATCTTAATGAATATGAACCTAAGGAATCATAGTAAAATAACCATGTCAACCCATATTCCTATTAAGGTTCTAATTCAATTTCCATTTTAAAAATCCCCAATTATGAAAGGATGAACCCTAGAACAAAATAGATGAAATCGAAAGAAAATACTTACAATTAATTGATGTTTGATGAAGGATGAGTGAAACGCACAACTTGGAATCAATTAATTTGAGTTATTGAAGGTTTTTGAAGCTTCAACAATGGTGGAAAAGGTGGAACCCGTCGGCTGTGTTTTTTTTGGAGAGAGAGGGTTTAGTTTGAAAAAGATTATTTTAATAAAATTTGCGCTCTGACAAGCTTTACTGCCCGCGGTTCCATATCGATAAGGAACCGCGGGTTTGAGCCGCCAGAGATAAAGAGCCGCCTACAGAGGCTGGTTTTTATCAATGAAATACGCCAAAATTTTGAAAACCAAGTTTTCTAAAATACTTAAAAATATATCTTAAACCTTTTAGAATATCATTGGATCATCATAACACTAAGAAATATGCCTTAATGAAGGATTACGAGTTGAATCGAGATCGAAAAGAACCGAAACGGACAAACGACTACTCGTAGTGAAAAAGCAAAGTAGAGAGAAGTTAAGGGAAGTGAATCAAGACTAAGATCAATGCTCAAGGGATTAATGACAATCTTCAAATCATGGAGACGAAGAGCTTGTGTCATATATAGTGGTTTAAGACGTGCCTTTCTGGCGAGGTGTTAAACGGATTTGGTAATGAATAAACACAAAGAAAATATTGATGCATAGACTAAGATCACTTTCAATAATAGTCTTAGTTTAAACCAAAATATGAGCAAGGTATTAATTCACTTTCTATCCCACAAAGGGCCTACTAACCGTATGGGTGCAAACCATGGATATCATGCTTGATACTTTAAGCTACTACTAACTCACTCTACATCACCATAGTGAGTCAAGTATCTAAGAAATGAAGGTTTGAGAGGATAGAAGAAAAGAATCACAAACCACAAACAAATGTCAAGGCAAGGATGCCAAGAACAAGCACATAGTCAAGCAATTATCAAAAGAATGATCAAAGAGCGTGTGGAAGAACGAAAGCGTACCTTGGCCACAAAGAGCATTCCAATTCATCAAGAATCAATTCAATGCCCAACAATGACTATGATGAGTACTAAGTCTTCAAGGACTAGTATCATTCCCAATCATCTTGATATCATCATTCAAAGACGTTTGAAGATCAATGAAGATGAGTCTTCTATAAGTGCAAGTAACTCAATCCACAACCAATTAAATGATTGATCTTCATGAGTACCTACACAAAGCAAGATGCAAACTAGTAGATACATTTCAAGAGTAGATCTAAAATGCATAAATGCTACTAATCTAAGAGGGATGCAATATTACCAATTAAAAGACCTAATTTTCCAAGACAAAATGGTTTTGACCAAAGAGACACTTTAGTACAACTTGACCTTCTAATTTGAGGAGACAATGGATCGATCCAAGTTTTAAAGTACAATATACTTCAAAGATCTTGAGTGACCATCGCTCTGATACCAATTGTAGAAACTATAAGGGGGGGGGGGGGGTTGAATAGTTTCTCTTCGATTAGTCACCTAATTAAAATTACTTTCAATTAGGTTTGTATCAAAACTATATTTTACTTGAAGCTAAGTTGCATAATGATTAGATTCAATTCAAATGCATTAGCAATGGTAATAGGTAAGTATAATGATAATGAACTAAGTAAAGAGTAAGGAAAGAGACAACCTAATGACAAGACGCCAAGATTTATAGTGGTTCGACAACGAGGCTCTATCCTCGTTTCTACTCCACTCCTCGAGTACACCTACTCGAGATTTCCACTATATCCACAAGCTCCCTTCTTGGCGGAGAAAGCCTTACATCGTCGCTTACATTATTTTCTGACACTAAGCTAAATGTCGAGACCTAATCTTTAGCTAGGACCAATCTACACAACGTTGCCTACTTCACAATTTGCGACACAAGACTAGATGTCGAGTTCTAATCTCAAGGTAGAACCAATCTTCACGACGTTGCCTACTTCACCATTTTACGACACAAGGCTAGATGTCGAGTTCTAATCCAAAGCTAGAACCAATATTCACGACTCTTTACTTTGAAGCTAAGTGAGAACTTCACACAACACAACTACTAATCACTTTCAAGTATAGTGAGAACTCACAAGACACAACCACATCACTTTATAGTTTAGTGAGAACTACTACACAATCTATTACAACTCAACTAGACATATCCAAGTACACACATGTAGCTTGGATCTACATAACACAAATCCAAGCAAACACATATGCAATGGATGTACACAACAAATCTAAGTATTCACAAATAGCTTGGATGAACACAACTAGTCCAAGTATTTATAAATACAAATGGATCAACAAAAAATAAAAAGGATAACATGATGAACATGACTAACTCAAGGATTCATCTTTATCACAACACTATTGAGTGAGTGATCTTCTCACTGGACAAGGTAAAGGAGGGGATCAAGAGGATAATCATATGTAAACATACTTAACACATTAAGTGATCATTTACTAATGATTATGCTATAGAAAAGAGAAAGGTAGCTAAGAAAAACGTCCAAGAGGGTTATTGGAAAATGAGATTTGATCCACTATTTATAGAAGACGAAGTGTAACGGCTAGCTGGGCGCAGATCCTTAACTAGCCCGGCGGTTCCATATCGCTAAAGAACCGCCTAGCTATTTAAGGTACCGCCCAGTAGAGTCCGCTCCCTTTTTTGTCTTTTAGTAGGGTAGGAATATCTGAGGTTTTTTAAACCTTCAAAGGATATTCTTATGGCATATGGAATATGCCATTTTCAAATTTACATTTTTCATTTTAATAAAACATTTTCTTAAAAAGAAAGTTTATTAAAAAATCTTTTGTCATATTAAAAAAAGTGAGTTTTAAGGATAATCACTTTGATGATCACTAAGTATGATTAAGAAAAGTTAGTGATATGATTATTACCTTGATGATAGTGTTAGTTAAATAATTCGTTTTGTGTTTTACACTAAATGTGTTGTATAGTTTGTTGTGATCAAAACTAAGAAAGATTAGTTAACACTAACAATATTTTTAGGCATTACTTGCATTAAATTTTTTTTTATTTTTTATTTAATTGGAACAAATAGTTAAAAAACGCGGAAGAAAACATAAAAAAGAAGAGGGACAAAAACGAACCTAAAGTTAAGTTATAAAAGTCCGTTAGAATAAAGGATAGACGATGCAACAACCTTTAACAAAAAGGACTAACTTGTAAATACTAACGAAGTCCTCTTAACACTATCAAGTGGAGGGACCAAATGTGTTATTCTTTGCAAAGTTAGGGACTAGCCATGCAACTTCTAAAGTCGAGGGACTGAAGTTGAATTTTTACCCAACCCACATGGACCAATCGTGTAGTTTTTCTTTTAAGAAAAAACATAATTTTCTTCTAAATTTATGTTAAATGCACCCGGTCTATCAAAATATGTTTCTAGTGTTACAAATCAAAATTTTTTATGTACACCCGACGATATTTAGTCATGATTCTGTCCCTGCTCAAAAGGGTCTACCTCGCACTACCAAAAAAGTGCATTTAACCACATTTTTCTACACACTTTTATAGTGTAGAAAATACTTTGAATTTATCAACACATATAAATGTGTAAAAAATACCTACATATATAGGTGTAAACAAATTTTAAAAATTCACACACAAATTTGTCGCAAATAAAAGTCCATACTTTTAATGTGTAAAAATATCTAACTATTCCACACTCTTAAGTGTGGACCCCATTTTGCTCTACAATAATCCTTTACACTGTTGGGAATAAAAATAGCTAAGTCACTCAGTCGCTGACAAAGGGATTTTGGACACTGACAAGAGCAAATGGAGCGCTGACAGATTGAGCACTGACAAGACTTATCAAGGCGCTGACAAAGGAAATCCTAGTCATTGACAACTACTTAGTCAATACGTTTTGTATGTTTAGGAAAGATATGATCAATATTGTATTTTCTATACTTATCTTTTCCTTCAATAGTTGATTAGTAGATTATTGTTCAAAACTCCTTATGTTATAAAAGGAGGTCTTAGGGTTTGATATTTATATACATTTACTTACTTTCATTGTACGCAATTTGATCATCAATAAAGTGAAAGTTTGGTATACATTGTGTTTTGCTTTGTTCTTTATTCTAAGTGTTAATTCCGCATAACACTTAGATTGTCATAAACACAAAGTTTCTCTACGTTTTATACTTGATTCAATCTCGGTAACACAAAGCCAAATCGATCTAGGTTTGGGATCAATAAGTGCTATCAGAGCTTGTTGAAGAAATTTTGATCAAAAAACACCAAAACCCTAATCGCACAAAACCTTAAAAACATCATGTCAACCTCAAACTCAGAAACCCAAAGTTTAGGATCCTCTAATCATAATCTCAAAATCCCCATGCTTGACCCTGATAACTTCGAACTATGAAAGTTTAATTTTGAGCAATATCTCCAAGTGGATAACTATATTCTCTGGGAGGTTGTTGAACTTAGAAACAAGTTCAACGAGGCATAGAAGATCTTGGACTCTATTGAAAAACAGAGAACAACCAATGCTAAGTCTGAAGACTTGCTTCCTAGACCTGAAGATGGAAGAGCCACTTCAGCTGCAAAGGTGGCTGATAGAAGGCTTGATATGAAAGCACTAAGCATTCTTAAACTAGCTCTTGGAAGCAAAAACCAACACAAATTCAGAAAGTATGAATCTGCTAAAGAGCTTTGGGAAGCCCTTGAGATCACCTATGGTGGTAATGAGGATACTCTCAAACAGAGGAAGAAGCAGTTGGTTATGGAGTTTACTATCTTTAAAGCTCGTCCTAATGAAAAGCTAAGCGAGATAAGAAGTCGTCTTCAAGACATCACTAGCAAACTGGAATTCATGGAGACTGAATTTGAAGTTGATGATATTGATGCTTCTTTCCTTGGAGCTTTTGGAGATGGGTGGAAAATTCATGCCAAGTCAATGATTGCCACTCAAGCATACAAGAACATGACTTTTGATGTCATCTATAATCAATTGAATGTCATGGAATCTAAAGTTCTACTCAAACAAGGAAGTAAAACACCTTCTGGAAGCATGGCCTTTATCTCTCATAATGATTCCTCATACGCTGACAACTCTTGCTTTGTCAGCGGACAAACTTCTCATGACAGCGGCTCAACAGACACTGACACATATAACTATGCTTCACCAAGTCTTAAACCAACAGGAATTGATTTGGATACTGTATGTGCTTATATTTCTTCTTTGCCAAATGGATCTTCAATTTCTTTTGAAGATCTTCAGCAAATTAGTGATATTGATCTTGAGGAGATGGACATCAAGTGGAATATGGCTCTTAGCATTATAAGATCCAGTAGATGGAATAAGAAATTTGGAAAGAAGATGACTTCAAATAGCAAAGAAACTGCTAGATTTGATAGATCCAAAGTTGAGTGTTTCAATTGTCATAGAATGGGACACTTCTTAGAGAATGTAGATCTCCTAAGAGGAATGATAGAGGACAGAATGCTAGACAGTCCATCAAGATTGAAGATGCTGAACCTAAAGCTATGGTAGCTATGCAAAGTATTGATGGAGTTGGATTTGATTGGAGCTTTCTGGACAAGAATAAGGTGGAGAACCAAGCTTTGGTTGCTGAAGAGGATGAAGAGCATGTTCAATATGCTCTCATGTCCAGATCCTCTTCTTCATCAGATAATGAGGTATATGATGATGCTTTTTATAGTAAAGGTTGTAGACTTAACACTGATAAGCTTAACAAAGAATTTTTAAAGTTACAATATGATATTATTGGTTTAAATATCACTATTTCAAACTACAAAAGGGGGCTTGCACAATTAAATGGGATGGTGCAAGAATATAAGGACATGGAATTTAATCTATAGGGTCAAATAACTGTTCTGAAAAGAGATCTAGCGCTTAGTTATGAGGCCAAAGCTTCTTATATAGAAGCTAACACTGAATTGAAACTTAAGCTAGATGAGGCCATTAAATCTAGAGAGAATGTAGGGCTTAAAATTGAAAAGTTTGAAAAAGCTAGTCAAACCCTAGAAAAGGTTATAAGTGAGCAAAGAAACCCTAAAGACATGTCTGGGATTGGGATGCATGCAAATGAATATGCTGTTGTCCTACCCCCAACAGGTGATTTCTATGGGGTTTCTAAGAAAGACTTATCATGGACTGGTATTCTAGAGTTCTAAGTGGAGGAATTTAGTCCTCCACCACTTGTGCTCACACTAGTAGAGGAATATAAGCAAAGGGTGACTGATCTTGACCTATGGAAGAAAGCCAACCATACTCTCTTTGTTAGGGGAGGGCTTCTTAGTGATGAACAAACTGACCCTAAACCCATAGTTGTCACTAATCCTTCTACTAGAAAACCTGTTGATCTTAGCTCTTCAACTAAAAGCAAATCAAGTGTTAAATATCCTGAAATGTATAGAAACCCTAGATCACCAAAGTGTCAAGCTATTGTTAATGGGGCGTGATTTTATCAATCTAGACCTAAAGTTATGTCTAGAAAAGCTTGTTACACGTGTGGAAGCTTCTCTCATCTGGCCTATATGTGTGTCAACAGATACAAACCAGCCGCTAACAATAGGTCAACCATTGTTAATAATAAGTCTTATGTCCACACTAAACCCCAAGCCACTAGACCAGCTCCTTTCTTCTCTAAGGCAGCTAATACCCAAGACCAAAGACCCTTACAAAAGACCAACACTTAGTCTAACAAACAGTGGGTTCCTGTAGCAAACCCTAATTCACCCGCTGACAGGAACAATTCATCCACTGACAAGGCAAGACAAGCCACTGACAGAACTAGGTTTGGTATGAAAATGCCATAATTAGCAGCTGTCAGACCCCATGTTAGACCTAGTAATAATAGGTATCTACAACCTAAGGGACAAGGGTCTAAGGCATCATCCAACTTAACATGGAGACCAAAACAAGAACAGTCATTAACTTTTAATGGTATCTCTATGACTTGTAACTGATCTAAATATCTTGAAAAATAAGTTAGAACAAATTGGGTGTTTAAGGTTCAAAGGGATAAACAAGGGGTTGTTACAAGAAATAAGTCCATTCTTGTTGAACAACCAAATGGATCCAAGTCTACCAAGGCTTGGGTTCCCAAAGAAAACTTATTTGTTTTCTTTATGTGCAGGGCATTCTAAAGCAGGTTAATGACCATGGATATTGGGATAGTGGATGCTCAAGGCACATGACTAGTAAGGAGGACTATTTGACCAATTTCACTCCTATTCAAGATGGTGATAAAGTGTACTTTGGAGGAGGTTTTGGGACAATTACTGGAAATGCACTCTTATCACTAACAACTTAAGGTTTGATGAAGTCTTTCTGGTAAAAGAACTTGACTATAACTTGTTTAGTGTGTCACAAGTTTGTGACAACAAAAATAAAGTTATTTTTACTGACACATAATGTTTAGTATTGAGTAAAGACTATGCGTTGCCTGCTGACAAGTTTATTTAATTTAGAACACCTAGACATAAGGACATATATAATGTCTATGCTAAGGCTTCAACAGATGAGAGTATTTTATGGCACAAAAGGTTAGGGCACATTAACTTTAAGAACATGAATAGAATTGTAAGGCATGATCTTGTTAGAGGATTGCCTTCAAAAGCATTCCACAATGATAATAATTATGTTGCATGTCTTAAGGGCAAACAACACAAGGCCTCATTTAAGCTAAGAGTGTGCATTCTAGTTCTAAACCCCTTCACTTGCTTCACATGGACTTATTTGGACCCACTAATATAGAGAGTTTAAATGATAAATCTTATTTCTTTGTGGTCACTGACGACCATTCTAGGTTTACATGGACTTAATTTTTAGTCAAGAAGAATGATACTGTCGAGACTTTGATTAATTTTATTAACCAAATGGAAAAGAATTCAGGGTTTACAATTAACATTCTTAGAAGTGATAATGGTGGTGAGTTTAGAAATGACCTTTTAGATGTCTTCTGTGTTGATAATGGAATTACTAGGGAGTTTAGCATAGCGAGAACTCCACAACAAAATGGTGCAGCTGAAAGGAGAAATAGAACTCTTATTGAAGCATCTAGAACCATTGATGAGAATGCTTTTATACATAGTCTCATCGTCCAAATCGGGCTTAAAATGCATTAAATATCATTAAAACTGTCAAATATATGCTCGTGTTTGTTGCTTGTGTATTTTAGGTACGGATATTGAGGAAATGACAAAAAGATCACAAGAATCAATAAAAAACGAACACGGGAAACGAAGCCGCACAATGAACCGGACCCGAATCTGGAATTTCCAAAAATGACCTTGAAGAATTGAAGATTGGCAAGAATGGTCCCTCAACTATTGAAGACTTGTCATTTTATACCCCTGTAAATCCTCAAAATTACTTGTGGGTCCCTAAAATATCAAGATATTACATGAACAACCCTTGAAGATTGAAGAAATTACATTTGAAGTCCTTGATACAAGTTTAAAAACTTGTTGTGCCATTTTTGACAAGTTGGCAAACTTGTTTATAAAGGAAATAGGGTTTGTTGCTGTTTATTACAAGCTAAACAAAGGAAGAAACCTTGGGGGCCAAAACTGTCAAACACTCTAACTCACCCCAGCCAATCATCCAGCCATGTCATCCCACTCCACCACTCACAATCCTCCACCTCACAACCCCCTCCCACGTCACCTTCCACTCACCAGGTTTATTTAAATAAACCTGGGTCAACACCCAGTCAACCTTTTTAACCTTCCCTCCAAACACGTTTTTAAATAAAACTTTCCCCAAAACAGATTAACCAACCCCTAATTACCCACATAAACCCTAATATTCCCAGACACAATTAACCTTAAAACAAAGGGGTTTTTGTTGAAACCTTCCAGAACTATAATTAATCCCTTTGTCATCCCATCCCACACCCAAAACGTGAACCAAGACCAACCCATGTGAGTGTAGGGCCCTCCCCTGCACGTCACTTTCCCCTCAAAACCCTAAACCCGACCAGATAAACGTCCCACATGTTTTCCTTGGTCCCTAATACCAAATGAACGTTCCTGATCAACTCAAACAGCTGGCAACATCACATGGAGCCTTTTTGACCAAGAATTCAGTCAAGATTCAAGGGCATTTTCAGATTTTTAACCATTAGGGTTTTAGCTTGTAATATTTTATTCAGTAATCTAGATAGTTCTATGATAGTCTATATAAGGAGCTTACAACTTGTGTAAAGCCTTGTTTTAGTTTTTTTACTCAATTTTTATGTAATCCCTTTTTAAGTAATACAAAGTTTGGTATTTTCATAAAATTGATTTGTAATTCCTTTTGGTTAATTAAAAGTTGGTATTAAGTGAGTTAAAAAAAATCTGAGTTCCAAATTTTATTTGTTAAACATTTTTTGCTATAATTTTCTTGTGAGAATTTATGGCTATTAAGTGTTTGGAAATCAAGAATCCTGTGTAGGAGTTCTTGTTTGGTTCATATCAGTTGAGGTTCTTTTGATTCTAAGGTTTAAGTGGATTGGATAGTTCAAGTATTTGGTTTTAAAAAAGGTTTTGGTTTTCAGAAAGATTGGTGGTTCCTGTTTGGGTTCAAACAGGTTTTGGTTGATTATATCTTACTCAATACTTACTGTTTAATAAGCTAAACCAATAAGCCTTATAGACTTATTGGTTTCAAGCTTATTAAACTTGAAGTGCTTTTCCTTGTTGTCTGTTTTTGTGCAGGTTCAAGAACAAGGTTCTCATCATCATTCCTATAGCCAACAAAGTTCTGCTCAGGCCCCAGCCTGAAGGAGATGGCTATGCAGCCATTGTGGGACCTGGATGTGGGTCCCACAAGGTAACCTCCTTGTTCCTTGTTTGAGTTTTGAAATATTTCAGTTTTATGTGATTTTTAATGAATTTTTGTGAATCTGCTTGTTTGTTTGTTTTATCTGCTTGATTAGGTCTCTTATTGTTTGATATGCATGTTAGTAGTGATTAGAATCAGCTTGAGTAGAGTTTAAATAGGTTTGGTTTGATAATCTTCATTTTCAGTAAACTAAGGAGTGTTTGGATTAGGGTTTTAGATGGTTTAATTGGTTTAAATCTTGCTTAAAAATCTATCTTAATCACTCATTAGGGTATCTATAGGTTGTATGTTACTTTGGTTTTCAGTTTAGTGAAGTTTAAATCAAACTTGCATGTTAAAAATTGGAATATAGCACATAAATTCAGTCAGTCATATTTCTGCCAGATTTTGTGGAATTTGTGCCTTTAAATCTTGCTAGTTATTAGATATTAGGCCCAAGTAGGATTTGTGATAGCTTATAAGTGAATTGGTAGACTTGTGTGCAAGTTTTAAGCGTTTGAATCTCATTAAAATACCAATTGCATTAGGTTACTGTTCATCAGTAACCTTTGCCATTCATCAGTAACTTTTTGAGCATTTTTGTGTGTGATTTTGTGAAGTTACTTGTGTTTCTTTTTGCATAAACTGACTCCCCACAACCCAATTGGTGTGGGGGTGCCTTGTTGTCCAAAGTAAACCAAGAAATCAAGCTTTCCTAAGCTCAAAGGTCACCAGACCTGATTTTTACACTAGCAGTGGGAAAAAAGTTACCCCTGTTAGTGTTATTGTTTCCACTGCCAAGCTAAAGGACAAAAGTCCCAACATGTCACTTTCAGAAACCTAGAAATTTTGTCTTTTGTGGGCTAAAATTAGAATTAGGGTTTGAAACTTGTTCCATTATTTTTCTAATTTAATTTGTGATTTTTCAGTTTATTTAGTTTTTAAATTACTGTTCATTTTATATTTTTTAGATTAAATAGCCATTTTTAATTAACTTTTAAGTTTCTGTTTTTGTATTTTAGTGACAAAAACAATTATTTTTCAGTTTTAAGATTTTTCATAGATTAAGAAAAAGATTTTAAGATTTTTGGTTTTAAAAGTTTTTACTGTTCACTTTTAAATTATTTTTTAGAATTAATTTAGTTTAATTAGGGTTTTATTTATAACTATTTTTTTCTTGTAGTGAAAAATTTATTATTTTTCAAACTTTTTCATTTTTCTTCTGTTAATTAGAGTAATTTAGGATTTTTAAAATTGACAAATTATTTTTGGCATTATTTTATTATTTTTTATGATTATTTTAATTTAAAAATAGTTTATAGTGATTTAAAAATAGAAAAATAGTTTTTAAAATTTAGGAAAAATACTTTTTAGTCTTTAGATAATATAAGTAAGTTATTATTTCAATAAAATAATATTTTGGACATTTTGATTAATTATATTTAATTTTAGGGCTTTAATTAGCATTTAAAATTGAATATTTAATTAATAAAAGGTTTTAAAATATTTTTATTGGATTTTTATTCTTATTTATATTATTTTAGACTTATTTTAGCTTTTGATTAATTTTTAGGTTTAAATTTTTTAATTTGTAGGTTTTTACGGTTTTACGTGAACGATCTTTTCGTCTTAGCTCGATCCGTCTTCGTAACCGTCATTCTCTTCCTACCCCATTTCTATTTTCTTTTTTTCTCAATCATATAATCACAAAATTAATCATTTCATCACACACACCAAGCCTCCTTGAGAACGATCCCCACTTTGGGTCATAAGTGTTTACGTTTTCCTAAACGTACGCTTAATACTTACCGCTTTTACCTCGTTTTCCTAAACGAGTGTGAATTTACTACTATCATTTTGGCGCCGCTGCCGGGGAGGCGTGTTGTGTTTTGATTGAACAATTGTTGTTTTTATATACTAACCATAGATAGTATTTGTATTAGTAGCACTCTACAAATACGTATTATCGGTTTTCGATTTTTGTGTGAATACTATTACTATATTGTATACGTAGAACAATAAATTCACAAGTAATCCAAATACGTGAGAAATCACAACCTTGATTTGGGAGGTCATTACCCAATCATTGTATTCGAATCTCAAACCAAAGAAAAAGGCAAAATAGATAAATACTTTCGTGAAGCTCGATTTTGAAAAATACAAACTATAAGATGGGTATAAGGCGGTTGTATTTCACGACCTAAAGGAAAAAGGCTCTTAAGTGCTTCGCGCCGCCTCGTTTCCTCCGCTTGCTTGTGCGTATTTTGAGATTGAAGGCTAATCGAGGGTTTTGCCGTCCAAAGTATTATTACATATCATATATATTTTCTTGGTTTCATTGATTAAACCCAATTGAACGATTTGGTGTTCCACCATCGTTCTAAAGTCATCGAAGGCGTTCACTTCACGTGATCGTTTTCATTCCTTGAGGCTTCTTTAATCGAGAGATTTGATTAAAGAGGAGATTTGTAGATTTTTGTCTATTTAATACATTCCACAAATTCCAAAAAGGTTAATACCATCAAAAACCACAAAAAAAAATTTGAAAAATACAAAACACCAAAAAGAATCTTCTTTGCTCGTCCCCTCGTTGTACGTGACGTTTATGTTAACTCGTAATCAAGCAAGACGTGCACGTAAACGAAAGAACAAAACTCCCACTCCAAATCATTCTAGTGAGGAGTCTCCTATTGACGAACCCATTGTAAGAGAAGCACCAACCATGGCGAATCGAACTATGATGGAGTTACTTCAAGCACCCACCGAGGGTTATGGAGAAGCTATTGTGATTCCCGCTATCCTTTCGGAGAATTTTGAGGTGAAAACGGGTTTGTTGTCGATGATCCAAAACAACAAATTCCGTGGTGATGAGAAGGACAATCCCCACAACCATATCCGCCAATTCAATCGTCTTACCGCCACTTGCAAATTCAAGGATGTCTCGTATGACTCGATTAAGATGATGCTTTTTCTGTATTCTTTAGCGGGGCCCGCTAAAATTTGGTTAGAGAAAGAGCCACCCAATTCTATATTGACGTGGAAGGATCTCGTTTCAAAATTTGTGAACCAATTTTTTCCGCCCTCTAAGACTACGCACTTGAAAAACGAGATTTCTAAGTTTTCACAGGAATGTAATGAAAGTTTTTCAACGGCTTGGAATAGGTTTAAGGAAATGTTACATGAATGTCCTCATCACGGTTTTTCCGACTTGCATCAAATTGACACGTTTTACAATGGACTTAATGATCATGAAAGAGATTATTTAAATGCCGCCGCGGGTGGTAATTTTTTGTGTAAAACGGTCGAGGAAGCTTTGGTAATAATTGAGAATAGGTCTAAGGTTTATAGCCCTCGTAACACACCGAGTGTTGCCAAAATGGGCTCGTCATCGTCTCGTAGCATTAATGCCTTACATGATGAAGCAAATGAAGAAAATCGGTTTTTTGATAGATTTGCTAACCTTATGTCCCATTGGAAAGCTCAAGAAGCTTCGAATTCCGCTTCGGTTAAAGCGGTTTCTAAGAGTTGTTTGTCGTGTGGTGGAGCTCATGATCTTTCCGAGTGCATTACCGCGGATGGTAACACTTCGAGTGCTTATGTAGCTACGGGAACTTATAACCAAAACAGTCAAGGTTCCCGCCAAAATCAAGCTCCACCAAATCAAAATGCTAATAATTATCAAAACAACAATCAAGGTGGTAATTATCAAGGCAATCAACGTAACTACAACAAGGGTAATTATCAAAGTGGAAATGGGCAAATTTCGAATCAAAACCAAAACCGTGATTTTCAAACTACCACACAAGGTTTTCAAAATGATCACACCAAAAATCTTCAAGGAGAGTTTTTGAATTATGCTAAGGCAAATGATGCTAAGTTTGACAATATGCAACGTGAAATGGTTAGCTTAAGATCCGAGTTGAAAAACGAGCTTAAAAACGAACTTGCTAATGAACTTAAAACTCATGCTAATAAAATGGAAGGAAATGTTCAACGACTCCAACAAAATCAACAAAAAATGGAGCAAGGTCAACATGAGATTAAGCAAGAGTTGTTAAAAGCGGATGCTAGGCAATCTAAGTTTGAAGATCGAATGGGAAAAATGTTTGAAGCTATCATGTGTAAACCTTCTTCTTCGGGTGGTCTTCCTAGTGATACCATCGTGAACCCGAAAGGAGAATTGAAGGTTATTACTACTCGTAGTGGTAAAACTTTCAAAGAACCCATTTCTCGTCCAAGTACTTCTATGGAGAAGGAAAAAGAGAAAGAACCCGAGGTGGTGGTAGAAAACGAGCAAATTCCAAGCCCACGAAGTACCGCTCAAACCACACCTACGGTTGAACCAATACCAATCATGGAACCCGAGATTCCAAGGCCGATGCCTATGCCCCAACCCACACCACCCTTACCTTAACCTTCAAGACGAGACAAGGAAAAGGCACAAGAACGAAATAATTATCAATTTGAATTCTTTATGAAAATGTTTCGTGACTTGCATTTTAATATAAGTTTTGCCGACGCCTTGGTCATGATGCCTCGATTTGCCGCGAACTTCAAAAGTATGTTGAATAACAAAGAGAAATTGCAAAAATCGTCTAGTTGTTCATCGGTTTTTCTTAGCCGCATACCTCAAAAAGTCGGTGATCCCGGCAAGTTTTTAATCCCATGTGTATACAAGACATGGAAGAATGCTACGCCTTGGCCGATCTTGGTGCTAGTATTAATTTGATGCCTCTTGAGATTTTTAAATCATTCAATCTTCCCAATCTCACTCCTTCAAGAATGTCAATCGAGATGGCCGATCATTCTACGATTCTAGCTTGTGGAGTAGCCGAGGACGTCTTTGTAAAAGTTGGAAAGTTCTACTATCCAGTAGACTTTATTGTTGTTGACATTCCCATCGATCCTAAAGTTCCTTTAATTTTAGGTCGATCATTTTTGGATACCTCGAGAGCACTTATCGATGTGCATGCAAGAAAAATCACTCTTCGTTTCAATGAGGAAGAACTCGTCATTAATGCAACCCAAAACTCTACGCTTTCTCATGTGTATTCGATCACGTCTTTGTACAATGTTAGTCCCATCAAAAACATTTGCAAAAAGATTTCAAAAAGAGTTTTAGAAGTTGTTAGAAAAATGAAGTTCCGTCCCCTCCACCGGTGGAGGTTAAGAGTGTTAAGCCTACGTTTCCAATTGTGAATGATTCTTCGGATGATAAATATGTTGATCCCGATGGGGGAGTTTTCTTTGTTGACAAACATTTTGAGAACTTACCACCACCTTTGCCAAAACGGTTTTCAAATGTGAGAAATTTTAGTGTGACTAACATTGCTTTAGACACACCAAATATTTTTGACATAATTAAATCGGGTTTTCACAAGGAGAGTTTAAAAGATGAAAAAGGAAAATATTTTGAATTGAATTTAAAAGATTTTTCTACAACTCTAACTCCGTCATCACCACGTGTTTTGAGTGCTACAAGCTCGTCTTCTCCTTTTGACGATGCTTTGTGTGGACTTAGTGTGGGGGAAATCCCTTATGTTCCCTCCCCTTTCTCCACCGAGGACGAGCTATTTGATCCCGGAATTGCTTATAAAGGGAAATCGCGGTCTTCCACCGATGCAATAAATGGAAAATCTTTCTATTTGATTGGTGCGAGTCTACCTCGAGTAGCTCAATGTTTTTATGACTTACCCATTGTCCCACCCTTCTATTTCTTCTCATCTATTTTCTTGAAACCCTTTGTGTTTGGGTTAACACACGATGAAGTGGCATTGATTTGTTTTTCTAATGAAAACGAGAACGCCATCTTCGATCCCGGTATTTTGCACCATCAAAGGACTTAGTCCTTAATACCGGTTGTTTTTTGGCCTTGTTTATCATGTAATCCCCACTAAAAATTGACCATACCATGATTATCCCTAAATGATCACATTTATGGGGATTCGAGTCGAGATTTTGACTCGGTTATCAAAAACAAGGTGCCTCGTGGGGGAGACCCATGCTTATCCATGTACATATTATTGCTTTCTAATTAGTTTAATGTGAGGGGATTTGTTCCCTTCCAACCTTTGTTCCGTGGTTGTTTGTGAATTGTGGTTTTTAGATGATCATGATCTTCACGATTGGAGCCTCTCGTGTTCGTTTTATGGGAGCACTCGATCGTTTGCTTTGAAGACTTTCTCAATATCCAAATGATATATCCTTTGATGTTCTAACCTTAGGTTTATAGCACACTTCATAAACGGCTATTAATTTATTGGTTACACCTTTTCCATGCTAGATTAGGCATTCGACTACGTCTCTAGTATGGGGGTGTTTGCACCCCTAGACTCGAAACATTGAGGACAATGTTTAACTTTAGTATGGGGGGGTGAATAGATACTTGCCTTGCCAAACCTTCACGCTTTCCAAAGTTTATCTTTTTGTTTATCATTTTGTTGCAAATAAAGCTAAAAATGGCCAAATTTTAAAATTTTTCTCATATAAGTGTTTGAAGACACGAATGTAGGTTTTCCGATGGCGAGAATAAGAGTAATTTTTTACTCGACCGTGCGTGTTGAGCACTTAGCTTTGATTCCTTAACTTCACATTAGGCTAAGTCTCTTAAATGAGGACGAGAAATGATAGAGTTAATTATAAGTTACTATGCTAATCGTAGAGTACTCGTATTCTTTCGAAAACTCATGTGTTCTCGTTGTTTGCTTATTCTCCCTTCGCATGTAAATATTTTTTGCTTAATAAATATTGACTTAGCGGTTTAGTTAGGATTGTTGGGTTTCTAGTCTTTTCTAGTAGCTTCCGTGTAATTAAATTGGGAAGACATTAAGGTATCGCCAGCGTCACGGTTTTGAAGTATTGGCACCCAAATAATCAAAAGCTTCACCTAATAATAAGATTTCAAGTGCTCACCTAAATCTAGCAAACAATTTGAAGCCCCACAAGGCGAAAAATCTATGCAAAATTGAAAGTGAATCAAGCCTTAATCTTCGAAGCTTTAAAGATCCAAAATTCGCCTTAGCGTGAGGATATACGTCTTTGGCTAATAAAACCACCGATGAGGCGGATAATAAAAGGCAAGGCAAGATCGAAGTCATAATAAAAGCTTCATGGCGAAGTCGAATAAAAGATGGAGGTAAACCAAAGATAATAAGGCCCTTCCGTTAGGGGGCGTATAAAAGTCTTGGTAATAAGTCTCATGTTCAAAACCGTTATGAAACCGTGTTTATCGATCCTTCTTGTTGACTTAATTTTTTGAGATCGTTGTCTATTAGGAGGGGTTATTGATTTGATGGTCTTAGTTACACCGTTAGGACTCTATTTTTAGACCTAAATCTCTATTATCGCATAACTCAAACAATGTATCCTCGTGAAACATTCAAGACATAATAAAATATAAGAGATACAACTTAGGAATAATGGGAGGATAAGTATGTGATTAGGGCATATGAGTAGTGTTAGCATTACTAACTTATAATGACAATGATCTCGTTGCACGCTTGGCATGGAATTGGAGTAAAAATTGAGGACGATGAAATTATTTCTAACGAAGCATTCACGTGTTCTTATTCTATGAACCTAAACGTCCCATTTTGCGATGACAATCATACATTATGTCTAAAACGCAAGTAGTAGTAATAGTAGTAGTGTAGCTAGTTTATCATTCAATAAAAGTGAATAAAAATGAATTTTGGAGGTGCTACGATACTTTATTCTAGCATTGCGTGAGGGCACGGCAATGGTTTAGTATGGGGGATTGATGAGACTGCTTTTATACATAGTCTCATCGTCTAAATCGGGCTTAAAATGCATTAAATATCATTAAAACTGCCAAATATATGCTCGTGTTTGTTGCTTGTGTATTTTAGGTACGGATATTGAGGAAATGACAAAAAGATCACAAGAATCAATCAAAAACGAACACGGGAAACGAAGCCGCACAATGAACTGGACCCGAATCTGGAATTTCCAAAAATGACCTTGAAGAATTGAAGATTGGCAAGAATGGTCCCTCAACTATTGAAGACTTGTCATTTTATACCCCTATAAATCCTCAAAATTACTTGTGGGTCCCTAAAATATCAAGATATTACATGAACAACCCTTGAAGATTGAAGAAATTACATTTGAAGTCCTTGATACAAGTTTAAAAACTTGTTGTGCCATTTTTGACAAGTTGGCAAACTTGTTTATAAAGGAAATAGGGTTTGTTGTTGTTTATTACAAGCTAAACAAAGGAAGAAACCTTAGGGGCCAAAACTGTCAAACACTCTAACTCACCCCAGCCAATCATCCAGCCATGTCATCCCACTCCACCACTCACAATCCTCCACCTCACAACCCCCTCCCACGTCACCTTCCACTCACCAGGTTTATTTAAATAAACCTGGGTCAACACCCAGTCAACCTTTTTAACCTTCCCTCCAAACACGTTTTTAAATAAAACTTTCCCCAAAACAGATTAACCAACCCCTAATTACCCACATAAACCCTAATATTCCCAGACACAATTAACCTTAAAACAAAGGGGTTTTGTTGAAACCTTCCAGAACTATAATTAATCCCTTTGTCATCCCATCCCACACCCAAAACGTGAACCAAGACCAACCCATGTGAGTGTAGGGCCCTCCCCTGCACGTCACTTTCCCCTCAAAACCCTAAACCCGACCAGATAAACGTCCCACATGTTTTCCTTGGTCCCCAATACCAAATGAACGTTCCTGATCAACTCAAACAGCCGGCAACATCACATGGAGCCTTTTTGACCAAGAATTCAGTCAAGATTCAAGGGCATTTTCAGATTTTTAACCATTAGGGTTTTAGCTTGTAATATTTTATTCAGTAATCTAGATAGTTCTATGATAGTCTATATAAGGAGCTTACAACTTGTGTAAAGCCTTGTTCCAGATTTTTTACTCAATTTTTATGTAATCCCTTTTTAAGTAATACAAAGTTTGGTATTTTCATAAAATTGATTTGTAATTCCTTTTGGTTAATTAAAAGTTGGTATTAAGTGAGTTAAAAAAATTTGAGTTCCAAATTTTATTTGTTAAACATTTTTTGCTATAATTTTCCTGTGAGAATTTGTGGCTATTAAGTGTTTGGAAATCAAGAATCCTGTGTAGGAGTTCTTGTTTGGTTCATATCAGTTGAGGTTCTTTTGATTCTAAGGTTTAAGTGGATTGGATAGTTCAAGTATTTGGTTTTAAAAAAGGTTTTGGTTTTTAGAAAGATTGGTGGTTCCTGTTTGGGTTCAAACAGGTTTTGGTTGATTATATCTTACTCAATACTTACTGTTTAATAAGCTAAACCAATAAGCCTTATAGACTTATTGGTTTCAAGCTTATTAAACTTGAAGTGCTTTTCCTTGTTGTCTGTTTTTGTGCAGGTTCAAGAACAAGGTTCTCATCATCATTCCTATAGCCAACAAAGTTCTGCTCAGGCCCCAGCCTGAAGGAGATGGCTATGCAGCCATTGTGGGACCTGGATGTGGGTCCCACAAGGTAACCTCCTTGTTCCTTGTTTGAGTTTTGAAATATTTCAGTTTTATGTGATTTTTTATGAATTTTTGTGAATCTGCTTGTTTGTTTGTTTTATCTGCTTGATTAGGTCTCTTATTGTTTGATATGCATGTTAGTAGTGATTAGAATCAGCTTGAGTAGAGTTTAAATAGGTTTGGTTTGATAATCTTCATTTTCAGTAAACTAAGAAGTGTTTGGATTAGGGTTTTAGATGGTTTAATTGGTTTAAATCTTGCTTAAAAATCTGTCTTAATCACTCATTAGGGTATCTATAGGTTGTATGTTACTTTGGTTTTCAGTTTAGTGAAGTTTAAATCAAACATGCATGTTAAAAATTGGAATATAGCACATAAATTCAGTCAGTCATATTTCTGCCAGATTTTGTGGAATTTGTGCCTTTAAATCTCGCTAGTTATTAGATATTAGGCCCAAGTAGGATTTGTGATAGCTTATAAGTGAATTGGTAGACTTGTGTGCAAGTTTTAAGCGTTTGAATCTCATTAAAATACCAATTGCATCAGGTTACTGTTCATCAGTAACCTTTGCCATTCATTAGTAACTTTTTGAGCATTTTTGTGTGTGATTTTGTGAAGTTACTTGTGTTTCTTTTTGCATAAACTGACTCCCCACAACCCAATTGGTGTGGGGATGCCTTGTTGTCCAAAGTAAACCAAGAAATCAAGCTTTCCTAAGCTCAAAGGTCACCAGACCTGATTTTTACACTAGCAGTGGGAAAAAAGTTACCCCTGCTAGTGTTATTGTTTCCACTGCCAAGCTAAAGGACAAAAGTCCCAACATGTCACTTTCAGAAACCTATAAATTTTGTCTTTTGTGGGCTAAAATTAGAATTAGGGTTTGAAACTTGTTCCATTATTTTTCTAATTTAATTTGTGATTTTTCAGTTTATTTAGTTTTTAAATTACTGTTCATTTTATATTTTTTAGATTAAATAGCCATTTTTAATTAACTTTTAAGTTTCTGTTTTTGTCTTTTAGTGACAAAAACAATTATTTTTCAGTTTTAAGATTTTTCATAGATTAAGAAAAAGATTTTAAGACTTTTGGTTTTAAAAGTTTTTACTGTTCACTTTTAAATTATTTTTTAGAATTAATTTAGTTTAATTAGGGTTTTATTTATAACTGTTTTTGTCTTGTAGTGAAAAATTTATTATTTTTCAGACTTTTTCATTTTTCTTCTGTTCATTAGAGTAATTTAGGATTTTTAAAATTGACAAATTATTTTTGGCATTATTTTATTATTTTTTATGATTATTTTAATTTAGAAATAGTTTTTAGTGATTTAAAAATAGAAAAATAGTTTTTAAAATTTACAAAAAATACTTTTTAGTCTTTAGATAATATAAGTAAGTTATTAGTTCAATAAAATAATATTTTGGACATTTTGATTAATTATATTTAATTTTAGGGCTTTAATTAGCATTTAAAATTAAATATTTAATTAATAAAAGGTTTTAAAATATTTTTATTGGATTTTTATTCTTATTTATATTATTTTAGACTTATTTTAGCTTTTGATTAATTTTTAGGTTTAAATTTTTTAATTTGTAGGTTTTTACGGTTTTACGTGAATGATCTTTTCGTCTTAACTCGATCCGTCTTCGTAACCGTCATTCTCTTCCTACCCCATTTCTATTTTCTTTTTTTCTCAATCATATAATCACAAAATTAATCATTTCATCACACACACCAAGCCTCCTTGAGAACGATCCCCACTTTGGGTCATAAGTGTTTACGTTTTCCTAAACGTACGTTTAATACTTACCGCTTTTATCTTGTTTTCCTAAACGAGTGTGAATTTACTACTAACATTTTGGCGCCGCTGCCGGGGAGGCGTGTTGTGTTTTGATTGAACAATTGTTGTTTTTATATACTAACCATAGATAGTATTTGTATTAGTAGCACTCTACAAATACGTATTATCGGTTTTTGATTTTTGTGTGAATACTATTACTATATTGTATACGTAGAACAATAAATTCACAAGTACTCCAAATACGTGAGAAATCACAACCTTGATTTGGGAGGTCATTACCCAATCATTGTATTCGAATCTCAAACCAAAGAAAAAGGCAAAAATAGATAAATACTTTCGTGAAGCTCGATTTTGAAAAATACAAACTATAAGGTGGGTATAAGGCGGTTGTATTTCACGACCTAAAGGAAAAAGGCTCTTAAGTGCTTCGCGCCGCCTCGTTTCCTCCGCTTGCTTGTGCGTATTTTGAGATTGAAGGCTAATCGAGGGTTTTGCCGCCCAAAGTATTATTACATATCATATATATTTTCTTGGTTTCATTGATTAAACCCAATTGAACGATTTGGTGTTCCACCATCATTCTAAAGTCATCGAAGGCGTTCACTTCACGTGATCGTTTTCATTCCTTGAGGCTTCTTTAATCGAGAGATTTGATTAAGGAGGAGATTTGTAGATTTTTGTCTACTTAATACATTCAACAAATTCCAAAAAGGTTAATACCATCAAAAACCACAAAAAAAATTTGAAAAATACAAAACACCAAAAAGAATCTTCTTGGCATTATTTTATTATTTTTTATGATTATTTTAATTTAAAAATAGTTTTTTAGTGATTTAAAAATAGAAAAATAGTTTTTAAAATTTAGGAAAAATACTTTTTAGTCTTTAGATAATATAAGTAAGTTATTAGTTCAATAAAATAATATTTTGGACATTTTGATTAATTATATTTAATTTTAGGGCTTTAATTAGCATTTAAAATTGAATATTTAATTAATAAAAGGTTTTAAAATATTTTTATTGGATTTTTATTCTTATTTATATTATTTTAGACTTATTTTAGCTTTTGATTAATTTTTAGGTTTAAATTTTTTAATTTGTAGGTTTTTACGGTTTTACGTGAACGATCTTTTCGTCTTAGCTCGATCCGTCTTCGTAACCGTCATTCTCTTCCTACCCCATTTCTATTTTCTTTTTTTCTCAATCATATAATCACAAAATTAATCATTTCATCACACATACCAAGCCTCCTTGAGAACGATCCCCACTTTAGGTCATAAGTGTTTACGTTTTCCTAAACGTACGCTTAATACTTACCGCTTTTACCTCGTTTTCCTAAACGAGTGTGAATTTACTACTATCAACCATGTTAGCAGATGCTAAGTTACCCATTGCTTTTTGGGCCGAGGCTGTGAATACTCCATGCTATGTTCAGAATAGAGCCTTGGTCAACAAAACTCACAATAAGACCCCCTATGAGATCTTTTGGAATAGAAAACCTAATATAGATTTTCTTAGACCCTTTGAATGTCATGTAGTAATTTTAAATACTAGTGATAACCTAGGTAAGTTTAATTCCAAAGGTGATGAGGGATATTTTGTGGGTTATTCAATGAACAACAAAGGGTATGGGTTTTACCATAAAAGGGATAAAGTCATAGCAGAAAACGTGTATGTTGACTTTTTGGAGAGTAAACCTAGTGATCCTACAAATGGATCAGATTGGCTTTTTGATTTAGAGCCATTGTCTAGATCCATGAATTATGTGCCTGTTACTAATCCAGTTGTCTTGGATAACTCTCCAAAGATTGTGGAAGCTTCTATTGTTGATAATGTAGGTACACAAGCTACAAAGGTGATAGGATCACAAGCATATGAGCTCACTCCCACATTTTCTTTTATGGACTTACCCATTTGGAGTGAAGAATTCATTAAAGCATCTGCTGCTGAAAGAGAAGTGGAGAAAAAGCAACAAGAAGAGCAAGTCAGTGAATCAATTTCATCCATTGACAAAAGTAGTTCAGCCGTTGACACACCTGATCCAGCCGCTGACAGCTTGCTTTCATCCGCTGACAAGGAAGTGCTTGAACTTGTTGAGGATTCCATGCCCAATGAAGGTGTCATCGTCCTCAATCCAAACACTGACAACGTGTTTCCTAGCTCAAGTGGGAATGGAAATAATGATGATGGGGATTATGGTACCTTGGAGTCTACAGTTCATGAAAACACATTGTTTGAGGGAGGAACTGCTACTAAGGTATCTAGAATTCATCTTCCCACTCAAATAATTGGTCCCATCAATTCACCAGTTCAAACAAGAAGGAAGAAGAACCCTAAAGGAGGATTCATTGCCAACATTCACAAAAAGGAGGATACCCCTTTAGTTCAAGAATGTTTGTTTGCTTGTTTTCTATCACAGAATGAGCTCGAGAAGATTTTTGATGCTCTTCAAGAACCAAGCTGGGTTGAAGCAATGCAAGATGAGCTTCATCAATTTGCAATACAAGATGTTTGGGAACTTGTTGATTATCCCAAGCATGTAAGACCAATTGGAGCACGTTGGGTTTTACGGAACAAAAGAGATGAGAGAGGTATTGTGATCAGAAACAAGGTAAGACTGGTTGCTCAAGGTTATACATAAGAAGAAGGCATTGACTATGAAGAGGTTTTTGCACCTGTTTCTAGGATTGAAGCAATAAGGATTTTCCTAGCCTATGCTTCTTGCATGGGTTTCACAGTCTACCAGATGGATGTCAAGAGTGCTTTCTTGTATGGAACAATTCAAGAGGAAGTGTATGTTATGCAACCTTCTGGTTTTGAAGATTCATAGCATCCAGAAAAGGTATATAGAGTTTAAAAGGCAATGTATGGCCTTCATCACGCCCCTAGAGCATGGTATGGTACTTTATCCACTTATCATGTGGAAAATGGTTTCAAGAGGGGCACTATAGACCAAACTCTTTTTACCAAGCAGAATGGGAAAGATTTTCTGCTTGTCCGAGTCTATGTTGATGATATCATTTTTGGATCTTCTAATCCAAAGATGAGTGAAGAATTCTCTAAACTTATGACTAACAAATTTCAAATGAGTGCCATGGGAGAGATGAACTTCTTTCTGGGTCTACAAGTTCAACAAAAAGAAGATGGTATCTTCATCTCTCAAGACAAGTATGTGGATGAAATTTTGAAGAAATTTGGCTTTTCCCCTCATGAAAATTAGGCTAGCACCCCCATGGACATAGAACACCCCTAGGGAAAAATTAGAGATGGAAAGGATGTAGATGTTAGGCATTATAGGTCAATGATTGGATCATTGATGTATCTAACTACCTCTAGACCTGACATCATGTTTCCAGTATGTGCATGTGCACGTCATCAAGTGACTCCCAAAGAGTGTCATCTTCATGCTGTCAAAAGGATCTTTAGGTATCTTAGGTGCTATCCTACTTTGGCTTTCAGACAATGATTATGGAGGTGATAACAATGATAGGAAATCCACAACTGGTGGATTTCAATTTCTTGGGAGCCGACTTATCTCTTGGCAATGCAAGAAACAAATAGTGGTGGCCAATTCAACAACCGAGGCTGAGTATGTAGCTGGTGTTGCATGTTGTGGACAAGTGCTATGGATTCAAAACCTATTGTTGGATTACGGGTACAATTTTATGCATACCAAGATATTTGTACATTATAACAGTACATTATGCATTATTAAAAATCATGTGCATCATTCTAAAACTAAACACATAGAAATTAGGCATCATTTTATAAGGGACTGTTTTGTAAAGGTTACATCCAAATAGAATAGACACAGAGGAAAATGTGTTTAATCTTTTAACTAAACATTTTGATGTTGGGAGGTTCCAATACTTGGTAACAAGTATTGGAATGATCAATCCATAAAATATATGTATTTGAGGTTGATGTATAGTATGTACAGGATGTGCACTGTTATTATTACTTGTAAAAATATTAGATTTTCCACTATATTTTCCAACCGCTGACAAAGGCATTCTATCCGCTGACAAGTAGAAAGAAGTCGCTGGCAGCATATATTAGTTTTTGTGGTTTTTCATCTAATCATGCAGACATATTGAGCATTGTGTATATTGGATACATAGTTGCTTATGGACTTCAGGTATATGACAAGTGTTTATTTATGATGGTTGGAATGTTAACATTCCTCTCTGGAAAGAAAAATTTGTCATATATTTATTTTGCAAACTGTGTAAGCTTAGTTTAAGGGGAGATTTAGGAAACCTTTAGGTCTTAGGATACTTTTAGAGTGCTCTTACCACAATTCTAGACTGTGTCCACTGGTGAGTAAGGGTTAGGAATAATGAATACTTTTCATTTTAAGAATTGTTGGAATTTCTAAACCTGAGGCACTGTAGCATGTAAAGTTGATATAATTGTGCATGTTTCCAAGACTGTTTGGCCTAGATTTGGGATTGGTTGGTTGGGAGACTTGGTATAATTTACAATTGGGCTTATCTGGGAGTTACAAAGTGTTTATATGAGATAAATTCACTCTAAAGGACTTACTTTAGCAAGGTTCACTTGAGGACAGTTATGTCTATCTTGCTTATGCAAGTGTGTATAATTGGACAGAGAATGCCAATTTCAGTTTGTGTGAGAGGAAGAGGTATCTTCATTAGGGTAAACTTCTTTGTTAAGGTCTTTTTATTTTATTACTTTTTATTTTTAGCCGTTGACACATAAGTGGTTTATCCGCTGACAAGCACAATTTTAGACGCTGACATGGCAAAATTTACACGCTGACAAATATAGTCGTTACCCGCTGACAAATTCTTTGACTGTTGAAGAACACTGGGTCCCACCTAGTTGTTTCTTTTGTGATATTTTGGGTCGTAATTTTATGGGGTTGGTAAATTTCTTTTAAAGCAAAGAGATAAGTTATTGTTTTTCAAAGATTATTATCATTACATTTTGAATAACTTACCTCTTTTTCAACCAATAGTAGCCTAGTTTACCTCCTATTTTTACTGCTCAATACTTTCAAAACAGGGTAACTTGCATATTTGTCTATTTTTCTCCATAACCAAAATTCTACATTTTCTTTCATCCTAAAGCTTTCACCAACAGTTTTCATGGCACCATTGTTCAAAACTGCTGCTGCTATATTGGGGTTCAGAGATCATCACAACATGATAGCTTATCTTGAGACTGATAATTATCATCATCCCCAATACACTCGAATGATTGAGTATATCTTGGCGTCCAACTTAAGGTATACTTTGACTCATGCTCCTCTCATTCCTACCACATACATCAAGCAGTTTTGGAACACTACACGTTTTGAAACAGTTGATGGAGTGGTTACACTTGTTGGGACTGTTCATGGGACTCAATGGGTGGTCACTGAAGCACTTATTCGTCAAGCTTTACAGCTTGATGATGTTGGTGGTGTGATTACCCTTCCCATTGAACAAATAGAAGAAGGACTTTGAGGCTTGGGATATGATTTGCCCCCTGAAGGGCGTATTAACAAATATTCCAAACAATAATTTCTCCCAGCCTGGAAGTTCTTGATACATGTCCTCCTTCGATGTCTTAGTCCCAAGTGCACGTCATTCAATGAAATCAACCGATCATTCGGGAGTGCTCTTGTTTGTATGGCAACTAGGCAAAAATATAATTTTCTTAGAATGATTTTTGAGGGCATGTTACACAACAAGGGTAGCAAGATGACACTTGCTTACCCTAGGTTTTTACAAACGGTTTTTGATCAACAAAGGTATTGTCGTAGGGATCATGACAACTTTTATAAGATCCCTACTCAAAAATCAAAGATTTTTCTGTCCATGAACACCGCACCTTTTAGAGACTTACCTTTGACCCCTCCCATGTTGGCTGTTATTGAGGCAGCCTTAGACCCTCACCCACAACAAGAACCACCTATTGAACAACCTCCACCTTACCCACATCATGATGAACACATGAACCTTGACCCACAACTGTTGGAAATACGTTTTACGTATTAGAAAGGATCGGTCACTCAAACAATAGTCCATGTTATAGCTCGTAGTTTAGTTATTTACATTTATTAAACAAAGCCCAAAACCGAGCCCATGGATTGTATGGGCCGGCGGCCTAATGTAAACCCAAGCCCATCTCATGGGCTTGGGTATATAAACCCTCTCCTTTGATGGAGAGGGTGTGTGGTTATTCACTTTTTCACATAGTTCTCTTAAGTTTCTCTCTCTAGAAGTGTGTATAATCCACCATCTCTCTATCTCTTTCTCTCTCTAAAAACATAAGCAAGATTTACATTTCTACAAATGGTATCAAGAGCCATGGGATGATTGTTTAGTTCTTGTGTTTGTGTTCTTGATTCTCGCCATTTTTGATCCATTTTCACATGAACCAAATTTTTTTTTTGTGTTTTTATGGGTTAATCTTGATATACTTCATCTTGTTACTTGTTATAGTGATTTGGTATTGTTATTTGGGTTAAAAACACAAAATTTTTGGTTGTTTGATTCATATTTTGGCTTTGAATCTTGATTTGAACGTGTTACTGTACTGCCCGAGAAAAAAGGTACGTTGGAATCCATAGTACGATCTGACTTTGTGTTTGCATAAACCCTTGGGGTTTCTACTTGCGATCCATAGTTACGATCTGGTGTTACGATCTAACTACAATCAAGGTAAGTTTGGTCAGTACGATCTTCGTTACGATCCCTAGTACGATCCATCAGTCCGATCCTTAGTACGATCCATCAATTCGATCAGAGTGCGATCTCCTCAATACGATAGCTCACTACGATCCATCACCACGATTGTAGAGTACGATCAAGGTTTCATTCAGACTACGATCACTGCCTGCGATAAGAGAGTGCGATCAGGGTACGATCGTTGGGTACGATCTGGGAGTCCGATCTGAGTACGATCATAGGGAGTGCGATCTCAACTACAATCTGAGTATGATCATAGGGAGTACGATCATGACTGCGATCTGAGTACGATCACGACTGCGATCTGAGTACGATCACGACTGCGATCTGAGTACGATCACGACTGCGATCTGAGTACGATCACGACTGCGATCTGAGTATCAATTGGCGGATATTTTCACGAAGGCTTTAGATCGCGCTCGAATTGAATTTTGGCCGACAAGCTAGGAATGAGAACCTTCTCGCCTGAGACTCTAAAGGAACTAGCAGATGAAGCGAAAGAATAGTCTTGGTAAAACTATTCTCCGTATCCTTGGTGATCATCTGTATATATTGTTTATATTTTTATCCACAAAAGCAAAATACAAAAATATAAAACCATATAAAAACCATAAAAATTGAAAAATCTAGAAAAATCCAAAAATATTTTTACTTTATTTTTCAAAGGCATGTCTTTTGGTACGATAATATTTACGGCCTTAGAAATGTTGATTAATATTGACACGACGCCATAAATAGAGTTCGTACAAAAGTTGTAAATATTTGATAAAACATGCCTATATGGCTTGTAGTTATTTCAGACTGCAACCCGGTTTTCATATTAAAGTCAAGTATTTCTTATGAAAGCTTTGGCTAACAACGGGAATTAATTTTCTCGTGCAAGGTTTACTTTAAAACCTTGTAAGGGATCAAGTTTACTTTATAACTTGGTCTAACACAAATCTATGTACGTTTCAGTGCATTTATTTGTTAAAACAAGAGAAGTCTTGTTTTTATGAAGCTATCATCTCTACAACCATCGCAATCTACAATTGGTATCCACATCCTCGACGATGCGACTACTCAACCGACGACTACAGCTCTTTCAGTAGAACACGGGTCAACAATTGAGGGGGAGCAATTGTCGAGCATTCAGAATCTTCGGTGTCAAACGTGCCAAGTTCACAAGTTGGTGTCAAGACAACAATACCAATCGTACACGTGGTGTCAAGAGATGACTTCAAACATGACAAGGCGACCAAGATATGCCGACAAGAACCATCTGATCTTATCATATGATGTTCTCATCTATCAGGTCCAACCTTGTCAATTCTTTTCTAATATGGTGAATATGTGATCATGTTACAAATCTGTATCTTATCTCATACGTTTGATATCATGAAGATAAAACGGACTTGCATTTTTCTTCCCAAAACCTTTGTTAAAACTTCATTAAATCAATTGATATTAAAAACATCGATTGGGTTAATATTTTTAATATGGGGGAGAAAATGTGATTTAATATGGGATATTATCATAAATGGTTTGACTTAATGTGCTGGCTCATCCCGACATATGCGAAATGTTTTCGAATATCGTGGCATATGTTAAGGGGGAGCAAAACGGATTTCATGGTGATTTATACTTACCTCAACCCATTTATTTCACGACGATGAAGATTGTGGTGACATAAGGATGGTAGGATATGTTAAGTCCTATGATTCTTCCAGAACCGGAGGAATCTTCCCAAGGACATTCCATAGCTAGAAATAGTAGTCCTTAGGAAAGTTGGAGAAAGATTGTGAACGTAGCTGAATGCCGACCAAGTACTTAAGTTAGCACTGGAACAATCACAACAAGGTGCTAGTTATGACGTATTGGTAAGCATTGAAGGGGTTGAAGAATGAAAAAGAATTGTAAAGATAAAGGGTGTAAAGAAAGAAGCCCTCCTTACAACTTTAGGCAGAAACCGGGTCAATACATATGCTATTGAGATCATTTTTAATGATGCTCGATATTGAAGATAAGACATCATGGACCCAGTGATGCAATGCACAACCCATCCCAGCTAACTCAGATATCTCTTAAAAGGTATTTGTTTTAATCACACGGAGACAACACGTTATCTATTGATTTATTCACTCCGAATAAATTGGTATTGAAATGGTGGCACTCCTCTCCGGCCTCCGATCACTAAAATCCAAAACTCACGATCGAGTCTAGAGCCATTTGAGATCATCAAATATCTCATTAGGACACATTTCCATATTTCCTTGCTTCTTCACACACTGTGAAAAGTAAGAAAGATTTTAAGAGTCCTACGCAAAATCTTCATGATCTTGCCTGAACATCCGAGTAATATGAAAGTACTTACAATGAAGATGGAAATCCTTCTTGAGCGAATATAAAAAAGCTCATGGTAGGTGACTTGTGCGATTCTTTATGAATCAAACTTGTGATAACTGGAAAGCAACAGCTGTTTAATTCTTAACTGAATTTAAACACGTTCCAGGCCTCTACGTAATATCTTTGTGATCTTGCCAGAACACTCAGAGTGATACCTTAGTGTTCACAGTGATGAGTGGAAATCCTTCTAGTGTTAACCTCAAACAGCACTTGGTAGGTAACTTGCAAGATTCTATACGAATCAAGCTCGTGACAACTGGAAAGCAACGATGGTGCGGTTCTTAATTGAATTTCACTTGTTCCAGGAACATGAATTGACGGCTTCAAATCATGCGGATATTATTATCCAAATGATTCACTCTTTATGTTCGCAGTCAGCTTTGGACGGTCGAATAAAGAGAACGGGTTTACCCGCGAAATCCTGTCAGGAAGTTACTTAATTGAAACTATCCGTCACGGGTACGATATCTAATATCGTCCAACGGTCTTCACCGACCGGAGGTAAAATGCTACCGATTTAGAATGAAATGTTCAAAGTCATTTCGTTTGTGTCTACTTATGTTGCGGCATTTGAAGACGGTGGCGTTGCGGAATCAAAGAAGAAGTCGTCCCCGCATGCTTATACTTTATGCACTTAATATCTCATCTAATTCAAGAAAGGCTAAACGTTAAGTCTTCCGCTGTATCGAACTCTGAAGCTTTCAAGAATTACGAAGGTATAAGTATGTGGGACATGGAGTCACGAAGAGGCAAAGATCACAAGTGATAGATGCACGAGATCAAGGCAAGAGATTAATGCTCAAGATTGATATCAAAGATCACATCAGCATGTTCACCAGAAAAAGAAAAGAAAAGAAAGACGAAGACTACGAGCTCAAGACAAGCATAGTATGCTAGGTTTATTTCATTATTGTAACTTGGGTAACGCCCTTGTTTGGAGTGACCTCCCTTAGGGGGAGATTGTTGGAAATACGTTTTACGTATTAGAAAGGATCGGTCACTCAAACAATCGTCCATGTTATAGCTCGTAGTTTAGTTATTTACATTTATTAAACAAAGCCCAAAACCGAGCCCATGGATTGTATGGGCCGACGGCCTAATGTAAACCCTAGCCCATCTCATGGGCTTGGGTATATAAACCCTCTCCTTTGATGGAGAGGGTGTGTGGTTATTCACTTTTTCACATAGTTCTCTTAAGTTTCTCTCTCTAGAAGTGTGTATAATCCACCATCTCTCTATCTCTTTCTCTCTCTAAAAACATAAGCAAGATTTACATTTCTACATCAACCGTTAGCTGTTGACGCTCTTGTTTCAGCCGCTGACACAGCCATTCCACCCGTTGCCACCTCTCCACCTCTCACTTCACAAATCCCATATTCCACCTCATCTTCTTAACCCTTTGATTTTCGTTTGGAGAAACGCCAAAGGACTACTGGAGTGTTCTCCTCTAGTGGTCCTAGCCATGCAACAGAGAGAACTTTGCCTGATGAGTCCATATTGAGGAGTCACATCCCAATTATGGAGGAGGGCAGTCTACAAACACTTACAAATTTGGAATTGACGGCCATCTGCATTAGCTTGCAAAAGTCTAATGCAGGACTTGTACAAAAGGTCAATGAACAAGGCCTTGAACTCACTCAGTTAAGGGAGAGGTTGGTAGCTTTGGAGACTGTTGGTTCTAGGAAAAGGAAGTTTATGGTGATCTCCTCAGGAGATGATTCTTACAAAGGGGAGGATGCACCTACTGAACCAGTCAATTTGAGTGATAAGGGATCCCAAGAAGGATCGTATGGGACAAAGGAGGTAGCTTAGGCACTTATAGGTTTGAAGGAACAAACTCCTTTTAATCCTTTTGAGGTTACTCCTATAAAGCAGTCTTTCACAGAGATGATGCTACAAATGAGTAGAATTTCAGCCGCTGACAAAGGTACTTCACACATTGACACATCCATTTCAGCCACTGACAGATCTTCATATATGATTGGTGTATCCCAACAACCTTTCATGATCAAGGAGCCTTCCACTCAGGTAACAACTACTTTGCCCTCGCTTGATCCATTGGATAAGGTAAAGGCATTATGGTAGAAGAATAGGTTCCCAAAGATGCAGCCCAGATTCAGTTTGATACTATGGTTGCTCAACAACTTCATGAGCAAGAAAAGAGAGGGCTAGGGAAGGGAAGTATTAAAGCTCAGATTCTTTCATTTGAATTTGAGAGTGATGAGATTGATGGTGGTGATGAAAGTTCACACAACTCAAATGGTGATATGAGCAATTTTATGGACTTGGAATAATTGGAGTATGGGGAAGATGAGCTTACAAGGGAAAAGCTCAAAGAATTGAAGAAACAGGTTGATTTTGACATTCCTCATGTTTCTGCTATGTATTTCAAGTGGGAAGAAGTCTGCACAGAAAATCCAAACATGACCTTAACAGAGCAAATTTTGGGTTTGGAGATTTTGTTGAGAGTCCAAAGTAATTACAAAATCATTTTGAAACAAAGGGCTAACAAAGTGCTTTTTGAGAACAAGACAACCAGAAGAGAGCTTTATTATAAACTTCTTAGATGCCACCAAACAGGGTGGACTTATGCAAAACAGAAGAAGCTTTCTTTTGAACAATTGGAGTATTTTGCTTATCCCATTTGGGAGTCTGTGTGTGAAGCAAAAACTTTTAGGATGCTCTATGTGGAGAGACGGGAAGAGATAGAGTAGGAGCTAAAGATTAAGAAGACTTTGATTGTGCCTAAGCCGGTGAAGAAAGGGTTCAAGTTGAGATTCCCAGAACTCGACCAAGTGCACCCAACTGAAGCAATTTTGAAGAATAATATGGTGCTTTCTCCATTGGTGGCTTCTGATTTAGCTGCTGTTGTGCCTTTGGACTTCAAGAATCCAATCATCAAGTATGAAGAATATTTTGTTGGATTTTGGAAGATCACCAGGGCTGGTGATAAGTACATACTTTTACCTTTTTGGTTTCATTGTTTGCTAGTATGGACAGAGAGGATATAGAAACTCTTTGGAGTTTGATGAAGGAGATGTATGAAGCTGAAGCTCTTTCATCAATGAATGGAATTAAAATCTGGACAACATTTAGAAGAATGTTTGTCCATGATGTTGCTGATCTAATATGGTTGGATCTGGATGAATTGAGTGAGTTGAAGTGGAATTTGTATTCAGCTGCTGGTGTTTACCATCTTAGTACTACAAAGTTTGCAGAATACTTGTTGATAGATCAAGAATATCCTCTATCATAAGATTTGTTGAATAAGTTGGTATGTACCAAGCTTGAAGTTGATTACACACAGTGACATTAGCATGGACTTTTTAAGGTTTATATATCCTCAGATTAAGGAGTAGGTTTTATTTGTAAGAATCCTCTCTTGTATTTTGTTTTTATTCAGAAACTTGAATATTAGAGTAAGTATTAAGTTTAGGGGAGGATTGTTGGGAATAAAAATAGCTAAGTTACTCAGCCACTGTCAAAGGGATTTTCGACGCTGACAAGAACAAATGGAGCACTAACAGATTGAGCACTGACAAGACTTATCAAGGCGCTGACAAAGCAAATCCCAGTCATTGACAACTACTTAGTCCATACGTTTTGTATGTTTAGGAAAGATGTTGTCCCATATTTTAGATGATATAAGATAGAAATAAAGAAGAAAATAAGATGGATTCTAGAGAGAGAAAGTAGTGAGAGAAAGTAGAGAGAAGGTGGTGATTAACTTGGGAAATTAGATTAAGAATTATGAGAACATCCACCCTCATAACATGCTAGGAGGGTGCTTATATAGTCCACCCACATGCGGGCTCCCTAATGGACTATATTTAATTAGGCCGCACTTGAATAAAATGCTTAGTACCTTGAAAGAGGCCTTTTAAGCTAACCATCAAGGCCGTAATGTCACGACTATTTTAACTAACTATTACAACGTTCTAATAAATATTAGAATATAAACCTATGACCGAACATTCTTGTTTGACTCAATATTTTGAGGTTAATAATCTCCCCAATGTGAGGTCATTCCTCTTCGATATTTGGAGTTCAATGGTGATTATGAATTTCGTCATAAGTGAGTCTTGAACGTGTAATAGTAGTGTTGTTCCTTTGTGTTGTGATCTTTGATCCTTTGTCGTTGTCTTTCGACTTTGTCTTTTATTTTGAGATCTTCAAATTATCTTGACTTATCTTTGCCATCTTGCGATCTTGTGTCTTCATCCACATGCTCATACTTTGCATAATCTTGAAAGCTTGCTAACAATCTCCCTTGAAGAGAAGTCATTCCTTTACATTAATTGATAAGGAGGATTTTGATCATCAGAGTTGCGGAAGTATTTAGCATTCTTGATTGTTGAATGTCTTTGGGCATGAGAGTGTGGTTTTTAATCTTTGACTTTGCTGAGTACACCGTAACGTCACCTTCTTGAGACAAAACTTAGACACGGACTGAATGGCTTTGACATTCGTCCGAAATCGGTAGCGTTTTACCTCCGGTCGGTGAAGACCGTTACACGATATTTAAATATCGTACCTGTGATTAGGTAGATTCAATTAAGAATCTCCTTCAGGGTTTCCCGACAGTACTAGCCGTTCTCTTTACTCGACCGTCTCAAAGCAAGACTGCGAACATAAAGAGTGAATCAATTGGATAAATATACGCTTGTTTAAAGTCGTCAATTCAAAATCCTGGAACAAGTTTGATTCATTAAGAATCTTACCATTGTTGCTTTCCAGTTGACACAACCTTGATTCATAAGAATCTCGCAAGTTACCTACCGTAGCGCTGTTTAATGTTGACGCTAGAAGGATTTCTATTCGTCACTGTGAATATTAATGAATATCACTCTGAATGTTCTGTCAAGACCATAAAGATATTGCGTAGAAACCTGAAACTAGTTTGAATCAATTCAGAATCAAACCACTGTTGCTTTTCAGTTTACACATGTTCAATTCTAAAAGAATCTTACACATGACCTACCGCAGTGCTATTAGATGTTAACACTGGAAGGATTTCCACTCATCATTGTGAATACTAAGTAGTATCACTCTGAGTGTTCTAGCAATATCGCAAGGATATAGCGTAGGAATCTCTTGATCTTCAACAGTGTGTCCTAACGAGATTTGATTGATCTCTTGGCTCTAGACTCGATTTGTGCACTTTTAGTGGTCGGAGGCTGGAGCAGATGCCACATATTCAGTATCAACAATCTCGTAGTGATAAGGTCATTAGAAGTCGTTTTGATCTCCATGACAATAAAAAAACTTCGTTTGAGAGAAGCCTGAGTCAGCTGGGGAGGGGTTGTGCATTACATCACTGGGTCCATGATGCGTTGTCTTCATGATGTGTTGACCCGGTTTCTGCCTAAGTTGTATGGAGGGCTTCTTTCTTTACACCCTTTATCCTTACA
Source organism: Glebionis coronaria (assembly GCA_025667525.1). Classification (NCBI taxonomy): domain Eukaryota; kingdom Viridiplantae; phylum Streptophyta; class Magnoliopsida; order Asterales; family Asteraceae; genus Glebionis; species Glebionis coronaria. Next base: position 92,837,304 of record CM046879.1, on the reverse strand, counting down.
TTTCTTTTTCATTCTTCAACCCCTTCAATGCTTACCAAGACATCATTACTAGCACCTTGTTGTGATTGTTCAAGTGCTAGCAACAGTACTTAGTCGGCATTCAGCTACGTTCACATTCTACTCCATCTTTCCTAAGGACTTCTAATAATCTATTGGATTGTCCCTGGGAAGATCCCTCCGGTTCTGGTTGGATCATAAGACTTAAACCTAACCACCCTTTTGACACCAATAACGCCGTGAATTAAAGATGTTGTGGGTATTTGATCGTAACCATGAGTGCTTGAGTCTATAGATCACATTTTAATCACATTTTCTCCCCTATCTCTAATATATAAAATCGTTTGATATTAGAGATACCAAATTTGATTAAAATATATTGTTAAAAATAGTCTTGAAAACTTTCGGGAGAAAAATGTGTCAAACTTAGCATGAATTTGGAACGCTCCCCCTCAAAAAATAATCCAATGGAATTGTCATTATGAGGATATGATCCACATTAAGCTTTTGAGGATAGGAGTTGTTGAACACACAATTTTTGAAAGATTTTGAATATCATTGAGAAATTCTTGAAAAAATTGTGTTCAACGCTTTTTGAAAAACTCTATTTCTTTTTGGCGAAAAAGTTTTTCTAAAGCATAAACTTGACTTCATAGACTTTTGAATGTCTTGACACCACTCAAGTGTAAGAAGATTTCTCTTCTTTTGCTGAGGGTACAGGCACTAAAGCGTACACTCCCCCGTAAATATAGATTCGGGTTGCAATCTGAAAGTGATTACAAGCCATTGTGTTGAGCTCAAAACGTTGAATGTTTTGTGACAAGCTCAACCCAAGATAGATTGCTCTACCCGTTGTTGGAAAAATTGTCCAAAATAGACATTTTCCTTTATTAAAAGTAGAAATGACATGTTTTGAAAAATATGTACAACTTTCATTCGAGATTTATGTACACACCCGTGTCGTTATTGAGCGATATTTCTAGGTACGTCCATATTATCGATACTGAAAGACATGTCGAGAAGAATCTTTTTGGTATTTTGAAAGATTTTTTAATTTTGTATTTTTCTTTTTCATTAATATTTACAGGTAGATGTTTGATAGATGAATCAAGCAGGTTCTTTGCCAGAACCTCCAGTTCTGCTGGAGTCAAACATCTCATACCAATTTCCCTAACTAGATACGCAAACCTCTCTTTCGAAAGAGCTTTTGTAAACAAGTCAGCTAATTGGTAATCAGTTCCAACAAAGTATAGTTCAAAAATACCCCTTTCAACTTGTTCCTTAATGAAGTGATATCTGACATCAATGTGCTTCGTACGGGAATGTTGTACCGGATTGCAGGAGATGGCTATGGCGGACTTTGAGTCACAGTACATAGGTACTTTATCAAAGTGGAAGCCATAATCCGTGAGTTGTGTTCTCATCCATAGAACTTGAGCACAACATGCAGATAGAGACACATACTCCGCTTCGACTGATGACAGTGACGTGCAATCCTACTTCTTGGAAGACCATCCCACAAGTTTATCTTGACCTAGAAATTGTGCACCACCAGAAGTGCTTTTTCGTGTATCAAGACACCCTGCATGATCAGAATCTGAATAGGCCGTTAGAAAGAAATCGGTTTCCCTCGGATACCAGAGTCCCAAATGAATGGTATTCTTGAGGTACCGAAAGATCCGTTTAACCTCCTTGAGGTGCTTTTCAGTGGGTCGTGCTTGATATCGTGCACAATAACACGTAGCATGTGATATATCTGGTCTGCTTTCTGTTAAGTACATGAGGGAGCCGATCATGGAACGATATTTCGTTTGATCTATGGCATCTCCCTCCAGATCAGCATCTAGGGATGTGGTTGATAATGGTTTCCCAACGGGGTCACATGAGGTCATACCATGCTTTTTGATTATCTCTTGACAATACTCAGCTTGGTTGATAAAGATACCACTTGGGGATTGGTGAACTTGAATTCCTAGAAAGAATTTTAGTTCGCCCATCATAGACATATCAAATTTGTTGTGCATTACTTTTTCAAACCATTTTGAAAGTTTTGGGTTTGTAGACCCGAAAATAATGTCATCAACATAAATCTGCACAAGCAAAATGTCATCCCCATATTTATAAGTGAACAAAGTTAAATCAATGGAACCTTTTGAGAAACCTTTGGAGACCAGAAATTTAGAGAGCTCGTCGTACCACGCCCTTGGAGCTTGCTTGAGTCCATAAAGTGCTTTGTGGAGACGATACACCTTGTCAAGATAATGAGGATTGGCGAATCCTTCCGGCTGAGTGACATAGACTTCTTCCTTCAAAGGACCGTTAAGAAACGCCTTCTTTATGTCCATTTGATAAACGATGAATCCTTTATGTGCAGCATAAGCAAGGAAAATCCTGACCGCTTCCATACGAGCAACTGGTAAAAATGATTCTTCAAAATCAATACCCTCTTTTTGTCCATACCCTTTAGCCACTAGCCTAGATTTATTCTTGATGATCGTGTTCTCTTCATCCATCTTGTTTTTCCAGATCCATCGAAGATTTAATGGTATTACATCGTATGGTCTGTCAACAAGTTCCCAGACTTTAAGTCTCTCAAATTATTGAAGTTCATCCGTCATCGATTCAATCCAAGCATGATCAGCCATGGCTTCTTTGATGTTTTTCGGTTCAGCTAAACTCACGACGAGTGCGAACATACAAACATCGCCATCAGTGTTAAGTTGTCGTCTTGTACGAACGGGCTGTGAAGGGTTTCCAGTTACTTGAACCAAAGGATGATATCGGGTCCAATGATGTGTTGAAGGATGTCGTTGATAAAATGTATGCATATTTGACGGATCAACATGGCGAGTTGAAGACTCTTCAGTTTCGTGTACCGGTGTACCGAATGGGTTGATAAATTCGTCTTCGTCAGATAATGCATTGTCTGCTTGATTTGTGTTCTCTGGAGCAATGACAGTAGTTTTGGATGTTGTAGGAGCGGTTGTTGATGTGATATTCGGAGGAGGTAAATCTGCAGCAACCCGTGTTGAAGTAGATAACTTGTTTCTCCCCCGTGAAATATTCATCATACATTGGTCCATATAACATTTCCAACTCTTCAAGTGTCGTGTAGACTGTCATATCTGCTCTTGGAACATTTCCTTGAACCAGCGTTGAACTTGACGGTTCATTGTTGTGGTCTTGAGTTCCGAGTTCCGTGTGGTTGTGAACGGAAGTCGTTTGTCGTTGTGGATCGGGACTTAAACTTCTTTGTTCAAGTGCCATTTCTTGTAATTCATCAAATTTGATATGAATAGTCTCGACTATCAGTTTTGTTCTCTTGTTGTAAACTCTATATCCCTTAGACTAAGTTACATATCCCACTAGAATACATGCATCACCTTTCTCATCTTATCCAAATTTTCACCATCTCGAATTATGTAACAAGTACAACAAAAAACATGAAGGTGTTTGAGTGAAGGTTTTCGATCATGGATTATGTGATATGGTGTCTTTTCGTGTCTTGGGATAATTAAGGATCAGTTTTGTGTGTAGCATGCAGTTGACACGTCTTCGGCCCAAAAGTATAGTGGAAGTTTTGAAGCGGATAATAATGTTCGAGCAGCCTCAACTAAAGTACGGTTTAGTCTTTCAACAACGTCGTTTTGTTCGGGTGTTCGAGCAATAGATGTTTCATGTTCAATTCCTTCAGCTTCAAAATAGTTTCTCAGAGTTAAATTCAAAAATTCTGTACCTCTATCAGTACGAACCACTTTAACTGGAGCTTGAAGACCACGTTGTATCAGTTTAAGGAAGCTGATGAGAACTTTGGGTGTTTCATCCTTGGATCTCAAGAAGTGAGTCCATGTGTAGCTTGAGTAATCATCGACAATTACCATAACATATTTCTTCCCATTGATACTATGAACACGCATGGGACCACATAAATCGATATGAAGAATATCTAACCGTCCTTTAGAGCTTGGTGTGGTCTTTGTTTTGAAGCTACTTCGTTTAGCTTTACAAAGCTCACAAGAAGAACAAAGATGATCTTTGATGAATTTCAAACTTGGAATGCCTTTCACAATATCTTTCTTGGAAAGCAAGTTGATGGTATCAAAGTTGAGGTGAGATTGACGTTGATGCCATAACCATGCCTGAGTCATTGAAGCTTTAGCCATGAAGCAAATTGGTCTTGATGAAGTTGTGTCTTGTAGTGAAATTGTGTAAAGATCGGTATTCCGTAAACCGGTGAGTAAATCATTCCCATCATAATCACGAACAAAACATGTCTTCTTTCTGAAAGCAACTTCCAAATCTGCATCACAGAATTGACCAACCGAGAAAAGATTGTGATTGAGCCCTTCGACGTAGTATACCCTTTTGATCGTGATATTCCCCTGAACCAAATTTCCATATCCTAGGATCGGTGCAAATTGATCATTTCCGAATCGTACCATACCCAGGAACTTCTCCACGAAGTTAATTAGAAGCTTGAGATTCCCCGTCATGTGCTTCGTGCATCCGAAGTCCAGTATGAAGAGAATTATTTGTATCACCTACAGAAGAGTTTGAACACGATGGATCATTTTCTAGATTAGATACCATGGTAGTTGTGATTGTAGAATCATTAGTGTCCTTATCAACAATTAAAGGCATACTAACACTCGTTGTCACATTTTCTGTCCTAACTTTAGGCATCCATTTATATCCCGGAGGACTTTGATTAGCAAACCACCATTTCCAAGACTTACTAGCAGACTCATATAATTCTGTAATTCTTCTTCTAGGGTTCTTAGTGGTGGAGTCTGATGCATTACTTTTCTTAGTGGGGGTTGCACCAGAATGATTCACTTTGCTTTTGGGTTTACTAGCACTAATAGGCATCGCAACTTGCTTCTTAGTTCTAGTATCTACGCCTTGGACATTATTGACAACACGCATAGAATTATTAGCATTAGCACATTTTCCACATTTGACACAAACAAATTTCACATTCATAGCATTCAAATCATTCAAATCGTCATTACATGCGATTATAGACTTTTTATTCTTAAAAACATTCAAATTCCTAGGGTGTTCTTCTACTTCCTTCATCTTCTCTTGACTCTTGTGTTTCCAGACCTTATGATTCACTTGAGTGCTCTTAAGCTGAGGCCGGCTAACACTAGCAGTGGAGACTACTCCTGTAGTAGAAGACACACGAATATTAGAGTTTCTAGAAGTCTGAGGTGAGTGACTAACTTTTTTTGTGGGTTTAGTGGTCATTCTATACATCCCTGGTTTAATCACATTATTGTGCTTAACGCTTGGTGCTATAGCATTCCTTATGGGTTGAGTATGTGGTAACCTTTCCTTTCCATCCATCTTGGGGCAAACACAGGTTTTGCAAATGAAGAAATTGAGAAAGCAGATGGTTTTCCCAAGATAGAGGATCTATTCACTCTAGAGGCATTGCGTTGTCTAACAACAGGTTGCTTAACGCTAGGTTCCACAACTTTCCCACCCATCTTATCAACGAGTTTCTTCAACTCTGCTATTGCAATGTCTTTTTCTTGTAATTGAGCTTTCAAATCCGAAATGTCAAGACTTTTTTCGTTTAATAATCGACATGACTCAGATAATTTTACTTCTAAAGGTGTATCATTTGAAAAGCTGCCAACTTTCTTTTGCAAAGCAAGTTCAAGTGAGTGACAATGTTTTTGAAGATAATCATATCTATGTTGAAGTAACGAAAACTCTTTTTGGTCAACTTTATTCGAAAGCTCAGTTTCAAGACGTTCACATTCTTTAATTTGATCAAGATATTTGCATGCAACATCATAATATTCATCAATATCAGCACAAGATGTAACATAAACACACATAATATCTTTTGAGAGACATTCATGTAAGAGTAGATCATATGCAGTAGAAAACTCGTCTCTTTCAGGTTGATGGTCGTTCACTTCTTGTTCAAGAGATTCCACATATTTCAAATCATCAAACATTTCTTGCTTTATTTGTGTTTCAAATTCCAAAATATGTTTTTGCGTTCTTTCCGCAAGCGGAATCAAAATACTTTTCACAAGCACAGTTATATCGTGAGGAATTTCTTTGTCTCCTTTCAAAAGTTCACGTTTTTTCCAGTCATCATTAACCACCTTTTTGAAATTTTCAATGTTACTCTTGAGAATACTAAGTGCGTGCTTACTCTTGCTTACAGAAGCTTTAAATGGCAAGTATTCAATAAATTTTGAAACATTAGTTTTCTTAGTGGTAAAAGCTTGTCTCCATTTAATTCTTATTTGTTCACATTCGAAAAATATTTGCTCACGAGTTTTCTATGTTTACGGTGTGAAGAGACCATAAAGACTGTTTTCATAAGCATAATTATATGGTTTAACGAATTCTTTATTAACTTTTTTTCTACTCTCTTCTTCCAAATCATTTGTCTCTTCACTATCGGGCCTAACAACAAGACAATCAAGATCGGTCCATTGGGACTCATCAAGATATAAGTGCTGATTCGCAGACTGGGCTTGCTCAAGGTACTTAGGATTTGCAAAAATAGGTCTATCCTTGAAGAACGAACGAGGTTCTAACATTCTCATGGTTTGAATTGATTGATTAGTTTTGTAAACAATTTTCTTGTAAAAATCAAGTTAAGTTTCAAGTTCAACCATTTTGTCGATGTCATTCGCTTGTTTAGTTTTGAAATCATTTTCCATCTTTTCAACCTCAGCTTTCTTTTCATTAACAAGTTTAGTTTTATCCTCTTGAAAAAAACCGTTTACTTGAGTTAGCTCATTGACGTTAGTGGTAGCAAGATACGTTTTGTGACGTTCAGTACTTAAAGAGGTGTTATAATTACGTTTCTCTTGTTCTAGAAGCTTAGGAGTTTCATTATATTTCTGTTGAAAATTGTCTTTATTAACATTAATTAAACACCCTTTGTACCCCTCAATCTCATTAGTCTTTTGAAGAAGCTGAGCTCTATAGCTATCAATGGTCTCACTAGATTTAATTAGAGCAGCTTTGCATTCTTAAAAGTTTTGAGTGAGCGTAGCGTTTGCCTTCTTTAATTTCTTTTGACTCTTTCTAGTTTCTTTGACATCTTTTTGTAAAGAAGCAATTAAGTTAGCAAGCGCAATACGCTCCTCGTCATCATCATACTCATTTGCATGTTGATCATCCTCAGACTCATTATTGCACATGTCTGACGAATCGGGTGTGGTATTGCTATCAACCGTTTCCATCATACATGTGTCATTAATGGCTTTGGGTAGCTCAGAATGCGCATGAATGTTACCAAACACATTATATTTCTCTTCAGTGTGTACCTTATCGATTGGCTCAGTATCAAAGATAGGACCATTGTCATCTTCAGTGACGTTGAGAACTTCTTCAATGTTTGCCATGTACGAGTAATGTGCTTCAAGTTCTTGGTCGGAGGCTTCATCATCAGTATCATCAAGCATTGCTCCTTCCTCAACTTACAATTTAACCCCAGCTTCCATCTTCTTGTATCATCAAGCATTGCTCTTTCCTTATGATAGCCAGAGTCCCTAACCCGTTTCGGCTTCCTACATTCCTTTGCCATATGCCCATAGCCTTGACAATTAAAGCACTGAATCCCACTTTGTTGAACCACTTGAGTACCAACAGTTCCCCTATTCCCAGCAGCAGTAGCAATCCTCTGAGCATCATACTTAGCAGTTTGTCGTTCATACCGAGCAGAACCCTCAACATTAGTTGGATTACGTCGATCATACCTTGGAGGACTTTCATCACGTTGATGTGTGTCATACCTTCGAGGAGTCTCAACATATTGATTCCTTTTATTTGATGATGTTCGAAGATTGTTGTTGGTGGGTTTGAAGATTTTCTTGTAGGTCTTCATAATGAAAGAAATTTGTTGCTTCATCTCCCTATCCTTCTGAGCTAGTTCTTCATCACTGTCCTCTTCAGATGATGGCTCAGGTGATGGTGATGGTGCTCTTGGTTCTTTGTCTCGTGATCGTGTGGGAGCAGAATACTTAGATGAAGTGGAGTATCTTGGTGAGGAGGATGTAGTTGAGTACCTTGGTGAGGATGATGTAGTGGAGTATGACTTTGGAGCACGAGAGCGATGATCTTGAGTGTGTTGAGTGGTAGACACCAAAGCAGGTGGATTAGCAGTCTTCGCTATCCTTTCAGCTCGAAGTTCATTTGCCTCATTCTGAAATTGTTTCAAAATGTTAAAGAGCGTGTGATAGTTGACCTCGTCTAACTTACTTTGTTGTTTCACCAAAGTTACAAATCGTGTCCACTCAGGTTGAAGTTGCTGTAGAAATTGCACATTAACTTGCATGGTGGAGACTTGCAAATTGTTTCTTGTCATGTCATTCATCATCTTGTAGAACCTTGACTAATATGAATCAATTGATTCCCCATCAATGACGTAAACTTACCAAAGTTACAGAACAAGTTAGTTTTGACATCTTGCTTGTTAAGTGATTCACCTTGTTGCAAACGTTCAATGGTAAACCACATATCATTAGCAGTAGAGCATGCATCTACCGTTGAGTAAATATCATCCCCAATCCCACTTAGAATCAAATAGATTGCTTCTTTCTCTGCATCAATCCAAGCACGTTTCTCTTTCGAAGTATTCTCATATGTTTCCTCAATTTTTTGCTCATCGGAACCAATCGTCGAGTCGGTTGCTGGAATTGCAGGAATGGTTATTGTAGTGGGAGTATAGGGTCCTTCTTTGATGCAACGTCGAAGAACATCACCATTGGCTTAGTGTCAAGATATCGAAGGAATCGTGATTGCCATTGTGCATAGCGACCCGTCACAAGCATTGATGGTCTTTCTTTGTTACCCGCCACCATGATGTTGTTGTTTGTGACACGATACTCTTGAGTAGAATCCATTGCGAGATGCTTGAAATTTTTGAAGTGAAAAGGATCTTAAGTAGATGTGTTGTGATTATTGTTGTTGAAGAGAAATGTTAAAATCCCCTAAAGAATTGTCTTCACAAGAAACCAAAAAATCTAAGGCCAGAAGAATTTTCACTTTCGCAAAAATAGGATCCTTTCGTAGAATCTTTTCGTAGAAACCTTTCGTAGAAACAATCCTTTCGTAGAATCCTTTCGTAGAATATTTTCGTAGAAACCTTTCGTAGAACAATCCGTTCGTAGAATCCTTTCGTAGAATCTTTTCGTAGAAACCTTTCGTAGAAACCTTTCGTAGAAACCTTTCGTAGAAACTTTTCGGAGAAACTGTTCGTAGAAACCTTTCGTAACAAAATCCTTTCGTAGCAAAACGTTTCATAACAAATTTCTTTCGTAACAATTCCTTTCGTAACAATTCCTTAACAAAATCCTTTCGTAGCAAAGACCTTTCGTAACTCTTTTCTTAACTCTTTTCGTAGAAAGTTATGGTTCGTAGAAGCTTTAGGATTCGTAGAAAATAGATTTCGTAGGAAAATACCATTCGTAGAACAAAGCTGTCGTTGAAATCATTCGCTGAAACTTTTCGTTGAATCGTTTCGTAACTTGATTTCCTTTCGTAACTTGTTTTCCTTCGGAAGCCAAAATCCTTTCGTAACCAAATCTTTTCATAACTAATTCCTTTCGTAAGACTTTCGTAACTGAAAGCTTTCGTAAGAGAAAAGCTTTCGTAACTTTCTACAAAACCCTTTTATGAAAGGAAGAACATTCAGACTAAATCTAAAACCCTTTTACGAAAGGAAGAACAGCCAACCTTAAATCAATCCAAAATCAAACCGTAACCTAAAATCAATCCAAAACGCCCCAAAAACTTGTGATTTTCACCACAATAACTAATCTAAATCCCTACCACAACTTTGTAGGTGATTTAAATCAAGATTTAGAGCTCGAAAAACACTAAAAAAATAAAAAAAAAATTTATTCGTGATGATTTATGATTAAATCACACAAATCAAACCAATAACCACAACCAATCACGAATCTACCCTGTGGCGATTGATACCAAATGTCGTCCCATATTTTAGATGATATAAGATAGAAATAAAGAAGAAAATAAGATGGATTCTAGAGAGAGAAAGTAGTGAGAGAAAGTAGAGAGAATGAGGTGATTAACTTGGGAAATTAGATTAAGAATTATGAGAACATCCACCCTCCTAACATGCTAGCAGGGTGCTTATATAGTCCACCCACATGCGGGCTCCCTAATGGACTATATTGAATTAGGTTGGGCTTGAATAAAATACTTAGTACCTTGAAAGAGGCCTTTTAAGCTAACCATCAAGCCCGTAATGTCACGACTATTTTGACTAACTATTACAACGTTCTAATAAATATTAGAATATAAACCTATGACCGACAATTCTTGTTTGACTCAATATTTTGAGGCTAACAAAAGATATGATCAATATTGTATTTTCTATACTTATCTTTTCCTTGAATAGTTGATTAGTAGATTATTGTTCAAGACTCCATATGTTATAAAAGGAGGTCTTAGGGTTTGATATTTATATTCGTTTTACTTACTTTCATTGTATGCAATTTGATCATCAATAAAGTGAAAGTTTGGTATACATTGTGTTTTGCTTTGTTCTTTATTCTAAGTGTTAATTCCGCATAACACTTAGATTTTCATAAACACAAAGTTTCTCTACGTGTTATACTTGATTCAATCTCGGTAACACAAAGATAAATCGATCTAAGTTTGGGATCAACACACACTTCTCATGAAACAAGTGTGGAGGATTATGATGTAGCAAAATGAGGTCCACACTTGAAAGTGTGGAGAATTTAAAGATTTTTCACCGAATAGTGTGGACTTTTATTTGCAACAAATTATGTGTGTATTTTTAAAATTTGTTCACACTTATTTATATAACTATTTTTCTACACAGTTATATGTGTTAATAAATCCAAAATATTTTCCACATTATTTAAAAGTGCGTCGAAAAAATATGGTTAAAAGCAATTTTTTTATAGTGCCTTCTTGCAGCCATGGCTCAGATGTATAGGACCTCTTCATGCAAACTATATAATGAGGGACACCTATGAGGGGTCCTGTAGTATGCATGCTATCGGTCGTAGCAAGAGCTTTGCGGTCCGGATACTATTGCCCAAATATGCACCGCGGTGCACGGAGCTCACTCAAAAGTGAAATGATTGCCAGATACACGGACCAGTACCGGGGAATCCGTAACAACACTAACTCCCATCACACCCCCATGGTCATTTTATAAATGGGTCATTGATATAGTCGGTCCTTTCCCCGTGACAGTGAGGGGGATCAACTTCCTTATTGTTGCTATAGATTACTTTACAATATGAACAGAAGCTAAAGCAGTAGCAACGGTAACCAACAAACAGTTAAATAAATTTGTCTAGGACAACATAGCGTGTCGTTCCGGCCTGCCAGAGGAGATTGCCTCTGATAACAGGAAACAATTCCATGATAATCACTTCAAAGATTGGTGTGAAAAGCTAAATATTACACAACGGTTCGCTTCTGTGAAAAATCCACACACCAATGGGCTAGTGGAATGAGCTAATCGAAGTCTTGGGGAAGGAATCAAAGCGCGCCTTGATAAAAAGAGCAAGAAGTGGGTCGAGGAACTTCCGCACTTCCTATGGGAGCACTATACGATGATAAAAACTAGTAACGGGGAAACCCCGTTCTCTCTCACTTATGGAACAGAGATAGTCATCCCAGCTGAAATTGGAACGCCAACCTTTCGCACTACGAAAGTTGATGTCGTGACAAATGACGAGGAGCTGCGGGTGAACCTAGACTTACTCGAGTAAAAACGAGAAAAGGCAGCAATCCGTGAAGCCAAGGCTAAATCCTGGATGAAAGGCTACTAATACGCCAAGGTTCGAGGAGTTTTCTTCAAGTCGGGTGACTTCGTGTATCGTGCTAACGAAGCGAGTCACATGGAAGATGGAGGTAACCTCGTACCAATGTGGGAAGGATCGTATGAGCTCACAGAAGCTCTAGGTCAAAGTGTGTACAAGTTAGGCAACATGGACGGGTGTGCCTTGCCCCGGACATGGAATATAAGCAACCTCAAGAGGTATTATCTTTAGGGCTACAACCCGTGCATGGACGCTCTTGTGCTGTAGTCAGCACCCCAATAATTATCCATGCATTTTGTTTTCTTTTAAATTCTTGAAAATGTTATTAAAACGCCACGGTTCCTAGCTAGATCCGCGGCCCCTTTCTTTGTTTATTTATTGTCTCAATTTCCTTATGAAATTGTCAATATCCTTTGCCCACGGGCGTACATGTACTCATCTACGGATGACCAAATAGGCTAAGAAAACCTACTAATTAGCTTGTTGTATAAGAGGGACGCAACCCCAACAATCGCGGATCATGAATCCATGTTAAACACTTTATATCTAAGACGTTGGTTATAAATAATTGTTGATAGCACGACAAGTGTACAATAATATAAAGACACACCGTGCACAGTTTAACAAAATCTATCTAAGTGATACTAAGACGCGGATACTATGCGACAAAAACATATACAAATATTAAGTTATAAGTTGCGGACCTCCGCACAGAATAATAATGTACATAAATTTGTTCTAAGTACCGTAGACCGATACAGATAAATAAAGCTACATTTTTTTAACATGGGCTACCGTGTACAAAGTTATAAAACAATACAACACCCTACATACGGTGTGACCCGGGTAGATAGGGTGGAGCGGACAGTGCACGTACGAGTCTCTTCATGGTCGAACCTGGAGGGTCAGAAGCAGAGGTGCCAACCTCGAGCAACACTATCGCCAATTCCGGTTGAGTAGGAGCAGACAAGGGGACCCCATCGGACTGTGGAAGATGGGAGGTGCTTGTTGTTGGAGTCCTTAATACAATGCGGCTTTCCCTCTTCTTCTTAGCGTGTGCCTTGTTCGCGACAAGAGCCTCCTCTAACGGTATTTCATCCTTCAAAGCCCAAAGGTCTAGTATGGACGAATTGTCTACATAGATTGGAATCCTTACCTGGTTGGCACACGACTGCAACATACGGAACCACACAAGCGAATCCTCTTCCCCAAAATCTCCCACCAAGTACAGTGAGGCCATAAGATGGTATAGGGGAGTGTCCTTAGCTTTTTCTAGTTGGTATACCAACAGATACTTCATATCCTTAAGCGCCAGCATGGACGAGTCAAGACTTGCCTCAGCGGTAGGTTTATACATTTAATGTGCAAACAGATTAATCCCTTCCTTGGCATGCTCAAAACTAGCAATTAAACAATGGTTCTTCCCCATGTCTATACCATCGAACACTATATCAGCAAACGCCCGACACAACTCCTTAGATTCAGCACATTTCATGACCGTTAGGCGTAGCTCATGTTCGATTATCCACCAACGCCTAACAATGGCGGTGAGCATGTATGAATACAACTCCTCATTAAAGTCAATAGCAAGAGCGTCCACACTTGTGTCTAACTCCGCAACCCTCTCAGCAATATACTTGTGTTTCTATTGTTTGTACTCGAGGAATTCCGCCATGATTTGTTACTCACCCTTGACAAGGATTTGCAACTTGTCACGGTCAAGAGTGAGTGTAGCCACCTTATCAGTTAACTCCTCGTTGACTGCTTCCATATAAGCAATGCTGGACTGGGCTGCGGAAAATTCCGTGGTGAGAGATGAGGCCTTTGCCTTGATTCATCAAGTAATTTGGCCTTCTCGGTGACAACGACTTACGAATCTTGGAGCTGATCTTTAAGCATTATGTTGTTTGCCTCTTTGACCCTCAAAGCATCTAGTTGGTCGGTCAACCGTGCAATCTCAACATCGATTTCCGTAATCCGTTGGTCGTGTCTCTCGACCTTTTGCTTTACCTTTATCAGCAAACGAATTTATTGCTCGAACTTCATCCGTAGGGCAGAGCCCATAGCGACCTGATGTTTTGAGACAGTATTATAATTGGTAAGGAAATCCCCATTATCCATATCCTTCATGATATTAAGATATCCTAGCGGCATGACACGGTCAATCAAGTTTTTTACAAGACCGCGAGTTATCCAAACGATAACCGTTGGTCAATCCCCACCGTGGTTGGTAAATATGGCTCGACAAGCTCTCAGTGATGATAGTAGGGGTCGACGTACTGGGGCCCACGACCGTATCAACAACAACATCCTCAAATACAACACCTAATGTCCCTACCGCGACAGGAGAAACGGGCTTAAAGAATTACTCCTCATAAGTTGCAGTCATGTCCTGCTCATACCTGTACATAAACATTTAAATTAGATAAGATATGAGAAATATTCTGCCTTTGAAGTTTGGGAACAAATACTTACGATTGTTTAGGTGCGGCTTGGGTTTCAGTCTGTAGTCTTGCAAATGCCAAGGGAGTGGGTTCAATGACTCCCACGGTAGTGGTACCTGAGGTTAGGACCACCGTCGCAGGCTCTTCCACATCCAAGTCTATAACAGGGGGCGTCGTTCCCATGGTGGAGCTCTCGTCGGCCTGGAATGAAGAGTGATCTCTCCTAAGAATCTTGGGCGGAACATTAGCCATAGACATGCCAGACTCCGACACTTTTCTCTTTCTAAAGGTACGACCATTCTTTAGTCTCATCGTTAGCAAGGTTTCTTCAAACGGTTCAACTTTTTCATTAGTAAGAGGCACGACCTCCATATTCTCAGTGGTTGGATATTCTTAAAGGTTGGTCGTGGAGCCTCTCCGCCCTCTATGTGGAGGTTGTCACCATCTTCGTTGGAAAAGTCCAAAGGTGATTTCAGGATTGTAGTAGTGTCTTCTGTTTTTGAAGGTGGTGGTGGAGCTGCGACGGCAAGTGGCAGAGTCACATCAGTATTTGTGACAAGCAACAACTTCTCGTTTGGTCTGTGAATGCGGTGCCCTCTACTACTCTCTCAAGATCGCCATGATGGAGAAGTCTGAATAGGTTCATTTCTGCAAATCACAAGGTAAGTGAATCAGTTACAAATCTAGGACAACGAACATATAATATATATATAAATGGAAAATACACCCACCTCGGTTGTCGGCATCTAGAAATATGGGATATTTATCATCCCTGCCAAAGTAATTGTGACTAAGGCTTAAGAGGCACGGGAAGGACTCCAGAAGTTTTTTGAACAATGTACGGCTTCTATCAAGTAACTTTGCATCATTTGTGTTGTAGGTACCTTGATCAGGGACGTGATCTTTGGCGACACAATCTAACATGATAAACGGATGGGGGAATACGTGCTCATCTATAAAGAAAAAGCGGTTGTTCCAATTTTTTAAGGAGTCTATGGCATTTTGGTAACACTGAGGTGTGTTGGCGGTGCGTTTGCTAAACGACACCCACCCGTTTACCATGGACGGACTATAGAAGACAAGAAATGAGGTTACATAGGGGGTATGTTCATACAACGACAATTTATTTCGAATTGTCCTATTTTACACGTCTCTATACAATATAGTTGGGAGATGTGAAGACCGTAATACTCTAAAAGGTCAAATAAGAACCTAGAAAATGGAATACAGTAATTAGCCGTATCAAAAAGCATGGTGTATAAGCCTATTTTTCCTTTCGGGTAGTAGGTAATGGCCTCTAATTCTCCCTGAAGTTGGGGATGGAGATCGTCGGATATGTAGAAATCAGAGCAAAACTTAATGATTTGCTCATCATCTATATCCGATAGAGCAATATAGATAATGGTTGTATCCCTAACCATTTTTTACACAGAATAGCTAAAGGGCGCGACGTGCTAACCTGGTGAAATAAAGATCCATGGAATAAACAAGAAGTATGGAGGTTGAGTTTTTTTAACAATGGTGACATTGGATAAACTGTGGAAAGATTGAATAGTGACGGTTGGGGGTATATATAGTGTTGCCTCGGTTCATGTGTACAATTTAATGGGTAACACGTGTGATCCACTATCTCGATGCAACAGCTAGGGTTGCATGGGTATTGAACAAGCACTGGGAATCACGTGTCTCATTTGTCAGATATCCCGCGTGGCTCGAGAAAGGGCCCCACCGGGGTCACTTTTTCAGTTATTTCACCTGTGCCTTCCAACGTGTTGCCACGTTGGCACGACTGGTCATTGTTTTGTATTTTTATTTACTTTAGGTTGCGTCTTCAAGATGCTACGGTCGTTCTACACGATGACAGTACATTACGTTGGTACGTCTATGTGACGTCTTGGTATGCGGTACACTCGTATTTAGTTCTTTCCTTTCAATAGTCTAGTACGAATCCGACCATAATACTCTACTGGGGGACATGATAACGTATAGTGCCTACTCGGGCCATATATACCGACCCACGGTCACTACCCGTATCCAATCCATCACGAATGGATAGGGACACCGAGATTAGCCCGATGGGCCTGATGGAAGGTGGGCCGCATGTGGTTTCGAGTGGGCCGCGGCCTGGCCGCACACGTTTGTGATAAGACATAATGATAGTCTAATTAGGACTATGATTCACCCAGGAATAGGAAAGATATACTCTCCTTAAGTGATAAGGATCCCGAATATATCTCCTTATCTTGGACCCCAAGTTTCGAAAACCCTACTTTGGCTTCACCGGTTATAAAAGGAACCCCCCATGGTTCCTTCAAAGGTACGATTCTCAAAATCCCTACACCCTAACCGATTACTAATCACAAATCAATTACTTACTCTCACACCGAAGGTTAATTGTGGGAAACAATCCCACGTTAAGTTTAACAATGTTTTCTCATTATGTATGATCCTCAAATAAGTTCCCTTGGTGCAGGAGCCAGAGCCTTAAATACATGAATTACCTCTAATTCGGGTCATAAAGGTCCAATCCAACTTTTGTATCAACAACAATCATATAGATTATCAAAATTTTGTTTCTGCTCGATATGGTTTTCCAGATGAAACGTTGTAAAAGCTACAATCCTAGGTGCACTTAGGCGTA
The DNA here is from genome assembly GCA_025667525.1 of Glebionis coronaria. Taxonomy (NCBI): domain Eukaryota; kingdom Viridiplantae; phylum Streptophyta; class Magnoliopsida; order Asterales; family Asteraceae; genus Glebionis; species Glebionis coronaria. The sequence continues at coordinate 92,820,415 of CM046879.1, read as the reverse complement.
AGACATTCAACAGACGAAACATATCTAAGAATCCGGATCATATGAAAAGTGGGTTGATTCCACAAAGTCTAGAAAAGCAATAATAGGCTGACAAATGTCACCTTTTTTTTAATTCAAAAATCACAGAGGGGTAAAATAGTCATTTTATCCCGTTTTTTCTTTTCACTTACAAAATTCAATCGCACATAATTCCTAAACGAGGAACTTTTAGAAAAAACCAATTTCACCGTAATTTATAAAATTTAATCCTCTTTAAGATGGTATAAATCTTGTTTAAAATTTTGAAACTTTTTTTACGTATTCGAGTTTATTGATGTTTTTTACGTTTTCGCCTTATTTTTAACCTTCAAAAAACCCGAATCATGAAAATTTTCAAACACGAAAATTGTAGAATTTACTTCACTCTTTACTGAATTACTCGAACTAGAGATGATATAAAGTGAGATATGGCACCTTAAAGTCGACGTTTTAGTAATTTTGTTGCACACAAGATGTTTGATAAAATGGCTAACTAATATTTTTAATGTTTAAATTGCGTTAAATACACTCTTTTTGTAGAATAACGAACCACTAATCATTTTATTGATATACGATTCAAAAACTGATGATCTTTTTATTTTTTAATTTTGTAAAAAAATGCACGTATTGTGTTATAACTGTTAATCAAGTAGTCTTGTTCATTAGTTCACCAGTTCATTAGTTCATCAAATTAGTAGTCTTATTTATCAATGTTGTTGATAAATTGATGAAAACACAAATTAATGAATTGATGCTTCCTTATTCATCAATTAGTGTTCATAAGTGTTCATCGGTTAGTGTTATTCATCAATTCATCTGATGAACAATATTAACTAACTTATGAATAATAGTAACTTTTTTATTGATGAACAACACTTTTTAACTATTCTTAATGTCCATCAGTACATCGGTTTTTGTTATGAATTGATAAACAACACTAACTAATTGATAAACAAGACTAACTATTTTAGTGATGAATAACACTTTTAACTATTCACAATGTTCATCAGTTCATCAGTCTTGTTGATGAAGTGATTGATGAACAAGACTAACTATTTTATTGATGAACAACAATTTTTTAATCTTATATTAACAAAATGATTAGTGATGCGTTGTTGTACAAATTTAGTGCATTTAATCTAATTTTAACACTAAAAATTTAAGTTACACGTTTCATCAAACACATTATATGCAACAAATATAACTAAAACGTCATATTTAACGTATGATATATCACTCATGTCATATCGAAATTGAATGATTCAAAGACCTGGTAAAGAATGGACAAAAGTTACAATTTTTGTATTTTAAGTTTTGCGTAATTCGACATTTAAAATAGATAAAATTAGAGCCAAAAATGCCAAAAGTTTCAAGAAAATAATAACCTACATAAAAAATGATTTTTTTTGGCGATTTATATATCAAATTGCATACCAAATTAAAAAGAATTAAATTTTAAAAATTACGATGAAATCGTTTCAAAAATGTTTTTCATTTAGAAGTTATGTGCATTTGAAATTTGTGAGTGAAACTAAAAAAACGAGCCAAAAGACTAAATTGCCTCCATTGATCAAAATTTTGATGGAATCTTTTATCTTCGCTTCCCCCTCTCACCCAGGCCATATGGAGTATAGCCAAGTGGTAAGGCATCGGTTTTTGGTACCGGCATGCAAAGGTTCGAATCCTTTTACTCCAGATTCTCAACAGATAAAAAAAGCTAATTGGATCAACTTCAATAAGATATAATAGAGTAAACTATAAAGAGAGAAAAGTTATTTTACATCCTTGTTTTTTGGTAGAAACCAAGGGATAAATCCCTACCACTCATCTATTTTTGATCTAATGGCAGAGATTAACTTAAGATTTAAAAAAACACGAAGGGGCCATTTTTGCCAAAATGTCCAAAAGTTGAAAAAATGGGCGGAGGTACCAAAGTTGTAAATATGACGGAGTAATGAATTATCACTAGTGATATTTCATTAGCAAAAATGAACGAAATATCACTGTCGACAAAACAATGAAATACCAATGGGATATTACGCAGTAACTATGTTAATGAAACATCACTAGTGATGTTTCATTGTTTATCTCTAGTGATATTTCATTTTTTTATCAGTAACGAAATATCACTTGTGATAACCGGTTTTCGTCATATTTACAATTTAGTCCTTTCGCCGCTTTTTTGCAAATTTTGGACATTTTGGCAAAAATGATCCCTCCGTATTTTTTTAATCTTAGGTAATAGATGGCTAAAATTTGTCCCTTAGATTCTAACAAAAAACAAGTTTGCAAAATAACCGGACTCAACTATAAAATACTTTTTAGACTTTTTAATTTACTTTCATTTTTCAAAAGATCATAACTCCCATATCTAATTACTACGGAGTAGTATATTAAAATAACATGTGCCCTCAAACACATGTTAAGATATGTTTATTGTACATCAACTTTTCTTTTATATCATAAGATACATTTAATTCATATTAAATATACTCAAAATTCACCATAAATAAATAACAATTTTTTTTAAAGATGAAGATTTTTTTTTTTTGCTTTCATTAATTTTTATAATCATTAAAAGTTTAATTATATAACTGTAAAAAGGAAGCGAGCAACAAGCTGCACCATAAACCCTTTTTATATAAATTCAAATATGTATCTTGGGGCACATGTTAAAAATTCCCTTAAAATAAAGTATTTTAGAGGTAATCTTGACATTAAAAGAATCAAAATCTCGACAATACAAAAGTAAATCAAATTAGAAATAAGTGTTAATCTTACGATTTCCCCAAACAATATACGATATATGGAGTAGGATTTATGAATCTAAATAGTTGCCAAAATGGATGCATTCAATAAAAACAGGATTTTATCCCCTTTACGAGATGTTTATCACATGCAAAAAGCGGATGATAAAACCACACAACGTGAAGGAGAACAAAACTTTTTCACTTTTGTATGTTTTGTACGTCTAGTACTTATTTAATACAGTAGTAATAACTAATAACAATGATTATAGAATCTGTTGAACATGAAAATTTATAGATTAACTATCTTTCAAGTTATTCACTTTCCTTAAAAACAAACTAAAGAAAAGCTACAGATCTCCATATTTTTAATCAATACTTAAATTATTGTTTTAAGTTTCGAGAAAAGACGACTACGTGTTTACATATAAGTATATAACTAACACAAAAGACAAAATAAATACGTACATAAAAATATCTTGTTGTTTCAATGCATGAGACCAAAATGTCAAGTATGCATATGATTCAAAATCAAATGAGACAAGACGAAAATAAGTTGCCAACAAAATCAGTTAACTACGTGTCTACCTAGAAAACTATATAGCCATTGGGTGTGTGCCAACTAGTGAATAAGACTATTCGTGGGACAGAATTTGACATTTTTATTACATAGGCAGTTTCGTTAGATTCTTGATTTTTTTTCAAAAGATAGTTCGATAGTTTGTGTCATCGATCGATATACCAAACCAAACGCGTCAATCTGGTTTGAATTAAAGGGACTAAGTCATTCAATGGAACCATGTGAAACTTTAGAAATTCTCCGTCTTAGAATAGAGGGTATTATGACATGATTTCCCTTCTATACTTTGGCCTCACAGCTGTCACATCAGCGTTATATCATCACAAAACAATTAACAAAAATACATTTTCACTCACAACACACAAACCCTTTCACTTTAGCCCCACCACTATCCTTTTGTTTTTTTTTAATTTCACACAAACTAAAATTCATTTCATTCAAAATAGAAACTACAAATACTTAAATAAAAAATACAAATACGAAATTTAAAAACACGATACGAAAAAAAACAAAAAATTTACAAATACAACAATAAAAATAAACTGCTAATTTTGGGGGGCATATCGGACCATAATTTCTTCCTGTTGTTGGCGCACGAACGACCTCTTTGGTTCCTTCATTGTCTCGTAATCAATCGCGAGAATCTGCATATCGGCTAACTTTTGTTGGGCATCATACGCGGATTTAGCTGAGATAAACTTTTGATGCATTGCATTTTTCAGTATTTCCTTCGAAGACGACCTGGATGATGTTCCTCTAGTGCTCTCAATTGTCTCAGATCTTGACTTTTTGGCGGGTCGAGCTTTTCTCGGAGGTCCAGGACGTTCATCATCACCGAATACTTTCGTGTGATCATCCGAAGTAACCTCCTCTGCCCCGACCCATTTTGAGTGAAGTCTGAGGACCCTCCACGCGTGAGCATAACTAAATTTTCTTCCTTTATATGCCAAAATAAATTCTTCCTTTGCGGCTTCGAAAACATCATCATCATTCCACCCACTCTTATGATTTATTCCTTTGTAAATCGCACGAAACTTTTGAGCATCGGGATGCATCCGACCCCATTTTCCAGTAATCATGTTCTTTGTGCGAAGCATCCCGGTTGTTTGCTCATTAAAATCTCGAAGAATCTGCCACCAAAAACAATCAAGGTTTTGATCGTTGCCAATTTCAGCGTTTTCCGAAACACCACACCAACATTTCGCCAATAGCAACTCCTCGGATTGCGTCCAACGTATCGGTGCTTGACTCGGAGCTTCCACAAATTCAATGTCATCATCATCTGCATCCAAATTAACGGCTTTTGATTTACTAGCTTTGTTTTTTCTACGATTGCCTTTTCCAGATGGTGATCGTGACTTTGGTATTTTGAAATGGGTTTCTGGGACTTGTTGTTGTTCACTGGGATAAAACTGTCTGCTAAATTGGTTGTTAAATTGAGCATTGTGAAATAAGATTTGTTGTTGTTAGTAAATTTGTTCAGGTGTCAATTGGGAAAAATAGTTTTGAGTAAATGGAGGGAATGGGTATTGGGAGCAAGATGGAAGCTGGGAAGACGATGATATTGAGTTTTGTGACGATGGTTCGAGGGATTTGACGGAGGTGTCGATGTGTTGCTTGTGTTGAGAATCCCGGTCATATTGAGATGTAGAAATTGATCATTTGAGATGTTAGACATTTTTTAGTTGTGTTTTAGAGACAATAGAAATATAGTTGTGTTAAAAAATTATTATAAGAAAGTTATATGTACAAAGGTTAAGAATAAAAGGGTAACATTTATAATAGCAGCAACTAGTTTTTAAAAGTCCCAGCGTCTCATTTCTCCACTAACATTCGTCGTTGCCTCGTCGGTTATCTGAAAAGAGGTCGGCGAAGTGGAGGGGGGGTGGTGGTGGTGTGGCAACGAACATCGGCGAGAGCCGACGAACGTGCGACATGTGCACGGCGAGACTTTGGCCAACGCGATACCTTTACTCTTAGGGGTCTATAATGCTGTTTGGTATGTAAAAGATCGGTCCATTTGTTTTGTTTGTGTTAGTAACTATTGCTTTATTTTATGAGGGGTATTTTTTATGGCCTAAAAATAAAGGCAAATTCCCGTTTTAGCCAACAATTTTTTCAGGTTCCTTAAAAATGGCCTAAGGCGACCGAGGAAACCTATCCTTTCTGCGTGACACGTGTCTCGGTTGTCTCGGGGTGCATCGGTTGCCTCCGTATTCTAAAATGTACTAGGTCGCCTCGATTGCCTCGGTTGCTTCGGGCCATTTTCAGAACTTTTCAAATTCACTGACAAAAATGAAATATCTAAATGAAAATGTGCCATTTTGAGAAATACCCCTTTTATCTAGGTTGTTATAATAAATTTTATAATGTGCTTATTTAGATATCTTAATTTCTATGATGTCTAATTTTATATACTCTTTTCGTTTCATAATTATATTCTATATACAAAAACATACCGTTTAAAAAAAACATTATTATTGTAATTTTATATTTCTTACTTTTTCACAATAACAATTATATATTTAAATAATTATTAAAAACTTATTTTAAATTTGTAATTATCAACTCGCTTGAGAGTAATACGTAAATTTAATCTAAAGTTTGTGATTTTTAGACCATTTATTCACAAGGCTCTCCTCAGCCGACAACCGTGTGTCACAAAGGGCTTGTGCAACTTCTTTATTCTCGGCGTTGTCTAGTTCGTTCGCGGGATGGGCGATGGAAGCTGCACCATCTTTCAAATGGAGATTATCATCATTTTCATTATAGAAGTCCAATGGGGACTTCTCCACAGTGGAAGTCGTTCCCAGTGATTCGATATGAAGAGTTGGGGCTGCTATTTGGTATGGTTACATTTGCCGTAGCTGTTAGCATTGGAGGTTCGTCTGACCTACGGGCACGGGACCCTATCGTGACGAAACAAGCTAAAAAGATTCGTCTCTACAAACAACAAGGTCATAAAGTAGATATAACTATTCGGAAGTACATACAAATGGGTAAAATATATTAAACCTACTTTGATTATCGACATCAAGGAAAATTGGGTATTCATCATCTCTTCAGAAATAATTGCGACTTAAGCCTATGAGGCATTGGAAGAGCTCAGAGAGTTTGTTGAAAATGGTACGGTGTCTATCCTGCATCGCTGCTTCATTTACATTGAATGTTCTTCAATAGGGGGTACTATCTTTGGGAATGGAGGTTAGCAAGAGTAGAGGGCAGGGGAAAACACGCTCGTCAATGAAAAAGAAGCAGTTATTCAAATTTTTGAGGGAGTCAAGAGCTTTAATATAACATTGGGGGGGGGGGGGGAGGGTTCTCGGTACACTTACTGAAGGATCCATTTACTAAGGATGGGACGTAAAAGACCCGGAATAAGGTTACGGAAAGAGGTATTGTTAGGACGCGACAATTTATTTCAAACTAGCTAATCTTGCATGCGCCTATACAATGCAACTTTGTAATATGTACGCCATATTAATCTTAAAGGTTAACCAAAATCTTAGACAACGGGATGCGATAGTTGGTTGTATCGAATAATTTATGGTACATACCAGTTTTTCCTTCCGGACAATCAGTGATAGCGTTTAGTTCGCTAGGGAGCTCGATGTGGAAGTCATCAGAGATATAGTAGTCCGAGCAGAACTGCATTAACTGCTCGTTACATATGTCTGATAGGGTGGTGTAGATATTAACAGTATCCTTAACCATCTTTATAAAGATTGGAAGAAGGGTGTGGCGTGATAACCTGAAGTACAGAAGATCCAAAGGAAAAGCAAGGTGTGTGGTGTCAGTTTTCTGAAAATGGTGTAAGTGTGATAAAATGTGGAAAGATGAATAGTAGCAGTTACACGTATATATAGTTTTCTCTCGGTTTGTGTGCATCGTTTGATGAATGACACGTGTTACCCACTTTCTTGACCCAACGGGTGAGGTTACATTGGTAGCTGAGAAGGCACTGAAACCCACGGGTCTAATCAATCAGTTATCCTACATGTATCCAGAAATGGGTTCTATGTTTCAAATGTGAGGCCTGCGTGTTGATCCACGCGACAGATCGACACGTTTACACAACGGTCGTTTGTTTAACCAATTTAACGTGTATAATAAAATATTAATAGTTTTTAATATAAGATAAATATCTAAAAGGTTGACAGGTCAACTTGTTTAATTTTTTCCAACCCAAATATGACATGTTTAATAAACGTGTCAGATAGATCGACCTAAAACCGACCTAAAATATATTTGTATTCGATCTAAAACAACTAATTTTTGTGTCGATTGTTAGGAGTAAACTTAAATATAGTTTAGGGACTTAAGTGTACTTTGTAATATATATTAGGAATAGACTAGTATTAGGAAGTTTTTAGGTTAACCTCCTTGAGTTGGTTTATAGGATGTTTCCTATTTGATTTAAGGAGGTGCCTACCCCCTCATATCTATAAATAGGGTTGAGGGGGATCCTAGTTTATTTTATTCTTCTTCCTCAATAGAGTGTTTATTAGGGTTATTAATAAAGAGGGGTTTGAGGTTATATCATGTGCATATATTATTGTCTGTTCCTTGTAGTCTCTTGTGTTCGCTACTTGTGTTCGATACAACTCGCGATCTAGCGTTCCGCGATCGAACTCACGGTTTGTTGTCGGTATTGTACAACAAGTGGTATCAGAGCCACGGTTATTGTGGTCTCCGAAGATCGAGTGCTAGGGGTGGTTAAGGATATCCCGTGTACATATACTTGTCGATTCTTTGTATTCTCTCGTGTTTGCTAATTGTACTCGATACTAATCGCGATCTAGCGGTTCCATTTTATCAAACTTTGAGTTTATTGTCGGTATTGTCACTCTTAAATTCATATAAGACCTCAAATTGAAAAAAGAAAAAAGAGAACGAACTAGAAATATCTTTTTCCTATGATCCTGTCGCAATGCATCAAGAAATATGTATTTTTGTATTTTTCTCATTTTTAATAAATTAAACAACCCGAAAGTGATCAGTTATCAAGAAAATCAGTTAACTGTACGTGTCTGCATAGAATTATAGCCATTACGAATGCAAATAGTGAATATGATTGTACGACTATTAAATAATTTGTGGGGACAAATAATGCATTTCATTACGTACACAAATTTTCAAGATTTTTTTAATTTAACATGGAATATAGTTCGATAGTTCTTTAATCGATGATACCAAACGCGTCAACCGGGTTTTAGCTAAATGCATCGAATCATTTGATTAGAACCATGAACATGAAAACCTATCTTTATAAGCATCGCGCATGCATGAACTTTGTACGATTATGGAAATGTGGTTGATCGAGATGTGAAGATTCCATCAAAAAATAAATGCTTCGTACCAAAGATTTTGTGATTCACCCCCTTTTATGCAAGAAAAAGTTGATTTCTTTCACTAGAATCATTGCATGCCGGTGATTTGGTCTTTACTCTTTAGTATTTATTATTAGTAGTATTGTTCGTGTATACGTTCGACTAGGACAGAACATGTTCGAACAGTAGATAGGTATAATACATGGCTTAGTCCGAAGAGCAGCGCTCAAATTAAAGATCAAAGCTGGAAAACAATTACCCGATGTATTAAGAGTTTGATATCCCACATAGCTTAAGGTAACATATAATATTGTCTCCACAGGTTATGATTTTAATACCGTCTAGGATGGTGTATGGGAGAAGTTGAAACGTAGATAGTCATATATTTATCAAATATAGAGAGACTCGTTTCGATTCTATCAAAAATAAAAAAAACGACCTCCAGCTTTACAATGAGTGAGGATCGAACCCCTAACTTTTCTCTCAAAAGTCAAAGGTGTTAACCAAGTGATCCAACATTGCTATAACCCATATAGCTTACAATCATTAAAAAAAAGCCCCATTGGTCTAGCGAACTTTTAAGAAATATGAGCATTATAAATACTCTTAAGAGTCCGGTTATTTAACAACCTTCTTTTTTGGTGAAATCCAAGGGCTCAATCTGGGTCATCCATTAGGAGGGACCAAATCAAAGGATAAAAAACACGGAGGGTCGAAGTTGCCAATATGTTAAAGAAAATAGAAGGATTAAAACTGTAAATATGTAAATCACCCACCTACCCCCAATTTTCACGTCAGAAAAACACACATAACGTTCATTCTCTCTCTAAGAATCAAACACTAAACAAAAAATTAAAAGCTACGCATACGTTAACAGTGAGAATCACGAACTAAACAGGAAAATAGAACAAAGAACTAGTCAATCAATCGATCCTAGAAAAAAATGGCTCAAAACGAGCTAACTAATGGATCTGTATAATCGTACCAGTATCGGCTCATTTTGAGAGAACACAAAAATTGTACCAGTATATGGGTTTGTCGAGAGAACCAGTATCGACTCGTTTTGAGAGAGATCAAAACGAGCTAACTGTGGATATGGGTTTGTCGCTAGTTCTATTGTAGACATGTACGCCAAATGTGGGAAGATTGAGGATGCGAGGAAAGTGTTTGATGAAATGTCAGTAGGGAATGTGGTTTGGTGGATTAGGGTGATTCATGAAGTGATATTGGGGAGCAATGATATGATCGGATGGTGGTGGTGGATAAATGGTGCATACCGGTGTAAAAGAGCCACTCTTCTCGCGGATGTAGTTTTTCCAATTTTACATTATTCAAGGTCGGACGACCTTCATTTTTTAGTATAGATAGCTTCCTTTGAATGAGTTTCCATGGATCTGCAATCAAATTTAAAGAAATATATTAACTGGGTATAAAATTAGCAGGCCACACCTTTATCTATAATTGCAATGTGATCACTTACATCAGACTTGGACGAATCTCATGTAAAGAAACGTGTGAAGAACTGTGGCTCACTTCCCTCAGTTATGATATAAATTGGAGTCTCAAGAGATAATTTCTCGAGAAGAAAATCATGTTTCAGGAATTTCTGTTATATTTTCAAGAGTGTTATCACAGAGCCATACCAGTTCCAGCAACTTCTAGTCAAAAATCGAAATAATAAATGTACAAGGTGTAACCATATACCTTCCCAATAGCTAATGCTTGTGATTTTAGTTTCTGATCAACCTGCTGGCCTACCCAAACAAAAATGCTCGAGTGACAATCAAGGATGAATACATCTTCAGTCATTAAATCATCTTGGTTGAAGTTGTATATCTCAGTCACCTGCAATTAGAACAACATAATTCATATTAGATATAGAGAAATACAAATATGCAATATTAATACATACGAGGTAATACAACCCTTCCAATCTTCTGAGCCAGCACAAGTGTCCGCAAGAAGCAACGAAAATGGGTCAAATTATTCCAGCAAGTAACAAAGAAATTGAAGAAAATGGTGCTAATTAAAAGGTAGTCGCTTTAACCTTTTATGAATGTACATGAGAACAAATGGGATCACTTTCAGCATCTTTAGCAATCTTCTGACTTGGATATTCAGATTTCCCACCCAAAACTTCCCAAAATGTCTCATATTTTCCACCCAAACTTTCCAATTTTAACATGTAACAATTTTATATATCGCCTGTGATATTATACTGTTAATGGATTAAATGGGTAGAGCCTAACTGGCGAATTCTTATATTCTTAAAAGCAATACAAATACTATTTTGATTTAAGACTACGTCAAGTTTCTGTTGTCTTAAGCGACACATATTTATCACTTGTGATATACTAACACTTTAAGGAAAATAAAGTATATAAATTACCGTTCTTAGTCAATTAAGAGTAATATCACAGAGTCATATTAGACACCAGTTTTGTTTATGAAATATCACAAGTGATATGAGACATCAAATTGTGTTTATGAAATATCCCAAATGATATCAGATAATATCATATGTGATATTCGACATATATGATAAAGCTCGACTAATATCACAAGTGATATTACACATAAAATATGTTTGTGAAATATCACAAGTGATATAAGAAAAAATATCACAACTTATATTAGACATCAGTTATGCTTTAAAATATCACAAGTGATATTAGACAATATCACTAGTGATATTAGACAATATCACAAGTGATATTAGACATCAACATGATATTAGACAATATATTAGACATCGACTATGCTTAACCCGTGTAACATGTTTACCACGACTAGACATGTATATATACGGGTCATCTATTTTTTTTCTTTCAAAAAGTTGATAATTTAAATACTTTATGACAAATGATATTCCACTTAAAGTTATACATAAGTTTATAGCAAATCCTAAGATTTAATCATTTATCACTAGTGATACATAAAAGACAATTATCTCAATCAATTATCACTAGTGATATTGCCAGTAATAATCAATAATCTATGAATTAAAACACATTAAAATTTATCACCATCAATGAACTTTCTTAATTAAATATCACTTGTGATATTTGTGACCATCAACATTTTATCTCATAAAATTGCTACATTTAATAGCTGAAATCTCAACATATTATCATTTATCACTAATGATACAACAAAGAGACAACTATCTCAATTCATTATCAGTAATATTTCAAGTGGCAATCATCAATATATGAATATTGGATTTTTATCTCAAAAAGTTGATAATTTAAAAAAATTTATCACAAGTAATATTCCACTTTAATTACTAAAATTATTAAAAAAGATAACAACAAAACTTCGACTCTCTTTCAATAAAAAAATGAAATATATAAACTAACATAAAAGAGTTTACATAAAACCTATACAAAAAATTCTAACATATCCCAAAATTTAATAACTAAAATCCTAACATTTTATCATTTATCACTTGTGATACATCAAGTATTACTAGTGATAATCAAGTGATACATATTCCACTTAATTTATTTAAAAAGTCAACACGAGCAGAAGACGGATAAACACCACCTAACATTAGATAGTTATGTCGTTGCTCCTTCTAATAGCGAGGTTGTTTCGATACTGCCTTACTGGAAACAACTCTAGATGCATTTGCTGATCAATTGGCGGCTGCCACTTCTTTGTTAGCTCGTTCGTGACATCCTAATCGGATAAACATCAGCTGAAGAGGAAACTAAATAAACTAGAAAATGAGTTCCCGCCACTTACTTTAGATATTTATGTCGTTGCTCTTTCTAGTAGTGTGATTGTTTCTGTATAGCCTTTACGACAACAACTCTAGATGCATTTGCTAATCAATTGGCAGCTGCCCCTGCTTTGCTAGATTTTTCGCACATCCTGAAATTAGTGAAACAAGTAAGAGCTTTGTACCATGTCTTACTAAACAAAGAATTTGAAACTAACAGTAAGGCACAAGCCACGTAACTCAAATAGAAAGGTCATGTTGGATCAGACATCAATAGCCTAGTTGCATAAATTAGAAATCACATTCAAAAGAAATCGATCTAAATACCACTAAAAACTAAAATAATATACACACAGTGGAGCAAAGATCAAATTAGAAGTATGAGAATGTGAACCAATCAATTTACGAGATTATAAAAGGGTGTTCTCGTCCAATGAACATGTTAACAGTTTTGAAGTTAATATCCGTAAAATACAGGATTCATTCCAGAATTGTGGAGAAAGAAAAAAGTACACTGTTACAATATTATATTACTTGGTTATTAAATCATAGTATAAAATTAGTAAATGAAATCCTCTTCGTCCCTTTGAGTACTCATTTGTTTGAAATAGCCATTATTTAAAGCAGGTTATGCTTGTGATGATGTGCTTAAATGTATTATTCATTCAAACAAGTTATATAAGAGGTTTCTATACCTACTTTAAATCTTCTCTTAAGTCATGAATTATTTGTTCAAAGTTAGAGGGCACGAACGTTTAAATGAATGATTTGTTCAAAATTAAGAAAATTATCTAGTTGCGTGATAATCGAGTAAGAGACCTAGATGTATAAGAGACAACACACTAACAAAATGCTTATTTCACAGTTAAATGAGCAGGTAAGCATTTGTAGACTAAATCGTTCTTACCCTAGCAATTTTTTTTCATCCAATCACAGTCACTAGTACAACCCATTTATGTTCTACAGATCATAAGATCGATGTTACTTGTTATTAGTTTTTCTAGACATTTTATCGAACAATTCATATACAATGTACATTTTTGTCTTATTTCTCCTAGGTATTTTATCGAACGCTTGATATGCAGATGCAAAATTCTATTAGACATTCTATCAAAGTCAACATATTGAATATCACATGTATCAGTTTGTTAGAAAATTGAATTGAATGCATTTTATAACAAAGATCAGAACCATTTAACACTAACCGTAACAAACACTTAAGAAATCTATGCTGAGAATGGAGCCTATGAAATCTATGGTGATACATCAAATGCATCTTATCAACATATCCCATACATTACTAAATGCACTTTATCATCTACCAGACAAACAATAATGATAAAAAAAGAAGAAAACTACCATCATTTGAAGTAGCTGAATCGACGACCCAACCAATTGCAAAACCTCCATATTCATCATAATCATCATCATCATCATCATCCGCATCTACCGACATATCCTCACAGTCTTCATCGTGGGAGTAACGAATTTTTATGATGAATATGACCGAATTATAGATTATAATTAAAGAAGATGATGATTGTTGGTGTTTAATTTAGAGTTTGATCCGTTGGAGAGAATCGGAGAAAACACACCTAACTGTGTGTGAAAAAGTACGGTTGTAAAAAAAATAATGAGTTATATAGTTGGACAAGAAAATAGGATTAACTAATTAAATTTTAGATTAATCCCCACCCTAAGATCAAAGCTAAATGAAGGGTGGGGATTTGTCCCTTGATTTTTACCAAAAAATAAGGCTCCAAAATAACTTTCTTCATACTCTTAAATATTTAAGATTAAGATAATATATTTCCTATTATTATATTCATTACATATATTTTTTACTCTGCTTTTTGGCATATATTCTATACTAGGGCCTTTGCCCACGCTCCGCCGTAGCGCAAAGATACCGTTTTTTGCAAGGCTGTCATATAATGTTTGTACAGAAACTAACTTAGCTATTATATTAAACAAAAAAACCGTTATAGTTGTTTGTCACGGGTGCGGACTAAGTCAAACAGTTAAGCATACAATAGATACATCACAAAAGGCTTCACAGTAAGTGTTTTTCGCAAAAGAGGAATGAGTTGTCGTTGTTGCAGGTCTAGTTTTTTTTGTCTTTCTTCGATGCCTGCTCTAAGTCGGTGAATAGGACTCTTTTGGAGGAGCCTGTTTTTGTTGATTGGTCAGAAGTCTTGAAGGCCTCGAGAATTGTTTCCGCGACTTGGAAAACTACAGCGGTTGCTGGGGTACCTGCTTTGGCAAACATATAATTAGTTAGGTCCAAGTATTGATTCTTAATGCATTAGTTATTTTTTTAAATAAATGGCATGTCTATATGGATTGTATTGTCATGCATAGGAAGGGTTACTGAACACACATTTTACCTGTGGTTGACATACTTTGTTTGTGGCTAAAATCCAGTCAAACATCTATCAACCTTGCTTACTGTGGATGCACATGGATGGTGGGTTGGTTGGAGTGTGTGTTGGGTGTGACATAACACTTAAGGCTGTTGTTAGGAAAGGTGTACCAGTTTTGGTTGGGCAAGTATATTAAAAAATTGTTTGGCATCCAATGTTGTATGGCAACAGTTGGTTTGCATTCTCTATATAAGTGTTATAGCTAACTTACTGGTAACACAACCTAGAAAACATAGCAACAAATAAGCTATAAGCAGGATGGCCTGGAGACAAATTTTAGACTATTTGCAACAAAAGTCTGGTTCGGATGACTATCGAAGCTGTTTCTTTCACTATCTGAGTGAGCGTGTGGAAGAGGAGACTGTTTGGAGGAGAGACCTTGAGGGCTTGTTTGGGCGGAAGAGGCGTGTAATTGTAGCAAGGGACAGATTTATAAGTGAGTTGTCCAGCACTTCCCCAAACGGCGTTTTCAGCCGAATGGTGTGCCTGTTGGTGGACATGCAAGGACGTGATGAGGCAGAGCTTTTGCGTTTGCAAGCATTGATGGATTTGTCGGATGCGCGGGTGCGGGATTTGGAGTTCTCCGTACGTTGCTTGTGATCGGTGAGAGGTGTTGTTGTGGATGGTTAGTGGAGGCTCGTGTGTTTTGTAAATATGAATAAAGGGTAGCTGTGAGTCGTGTGAGGGGTGGGCGGCTGAGGTCCTGTTGCTCACCCAGAATGCTACCGACTGTTTCTGTTTTATGTGTTTTGTTGGCTGTTGTGTGTGTTTGTGGTATCTTAGGACGTCTGATCCAATCTGTCTTTGTAATGTTAAGTGTTTTAAGTTGCAGGTGGTTGTTAATTGAATGAATGTTTTTAGTTTAAGTTGTGATGTTTTTGTGCATATATGTTGTCAAATAAACAAAATTTAGCAAATATCAAACAAACGTAATGGGTAAAAACAACAAAGAAAATGGGAACAGTAAGGAACTGTTAAGACTGGTTGAAACATGTGTGTTTGGCTATATAAAGAAACATTTTTTGCACCAAATGTGGATAATGGTGCTTGCAGGCTTTAGCTTTTTATCCTTCTTTTGGAAAGACCAGCTGATAGCCAAGTAAATGGTGAGTGGTGTTACTGTGTATTGCTGTTTGTTTGTTTGGGCATATAAAGAAAATTTCTTTTCCCCCCAAAATGCGGATTTGGTGGTATGCAGGCTTTATTTTTTCCTGTATCCTTTTAGAAAGGCAAGTGGATGTTTATGTATTTAAGGGGGCGAAACCCAGACTGTTATTCTCATGCTTGTAGTGTTTTTTGTATTAGGATATAAAGAAGCAAAGTAAAAATGTCTTATCTCCGTAGGTGTGCTGCGTTACAGGCCGAAGCCCAGTCTGCCGACTGGACTGATATGTTTGTATGCTATGTTACCAATGACATTGCAGATGAGACGGCTTGGAAGGCGAAGGTTGAAAGCTTGTATCAGGATGTGAATGTGGGGGTTATGGCTCGCGAGCATTTACGGCAGGAGCTTAAGACAGTGAAAGGTGACCGGGTCGTTAACCGGATGGTGGCGTATTTAACCAAAAGCATGGGCACGAAGTGTCGTTTCCATGACAAACTGGAGGCAGAGGTTGAGGCGACTGCAAATCGCATACGCGAAAAAGAAGAATACTTGGCAAAGCTGACCGGTAATGGGTCTGGCTGATGCCTCTAGTTGGACGTGTGTAAATGGCTCGTTGTGTGCGAGTGTAATAAAGTGGGTTCCCTGCACTGGTGTTCCGCCTACGTTTAAGTTTGTTGTTTATTTTTGGTGTGTTTTTTTTTACTACCGTGTGATATGAAGGGTCGGTGTGACCGTGTTCTGTACAATAAGCAAGGGCGGTGTGTTTACCCTTGTTTTTGTTTCTGTAGCATGCCTATTGGTGGTTCAGCGGGCAATGCATTCTTAATTGTAATGTGGTGTCTTTTAAAAGGTTGTTGTAATGAAAGACCGGCCACGGATTTCAATCTGTTTATTGGCATGATGTTTAGTTTAAAAAATATGGCGCATAACGTTTTAATAAGCTGCGCGGTATTCTAGTAAGGATACGCAATCTTAAATAATCGATAGATGTTAGGGGGAAATGTTAAAGGGAAGCAATTGCCATAGACATACTTGTTTCCGTTTTTTTCACGGACTGTGCAGGGGTGCGTGGTGTGTCATCTGGTTTGGCATCGGTGCTTGCCAAAGGCTTTTTCTCTTCGGATATGTCTTTGCTTCTTGCCAAAGGCTTGTTTTCTTCGGATATGTCTTCGCTTCCTGTCATTTCATGAGAGTTTTAGGAAGACCAAAGGTAAGAACGTATGCAGGAAGTTGACGCTAAAAAACATACCGGAGCAGATTGGATCGACGTGTTCCATTGTTGTTTCGATGTCAGTTCCCGGGCCAGTCAAGCGTTTATGTTCAGATGACAGAGATACAGTCGAAGATGTGGTGCCGACAGCGGGTTGGTTGGCAGCTTCAAGCATCGGTACTTTCGTAGAAACACTGTCAACGGTAAACTCGCCTGAGCCTTTCTTTGTACCGTGAGCAAATCGTATCACGAATTTTTGGGTTCTTCCAACAATGGTACTTATCTCAGGTGGAATGGTGGTGGGATCTACGCCTCTGTATTTGGTGGCCAAGTCAGAACATTCGTGGCCCTTTACTTGAAGCCCAGACTCGGAAAAGAACGTGAAGTTTGCTTTTGCGGTTCCATCATCCACCTATGCTCTGAAGCTGTACCTGCGAGGTTGTTTTCCCGGTTTTTTCCATGTTAGTTAAAGGTAAATGATAGTAGTTTAACGGATAGCGTGAGTTAGTGTTTTTATACTTGAAATCAGGGCTGTCTAATTCCCCATCGTCTTCACACACGTATGTGTCACCAAAATCCATTGGCCGCTTTCCGCATATGTTGCAAACCACATAATACCAGTTTCTGTTTTGCACAATTGCCGTGATAGTTGCGTCAACGGTGAATTGAATTCCCTAAAAAGCAAGCGGTTAGGATAAGTTTGCAATGACGTTGTATTATATAAACCACATATCCGTGCGCGTATATACCTTGTAGCCAGAGGGGTTTTGGAGCAGCAAAGAAAACAATGGGTGGAGGTTCGGTTTTCTGTTGGTCTCAGATCCCTTGAAATGGTATTTGGAAACTTGTAACATGGGGGCTGTTTTGAAATGCTCCATGAACCTGTTGTTGTAACAATGGTTATATCTGTCATTATAAGCAAGTAACAGCGTGTAAGAATAGTGTTACGGGGAAATGTTCCAGATGCTTACTTGGCACGGGCCTCATCAACCTCGGGTGTTCTAGGATTGATGTAATAGAATGAAGCAGGGGACGAAGATAGTTCAAGTGCACCTGCATTAAGTGAGCATTTGTTAAAGTTTTTTTTATATATTATTGAAATAACTATGTATGGTATAGCGAACCTTTTTATTCTCCGACCCGGCATGATGTTATTGCAAGCATAACAGGGGGCTCGATTTTCTCGTATGTGTCTTTGTCAAATCGCAAGACAAGCGTGTCCCACAGAGTCAACTCAATAACCACCCCACTGCGCGTTTTTTCAAGTGTAAGAACAAAGAATGGATGCGGGCCAAACATAAAAACTAACATTATGGTAAATAGAAATAGTTAGAGGCTGCTCACTCGGTGTTCTCTACATCAATCTTACGTCGTATGTTCCCTTGAGTAGGCAAGTCTCCGATCGACCGGATGCAACCAAAGTAATCTTACAAAAGGCAAGAAAATTCTGTCAGAGAGTGTGAAAAAAAAGTAAGAAAAGTCAGGTGATTGTACCTGCCAAAGGCGGGTAAAACATCTTGTTCTGTTCATTTTTCTTGGAAACCTTGTGTTGAGTTGTTTGTACGGAAGGAATTCAAAATAATGGGTTGGGTAAAGTTGTTCTTCGCCTGGTAGTTGTTCGAACTTTGTGATCTTTCCAAAGCGCAGAGTAGTTTCTCGTGTAAGTGTCTGCTGGTACGTGTTGGTTCTTTCGCAAAAGAAACCGCTGATTCGGTAGACTTTCTCGTATGTGAGCAAGGAATCAAAGTATATAGCATTGCCTGCATCCATAATCGCATTTATCGCATCACCCTGAAAAAAGATCATCATGGGCTTAACTTTGTAACAATCCGTTGATCATAAACAGCGAAACAAAAAAGTAGTTACTCGTTTGTCAATTAGCATACAACATAAATTAAGCTCCTTTGGAATTGGGTCGGTTTTGGTTGGGAGGCTTTTGTGCATCCATTTTCGATAGATTTTTGCTTCCAGTACATAGTCTCTTTTCCCAACAGTGAGTTCTGAAATAGGTGTTGGGACGACAGCTAAAGCAGTGCTGCTTGCACCGGCCATAAAGAATATGTAGCTGTATGCGAAGTAAAACACATGTTAGATAGCAGTAATGAAAACTCAACATGTGGTATGTGCGTGTAAAATTATAGGTGGTAAGTTTTTATATAAAAAGCAAGACCTGAGAGCAGCAGTTAATAAAGTAACATGGAACGATGCTATGCGGATTACTATAAATTTAATTTTGTATGGTTGTCCATCTATTGTTAAAGCATAATAATGTAACAGAGTATGGGATGTCGTATAATAATCGAAAGCAAAATATGCAACTAAGTATAAAAACGTATTGGTGACACGTATGTTTATAGTTGTCTGAAAAATCTTTGTAGACAATATTTTTGGTGCAGTTATTCGGTTTGGTGTCAGTATTCTGAATAAGTATTTTTAACCCGTTTGGTGAAGTTGCTTATGAGATAGCAACGTACAATTGACCATGGCTAAATACGGGTTCGGGCAAGTATACTCCTATTTTAGATAGGGACTGACCTTGGCTTTTGTTTATAGTCATAGAGTAACATAACTTAACTGGAAACTGTCTGCGTTTAAAGGTGAAAGAGAGGTTTGGATCTTGGTGGTTTAATGGAATTCGATGGATATAAACATTTTCCCCCACCCGTATCCCGGTTATGATTTGAGCTTGTATCAACGTGGGACCCAGGGATCTCACAATCATCCGGGTGCCGTTGCACAGCCTGCCTGCCAAGTTCGTGTTCCTAAGAAACATGATAGGACACCCTACCTTTAAATGTAACTCATGAGGTGGAAATCCCGGGAATTGTAACGTATTTAAGAATTCAGGCGGGTATAACATGTCTGTTTCGTATGTGTCGCCCCCGGTTGGGTACGCTTGGTACACACTTAGGTATGTGGTCACTTCTCCAGGGATTTGCGAGAGGATTTTTTCGTTTATAACATCAGCTGTTTCATTTTTGGGACAAACAATCGCCTTTTCCTGGAAACTGATGGCCGTTGGTTTTTTTAGGCTTTCGTCATCATAAATAAACTTGATTAGATTTTCAAGACCCATTCCAGTATCATCAGACACACAATACTGTGCTGGGATGGTTATCCAGCTTGCGTTCTCTGGTTCCTCCTCATCTGGTTCTCCAACTTCACCATTCCCAACCGCCAGCAGCCACGTTGCAAACTCTGTTGCTTTTTCCCTTTCTAGCAGACTTAGATCTCCTCGCATAAGGCGCATATTGACTGTGAGTGTGTGAACTTTGAAGTGAGACCAAAGGTCTGACTGGGCAATGGATAAGGTTATAAGCTCCATTCTCGACGCACCCTTTTTGACAGGTAAGGTCTGGCGAAAGTCTCCACCCAAAATGATTGTCTTCCCCCCAAAAACATGGTCAGGTTTACCGACCAAATCCCTTAGAGACCTGTCCAATGCTTCAAAACACCAGCGAGTATTCATTGGGGCCTCGTCCCAAATGATGGAATCTGTGTCAGTTAACAGTCTACCAAGTTGTGTGTTTTTTTATGTGATAGGTGGACTCATCAGTTAACTCAAGGGGGATTTTAAACCTAGAGTGTGTTGTTCTGCCGGCTGGGAGCAATAGGGACGCAATGCCTGAGGAGGCAACAGTCAGTATAATCTTCCCTTGGGAGCGCAAGGCGCCAGTGATTGTTTTCCAAAGGAATGTTTTGCTGGTTCCTCCGTGGCCATACACAAAGATCAATTCTTGTCTGTTTACTGTGGAAGCGGTAAGAATGGAGTCAAAAATCTGTCGTTGAGCGCTGTTCAGCTTTGGCAACGCTTGTGCAGTTTCTTCCATCAACAATTGGCGGTTGTAGCCTTTTTCTTCCATCAAGAGTTTGTTTTTAAGATCGTCGAGCAGTGATTGTGGAGGGTCCGGAAGACCAAACTCACGCAATGTCCTCCCATAGTCACTTAGAATACAAATTATGTCATATAGTATGCAGCCTTTTTTCTCGCTATCATTCACAAAATAACGTGGTATTCCTGTTTGTGCCAACACACGGTTACATATATCGTCGGACATGGAAATCCAGTGTTTTTCCCATAGTTTCCGAGGGTCGGCAATCTCGTAATAGAGAAGCATCTGTGCAAATAGGACTCGGGTTTCGGATGCAGACGCGCTGCCAGCGGCCTCTTCTAGAACGATGTCCAACTCGCGATCATCACCAAGCAAGCCCAACGCATGACAGGCGGCACAATATGTTGGGTAGATTTCGTTGTTAATGGTGCGAACATCGACAGGTGATACACAGCCTTTCCTGTGTGATAGCAGCATCCGTAAATAGAATAACTCACCGGCACTTGGGTGTACAAATGCGAGCCTTCCAAATAAATGTTTGGTGCGGACAATCCTACGGCGCCAGCTTTTGGCATCTGAGTACCAGACGAATTCAGTAGGAAACTTTAAGTACGTGAGGTGTCTCCCGTCATGATGTGTTGCGTTGTACACGTACCATTCAGTCAAAGTGATCTTTTTTTGTCGGGACGATTTACAACATCCACGATATCGTCTTTTTCTCTGAAATTGATTTGTTGCATGTTTTCCAGGTGAACGGCTAATATCTGTACAACAGGCTCTCTGCTGTGTATCGGGAAATCAAATATGTGCCAACACGCCTCGTGCGGACATATGAAGCGCCCATCCACAAAATCCTGTATCTCGTCCCTTGGTGCTGGTGGAGGAGCAGTGGAAGTTGACGCCTCCCCTATAGGATGAGACACTTTACCGAAAATCCGATCCGGACCTTTTGAAATGTACTTGAAAAGGTATTTTATAAGCATACTCCAACCACAATATTCAACGTTAATATGTGCATTGAAGGCGAGTGAGAGTGTCCTGTTAAATGGGACGACATATGTGTTGTCTAGCTGCACACCTTTTTTTGTCACATGTATGCCAGTGTCCCGTCTTCGATAGTGGACGTAACCTGCATCATCAAAGAAGGTTCGCTCGTTTTATTTTTTGGGGAATAGTTTACTGCAAGAACGTCCTTCATGCAGGGTGAGTTTATGTTTGGTGCGCCACAGGGGCCATGGAGCATCAGTTCAGAAACAATTGCAAAAGTAGCAGGATCGGAATCAGGATCAGGTAACTCAGCACTAATAAATTGGTCTAGTTGCGTTGGATCAAGGATTTTATCCTTCTCGTGTAGCCAAACCAACGTGTGGCAGTGTGGCAGGCCTCTTTTTTGGAATTCAATCGTGTACAATGCTGTAAGATGAGGAAGAATTTTAACAAACATAGGTAGGGCAAATGGAAAACGTATTATAAACAGCGTTGGACGCACCTCCTGTTATTGCTCCAAAAGGTTGAACCTCCTTCAAGAAATTGACAAAGTCTGTGACCTTCTGTTGGAAAACTCTGTATATAGCATCCGGCCTATCCGACGTGCTCAACAAAGGGCAATCAGCCATGAATCGGTCGATTTCAGGCCATTTTGCGTTGCACGTGAAGGTTATGAAAAACCGAGGATTCCCTAACGCCCTGCATAGAGCCAACGCGACAAGGTAATGGCTGTACATGTATCTAGGACCTCCTGTAAAAGACATAGGCAATATTATGTGTTTGCCACACTGGATGCCTTCACGATCACCTCTGTTCAAAGAATCGTATAGGCCGGTAAGATAGTCGGACCGAATATCGTTTTGATGAGTGCGGATGAAATCAAGCCTGGCCATTTCTAGAGCACAATAGACACCAACAACATATTGTTGAAATAGCCTTCCCCCTCTAAAGAGCAAACCGTAGTCACAAACGCGCTGGTGAAGTTGGTATTTGTAATAGCGGTTCATGGATATCGTCGACCCTTGACCACTGCCGTCACGTGGCATGACAACCAAATGCTTATGGTAACCGGGTTGGCCATATATGAAAAGTAACGGGTACTGAAGAGACATATACGACTTATGTAGCTTGTTAATACGTGTTAGCGGACCACCCCTAGGTTTAATAATCACATCGTAGTCAGTCCTTGTATCTGGACCAGTATTAAACACAATGCCTCCAATGTCTCGTGATGTTGGCAGCTCATAACCGTGAGCCCCTCCCGTATTGTATAACCGGATCTTAAAGTCTGGAATCTGGCCATCAACACATTTATCCCGTGTGGTTTGAAATAATTGAACCAAAGCGTTTGTGCTGTTTAGAATTTCTATAAGGTGCTGGACAATCGAGGCGTTCAAAGAACCGTCTGACACGCCTCCAAAAGGAGCCATCCGGTTAGCCACTTCATTCTGGGTATCGTATATGTATAGCTGTAAGAATTGTGGTTGTTTTCCTGGTTAAGGACAGAGTGACCCTAACCGATGGTATATCTGGCCTGATATTTTGAAGACATATGGGCCCGGCGAACGGTTGACAGATTCGTCTACTGTTGCGCCTAAGGAAGTCATACCAAACATTTGATTGTAGGCACGGATGTTTTCCATGAAATGGAGTTGGCTAAAATGTTGTTGTATAGACTGTGGAGGCGGTCGTGTTGGAGGGATATACATTTTCCCACCACCACAGCAGGCATGATATTCAGGACGTCCATTGTACCGGGTTGATTTCAACCGTTCTCCATACCAAAACAGAGCACGACAGAACCGGCACTCGTATGTACAATCGCCAAGGTCACGGTAGACAACATGATCTGGGAGAAAACGGGTCATTAAGTAACGTAGTTACACGTACCAAAACACATAAATGAACCCAAGAACGGGAAGCAAGTGTATACCTGTGTTAAGGATGCCTGAAGTAGATGTGTTTGAATGAACACTCGGTGTGTTGGCTTGGCGGGGACGACGGGCAGTGCTACTAGATGCCCCACCGTGTGTAGTTGGCGAAACGTGCAGGCGTTGGTGATGGGCAGGAACTTCGTGACGCCGGGCTTGTGGGTCGGTGTTTGCAGCAAGTTCCTGCAACGGTTCTGAGAGAAACACAGGGACAACCATAAGAAACAACACGAGGGCACACAAAAGTAAGGGATAACAGGGTAAGTTAAGCAAAGTGGGCCAAACGTTTATCGGCCAACGTAGGTTGCTGTGAGGTTGTACTGGAAGGGAAAAGCAAGCGTCGGCGCGCACTCAGGCGCGGGGCTGGTTGCTGAATACTCTGGTGGTTTACATGAGGCGGTGCGGCTGGTGTTGCAGGCGGACTGTCTCGAGTGTCACGTTGACCCTCACGCGCAGGAGGCGTTGTTGGGGAAAGAACAGACGTAAGCAGGAAAGAAACGGGTTGGAAACGAAATACTCAGCATGGGAACCAAATAGCGAGCATGGGAGCTAATTACCTATCGAAGACAGCTCCCGTTGCTCTGAATTGGAGACTGAGGCAAGAGGGTTCCCGGTACGCATAATATCAGCCCACAATGATGGCTGTGGTAGGAGCCTTATACCACGCTCGGCAACATACCTACGTGACGCCGCTGTAACATGACGAAAGTGAATTTTTCTTGTGAGGAAACAGACATACGGAGCAACATATTGGTTTTGAAGAACCGGGTGTCCATCAAGTACTCACCTACTATAGCGGGGCTTAAACCGGTATGAGTCCTGGCACGCGCAGAACACTCGGAACAAACCATAACGACTGCTGGCCGAGCACATAGAGCGCAAGAATCAGCAGAATATGCAAGCGACCCAGAAGGAACAGACATGACACTACCAACGTTCCGAAAACAAGAAAAAAAGGCGCTATTATAAGTAACAAAGGCACAAAAATCCAACAAAATACGTAACACACACATATGCATACACACAACATAATGTACAGAAAAGCCGGTAAGAAAGGAAACACACAAACCTATACCGGTCATAGACACGCAAGAGGGTACCCAGCCATAACGAAAGCAACTAAAAACACTCCAACAACGGGCTCAACTATCACCAACAGTGGGAAAAAACTAACCAACATCTCTAGCTTAGCATAACAAACCATTCATTGGAGACTAATAATAAGCGTACCCTAGTAAATCTAGAAACTAAAAACACCCCTTTAACAGATTGGAAACATCACATTCAACAAAAAAAATGAACCTGCACATTTTGTAACAGCCAAACATAACACTAAAAAAAACATGAAAACCAAAAACAAAAAAACATGTATCTTTACATTAACAAAAGCAAATCATCCATTCAGGACCAACAATAAGTGCAGGCCAGCAAATCTATAAACTAAAAACATCCCTTTAACAGATTGTAAAGGCGAAATTCAGCCAAAAATAAAAAAAACTGCACATTCTTTAATAGACAAACATAACATTAAACAAAAAAAAGATGATTTTCACATTAAAACCCCAACAACAAAACAGAGACCTATGACATGACTTTATAAGCAAAAAAAAAATTGTGTCTTTATATTAACCAAAACAAAAACATAACAAAAAAGCATAAACTTAGCTTATAACTAAAAAAGTAACAATTTTTTAAAACATTAAAAGGGGGACTGGACAAGAACTCACCAAACAGCCTTGAGAAGACGCAATCAAAATGAACCACAGGAAGCTGAATATTTTGACGCAGAAGGAAACCCACACCAATAATAATGCAAATGACGATCAAAAACCTCGAGGTACGTGGGATATATATGCATGCTACAGTTGCTGCCACGGGGCGCCTTAGATGAACATCATTCCTACCAAACAATTTTTGGGTCAATCTCAACCGCAAGATCATATCTTCAATCACACATAACTGAACCCCCAGCACCCAATCAACGGTTGTGGCCATTTTTCGAACCCGTAACTCCTCAAACTACAAAATCAACGGATGGGATTAAAAGTAATTAGCAACGTGGGTTAATAACAAATATTTTTATTGATCTAACAGTAGATGCTACAGGAAGAAGACGGATTAAAAAATGGGTTTGTGTGTGTGAAGGGTCATTTGTAAAAGGGGCGTTTAGAAGAAAGACATATAATAATCCGTTTGTGACAGGGAATAGAGGGGATCACTGTTCCTAGGAGAACGTGATTCCCCTCTATTATAAAGTATACAATTATTATCACACTGAAGTTTAGTTTAAATACCCAAATAATGTTAACTGTTTATTTTGATTTCAAAATATCCGAATGACAACCATAACAAAAGTCCGAATGATCTCTTCATCCGAATTTAACCAAAAAATTAACTAAACAAGTATCTATCTATTTGATCTATTATCTGAGTTCAATGTAATATAAAGAAACTCCAATAAGATCAATGTTAAAGGTTATAATCGCACATGAACAAAACCTAGTATATATGTAAGATGGAAAATAATTAAAATAATATCTTTAAATTAGTATTCATTTATATACATCATACTGTATACTAGGAGTGACAATTTTTGATATGATACGAAACTTGATATTAAACCGACATGAAAATTAACAGGTTTAGATTGAACAAATGCAGATTAAGGTCAGGTTTTGGTCAACCTATTTGACCCGTTTATTAAACAGGTCAAGTTCAAGATGAGAAGAAATTAAGCGGATCGACCTGTCAGCCCGTTTAATTTATTTTGTTACATTTAAAATTATTTATATTATATTATACGGGTTAAATGAATCGAACAACAAGTATATTTAACTTGTTTAACTCATGTAATGTGTCAACTTCTATATAAAACGGGTTAAACGGGTCAACCAAACCCGTTTAACCTATTCAACCCACCAATCCAAGTATATATACGGGTTAAATGGGTTAGGTTCTTGTTATGTGTAAGCAGGTTAGGTTTGACAAAGTTGATCCGATTATTTAAATAGGTCCGGACCGGACCAGACCGGACCGAAGACAAAAGTGATCCAAAACCTCGGACCAAAACCGGACCGAAATGGTCCGGTCCGATGCGATCCCAATTAAGTAAAATAAACGAAACTATTGGTAAGATCAAACCGGACCGAAGACCGAAATAGTCCAAAATCACGGACCGTGAACCGGACCGAATTTATTCGGTCCGGTCCGGTTCGGTTTTTCCGGTCCGATCCAACGGTCCAAATGCTCACCTTTAATCCCTTATAATAAATAAATCGTGTTTAGGTAGAAATTATAGTAACTCGCCTACACACAAACTCGCACAAATCAACACGAACACGACTCGATTACTGCTGCTAATAGTGTATATTCTAACTTAAAATTATATGCACACACATTTATAAATATACAAATGCATTTCACTAAATTTATTTTTGTCAAGATTTCTCGATTGAGCGTCGATACAATATGTCACATACGTTGCTGATAATACTTTGCATCATTTTCACCCTTATGTTTACTTTTGAAACTAAGTTAAATACATATAAGGAATTGATATGATTTTTTTTTTTTTTTTTTTTTTTTTTTGAGTTAAGTACTGTTTTAAAATTCGTCTTGTATTTGATAAAACATAAAAAAAAAATACATTGAAAATTAATATGCGTTTATTCTTCTTGTATTTGATATATTCGATTTTTTTTGTATTTGAGGCAGTAGAGCATTGGAAGGAATTAACGGATTGTGAATATTAATGTTATGACATCTAAATCTACAAACGTAGTATTTTATAAAATTAGTTTTGCTATAACAAAAAGTCTTGTGGTATGTATAACTTGTTACTCGTTTGTCTTTTACAATTATATTTTTATAATACGTTAATAATCATGTCTTTATAAACGGGGCTAATGAAGACTCGTTAGTCTTTCCAATACTTAACCAAAAGAACAAACAAAAATGAATACTATAAAAAATCACATTGTCTCGTGCGTTGAGAATCGAATGCGATCGAATTTCCGTGATTCTAAATAAGCCACCAAGTTGCCAAAAAAAAAGTTACAAAGTTTGACCACATGCATAGGAAGAGTCAAAGACGATTAGAATGATGGAGTCCGTAAGATAAAAGTTGTATAAGGAACATGCATCCAAAAAAAAACAAAGGAAGCAATCTCCACCATCCAATATTAATCTTTTTAAATTTAATTAAAAAAACACATTTTCATCCTATTTCTTAAAAATTAAATATCTCTCAAACCGTTAATCGTTATGAAAAAATAATTATACCGTCACGACGGGAATTAAATTATCTTTCCATAGATATGCACTTTTATATACTTTCGGCGAACTTTTTTTAAAAAATTTCGTAAAAAATCACATGTAATTCTCGAAAAATTACATGTAATTCTCGAAAACTCATGTTTGATTAATTATTTTAAAAATCACATTTGAATTTGTAACGTCACATGCGATTTGTGAAATCACGTGTATTTTTTTTGACGAGAATTTCAACATTGTAAAATCGTTAAAAGTATATGAAAATAACCGTCTATTAAATGACAAAAATATTTTCGTTATTATTTTAAAACCACACGTGATTTATGTGAATTACAATAAATGTTTGAATCACATGTAATTTTGTTAATATATTAAAATGTTTGTTGCCATTAATATAAAATATGTTCATTTTACCGGGGTGAAGTCCCCTTTACCCAAAAAAAATATATGTAAAACAAATTGGCTTCTGAATTACATGTGATTCGGTGATAATTACATGTGATTTTGCTTGCATTACATATGATTCAAGCATACCGAAACCGTGTCTAACAACCCCACATTAGATGAATCACATGTGATTTTTTTAATCACGTATTATGTTTTCATTTATGTAAAATATATAAAACAAATTGGCTTCTAAATTACATGTGATTTTGTTTGAATCACATGTAATTCTGCTTGAATTGCATGTGATTCGGTGATAATTACATATGATTTTTCTTGCATTACATGTGATTCAAGCATTCCGAAACCTTAACTTTTTCTAACAAACCCACTTTAGATGAATCACATGTGATTTTTTTAATCACATGTAATATTGTTAATATATTAAATTGTCTGCTTGAATTACATGTAATTCGATGATAATTACATGTGATTTTGCTTGCATTGGATCACATGTAATTCGATGATAATTACATGTGAATTTGCTTGCATTACATGTGATTCAAACATTTTAAAACTTTAACTTCTTCTAACAAACCCACTTTAGATGAATCACATGTGCTTTTGTTTGAATCACATGTAATTTACCACGAATTACATGTAATGCAAGCAAATTCACATGTAATTATCATACATGGATCACAAGATAGCATACATGGATCACAAGACCACTTTAGATAGCATACATGGATCACAAGACCACTTCGGAAGGATGGATGATGTGAGGAATGGAGAGAAAATGTTATTTACCACGAATCACATGTGATTTACCACGAATTACATGTGATTTATCACGAATCGCATGTGATTTACTTGGTTTCTAGATTATTGGTATTAAAGTTGAAAATAAAAATTTATGAAAACATGTAACTTAAAAAAAAGACTAACGCGTCAAATGGGACGAAAGTTAGATGTAAAGTTATGTGAGTCTACATGAATCACATGTGATTTAAAGCAAAATTACATGTAATTATTTATAAAATCACATGTGATTTAAAGCAAAATTACATGTAATTTTGTATAAAATCACATGTAATTTGAGCAAAATTACATGTAATTATTTATAAAATCACATGTGATTTGAGCAAAATTACATGTAATTCACACAAAATTACATGTAATTTTCATTCAACACTAACTAACCACTTTATTACAAAAATCACATATAATTCACACATAATTACATGTGATTTGCATTTAACACTAATAAACTATTTTATTACAAAAATTACATGTAATTCACACATAATTACATGTAATTCACACAAAAGTTAACGATTTACAGTGTTAAAAATTCTCGCCAAAAAAATTACACGTAATTTTCGAAAATTACATGTAATTTTTCGAGAATCACATGTAATTTTTTATGCGTAAATTTAAAAAAAAAGTTTGCCGAAAGTGTATAGAAGTGCCTATCTATAGAAAGATAACTTAATTCCCGTCGCGATGGTATAATTAGTTTTTCGTAACGATTAACGGTTTGAGAGATATTTAATTTTTAAGAAATAGGATGAAAATGGGTTTATAAATTAAATTTAAAAAGATTAATATAGACCATTAGATGAAACTTGAATGGATGGTTGAGATTGTTTCCTTCCTTCTTTTTTTGATGCATATTCTATAAAGATCTCACCTCGAGTGCGTAATACTAAGCAAAATTTTAAGAGGAAGGAATTAAAATGGCGGGCTGCACATGATATCCCCGATGTTCGCATGATATAGCTTATAAATGGAACAAGTGAAGTAACATATGGGACTTTGTGGTACATTAAACATACATTCCATACCAGGTGGACCTGAGGGGGTTTTGGGATTTACGAAAACTTGATGGCAATTTATCACGTAGTGTAAAATTTCATTAAAAGTATTCATTTATTCAAAATAAACCCGGTGTGAGATATGTGTATTACGTAGAAAATTTTTTATACACCTGATAGATTAGAGTTCTTGATCTGTCCCTAATACCGTATCTTTTTATTAGTACACTCATCTGTAAAATTCATTGTTAGAAAGTCTAACTTTTACTTATAATTTTCTCACATGGTCAAAGACGTAAGGTTACGTTTTGGCCCTTTAAGGTAAGTGGTAATAAGGCTGGGTATGACTTGTTTGCTCACCCGATGCACGTTATCCCCGAAAGACCAAGCTCACAAACGCGTTGTCCTTTGCTTTTGTAGAGAACAATGCGTTATCTCCGAAAAACCAAGCTCACAACAACGCGTTGTCCTTTAATTTTGTAGAGAACTCTATGAGATGATTAGGTTTTGCCTAAAGTGATAAATTGTAGTTTGTGTGAGTGAGTGTTTGTGAGATATATTTGAGTGGTAATGTTGATTGTGTTATTAACGTAATATTAAACTGTAAATCATATTCCCTATTCCCATCGGCCATATTGGTATTTCTTCTTTTTTTTAACCACGTCAAAAATATAAGTAAAAAATCAAGGAGAGTAAAAATTAGATCATACGAAAACTGATTATTGGTGAATCTGATATATAACATAAAGTGATAACTTTTTTTTTGAACTAACATAAAGTGATAACTCGTAATAGGCATGTTACGCGTATGAAAAAGTTATGTGATATACTAAATGTGTTGATGACGTATAATTTTTAGCCAGGTCATGAATCTGGTTTACGGGTACAATCCGTATCTGGCACAACAAGTGTGGGCTGGATGATTATTGCCTTGGGCTCGTGAGGCCCGGATGGCAATGGCCGCACGCAGCAAAGTACGAACCATGTTTAGACCGTATGTAGGATGGTTCAGACAGAATCACAACCTAAGTGGGATTGTGATTCGCCTAAAGCAAAGAGATATTCACTAGCCTTATTTAGAAGATAAGGAACAACCCCTACATGGTAATTATCTCTTGCTTAGGCTCAAAATTCAGTAAGTCCAACTAGAGTTTAATCGTCTATATAAGGAACCCCCAAGGGTTCCACAAAAGGTACGATTCACAATACAACCTTTACCCTAACCGATTACTAAACTCTAAAACCGATTACTTACTCTCACGTCGAAGTCTAATCGTGGGAAACAATCCCACGGTAAGCCTAACAGTGCGTTATCTTTTAGTGTGCAGGGTCTCGTTAGAATTTCACTTGGTATGAGAGCTAGAGTCCCATATTCCTGAAATTAAGCCTAACTCGGGTTAGTCAAGGTCCATCCAACTTTTGTATCAAAAAGTTGGCGCCATTCGTGGACCCTACACTAAACTCTACTGATAACCAAGGCAATCCTTATGTAGGAAACCCAAAGAACGCTAGTAAGAAAACGTCAACGACAAAGGTGCCTACTACCTCTAGTCAGTCACGCACTGGGTTGATAGGTGGGATGAACAACCGAAACGCGGTGAACCAACCCCTACGAGAAACTGGTCCATTGTTCAATACTGCCGCACCAACCTTGGCTGTGAACACCCCTGACTTAGGGTTACCCCCCCCCCCCCCCCCCCGGACAAGGCGGCACCAACACAGCCCGTTACGGAGATGGAGGTTGAGATGACTATCTCTGTCAATGAACGGAGTATCGAAGACTATGTGACCCGGAACTTTGATACAATCGTCCCTCTCATCATGGCAAGGTTAAACCAAAGAAGGAGTCTGCAATCCAGGCTTAACTTTGACGTGGATTGAGAGTAAAACGCTGCGGTGAACACCAAAGAGGCGAAGGAGGCGTCAGACCCAGGAACAACCCAAGCCATAGAACGTCTTCGCACGCATCAGAGATCGAATTATCGAAAACCTAGCGGCATGACAAGCAATCTCTAACCACTCTGATACGTCATTGGGGCGCGCAGACCCGAAAACTCCCATGGAAGATACTCGGTGGACCAGTGTTTTTAAATGAATAAGTCCACCAGCTCAAGTGAGGGGCCTAACCCCAGAATCTCCGGGAAAAACCCCCAAAAATGAGCCGATGAAAAAAGTCCAGGTAGAGGAGACGATCCCCAAGCTATGATTCATCCAGTTCAGACTCTAGTGATTACCATCCTAGGCGACGTAGGCCAAGGTATTCCTCCTCGGATTACTTAGACGAGGAAAGAGAACACAGGCAACACTCCATGTCCAGTTCCAACGAGAAAACAAGGACTTGTCTCTCCCATGGAGCCGGAAGAAGGAAGATGCATTCACAAGTCGAATTCGAAACTATTCGAATGATAAGAAGCGACGGATGCCATCGAATGTCAAAACTTATGACGGAACAGGCGATCCTGATGACCATTTGAAAGTCTTCGAGTCATGGGAAAAAATTGAGCAGTGGCAATGCCCATGTGGTGCCACATGTTCAATTCCACCCTAATTGGCAATGTGCGGGACTGGTTCAAAAAACTCCTTCGCCGAAACATCGATGGGTTCGAAGACCTACAAAGGGCGTTCAGAAGAAATTATACTCATAGAAAGAAGTATAATAAGGATCCCGTCTCACTCGCCACTGTGAAGCAGCTACCAGGGGAATCCACGTATGATTTCACTAAGCGGTTCAAGGACGAGTGTACCAAGGTCAAGGCATGCCCAGAAGTTTTAAAAATTTCTAATTACATGCAAGCAATAACAGATCAAGAATTAATCAGACGACTGAATGACAGGATCGCGGTGACCTTTGATGAAATAATGAGAAGGGTTAGATCCTTCATACAAGGAGAGATAGCGGCTGCCAATAGTAGAAAGGGAAACTAGAGCTATAGGGCGCACAATTAGCCCAAACGACAGCCGAATAATCAAATCAATAACCGAAGCCTTGAATATCGAAGCCAACAAAGGGGAGGGCATGGTAACGAAAAATTTAGCCCCTCAAGATGACTGATGTCGGAAGGAGCGAATATCCCAAAACCGCCCCAGTGACTACCCCGATGGATCGTCGTCAATGCAACCGGTATTGTGAGTACCACAATGACAAAGGTCACTATACGAATGAGTGCATCCAACCCCAAAAAAATTTGAAGCGATGGTAAAGTCAAGCAAACTTAATCACCTCACCAAGGATTGGAAGGATGGGAGAGACAATAAGGGAAACAATAAGAAAGACCAGCTAAAAGATAATCTCACGACCATATTTATGGTACAGTCATGGAAGCGCAAGACCATACAAAAAGTGAGCCAGAAATTTTCTCGTAGTAAGGAGATCTCGTTTCCTCCCTTCACCGCAACGTAGCCGAAGGACCTCTCACAATCAAGGTAAACATGGGAGACCACATAGTCCGCCGCATGTATATCGATGGGGGATCATAAGCATAATTCCTCTATGAACATTGTGTAACACCCCAATTTTTACCTTGACGCAACGGAACAATCATTTTGGAGTATTACTTCATGAAATAGTCATAGTAATAGGAAAAACCTCAAAAGAATGTTTTAACAAACTTTATTTATTTATAAATTATCAATTATTATTATCATTCAAAATCAGAGATTTTCAATAAAACAATTGTACATACTCTGTACATCACAGGTTCCCGAGATCTAGAAATAGGTTTTAATGATAAAAATTACCAAGTCTATATCTCTCCACGTCATCATTATGCTGCTCCATGCTATCAATTATCAACACCTGAAATATATGCTTAAAATCAACATAATGGTTGAGTGAATTCATAGGTTTGAAATAATTTTTCAATACAAGATACTTTTTTCTGAGCTACGTTATTATTCGCTCGTAAAATAAATTAATGAAATATTGCACTAAGCTTATGATACCGCTACTTGACATATAAGAAACCAACCATTTGCCCTTATGAGGAAGTCTGCCAAACTATCATGTTTAGCAAAATAAAGTATGCATGTTTAACCACTAAGGTTCTAGAAAGTGCGACTTGCCCAGACATGGGATGTCAGTTCTCAAATGATACTATTTACAATATTAGCGCTCATTTCAAGAAATGATTAGAGGTACATAAAAAGGGGACTTTCAAGGCAGCAGTAAACATAGTGTCAATAAACATATTTGGGAAGCATACCAAAAATACTTGTATTCCAGTTTAACATATATCCCCCCTCATGGGTTTTCAAATCATTTAAAGTATTATAACTTAGTGAGGCTATGAACTTATCTTATATCCAAAAATTCTGAATCTTGGCAGATTTATATCACGTAGAAGAACTTGAGCTAGCAATCAAGAACTTGGTCTCACACCAACCCTGGATTAACATATTTGGTATAGTATTAAGTCTTTTTTTTGAGTTCAATATTCTTAGTTATAATCCTGTATTGTTAAAGTTATAATTCCTCATAATCATGATATCATTGTTCGGTCCATCATACTCAGAAGCCATTCTATAAACATTTGAGGAGCGAGGACATTTTAAATCGTAAACCCAACCATTCAGTCAGAACGTAATATCGAGATGGAACATTTTTATACAAAGTTTCGTACTAACATGATACATATATATAAGAAATTTCTTCAAAGATTAGTATGTTCTTTTATTATTATGTCTTTAGTTTTAATATGGGCAAAAATAGTCCTTATAGTTATATTCTGACATAATTACACTTTTAACCCCTAAAGTAAATAGTTTTATTATTTACAATTTAAACCTTCAATACTTAATCTTAGGGTCTCAAACTTTCCAATATTTATTCTTATATCTTTAAATTTCACAAAATAACAATTTTGACCCAAAATGTTAAATAGTTTCAAAAATGACAGTTTTAGTCCCTATACTTGTAAAAATCACATAATAACCTCTAAAATGCTCCAAATGATCTAGGATTTTAAATCAAATTTCGAAACACATTTATAATCATAATAAAAACTTTTTTCCAGAATTATAGCTTTTGAAATGGGTTTTTATCTCATTATTTCATGTAACTTACAAAACTAGGGTTTTAAGACATCTTTAACTTATAACTTTCATTTAAAATCATCAAATGTTCTAATTTATTTTAGATTATCTTTCTAATATTATTTTAACATTATAACAAGTCTAAGAACTCATTATAACAAGATCAAAGCTTATTTAACATAGAGATTACCTAGGTAGCTCCAAAATGGCTTCTTATGAGCACAACTTGCTGCCAAAGCTTCAAAAGCTTCAATGGCTTCTTTTAAGACCTGGTTTATGGTCTTCTAAGAGTCCTAGTATGTTTTTAGAAGTTTAATTTTAGAATGGGTAGGAAATACTAAGAAAATGGGGTGTAAGTTCTTCCATGGGGATTTCGGCTGTATTTATAGTAATTTCAACACTTAGGCTCCAAGTTTCTAGCCTTAGACGTGTAATACATCTAGAGTGGTGACTAAGGGATGATAGTGAAGCTCTGCACAAGTTTATAGAGTCTAGGATGAAAGATATCTAAGGTTATGGCTAAAAATACTACACGACATGGTTTAGATAAGAATGGTGATGTGTAGCCTTCAAGTAGTTATGAACCTACTTTTTGGCACTCCAAAATATATGGGTATGTTCTAAATATCTTCATTTGGGTTCGAATTTGGTAGGGAAGATGTTTAAATCCTGTTTTGGAGGGAAAACTAAAACCAGGTCCTGAATTAGGGCTTATAATTTTATGGTTTGTAATTTTGGTGATTAAGGGCTTAGGAATGTGTTTAGTGATGGATGAAGGTATATTTAGGGTTATACATTGTGATTAAGAAGTTTGGGTCCTTGGTTTAAAGTTTAACAAAGGTTTGAAGTGAAATTAGGAAGATAACCTATGCAGATTAGGGTTTCTAATAATCTAGGGTTTAATCTTAGTAAAACTCTTTATCTTTCACTTAGTTACTAATTTAAACTTCATTTAGGTCCTATACATTGTGTTTTAAGTATCTAAAGTGGTAATACACTTGGTTTAATAGGTTATTCTTAGTAAACATGTTTAAAGGGTGAAAACACTCATTTTGACCAAATTTACATGTCATGCATTGAAATCTTGTACCTTGTGCTTAAGGATACTTTAAAATTGTCTTTACATAATCTATTAACCTTAATGAAATACTATAAGTGTTTATAAACTTTTCCGAAAAGACTAGGTAATGATTCTATGCAGATTTCTTAATATAAGGGTTTTTAGGCCTAATGACTTTCTATTTTGGGTAATTAGTGTTTATATCATAATGTAAGCTTATTCTAGGTCTTATATAGAATTTTTATGACTTCTAGGGTTTTTACATTTTTAGTTTAAGGGTTTACATAGGGTAATCATAATCTAGGTATAATTATTAGAGCTTAAGATCCTATGCTTTGATAACTTGTACTTATGCTTTATTAACTTGTAACCTGTATTGAAATAAATATAAAATCTTAATATGATACATAGTTGAGTTTTATAATTAGTTGCAAAAGATTAAGCTCTAATTCAAAGTAAAAGGGATTTTATATGCTAATCTTGGTTATTAGGTCTTAACTTGTAATTAGCTTTGGATTAATGAATATTAGTACTTTTTGATTGCTTATCTCTTCTTTATATAGTAGATTAGAACTAGTATATTGTATAGGTTATAGATACATAGATACTGTATAATTACATTGCTTGAAATATTGTTTACCAATGGTTTCTAGGTGATTATCTAGACTATTATGTACACTTACTTGTACTTTAGCTTTGTATGGTTTGTAATTACTTATTCTTCGATAACATTATACTTACATATGATAGTATAATCCTTGGTTCTATTCCTTGATTACTTATTCATATGTGTTATGTATTCATGCTTTTACAATCTTTGAGTTTACCATTCATTTATAGGGATTCTAGAGTTTCTAAGGGAATTTAAGGCATCATAATTATTATTGAGATGTTCTCATTCATAATGTACTTGTTAGATTACTTTTAAAATTCATATTTGTCATATACATTGTATTTACAACATATAGGAATATGTTGATATGGTAATTCAGGTTGTGAGACGTAGTTCATCTTACCAAATAATGCATAGAAAGCAAAAATTTCTAATGGATTTTCCATTTCCATTTAGTCATAGCATATATCACACTTGTAAAATTTATGGGTTGTCATAGTCTCTCTCCCTTAAAGAAATCTCGTCCCGAGATTATAATGGTAATATGGCACATCAAAGGCAAATATAGTTCTCGCGTTCTTAAATTCCTTTCTAGAATTTCATTCATATAACAAGAATACAAATTTTACTGTCGTTGTTTATCTTTAAATCAATTTCTCCATCAGAGTTAATGTCAAAATGAGGTATTAATGAAGTATATTTCTATTTTTAGCCGTGAAAATCTACTAAGCAGGGTATAATTAAATCAGATAAGTCTTCCTTAGATTTCCAAAATACGAAATGAAATGTGATTATTCCTGAGTTGTTTTAGGAAAACTCATGTCAATAAGTCACAACTCAACTCAAAATATTGAATTGATTATCATATCTTCTAAAATCAATTTGGATTACATGAAAAGATCTTACTAAGGTCAATTCTGTTTTAATATGGTGTGGTTTCACAGTCCTTATGAGAAAAGAATTGTGTTTATTCAGATGAAAATTTTCTACAAATCACCATTTTTAATCCAGTGGATATTCTACAATCACTATTTAACATACTATAAAGTTCTATAATATACCTTTATAGGGTAAGTATAATTTCAGGTAATATAATGCATACGTGGAGTATGTATTTTAATGCCTGAATATTTTCTTACTTCAGCCTATTGGTACATAGGGTAATATTCTTCTTAATGTTTTCAAAACTATAGATATTGGTACTCTATGTCAACAGATTATTTTAGATATAACCTTGTCAGAGTTTCCATACCATTAGTAAAATACAATTGAAAATAATCCAGATGGCATCATGTCTTATCTTAAGAAATTATGAAAAATCTTATTACTTGTTCTTGCTTATCTTCATAAAGAAATTTTAGGTTTGAACATTTGTAAGTCTAGATTTTATAATCTCGTTAAGATATAAGTTGAATATTTTAGTCAAAAAGGTCAAGTACATATTATTCTAAGTATATATAATACAAATGAGTTATACTACCAGATAATGAAGTAAAATAACACTTACAAGAGATGTAATTGAGAGCACATAGATTTTATTGACAATACTCACATATGTTTACAACATTTATTTATTTTCAAAATACGATATCTAGGAAAATCTAAAAATTCATCTTGCTCCAACAGTATTGCGTTTGATGACCTATCTCGTAGCAATTCTGACACTTGACTGTGTAGAGTCCTCTGTGATGTAGTAGGCACTTCATACAATAGGGAAGTCTTCCAGCATAACTATTGCATTTTATGGGTTGATGGAAGTTAACTAGGTTAGGATTTGGGTAATATAGGTAAGGGAAATAGGGATCATAGGGAATATTTAGGTGACTAGGTTTAGGTTCATTGAAGTCTCCTTCTTCACTAAATTTATGCTTAAGGGTGTTTGTTTCTTGCACATGATTGTGCTTGATAACGTGATCCATCAACTTTTGGGTAGTATTATTGGCTTCTTTTAAACTTTGGGGTTTAGATATAGTAATCATTTTCTTGAATCTTTGGGGAAATCCTCTAATAAAAGCCTTCATCATCATTTGAGAATTAGTGACAAGACAAAATTCTGCTAACTCTTGAAATTTTCTTAAATAGGCTTTGAGATCAATTCCTTTTGTCACTAGGCAGCAAAATTCCTTTTTCACTTTCTAGATTTTTATTGAAGGATAATATTGCTTCATAAGAAGGCACTTAAAATCCAACCACTTCATTTTATAGGCTTCTTCTATTCCAACGAGTTGAGTATAGTAATTACACCACGATAATGCTTCAGTAGTTAAGGTACTAACAGCGAGCTTCATTTTACAATCTTCAGCACAACCATCTTGGGAGAAAATCGCCTCGGTTCTTTCAATTCAATGGGTGATACCGATAACATCTTCAATTCCTTGAAATTTATATAACTGACTAGCTATATACTTTTCCTTAGGGATAGTATTATTTACTATTTTGAAATTCGGTACTTGTAAAGCTGTAGCAACGCCATCATTGATCATTCTTTGAAGTCCTTCGGGAGTTAGGGTAGAAGATACTGATGTCCTTAAATGTGTCGTTCTAAAATTAGAAGACAAAATTTTTGAAGTTTAGATATACTTGTCTATTAAGCATTTGTCATATGTGTATACATACAACGTTTTACGAGAATAATCTTTCCAAAAATTTAAAGGCACATCATACTTAAAAATTTAGGAAAATAGGTTTATAAGGCTATATAACTATTAATTGGTCTAAGGTTCCTAAGTCATTCATTCCTTATTTAGATTAATACTTTCTGTAACCAAATAGACTTGAGAAGTCCTTTTTAGTTTATGAGAATATCTTTCTTTTGCACAAATTCTTTTAAAGACTTATACTTTATTAAGTATTTCTCTTTTTTAGAATTTATATTATGCAAATAAAGGAAACTAAACTTTTATTTATTAACAATCCGATTTGCTGATGGACAGACAAGCTTCTTTGTTACATAAAAGTAAAAACCGAAAGCTAAAATATTTACAAGGCTTTTAGGGAAGCTGAAATTTTTTGAATTGGTTTACTCCTTCTTCTTGAGATCCTTGATTATGGCTAAAAGTGCTTTAGTATTTTCTTGATTTCGAACTTGAATATCTTCAATAAGTTTCTGCATTGTTGCCATTCTTACTCGAGCTAAGGTAATTTTCTCGTCATTCAACATTTGCTTATCTCTTAACTCATAGTTATCATTACTTACTTTTATTAATACCTTCTCCATGTTTTCCATTTCCTCTTGCATCGTCGTCTTTCCATACTTAAGTCCTTCAACTTCATATTCCAAATGTTCGATACGCTTGGAAGGTACTTCACTAAAATAGTTAAACATATTCTCCATTTATTCTACAAATATATTTTGGGTATTTGGGATATTATTGGAAGCTTGGGATGAAGAAGTTTGGCATTGCGGAACAGGTACATTTGGTTGAGAATTAGGGTAATTATTGACAGAACGGGCTATTACTAAGGGTTTAGGTAAATTCATAAGGTAAATATTTTCCGATTCCGAATCCGATATGACGATAGGATAAAAATAGGAAGACATATTTCTGAAGACGTCGATCAAATGATTTATTAATATTAATACTTATTATTATATTTACTTACACATAACCATATTATCAAATAATAGTATTACTAAGAATCACT
This sequence comes from Glebionis coronaria, assembly GCA_025667525.1. Taxonomy (NCBI): domain Eukaryota; kingdom Viridiplantae; phylum Streptophyta; class Magnoliopsida; order Asterales; family Asteraceae; genus Glebionis; species Glebionis coronaria. The sequence continues at coordinate 92,779,705 of CM046879.1, read as the reverse complement.
AAATATTACTTACATCTTTCTCTTACAGCAGCACGTTTTTGATGCGGAGATTTCACTTGAAATTTATTTTAAGAAAATCATTTCTAGTCAAGATTTTAATTTCTTGTTCTTTATAACTATAACTCTGATGCCACTCTGTAACACCCCTATTTTTACCTTGATATAGCGGAACAATCATTTTGGAGGTATTACTTCATGGAATAAAAGCCACAGTAATAGGAAACAACTCAAAAGAATGTTTTAACAAACTTTATTTATTTACAAATTATCAATTATCATTATCATTCAAAATCAGAGATTTTCAATAAAACAATTGTACATACTCTGTAAATCACAGGTTCCCGAGATCTATAAAATAGGTTTGAATGATAAAAATTCCCAAGTCTATATCTCTCCACGTTATCATTATGCTGCTCCATGCTATCAATTATTAACACCTGAAATATATGTTTAAAATCAACACAATTATTGAGTGAATTCATAGGTTTGAAATCATTTTTGAATAAAATATCCTTTTTCCTGAGCTACGTTATTATTCGCTCGTAAAATAAATTAATGAAATATTTCACTAAGCTTATGATACCACTGCTGGACATATCAGAAACCAAACATTTGCCCTTATGAGGAAGTCTGCCAAACTATCCTGTTTAGCAAAATAAAGTATGCCTGTTTGACCACTAAGGTTCTAGCAAGTGCGACTTGTCCAGACAGGGGATGTGAGTCCCCAAGTAGTACTATTTACAATATTAGCGCTCATTTTTAAGAAATGATTAGTGATTCATAATTAAAAAGGGACTTTCAAGGCCGCAGTAAACATAGTGTCAACAAACATATCAGGGAAGCATACCAAAAATACTTGTATTCCAGTTTAGCATATATCCCCCCTCACGGGTTTTTAAATCATTTAAAGTAGTATACTTTAGTGAGGCTATGAACTCATTTTATATCCAGAAATTCTGAATCTTGGCAGATTTATATCACGTAGAAGAACTTGACCTAGCAATCAAGAACCTGGTCTCACACCAACCCTAGATTAACATATTTGGTATAGTATCAAGTCTTTTGTTTGAGTTAAATATTCTTAATTATAATCATGTATTATTGAAGTTATAATTCCTCAAAATCATGATATCATTGTTCGGGCCATCATACTCAGAAGCCATTCTATAAACGTTTGAGGAGCGAGGGCACCTTAAATCATAAACCCAACCACTCAGTCAGAATGTAATATCGAGATGAAACATCTTTGTACAAAGTTCCTACTAACATGATACATTCATATAAGAAATTTCTTCAAACATTAGCATGTTCTTTTATTATTATGTCTTTAGTTTCAATATTGGCAAAAATAGTCCTTATAGTTATATTTTGACAGAATTACACTTTTAACCCCTAAAGTATATAGTTTTATTATTTATAATTTAAACCTTCAATACTTAATCTTAGGGTCTCAAACTTTCCAATATTTATTCTTATAGCTTTAAATTTCACAAAATGATACTTTTGAACCAAAATGTTAAATAGTTTCAAAAAAGGCAATTTTAGTCCCTATACTTCTAAAAATCACATAATAACCTCTAAAATGCTCCAAATGATCTAGGATTTTAAATCAAAGTTTAAAAAAACATTTATAACCATAATAACAACATTTATACAGAATTATCACTTTTGAAATAGGTTTTATCTCATTATTTCATGTAAATTAGAAAACTAGGGTTTTAAGACATCTTTAACTTATAACTTTCATTTAAAATGACCAAATGTTCTAATTTCTTTTAAAGTATCTTTCTAACATTATTTTAACATTATAAAAAGTCTAATATTTCATCATAACAAGATCAAAGCTTAGTTAAAATAGAGATTACCTAGGTAGCTCCAAAATGGCTCCTTATGGTTTCTTATGAACACAACTTGCTACCAAAGCTTCAAAAGCTTCAATGAATTCTTTCTAGACCTTGTTTATGGTATTTTAAGAGTCCTAGTATGTTTGTAGAAATGTAATTTGAGAATGGGTATGAGATACTGGGAAAACGGTGTGCAAGTTCTTCCATGGGAATTCGGCTCTATTTATAGTCATTTCAACACTTAGGCTCCAAGCTTCTAGCCTTAAACATGTAATACATCTAGAGTAGAGACTAAGGTATGCTATTGAAGCCCTACACAATTTTATAGAGTCTACTACACGGTATGGTTTAGATACGAATGGTGATGTGTAGCCTTCAAGTAGCTTATCCACCTACTTGTTGGCACTCTAAAATAACTAGGGATGTTCTATATCTGAAATTTAGGTTTAAATTTAGGAGGGAAGAAGTTTAAATCATGTTTTAGAGGGAAAACCAAAATCAGGTCCTAAATTAGGGCTTGTAACTTTATGGTTTGTAATTTTGGTGATTAAGGTCTTAGAAATGTGTTTAGTGATGGATTAAGGTATATATAAGGTTTAGACATTGTGATTAAGAAGTTTGGGTCCTTGGTTTGAAGGTTAACAAAGGTTTGAAGTGAAATTAGGAAGATAACCTATGTAGATTAGGGTTTCTAATGATCTAGGGTTTAATCTTAGTAAAACTCTTTATATTTCACTTATTTACTGATGTAAACTTAATTTAGGTCCTATACATTGTGTTTTAAGTATCTATAGTGGTTCCACACTTTGTTTAATATGTTATTCTAAGTAAACATGTCTAAAGGGTGAAAATACTCATTTTGACCTAATTTACATATCATGCATTAAAATCTTGTACCTTGTGCTTAAGGATACTTGTACATTGTCTTAACATAATCTTATAACCTTAATTAAATACTATAAGTGTTTATAGACTTATCCTAAAAGACTAGGTAATGATTCTATGTATATTTCTCAATATAAGGGTTTTTAGGCTACTAATCCTAATGACTTTCTATTTTGGGTGATTAGTGTTTATATCATAATGTAAGCTTATTCTAGGTCTTATATATCATGTTTATGACTTCTAGGGTTTCTACATTCTTAGTTTAAGGATTTACATAGGATAATCATAATCTAGGTATAATTATGGGAGCTTAAGATCATATGCTTTGATACTTGTACTTTATGCTTTATTAACTTGTAACTTATATTGATATAAATGTAAAATCTTAATATGATACATAGTTGAGTTTTATAAATAGTTTCAAAACATTAGGCTTTAATTTAATGTAAAATGGATTTTATATGCTAATCTTGGTTATTAGGTCTTAACATGTAATTAGCTTTGGATTAGTGAATATTAGTACTTTGTGGTTGTTTATTAATATTGAGATTTTGTATGGTAAGAAAGTTAAGTTCTCGGTATCTTAACGAATTGATTTCCGGCTTAAAGTATGACTCTATTGTTCTTGGTGAAACAAATATTTTTGGTTGTTTTTAAATAAATGTGCAAAACAATTAAAGTAAATGACTTGAAAATAAATCTAAGTCTAATTTAAAGTAAGTGCAAGTAATTAAAACGTTGACTGAAATTAAAGGGCACTGAACGTAAATGACGCAAACTTAAATCTATCTAAGGCAATCTTAAAACGCAACTAAAACTTAAACTAAGGCAAGGCTAAAATAAAGCTTGAAATTAAAAATTAAAAACAGAAACTAAAAAGAACCTGAATACAGCTCATTCGGAATAATCCTTCGTTCGGAACAATCACTCATCCGGAATGTCACCTTCGTTTGGAATGATTTTTCTTCGCTCGGAATATTACCAAAATCCTTGATCCGGAACAAATTGATCTGAATATGTCACTAATCCAAAACAATCCTTCGTTCGGAACTTTGCTGATTCGGAACTTCTTGAAAGAAATCCTTGATTCGGAAGTCTTGGTTCGGAAGATGTTGATTCGGAACTCTTCCGAATGAGTTGCTTGATTCGGAAGTTCTTGAGTTCTGAATGAACCACTCTTGAGTCGGAACTCCTTGATCCGGAACACTTCCGAATGAACCCTCCTGGTTCGGAACTTTCAGATCCAGAAGATTTGATTCGGAATTCTTCCGAATGAATCAAGAGACCTTGATTCGGAACTCTTCCGAGTGAAGTTCTTGGTTCGGAACTTTTGGAACGTAAAACTTCCGAATAAACAAGAAACCTTGACTCAGAAGTTCTTGACTCGGAACTTCCTGATTCGGAACTTAGGATGTTCCGAATGAAAGAACTCCTTCTCTTGGCTCGGAACTCTTCCGAATGAAGCCTTGCTGGTTCGGAACTTTCTGAGTCAGGAGCTTCCTTGTTCGGAACTAACCTGGGAATCACAGTAACAGAAACAAACACCCCCGAAGAACAGGGAAACACAGTAACGCAAATCTAACCACAAATTTAACCAAAATCAAACACAAGATTAAACTAAACTAATAACAAAACATTCAATAATCATAAACAAACAATCTAAATCAATAAAACTAACAAATCTAACCACAATAATTAAAACCCACTTTGATCAAAATAAGAACATGAACATGAACATAAACATAAACATAAAAATCAAAGATTAAGAAAGGTAGATAGGAGATTAACAAGATAAAATAAAGATTGACAAGAATTAAATGGAGACTTACTTGAAATTAAAGGAATTTAAGGTGCAAGACAAGGTATTTAAATTTGACAAGTATTTAAATGACATGAATTTAAAGGTGCAAGGTAAATAAATGGTGGAAGACTAATTGTCACACTTAGCCAACAAAGAAAAATAATTAACTAGCCTAATCTATATATAGGGGAGGATTAGGAAGCTTCCTCCCCTCCTTCCTTTCTTCTTAATTGCGTCATTAGGTCCTTAAGCCTTTAATCTTCATTAATTGCACCATTAGTCCTTTATTCTTCTAATCTTCTTTAAACTTGGACTCTAATGGCTTGTGGCTCGGGATTTCTTTGAACTCGTCTTTTAATTCTTCAATAAAGTAGACTTAAGTTCTTCGGTTTTAAGTAAACTTCCATCTTTCGACTTTTTCTTCGATAAATCTTCAGAATTGGTCTTGGACTTCCGTTCTTTTTGCACTCTTGACTTCTCGACTTCGTCTTTCATCTTTTTCTTCAATAAAAGCCCGTGAATGCCCGTGTTTTCTCCACTTTTCACCTTTTCGTCCTAAATCACAACAAAAACACAAACCACGCATAATTCCGACATAAAAGACATAAAATACACGTTTTGGCTCGGTTATTATTGTAATTAAGTGGTAGAAAGGATGGGTGTTTACACACCTATCAAATCCCCTACACTTGACCATTGCAATGTCCTCATGCAATGCATTAGTTACAAAGCACGTTTACATTTTTCATCATAATTAATTCACGTTGGCCTTTATTAACGAGATATAAAATTATAAACATACAAAGTAAAGAAATCAAAATCATACCTTGGGTTTTGGAAATGTTATGAATAATCATCATCCTCAAGTTTTCACTTTCTCCAAACCAAGCTTAAAAACGAGATCATTGTTATTATAAGTTAGCAAACTAACACGAACTCATGTGGGCCAATTACTTACTTAGACTCCCTTATTCCTAGGTGTATCTCTTATATTTTATTTTTGTCTTGAATGATCACGAGGATGCATTGTTGACTTATTTCGATAGTTATTTAGTCCGAAAATAAAGTGAACGATTTAATCAATAGTTAGCTAAAGGACAAAATCTTTTAAAACTGCTTCTCGGGACCTCATAAAGTTCATATCTTGGCATAACTCGCTTCGCGATTTGAGACCTTTCTCGGACCGATATTTGGCAGCGACTTCATACTTCAAACCTTGAGAGACGTTCATGAAATAATGGTCTTCTCTTCATATTAGGAATTTCTTCACTTGAAGTTTTGAGAGATTCATACTTGGACCACGACTTCTTCATTTTTCTCCAATCTTTATTTTGGACTTTGATATACAACGATCCGCCTCCTTTTATGACTTGGATCTATTTATCCTCATACCTTGCTAGGGTCTTTTCGGATACACTTCTCCATGACTTTTGGGGAGTTTTTGCTTTTCGTCGTGTGTCTTGATCCTTCATATTAATTTTCGATGAATGATTCTTCACATCACTTTGGATCTTTAGCAACAAAATATAGCCCTCATGTCTTGTTAGGACCTTTTTGGACTCGCCAATCTTCGCATCCCGCTTCAATAAGTTATGCCTTGGCTATGAACTCTAATCCATACCGAGCAACTTTTAAACGATCTTGGGCTAGAAGCTAAGTAACTTTTCAAATCGTTCAACCTTATTTATTGCAGATAAATTTATTAGCAAGCGATGGGAGAATAGGCTTATAATTAACTCACATAAATTCACGAAAGAATACCGAACTTATAATTGACTCTATCATCTCTCGTTCTCCACAATTTAAAATCTCAAGTAATGAGACTCGTGGATGCTTGGCCTATTAAATCAAAGTTTTGGGTTTTCGAGTCGCCTATAGGATCTTGCAAATTCTTAGACTTTTTCAAGTTTAGAAATCGCGTTTTAAAGTTCCCTTGATAAACGACTCTCTAGGATCAATTATAGGAACTTGCGAAAAGTTCTTGTTCTTAACCCGTGAGAGTCAAGACTTTCGCGTTTTATAGCTCCCTATATACAAGCCTAGCAAAACTTGACTTAAACACGTTAAGGATACTAGCTAGAGTAACTTAGATAAGTAAACTCGGGTTGAGTCAAAAGATTCACAACGTTTGAAAATTAAAACCACTTTATTAAAAATTTTATTCTAGCAAGGAAAGAAAATAACTATACAAAGGGAAAAACTAATAGGCCAAAATAGATCAAAAATTTTGAAAAATGTCAAAAATTTGATTTTCCGATTAAAATGAGGACAAATACAAGGAAAAGACCACTTAACTTCGATATAAGTCCCCCTACACTTGAGATAAACATTGTCCTCAATGTTTAAGCATGTGGGAGTAAACTCCCCTACACTTAGGACATTGTGCACTTTGTTTAAATCTCGCTAAGGAAGAGACAACTAAAGAGATTCCTATTCTAATATTGAGAAAATATAAAATAGTGAATCGAAAAGAGTTTAGGATAAAACCGGGAAGAAGTGAAACACGGAATCACGGGTCGTCAAGAATCATCAAGAGTGGATCTTTGAAGCTCGAATCCCTGAATAAGAAAGGAGAGGAGAGGAAATAGCAAACCAACGGGTCTCCCCTACACTTAGGATAAAGAAAGCTAAAAGATAGATGCATGGGTTGCCTCCCAAGAAGCGCTTGATTTTTGTTAACCGAGTCGTGAGCCTGACTCGACCTTGATTAGTAGAGGAAGAAGCATGAAACATATCCACCAGGATCAAAGACATAGTTTTCGTCCATCAAATAGCACAAGCTTAAGGCGAACAAGGCAAGCCAGAGAAGAGTAGGCAAGGTTCCCTTAAGCAGCGATAGAGCACGGTGGAAGCAAGTATGGTGAAGTGGTGCAAGCATGTCTTCAATAATTCCAAAGATTTTTCCTTTTATTTCATCAGGTGGATACTGAGATGGCTGTAGAATATCAATACCGGGGTCGAACACCTTTTCCTTTAGGGGAAAATAGCACTCAGGCTCAACAGAGTGTGAAGAAGATCCGCGAAGAAGCACAACCTCGTCCTCAGAAGGGGGACAAAGAGGTGTTAAATCATATGTGCTGCGGATATTGGTGTCGACCGGTTTCTTCTCCTTTGAAAGAATGTTCTTCAAATCCAAAGTAGGATCAAGACGATAATCTTCAAAATCATAAGGAGGAGCATCACTCTCATGAGGGAAGTAAGTGTTAAGAAAAGCAGAGAAATCTTCCTCAAATGAGTAATCGTCCAAAGTAGGATCGAGTGATGGCGGAGGATCTTCATCATGTGAAGAATCGCTCGAAAGAGTATCGGCCTCATCGAAATCATCATATGTGGGCAGCTCGGGATACTCGGAGGTAAGGTCATCATAATCATCCGAATCTGAGCTAGAATCATCATCATAAGCGTCAAAAATCGGTGGAGAATCATAAATGGGAGAAGGTTCCACATTGGAGAGAGAATCATCCACATCAGCTTGAAAAAGTGGATTCAATGGAAGAATCAAATAGAGGATTGTTGTAGATGACAAAATTATCAAGCACGTTAATCATATTCACTGATTCTCGGCCTCCAAAGGATTTGCTTGTAAGGTTTCCCATTTTAAAAACGTGTGCATCATCCCCGACTCTTAAGATTAACTCACCTTCGGCTACATCCACTAAAGCTCGTCCGGTTCTCAAGAATGGCCGACCATGTATTAAAGGAATACGAGGGTCCATTTCATAATCAACTACCACAAAGTCGACCGGGAAAGTGAATGTGCCAACTTTTATGAACACGTCTTCGGAAATACCAACGGGGTAAGCGAGAGTGCGATTTGAAAGTTCAAGAGTCATCTTTGTTGGAGTGAGGTCGGGCAATGATAGTGTTTTCCAAACACTCAATGGCATCAAATTAATACTAGCCCCGAGATCAGCAAGGGCAGTAAATTCTTCAGTTTTGTTGAACACGCAAGGCAACACAAAACGACCGGGATCTCCAAGCTTTTCCGGAAGTTCTCTAAGAATAACTGCAGAGCAGTTTTCATTTAAGCGTGTGTTGGCGAGTTCAATCAGCTTCTCCTTCTTGTTAATCAATTCCTTAAATGCTTTAACAAATTTGGGCATGTGGACAAGTGCTTCAAGAAAGCTAATGTTGAAGTTCATCTGAGAGATCATCTTCACATACCGTGTCACTTCGGAGTCCTCCTTGGTTAGCAGTTTGGTCTTGCCTAAACGAGAAGGATAAGGGATATTGGGTTTGGGTGGTGAAGGTGCAGGTGTAGCAGGTAGAGGTTGAGATGTTGAAGGGTCCTTCCGAGGTACATCGTCATGACGAGGCGGAGACGGTAATGGTGCACTAATACTAGGTGTAGGAGGAGTAGGGATACATGGTGGTGGAGGAGGTGTAGATGATGGGGGTGGGATTAGTGGATCGACAATGGTAATCCCACTACGAGTAGTAATAGCACTCACATTTTCTCGCGGATTGGTGACGGTGTTTGAAGGTAGAGAACTCGAAGTAGAAGGTTGAGCTGCGGGCAAGAAACTAGCAAGCATATTCTTCAAATCAGTCGTTTGATTGCTGAAGGAGGATTGGATAGTATCTCGAAGCTCGGATCTAATCTCATTTCCTTGCTTTGTGATATCTCCTTTAAGATTTATAATTTGGCTCTGCAGATTCTTGATTTGCTCACCTTGGGTTCTCATGATGGCTTCAACATCGGAGTTAATGGGTGGGTTTTGTTGAGCGGGTGGGTGATAAGGATTAGAAGCTCTTGGTGAGATTTGGTTGCTTCTATTGTAGTTGTTGGCGGGGTTTTGGTTTTGAGGAGAAAAACCGGGTGAAAGGTAGTTGTTTGATCGGTAACTCAGCAAATTTCTATCCCCTTGAGGTCGAGCTTGGTAATTTTCTGGTGAATAATTACCATAGGCTGCATACACATTTTCCAGATTTCCTTGAGTAGAAGGACAATCGATGTATGAGTGAGGACCGCCGCATGTTTCACAAGGATTAGCAACCGCTTTAACTTGTTGTTGTTGTTGGTTTGAAGCGAGAAGCGTAATACTTTTGCTCATTTCAATCATCATGCGGGTGAGTTCGGTCATCTCGGGGTTAGAGGAGGTGGAAGAAACATTGACTCTCGGGTTGTTCCTTGAAGAAGCAGAGGAATCCCAGTTTTTGTGGTGAGTAGTCATGTTCTCAATAAGCTCTCTACACTACTCGGGTCTCCTTTTCATAAATGTGCCACCGGCGGCAGCATTAATCGTATCACGATCACGAAAATTCAATCCGTTGTAGAAAGTATCAATTAAGGTCACAGGGAGCATGTTGTGGTTTGGACAACGATCAATCAAGACATTATATCTTTCCCAAGCATCAAAAAGAGATTCATCGGGATCTTGCATGAAACCGTTGATTTGATTGCGAATGCTCGTGACCATGGATGGTGGAAAGTAGCGCGATAAAAAGCGTTGAGTCATGTCATCCCAAGTGTGAATAGAATTCTTCGGGAGACGATCAAACCATTTCTCGGCATGATGTGATAAAGTATGTGGGAAGAGTTGTAGGCGAAGAACATCCATTGTGGCACCGGGCAACTTCATGCTTTGGGTGATTGTAATGAACTTGTCGAGGTGTTTATTGGCATCATCATCAGGCAATCCACGGAATGGGTTAGTTTGCACTTGCTGAATCATGTGGTGCTTCAACGAAAACTCAGGAGCGTCGATTTGCATCGGCGCAATCGGTCCTCCTCGTCCAAACATGGTAGGTTGACAAAGTTTCTCCATTGTCCGAAGATCGGGTTGTGGAAGAACATTGTTGTTATTGTTGAGGTGCGGTGGAATATTGTTGTTGACACCTGACATACTTTAATCTTCTTGAGTCTCGGGCTCTTGATAATTAGAAGATCTAGTACGCATACACCTGAAAATGCAAAAGAAAAAGAAACCAAACACAAAGACAATATATATACACAATAAAGATAAAATCTTTTGGGATTTTTGAAATTTTTAATTTTTATGGATTTTTATCAATTTTTACTTTCTATGATTTTTTGAATTTTTTATGCAAGAAAAATAACGCTCACAAGTGAACGGATCCCAAAAAACAACGCGTCTTTCACAGAAAACCGTTAATCTTTACGAAAAGAGCCGGCAGCGGCGCCATTTTAATATTGAGATTTTGTATGGTAAGAAAGTTAAGTTCTCGATATCTTAACGAATTGATTTCCTGCTTAAAGTATGACTCTATTGTTCTTGGTGAAACAAATATTTTTGGTTGTTTTTAAATAAATGTGCAAAACAATTAAAGTAAATGACTTGAAAATAAATCTAAGTCTAATTTAAAGTAAGTGCAAGTAATTAAAACGTTGACTGAAATTAAAGGGCACTGAACGTAAATGACGCAAACTTAAATCTATCTAAGGCAATCTTAAAACGCAACTAAAACTTAAACTAAGGCAAGGCTAAAATAAAGCTTGAAATTAAAAATTAAAAACATAAACTAAAAAGAACCTGAATACAGCTCATTCGGAATAATCCTTCGTTTGGAACAATCACTCATCCGGAATGTCACCTTCGTTTGGAATGATTTTTCTTCGCTCGGAATATTACCAAAACCCTTGATCCGGAACAAATTGATCTGAATATGTCACTTATCCAAAACAATCCTTCGTTCGGAACTCTGCTGATTCGGAACTTCTTGAAAGAAATCCTTGATTCGGAAGTCTTGGTTCGGAAGATGTTGATTCAGAACTCTTTCGAATGAGTTGCTTGATTCGGAAGTTCTTGAGTTCTGAATGAACCACTCTTGAGTCGGAACTCCTTGATCCGGAACACTTCCGAATGAACCCTCCTGGTTCGGAACTTTCTGATCCGGAAGATTTGATTCGGAATTCTTCCGAATGAATCAAGAGACCTTGATTCGGAACTCTTCCGAGTGAAGTTCTTGGTTCGGAACTTTTGGAACGGAAAACTTCCGAATAAACAAGAAACCTTGACTCGGAAGTTCTTTACTCGGAACTTCCTGATTTGGAACTTAGGATGTTCCGAATGAAAGAACTCCTTCTCTTGGCTCAGAACTCTTCCGAATGAAGCCTTGCTGGTTCGGAACTTTCTGAGTCAGGAGCTTCCTTGTTCGGAACTAACCTGGGAATCACAGTAACAGAAACAAACACCCCCGAAGAACAGGGAAACACAGTAACGCAAATCTAACCACAAATTTAACCAAAATCAAACACAAGATTAAACTAAACTAATAACAAAACATTCAATAATCATAAACAAACAATCTAAATCAATAAAACTAACAAATCTAACCACAATAATTAAAACCCACTTTGATCAAAATAAGAACATGAACATGAACATAAACATAAACATAAAAATCAAAGATTAAGAAAGGTAGATAGGAGATTAACAAGATAAAATAAAGATTGACAAGAATTAAATGGAGACTTACTTGAAATTAAAGGAATTTAAGGTGCAAGACAAGGTATTTAAATTTGACAAGTATTTAAATGACATGAATTTAAAGGTGCAAGGTAAATAAATGGTGGAAGACTAATTGTCACACTTAGCCAACAAAGAAAAATAATTAACTAGCCTAATCTATATATAGGGGAGGATTAGGAAGCTTCCTCCCCTCTTTCCTTTCTTCTTAATTGCGTCATTAGGTCCTTAAGCCTTTAATCTTCATTAATTGCACCATTAGTCTTTTATTCTTCTAATCTTCTTTAAACTTGGACTCTAATGGCTTGTGGCTCGGGATTTCTTTGAACTCGTCTTTTAATTCTTCAATAAAGTAGACTTGAGTTCTTCGGCTTTAAGTAAACTTCCATCTTTCGACTTTTTCTTCGATAAATCTTCAGAATTGGTCTTGGACTTCCGTTCTTTTTGCACTCTTGACTTCTCGACTTCGTCTTTCATCTTTTTCTTCAATAAAAGCCCGTGAATGCCCGTGTTTTCTCCACTTTTCACCTTTTCGTCCTAAATCACAACAAAAACACAAACCACGCATAATTCCGACATAAAAGACATAAAATACACGTTTTGGCTCGGTTATTATTGTAATTAAGTGGTAGAAAGGATGGGTGTTTACACACCTATCATTTATCTCTTCTTTATATAGTAGATTAGAACTAGTATATTGTATTGGTTATAGATACATAGATATTGTATAATTACATTGCTTTAAATATTGTTTACCAAGGGTTTCTAGGTGATTATCTAGACTATTATGTACACTTATTTGTACTTTAGCTTTGTTTGGTTTGTACTTACTTATTCTTGGATAACTTTATACTTCCATATGATAGTATAATCCTTGTTTCTATTCCTTGATTACTTATTCATATGTGTTATGTATTCATGCTTTTACAATCTTTGAGTTTTCCATTCATTTATAGGGATTCTAGAGTTTCTAAGGGAATTTAGGGCAACATAATTATTCTTGAGATGTTCTCATTCATAATGTATTTGTTATATTACTTTTAGAATTTATACTTATCACATACATTGTATTTGCAATATATAGGAATATGTTGATATGGTAATTCAGGTTGTGAGACGTAGTTTATCTTACCAAGTAATGCATAGAAAGCAAAAATTTCTAATGGATTTTCCATGTCCATTTAGTCATAGCATATATCACACTTGTAAAATTTACGGGTTGTCATACATTGCTTCATACGGCTGCGCCCATAAGTGATGAGCCAGATAATGCCGGCCACGTCGCCGCTCACAGGCTTCAACGGTGAAACTATTTGGCCACTAGGCCAATTGTGACTCTTGAAAATTGGAGATGAAGATCACTCGAACATGGCATGGATGAAATTCATGGTGATACACTCACCATCACAATATAATGACATTCTCAGGATACCAGGAATCATAGCCATCCGAGCCGTGCCATCCACAGTCCATGGTATGCTTAAATTCCATGTGGAATGTAGTATTGTTACTATCTTCAATACAGTGATACCACCAGGGTATTTCACACGATAACATCCCCGTCCAATCCAACTACACAAGATAAGGGGACGCAACCAACAAATCTAAAGGTGGCGATCCATCCGGACTACCCGGAGCAACAGGTCGTAATCGGGGGAACATTGTCTAAAAAAGGTAGAGTTTTCATGTACATTCTCCTAAAAATTAACCTTGATGTGTTCGTTTGGGAACCCAAGGACATGAATGAAGTACCTCGATCGATCGCGGAGCACATGATACAAATCCGCGCCGGATATCCCCCGGTAAAGCAAAAGAAGCCCGGGCAAGCTCCCGAGTGCGGCAAGGTAATACTCGAAGAAGTAAAACAGTTGGTTGATGCCGGCATTATGCGAGAAGTCTACTAGCATGACTTGCTATCCAACCCAATCATGACGGTAGTTGGCACATGTCCATGGACTTCACGGATCTCAATAAAGCTTGCCCACAAGACTGTTGCCCACTGCCAGAGATTGAGTCAAAATCCCTGTGTGGGCATCCTTTTAAGTGTTTTGTGGATGCATACAAAGGGTACCATCAGATTCAAATGGCAGAGTAGGACGAGGAGAAGACGGTCTGCCATACGAGCGATGGGGTCTATTATTACACAAAAATGCCGTTCAGTTTAAAGAACGTGGACGCTACCTACCAATGGATGGTCGATAAAGCCTTTGACGGCTAGATCAGGCGTAACTTTGAAGTTTATGTGGATTACCTGGTAATAAAAAGTCACATAGAGGAAGAATTAATAAAGGACATTCAGGAAACCCCTTGGACGCTGAGAAAGATCAACATGAAGTTGAATCCCAAAAAGTGCACGTTCGGAGCGACTAAATGAATGTTCTTGGGATATATGATTGATCCAAATGTCATCAAGCCATGCCAGGACAAAACAGAAGCCGTGATACAACTCCCATCCCCAAGGACGCTAAAGGAAGTACAGTCCCTTAATGATAAGATTGCGGGGCTAAACAAATTTCTCTCCAACTCAGCGGAAAAGTCACTCCCCTTAGTCAAAACGCTCAAAAAGTGTATGAAAAAAAGGAGATTTCCACTGGACAAAGGAGGCAGAATCGGCCTTCGAACAGGTCAAAACATATGGCGGCTCTTCCTATGTTGGTCGCACCGCGACCTAAGGAAGAATTGATTGTTTACTTATCCATCACGCATGGAGTGATTAGCGCAGTCCTAATGGCGGACATAAATTCCGTTCAAACCTTCGTTTATTTTGTGAGCGTAGAGTTGCAAGGACTATAATTGAATTACGCTCCGATGGAGAAACTAGTCTTGGCATTGGTTTATGCTTTGAAAAGGCTACGCCGTTACTTCCAAACACATCCATTGTATTGATCACAGATCAACCAATTAAGTAGATAATATCAAAGCAGGATGCTGCGAGAAGACTAAAGAAGTGGAGCGTCATACTAGGAGAACACAGCATTTCATACAGACTGTGTACGACAATGAAAGGGCAAATCCTGGCAGATTTCATCAATACGGTCGCCCCAAAGGTGGAAGAACCCCAGGAGCCATAGATCTTGTTTACGGATAGGTCCTCATTCACTAACGAGTTGAGGGTCGGCCTCATCTTGACAAACTCAGAAGGTATAGATCTCACTTACACTTTATGCTTTGAGTTCACGGAGACAAACAATGAGGCTGAGTGTGAGGCATTAATCGCGGGTCTAAGGATAGTCGCTCGGATGGGTGTATGCAACTTAGAAGCATACATCGATTCTCGGCTAGTAGCAAACCATATCTTAGGAGAGTATGAAGCCAAAGAGGACAACATGCTCCAATACTTGGAGAAAACTAAGTCACTATATGAAGGCTTCAGCAAGTTCACCAGACGGCAAGTTCCGAGGGGTGAAAACGAAAAGGCAGATGCTCTGAGCAAGATCGCGTCCACTAGCTTTGCTCACTTATCGAAACAGGTATTCGTGGAAATCCTCAAGATAAGTCAATTCCAGAAAAGGAAGTTTCTACTGCCGTAGATGAATAGGGACCTACATGGATGACCGAATCATCGAGTACTTGACCAATGAGACCCTCCTTGATGATGAAAAGGAAGCACGACGTATTCGAAGGAAGTCGCAGCAGTTTGAAGTCCGTGAAGGAATCCTCTACAAGCGGTCGTTTTACATCCCATGCTGCGATGCGTGGGACTGCGTCAAGCCACTTACTTAATCAGTGAAATTCATGAAGGGTCGTGCACTATGCATGCAGGACCTAGGTCTGTTGAAGCAAAAGCCTTGCGAACAGGGTACTATTAGCCAACTATGCATAAGGACGCACAAAACTTGATCCTTAAATGCAATGACTGCCAAGTCCATAGGCCAGTAGCGCGTCATCCACAACAGGAGCTAACACCCATTACGTCCCCATGTTCGTTCTACAAATGGGGAATTGACATTGCAGGCCCCTTTCTCGTTGCGGTCGGAGGCGTTAAGTTCTTAATTGTAGCCATGGACTATTTTACCCAGTGGCTCGAAGCTAAAGCAATAACAACTATCACAGGCAAGCAGGTAAAAAAGTTTGTTTGGGAAGATATAGTATGGCCTTTTGATTTCCTAAGGGAGATAGTCTTTGACAATGAGAAGCAGTTCGCGGACAACTCATTCAAAGATTGATGCGCGACGTTGAACAACACACAACGGTTTGCATCAGTCAAACATCCGCAGACTAACGGGTTAGTAGAACAAGCTAATAGATGCCTGGTGATAACGCTCAATTCCAACATGTTTTTATACGCGTTATCTTCACTTTTAATATAGGATTTGTGGTAATAAACGAACTTTTATTGCTAACATTGTGCAAAGTTCGGTTCTTGTGTTTTGTAGCTAACAAGAAAAAGGAAACACGGGAATAAGAATAAAAGATGAGATTTGGATGCGGAAGGATGAACGAGGCACGAAAGTATAGCTCTCGTATGGCAAATGATAAAAGGAATAAGTGTTTTATAAAGTTTGGGAGAGAAACAAAGAATAATGACTAAAGAAGAAATAAGGAAAAGATGGTGAAGGAGATGGCAGCAGGAAATGGAGATGGAAGCTAATTCAGGTGGTTGCCATCCAACCAAGTGAAAGGAGCCGCCATCAAATCTAGATGACGGCCGGCTACTTTCTGTGCCATCAGCTTCTCCAAAAACAGGTTTTGTTAATTAAGCCTTAAAGAATCCATTAACTTCACGCAATCAATTGGATGCTGATCATTTCCCTCCCATAACACCTTGAGGACGTTTTCCCTATGTTCCAAGGCAAATTACGTTTAAATTAGAGCCATGGGTGTTGGTTCTGAGTATGATTGCATTTGTAAGAATTCTAACCCTTGACAAAGGTTAGAACATCATTACTACTAAACCCAAAAGATAATTATACCATGTTAATCCTCATAAGAGGGACGAATTTCGAGTAGTGGGAATTCGGTTGGTAGTTGATTGCTCAATTGGAGGCTTGAAATTGCTATAAATTCTATTGTTAGTCATTTTGTGATTGAAGAACCTTGGGGTAAAACTTTTGTACTTGAATTGATTTTAAGTTTAATTTAAGTATTGTTGAATGTTGAATGTGATGATGAATTGTGATAGATTATGCTTGAATATGATTTCCGAGTAGTGTCATAAGCTTGTGTGATGAACATGGATTCTAATGAGAGTTTGGGTTATGATCAAGAAAATATAATTAGGTTTGTGTGCTTGATAAATTCCTAAAGCATGTTTTGATAATCGATAAAATATAGTTTTATTGGATTTAAAGTTCGAAAGGATTTCCGGTAAATTATGTTCTAAATAATTTGTGCATGAGTCAATTAAATATCTTATAAACGATAAATAGTCAAGCGACAAAAAAAAAAAACACAATTCCCACGAAAATTAAATTATATTTTTATCAGATGACACACGTATAATCCTTCGATGAACTTTTATTTGTCTGAGAAAACCATATATGATTCGTATCACGAATCACATATGATCTCTCAAAATCATATATGATTTCATAAAATCATACGGAGTATATGATTTCACAAAAATAATAAGTGGTTCAGAAAATCATATACGATTCGTGGATTCATTATACGAATTATATATGATTTTAAAAAATCATATATGATTCGTGATACGAACCATATATGATTTGTTTCAGACAAAAAAGGTCGTTGAAAGTGTATACATGTGCCCGTCGATAGAAAGATTATTTAATTATCGTCGCGATGTTATGTTTCATTTTTACGTAACGATTAACGGCTTATAAAATATTATTTTTCCAAAAAAAAGTGAAATTAAGTCTTTTTGTTAGATGAAAAAAATAAATGAATAAAATTGATTGTTTTGGTTTACGCTAAAACGAAAATTTACATTGAACTTTTGCCTCAAAATAGTTAAGGTGTAAAATAAATATTCTCTTCATCGTGATATTACTGTTTACGTTTTTGTTTTGGAGGTCTTAATTTAATGTCTACTATTAATAATAAAAAAGAAAATTTGATCTAGTAACTATATTATTTTTATTGAAAATTATAATTATAAAATTAAAAGAAAGCTTAAAATAATTTGTTATATATGAAACTTTTATTTTATTAAAAGGTAAAAAAGATAATGTTATGAATTTTTTTTAAAATTATTTATTTTTCAAAAACTTATAATTTTGAAGAAAGGAATACAAAATAGCATCAATCGACTCATGAGGTCAACAGTAACATCAATTATAATTTGACAATAATCAAGTTCCAAGTGTCAAATGACAAATTTAATAATAACACACTTTTACTAATCCTTGAACGACACCTTAGTTTACATTATTAAATTACTTTAGTTAATTAATCAACTATTGATAACTAAATAACACGTAATTAGTTGAGTCGACTTGCACATATCCAGCCTCTTTCCTTACGATTGCTTGGAGCTTGTGTCACACTTTCCCAAATCCACAAGCAACACGTCACTCTCTTTTCTTCCACGTGTCCCTATGAAAGTCGGCAATCTGTGAGACCCACTTAACTTCCCTCACTCAACAAACTTTTTAGGCTTATTCTATTGGTAAAATAAGATACTTTGGTTATCTTGCACTTCGTACCTTAAATCACTGGTAGTACTTGTAGACTATGAAATTGTTTCTTAATTTTTGAATGGTCAATTTTAAATTATGTACCTTATATCAGTGTTGTTGGTGTTAATTACATTCTATTTGATAATTTTCTTAAAATGTTTTGAGGCAATTGAAAATAACCGAAACAATCGAGGCAAATTGCACCGAACTTGACGTGTGTTTCGAAGCGGCAAAGGAGACCGACGAAACAGAGACAATTGAGGCGAGGCGAGCTATGAAACCGAGACAACCGAGACGAGGTGATCGAGGTAATCGAGACGATTTGTATTTATGTCAGACATATGTTAAAATATGGTGCAAAGACGTATTGGTTGTCTCGATTAAAAACTTTTTCAAATGAGATGCAATTAACACCAACATCTAAATTGAAAATTCCCCTTTTTGAATTTGACTGTTTGCACATAAAAAGATACGTAAAGGAAGTAAGAAAAAGGGCATACGTGCAATACAAGTATGAGTGAATCACCAATCATCCATGATTCTTTGAAATCTTTGTGTAAAGGATGTATGAAAATGAGATGATACGCATCAATTCCTTAGAGTAGAATTGTTACTATATAAGTTTTCTTAATCTAATTAAGATTTGGCGAGGTGTATAATGATCAGGATTTACGATAACCATCGGGTATTGATGCGTATTCTTTTAAAGAAATTATCCTATCAAATTATATTTTTATAAAACTCAATTTACCTATAGACGTATTAACGAGCAAAGAACTCGATTATGTGTAATATGTTAATGGTAAATTCGAGATCGATCATAGAATGGCTTAAAATTCAAAATTAAACCAAATTTTTTTGATTAAATTTTGAATTTGTTCTATAAAGGGGTTTTATGAAATCTTAAGGAGTATGAACCTAAAGGAATTATAGAACTAAAGCTATGGATACCCACATTCCTAATTTGGTTCTAATTTAATTTAATTTTGAAAATCCTCAATTATGAAATTAAGAACCCTAGAACAAATTAGATGAAACTGAATAGAAATACTTACAATTAATAGATAATAGATGAAGTATTGATGAAACCTTATCTTGAAACCAATTAATTTGAGTGATTTTGGAGCTTTTGAAAAAGTGTTGATGGTGTTTTGAAGGTTTTCACGTCGCACCAACAGTGAAAGAGAAAGAGGGGGTTTTTTGAAAAAGTGTAAAATAATAGAATCTGCGTTATTTTAAGTCTGGTATGCCTGCGACTCGTTATCAATAAAGAACAACAGAAAGCACCGGCCATTTAAGGTACCAGGGGCCGAGCCATGTTAAGTTCTTTAAAATGGAAGAAATTTTTCAAACCAAGTTTTTCTAAATTTCTTAAAACATATTTTAAGCCTTTTAAAAATCATTGGACCACTTTAATACTAAGTTATAACGCCTTAATGAAGGATTACGATTGGAATCGAGACCGAAAAAAACCGAGTCAAAGAAACGACTACTCATGAACGAAGAGAAGAAAGAGGGAAACAAAGAGGAATGAATCAAGGCCATGTATCAATGCTCAAAATATGGTGACAATCTTCAAGTTGTTGAGACAAATAGCTTGTGTCATATATAGTGGTTCATGACATGTCTTTCCCGCGTAAGAGGAAACGGATTTGGTAATGAACAATACCAAGCTCTTTTTGTTACATAGATTAATAACACTTAAATGTCTTAAACTTTCACAAACTATGAGCAAAGATATAGATTCACTTTCTCTCTCGTGATCGGATTTATATCATTGTTAAGGGCAACAATAATAATATCCTTGGAATATTTCAATTTCAAGTGTGTAATGTCTTAACTACAACATATGATGTAGTTTGGTATCTTAAAGGATTAATCAATCAACTTAGAGATGAGCTAAATTGCACACACTACACATGATATATAGCCTACTTACCGTGAAGTTGCAAACCATAGAAATCATGCTCGATACTTTAAGCTACAACTAACTCACATTACATCACCTATTTGAGTCAAGTATCTGAGACCATGAAGGTTTGAGAGGGTGAAAGAATAGAATCACATAACACAAGAAAATGTCAAGGCAAGGATGCCAAGATCAAACACATAGTCAACTAATGATCAAAAGAATGATCAAAGAGCGTGTGGAAGGACGAAAATACACCTTAGTCGCAAGGTGCATACCTAGTCTTCTATGGAATAATGCAACAACCAAACTTGACCAAGATGTATACATAGTCTTCTAAGGACTAGTATTATATCCAACATTCTTGATATAATCATCCCATGAAGTTGGGGATCAAAAGGAGATGAGTCTTCAACAAGTGTAAGTAAATCAATCCATAATCAAATTAATGATTAGCCTTAATGAGTACCTACACAAAAGAATGATACAAACTAGTAGATACATTTCAAGAGTAAATCTAAAATGCATATAAGCTACTAATAAGATCACAATCAAGATAATTTGATATAACTTTAATTTTAATGTCAATTTTTAAAGAAAAATTGTTTTGACCAAAAAGGAGACTTGTGTCATATATAACGCCTTAATGAAGGATTACGATTGGAATCGAGACCAAAAAAAACCGAATCAAAGAAACGACTACTCATGAACGAAGAGAAGGAAGAGGGAAACAAAGTGGAATGAATCAAGGCCATGTATCAAGAATGGTGGATACATGGCCTTGATTCATATATGACACAAGCTCTTTGTCTCAAGAATGGTGGATCAAGGCCTAGTCTTCTATGGAATAATGCAACAACCAAACTTGACCAAGATGCATACATAGTCTTCTAAGGACTAGTATTATATCCACCATTCTTGATATCATCATCCTATGAAGTTGGGATCAAAAGGAGATGAGTCTTCAACAAGTGTAAGTAACTCAATCCATAATTAAATTAATGATTAGCCTTCATGAGTACCTACACAAAAGAATGATACAAAATAGTAGATACATTTCAAGAGTAAATCTAAAATGCATATAAGCTACTAATAAGATCAGAATCAAGATATTTTGATATAACTTTAATTTTAAGGTCAATTTTTAAAGAAAAATTGTTTTGACCAAAAAGGAGACTTGTGTCATATATAACGCCTTAATGAAGGATTACGAATGGAATCGAGACCGAAAAAAACGAATCAAAAAAACGACTACTCATGAACGAAGAGAAGAAAGAGGGAAACAAAGAGGAATGAATCAAGGCCATGTATCAATGCTCAAAATATGGTGACAATCTTCAAGTTGTTGAGACGAAGAGCTTGTGTCATATATAGTGGTTCATGACATGTCTTTCCGGCGTAAGACCAAACGGCTATGGTAATGAACAATACCAAGCTATATTTGTTACATAGATTAAGAACACTTAAAACTAAATGTATTGAACTTTCACAAACTATGAGCAAAGATATAGATTCACTTTCTCTCTCTCGTGATCGGATTTATATCATTGTTAAGGGCAACAATAATAATATCCTTGGAATATTTCAATTTCAAATGTGTAATGTCTTAACTGCCACATATGATGTAGTTTGGTATCTTAAAGGATTAATCAATCAACTTAGAGATGAGCTAAATTGCACACACTACACATGATATATGGCCTACTTACCGTGAAGTTGAAAACCATAGAAATCATGCTCGATACTTTAAGCTACAACTAACTCACATTACATCACCTATTTGAGTCAAGTATCCGAGACCATGAAGGTTTGAGAGGATGAAAGAATAGAATCACATAACACAAGAAAATGTCAAGGCAAGGATTCCAAGATCAAACACATAGTCAACTAATGATCAAAAGAAGATCAAAGAGCATGTGGAAGGACGAAAACACACCTTAGCCGCAAGGTGCATCCCTAGTCTTCTGTGGAATAATGCAACAACCAAACTTGACCAAGATGCATACATAGTCTTCTAAGGACTAGTATTATATCCACCATTCTTGATATCATCATCCCATGAAGTTGGGGATCAAAAGGAGACGAGTCTTCAACAAGTGTAAGTAACTCAACCTATAATCAAATTAATGATTAGCCATCATGAGTACCTACACAAAAGAATGATACAAACTAGTAGATACATATCAAGAGTAAATCTAAAATGCATATAAGCTACTAATAAGATCAGAATCAAGATAATTTGATATAACTTTAATTTTAAGGTCAATTTTTAAAGAAAAAATGTTTTGACAAAAAGGGAGACTATAAAGCAATCAACCCTTCTAGGTAGTAGAGACCATATATCGATCCAAGCTTTAAAGCACAATTTAATTCAAAGATCTTGAGTGACCATCACTTTGATACCAATTGTAGAAACTAGATGGAGGGGGGAGGGTTGAATAGTTTCTCAAATTAAAATTAAGTTCATCATTAGAAATGAATTTTACTTGAAAACTTGTTTCATAATGATTAGGCCAATTTTGCAATGTTTCAAAACATTTGAAATATCAAATTATCATGATGATGGAATGCTAAATGCAATGACAAGTAAGTAGAGAGTAAGGAAAGAAACAACCTAAAGAACTACACCAAAGATTTATAGTGGTTCAACAACAAAGCTCTTTCTTCGTTCATACTCTACTCCTCGAGTACACCTTACAATGTTTTCTGACACTAAGCTAAATGTCGAGTTCTAATCCTAGCTACAACTAATCTTCGTCGCCCATCCTCTTTTCCGACACAAGGCTAGATCTCGAGTTCTAATCGTAGCTAGAACCAATCTTCGTCGCCCATATTCTTTTCCGACATAAGGATAAATGTCGAGTTATAATCGTAGCTAGAACCAATTTTCACACATCTCTCATACTCACATCACTTTCTAGTTAAGTGAGAACTCAAACACTCATACTCACAAATACATCACTTTGTAGCTTAGTGAGAACTGTCACACAAGACATTAACAACTACACCACTTTAGAGTTTAGTGAAAACTAACACACAAGACACATCCAAGTATACACTTATACCTTGGATCTACACAAGACTAATCCAAGTCTACACATATACCTTGGATCCACACAAGACTAATCCAAGTATACACAAATACCTTGGATCTACACAAGACTAATCCAAGTATACACAAATAACTTAGATCTACACAAGACTCAAATGAACAATATGATGAACATGACTAGACCTAAGAAAGGATGATCTTCATCAAGGCTTCATATTTTATCACATCACAAATGTGTGAGTGATCTTCTCTTTGGACATATAAAAAGGGGATCAAGGGGATAATCATAAGTAAACATACTTAACACATTAATCATTTACTAATGATTGGAATATAATACAAGGTTTTGCCTCGTATGAAAGTTTGTTGTTCCGATCTTTTAGAATTGATTACCGTTAATTAGTGCGACTCAGTCGTTCTTGGTGGAAAAGAAAATGGTTTGATTATCTATTTTAAACTAAAAGTAAATATGAAAATGTCGTTGAGTAAAATTAATGCTTTAAAAATTAAACTAAAAATTACTAGAAAAACACCTGGGAAAAACAGAGATTTCGGGAAGTGTGCAATTTTTAGGAATTAAAACGTAATGAATTTAAAACTTAAAACTTTGTAAAAACAAGAAATTAAACCCGTCAGAATGTTGCCATCGGAATCAGATCGGAATGTGATCGGAATGTCAAAGGAAGAATCACGTCGGAATGCACAAAAAGGAATGTTATCGGAATGTCACAAAAAATCACCTCAATCGGAATGTCTTAATTGGAATAATGGAAACTGAGAGCTATCGGAATGTATAAAAAGGAAGTGATCGGAATAAAGGAAAATGAGTCCTATCGAAATATGCTAAAATAAAGCTATCGGAATCCAAATAGGAATCCCAATCAGAATACACAAAACCCTTTTCCGATATCTAGAGATCAGAATACTAGTGAGCTGATCGGAATAACTACCCCTAATCGGAATGTCCAATCGGAAAGGGGTTTACCCTTTTCCGATTACTTGCACTTCGAAATAAGCCAAGTTTTTAAGCTACTCTTAACAAGCTCAAACCAAGACTTAATCAAATTAATAATAAGACGAACTAATAAGCATAAAATGAAAACTTTTCAAAACCTTAAATAAGCGAAAACTTTTATATCAAACTTTAAAAAGACTAAAACTTTATGAAAACTTAAAACGTAAATAAGCTAAACACAAACTAAGTCAATAAGCATGAAAAGCTCAAAACTTAATCCGTATTAAAACTTGGAGGAGAATAAAAAGATAAACTTTTTATTCACATAAGCATCAAGATGAAACAAAATCAAAGATTATCACTAATCAAAGATTAAAATTAAAAACAAGAAAGGTAGAAGAAGATTAAGATCAAAAACAAGATTAAACTCTCAAAAGTAAAGATTTGATTCAAACAAGAAAGGAATAAAAAGATCAAGTTTTCCTAGTGAGAGAAAGTTAAACACTTTCTCTCTCTAAAAATTAAACTACTAAAAGGAAAATAAACTAGCTAACACCCTCCTAATGTGTCATTAGGAGGGTATTTATAGGAGATGGGGATGTGCATGTGCTTCCTTCTTTCTTTCTTTCTTCTCGACTCGATTTAAATTCTTTGTCTTTCTCGACATCGTCTCGGGATTTGTCGATATAAATTGAACTTGTCTTATAATTTTCTTCTTCTATTAGACTTGAGTTCTTCGACTTCATTAAACTTCTATCTTTAGACTTTTTCTTCTATAAATCTCCAGAATAGGCCTTGGACTTCCGTTCTTTTTGAACTATTGATCTTTTGACTTCGTCTTTTGTCGTTTTCTTTGATAAAAGCCCGTGATAGCCCATGTTTTCTTCCTTTTTCATATTTTTATCCTGAAACACAATAAAAACACAAACCATGCATAATTCCGACTTTTACGACATAAAATACACGTTTTGGTCTTGTTATTATTGGAAATAAGTGGTAAAAGGATAAGTGTTTTCACACTTATTAAATCCCCTACACTTGACCATTGCAATGCCCTCATGCAATGCATTAATTTCAAAGCACGGTTTACATTTTCAATCACAAATAACCCACCTTGGCCTTTATTAAATAATAAACTTTAAGGAAACTAAAAAGATAGAAATATGTACAAGACAAGTAAAGAAAGCAAAGACTTACATTGGGGTTTTGGCTGTCATGAATGTTTATTATCCTCAAGTTTCACGTTCCCCATACCAAGCTTAAAAACGAGATCATTGTTATTATAAGTTAGTAAACTAACACGAACTCATGTGGCCAAATTATTTACTTAGACTCCCTTATTCCTAGGTGTATCTCTTATATTTTATGTTTGTCTTGAATGATCAAGAGGATGCATTGTTTGACTTATTTCGATAGTTTATTTAGGCCGAAAATAAAGTGGGACGATTTAAGCAATGGTTAGCTAAAGGACAAAATCTTTTAAAACTGCTTCTCGGGACCTTTTAAAGTTCATATCTTGGCATAACTCGCTTCACGATTTGAGACCTTTCTCGGACCGATATTTGGCAGCGACTTCATACTTCGAATCTTGAGAGACGTTCATGAAATAATGGTCTTCTCTTCATAATAGAAATTTCTTCACTTGAAGTTTTTGAGAGATTCTTCATATTTGGACCACGACTTCTTCATTTTTCTCCAATCATTATTTTGGACTTTGATATACAACGATCCGCCTCCTTTTAGGACTTGGATCTATTTATCCTCATACCTTGTTAGGGCCTTTTTTGATAGACTTCTCCATGATCTTTTGGGGAGTATTTGCTTTTCGTCGTGTGTCTCGATCCTTCATATTGATTTTCGATAAATGATTCTTCACATCACTTTTGGATATTTAGCAACAAAATGTGGCCCTCATGCCTTGTTTGGGCCTTTTCGGACTCGCCAATCTTCGCATCCCGCTTCAATAAGTTATGCCTTGGCTATGAACTCTAATTAATACCGAGCAACTTTTAAATGATCTTGTGCTAGAAGCTAAGTAACTTTTCAAATCGTACAACCTTATTTATTGCAGTTAAATTTATTAGCAAGCGATGGGAGAAAAAGCTTATAATCAACTCACATAAATTCATGAAAGAATACCAAACTTATAATTGACTCTATCATCTTTCGTTCTCCATAATTTAAAATCTCAAGGAATGAGACTTGTGGATGCTTAGCCAATTAAATCAAAGTTTTGGGTTTTCGAGTCATTTATAGGATCTTGCAAACTCTTAGACTTTTTCAAGTTTAGAAATCACATTTTAAAGTTCCCTTGATAAACGACTCTCTAGGACCAATTATAGGAACTTGCGAAAAGTTCTTGTTCTTAACCCGTAAGAGTTAAGACTTTCGCGTTTTAAAGTTCCCTATATAAAAGCCTAGCAAAACTTGACTTAAACATGTTAAGGATACTAGCTAGAGTAAACTTGGATAAGTAAATTCGGGTTGAGTCAAAAGATTCATGAATTTTGAAAAATTAAAACCACTTTATTGAAATTTTATTCTAGCAAAGAAAGTAAATAACGATAACAAAGGAAAATACTACTATACAACTAGGCCAAAATAGATTAAAAATTTTGAAAAATGTCAAAAAATCAAATTTTCCGGTTAAAATGAGGACAAATTAATGGAAAAGCCCACTTACTTCGATAGAAGTCCCCCCTACGCTTGATATAAACATTGTCCTCAATGTTTAAGTATGTGGGAGTAAACTCCCCTACACTTAGGACATTGTGCACTTTGTTTAAATCTTGCTAAGGGAAGGACAACTAAAGTGATTCCTATTTTAATATTGAAAAATATAAAATATAGAATTAAAAGAGTTTAGGATAAAACCGGGAAGATGGATACACGGAATCACGGGTCGTCAAAAGTCATCAAGAATGTATCTTTGAAAGATCTAATCCATGCACATCAGAAGAAACAAGACAACAAACACATACGGGGCTTCCCCTACACTTATTATGAAAACGGTAAAGGATAGATCAACGGGTTGCCTTCTGAGAAGCGCTTGTTTTTTATAACCGAGTCACGAGCCTGACTCGACCCAGAACTAATTCAATGGAAACGTGGTGAGGGATGGAATCATCTCATGAGAGATGTCCTCACCAAAGTACAGCTTCACACCTGGCCATTCACTTTGAAATTAGGCCCATTTGGTTAGGAAAGCTCAATGGTGCCACAGGGGAGGACTTTGGCGACGGTGAATGGACCAGACCAACGTCTCTTCAGCTTGCCCAAGAAGATCTTCAACCGAGAGTTAAAGAGTAAGACTTGATCACCGATGTGGAACTCTCGGTTCTTAATCCTTGCGTCATGAATGATCTTTGTCTTCTCCTTGTAGATTAATGAGTTCTCATAAGCTTCATTCCTCAGTTCATTTAGCTCGTTGAGTTGAATCTTCCTAAGATCGCCGGCTTTGCTGATGTCAAAATTGGCCCACTTCAAGGCCCAGTATGCTTTATGTTCTAGCTCAATAGGGAGGTGGCATGCTTTCCCGTACACAAGACGATATGGAGTGCAACCAATCGGGGTCTTATATGCGGTACGGAAAGCCCACAACGCATCATCTAACTTATCGACCCACGAGGCACGATGCTCTCCAGTTCGCTCTAAAATTCTCTTCAGTCCACGGTTAGATATCTCGGATTGACCATTTGTTTGGGGATGATAGGCGGTGGAAAGACGGTGGTTGACACCATACTTAGCCATGACTCTTGCGAATTGATCATTGCAAAAATGAGTCCCGCGGTCACTGATGATAGCACGAGGAACAACGAATCGAGCAAAAAGCTGCTTCAGAAAGTTCGCAACCACCCTCGCATCGTTCGTAGGGAGAGCCTTAGCTTCAACCCATTTAGAGACGTAGTCAACGGCTACGAGGATGTACTTGTTCCCTTTAGATGACGTAAATGGCCCCATAAAGTCGATACCCCATACATCAAAGATTTCACATTCTTGTATGAAATTTTGAGGCATCTCATCTTTATGTGTGATCTTGCCTTGGCATTGACAAGCATCACAATGTTTAACCATTTCATGAGCGTCATGTTAAATGGGGGCCAATAAAATCCAGAGTCGAATACTTTCTTCGTGGTGTAATTAGGACCAAAGTGACCACCGGTGGGTCCTTTATGGCAAGCTTCAAGGATTAGTAACGCTGCCGGCCCATCAACACACCGACGAATGACAAGATCCGCACATTGTTTGAAGAGGTAAGGGTCGTCCCAAAAATAGTGTTCAATGTCTTTAAAGAACTTTTTCTTTTGTTGGGACGTTAACCCTTCCTTGAGAATTCCACCCGCTATGTCATCAAGATTGGAGTTGATAGACATTAAGGCCTCAAGGGGAAAAGAGTCATTGATCTCTTGATTCGGATGATCCCCTTGATAAGGATCCTCAAGTCTACTTAGATGATCCGCGGCTAGGTTTTCGGCTCCCTTTTTGTCACGAATTTCAATTTTAAGTTCTTGAAGGAGCAAAACCCAACGAAGAAGTCTTGGCTTAGAATCTTGCTTAGTCAACAAGTACTTCAACGCGGAATGATCGGTGTACACGATTGTGGTGGAAAGAACAAGATAGGGGCGGAACTTCTAAAAAGCATACACTACAACTAAAAGCTCTTTTTCGGTAGTGGTATAATGCAATTGAGCCCTCGTCATTGTCTTGCTAGCATAATGGATTGGTTGGAAGTGTTTGTTCACTCTTTGGCTCAAAACCGCTCCAATAGCAAAGTCGCTAGCTTCGCACATTAATTCAAAAGGTAGCTCCCTATTAGGGGTAACCAAGACCGGTGCCTTAGTTAGCTTGTCCTTAAGAAGATTGAATGATTCAATACACTCTTTAGAAAAGATAAAAGGAGTATCTTTTTCCAAGAGGTGGGTCATCGGGCGAGCGATTTTAGAAAAATCTTGAATGAATCGACGATAGAAGCCCGCATGACCAAAGAAACTTCTCACACCCTTCACGGTTGAAGGTGGAGGTAATTTGGATATGACATCAACTTTAGCACGGTCCACTTCAAGACCGGCTTTAGAGATTTTATGTCCAAGCACAATGCCTTCTTTTACCATGAAATAGCATTTTTTCCCAATTAAGAACGAGACGAGTGTCTTCACACCGCTTAAGCATGCGTTCCAAATTGGCAAGGCAATGAGAGAAAGAATCACAATAGACCGAGAAATCATCCATGAAGACTTCCATAGTTTCTTCAACCATGTCATGGAAGATAGCCATCATACACCTTTGGAAAGTCCCAGGAGCATTGCATAAGCCGAAAGGCATTCTTTTGTAATAAAATGTTCCATAAGGACAAGTGAATGTGGTTTTCTCTTGGTCTTTAGGATCGATGGGAATTTGAAAATACCCGAAGAAACCGTCTAAGAAGCAATAATAGTCATTACCCGCTAGACGTTCAAGCATTTGGTCCATAAAAGGAAGGGGAAAATGATCCTTTCTCGTAGTATCATTGAGTTTGTGATAGTCTATACAAACTCTCCACCCTGTAACAAGACGAGTAGGAATCAACTCGTTGTTTTCATTGGGCACAACGGTGATTCCGCCTTTCTTAGGTACACAATGGACCAGACTAACCCATGGTGAATCCGAGATAGGGTAGATCATCCCCACATCAAGAAGTTTGATAACCTCTTTTTTGATAACGTCATGGATCTTGGGATTCACCCTTCTTTGGTTTTGAATAGTGGGTTTAAAGTCGTCTTCCATGAGAATTTTATGTGTGCAAAAGTGAGGATCAATTCCATGAATATCGGAGATTTTCCAAGCAATCGTTTTCTTATGATTATTCAGCACATCGATAAGTCGTGATTTTTCGTCTTCATTCAAGTCCTTTGCGATGATAACGGGTGACTTCTTATTTTCTTCAAGGAACACGTATTCGAGATGAGACGGTAGGTCCTTAAGCTCTAAATCCGGAGGATTTTCAATGGAAGGCGTTTTCAAATTCGGTTCATCGATAGAGATTTCCTTAGGAGACTGTGGAGAAATATGGTCCTTATTGAGAAGTTTCTCAATGGTACCAATGTCTTCATCCCAATTGGAGGGAGAATCATCATATTGTAAGTCCACTTACCCCTAAGTTGCTTCAAATTCTTTCAAAAGGAGATCACTTTCTCCAAATAGAGTTAGTGATGGAGCAATAGAGGCAACGGTCTCAACAATGGGTAGAGAAGAAGAACCACTTTTACAAGCGTCTTTGAAATGCTCTTCACAAGCCTCATCAAGAACGTCAATGAAATTAACGCTCTCGTTTTCAGAAGGCTGCTTAGAAAGTTTACCCATGTTGAAGACGATTTTCTCGTCACCGACTCTCATGATTAATTCGCCCGCGGCTACATCAATGAGAGTGCGATCGGTCCTCAAGAATGGACGTCCAACGATTAATGGAACACGGGGGTCCATCTCATAGTCAACGACAACAAAATCCGCCGGAAAGGTGAATTTGTCGACACCGACGAAGACATCTTCGGCTATCCCCATCGGATAAGCAACCGTACGGTTAGCTAATTCCAGTGTCATTCGTGTGGGGACTAGCTCAGGTAGAGATAACTGTTTCCAAAGGATTAAAGGCATTAAGTTGATACTAGCACCTAGATCGGCTAGGGCCATACAATTCTCTACCCCGGGGAAGTTTCAAGGGATTAGAAAGCGACCGGGATCTCCTAACTTAACTGGAAGTTTTCTCAAAAGAACGGCAGAACAATTCTCATTTAATTGGGTATTGGCGATGTCGAGAAATTTTTCTTTATCACTTAAGAGATCCTTAAACATCTTAGCATATTTAGGCATGTGAGCGAGAGCCTCAGCAAAGGAGATGTTGAAATTCAGTTGTTTAAACATTTTAAGAAAGTTAGAAACCTGAATATCATCCTTGTTTTTCAACTTCTCTTTCCTCAACCTTGAGGGATAATGTATATTGGGTTGAGAGGAAGGCCTTCGAATGGAATTCTCACTCACATCCTTGGGTGGTGGAGGGGTAGATGTGGAAGGTGGAGGAACCGGTTTTAGAACCGAAGGTGTGGTATAAACTTGAGGTATCAGTGGGACATAAGGTGCAGACGAAGGCATAACGGGTGGTATATCACAAGTAGAAGGAATCTCGGGTCCCTGGTGAGTTGGTGAAGAAGAAGGTTCAACGATGATCTTACCGCTCCTAGTAGTGATGGCATTAACGTTGGCCCTAGGATTGGTCACGGTGTTAGAAGGGAGGGTACCTTGGGGTGGGCCTTGGGGATTAATGGCTTGAAACATTAGCATAAATTTTTTATCACTCGATTCTTGCATAGCAGACATGATTTTCTCATGTTCACTCAACTTATCAGTCAACTTTTGAAGAACCAAGTCCATTGAAGGGGAATTCGTGTTTTGCCATTGATTTTGAAAGCCTTGGTTTGGATACTGTTGTTGATAAGCATTGTTATTATGAAAACCTTGATTAAAGTTGTTATTTTGAAACCCTTGGTTTTGCCCATTAAAAGTCCCTTGATTTGAGTTATAATTCCTTTGATTATTAGAAGAATTCCCTTGGTAGTTACTTCTTTGGCCTTGGTTCCTTGGTGGATATTGTGTGTTGTTCAATGGAGGTGGTGGTGGTCTATTATGGGATTGAAAACCGGGTGGTGAAAGAAAGTTATTCGAACGATAACTAAGCAAATTGCGGTCACCTTGAGGACGTGCTTGATAGCCTCCCATAGAAAAGTTACCGTTGGCGGCATACACATTTTCTGGATTGTCATGAGTATAAGGACAATCGGTGTATGAATGAGAATCCTCGCAAATCTCACAAGAAGTTGCTACAGCTTTAGCTTGTTGTTGTTGATTCGTAGCTATAAGTAGAATATTTTTGTTCATTTCGGCCATCATGTGAGTGAATTTGGTCATATCTGGGGTTGCTGAAGTAGAAGAAACATTGACTCTCGGGTTTGATCTTGAGGATGCGGATGAATCCCAATTTTTGTGGTGAGTGGTCATGTTCTCTATAAGCTCTCTACACTCCTCAGGTCTTCTCTTCATGAATGTACCACCGGCGGCAGCATTAATCGTATCACGATTACGAAAAGTTAAACCATTGTAGAAGGTATCAATCAAAGTAACGGGGAGCATGTTATGGTTCGGACAACGGTCGATCAAGACATTATAACGTTCCCAAGCATCGAAAAGCGACTCATCAGGTTCTTGAGTAAATCCACTGATTTGGTTGCGAAGACTAGTGACCATGGATGGTGGAAAGTAGCGCTGATACAATAGATTTAGTATGCTTGAAAAGTTCGTTTTCTCGGAATCTTCTCGAATTGATCTCGGTCTTAAGTGGAATGATTATTCTTGGTTACTAAATAAAAGGGTTTGGTTTTCTAATCTAATAAAAAGTGGAAATGAAAATTTAAATCAAAGACAATTACTTTAATTATAATTAACAAAGACTTGAATTGAAATTAAGATTAAAATTAAAATTGAAATCAAAGTTGAAATTTCAGTTAAAATATAAACGTAAGAAACAGTAAACAGTAAAACAGACAAACAGTAACTCTAAAAGAAAAATTGATTCGGAACTTTTACCCTTGATTCGGAACTCTACTCATGCGGAACTTAATGATTCATTCGGAAGATTTTGGTTCATCCGGAACTTTGTGATTCATTCGGAAGTTGAGCTTCATTCGGAACTTTTGGTTTGGTTCGGAACTTCAAGAAAATCGGTTCGGAAGTCTAAAATTGATTCGGAAGAAATTGGTTCGGAAGTTTCCGATTTGGAACTTTAGCTTTGGTTCGGAAGTTTTTGGCTTCGTTCGGAACTTTGGCTTCGTTCGGAACTTTGGCTTCGTTCGGAAGTTTTCCTTGGTTCGGAAGTTTTTGGTGTCGTTCGGAACTTTAGCTTCGTTCGGAAGTTTTAGCTTGGTTCGGAACTTTTTAAAGGTAAACTCATTCGGAACTTTTAATTGACTCGGAACTTTTGAAAACAAAACTCATTCGGAAGTTACTGTTCACTCGTTCAGAACTTCTGGGAAACCCAGATACAGAAACAATACCGAAGAACAAGGAAACTAGTTTTTATCCAAAAATCACCAAGTTTTTCACCAAAAACTTAAATAAATCAATCACAAAGCATCTACTAACCATAAACTACAAATCCCATCAATAAAAACACAAATCCAAACAACTTTTGAAGATCAAATCAAGAAAATAATAACTTAAAAACTTGAAGATAAAGATGATGATGAACAAGGTGAAATGGAAAGATTAAACAAGAACTTGTATTGAATGATTAATGTTTTGACAAGATAAATCAAAGATTAAAATTACAAGATGAGAAAGTTAAAGATTAAAATCACCAATCACCCTAATGGTGATGGTGATGAAACGAAACAGGGAGAAAAAAGTGGGGAAGAAGAAAACTAAAGCTCCTCCTGGATGTGTGTGAGGGGACCCTTTATATAGGCTTGTCTTTTGGTTGGTGAGTGGGCTTTCTCCCGTTCTTCTTGTCTTTTCGTCTTTTCAGAAAAGTTTCCGTTTTCGATTCTGATTCGGGATTTGTCGTCGATTAATTTTAACTCGTCTTTTAATTTCTTCGTTTAATAGACTTGAGTTTCTTCGACTTGTGTAAATCTTCCATCTTTCGTCCTTTTCTTCGATAAATCTTCGAATAGGCCCAGTGACTTCAAATCTTTTGCATCTCTTGGACAATAGACTTTATCTTGAGTCTTTTTCTTCAGTAAAACCCGTGCAATCCCATGTTTTCTCCAATATTCATCCGGTTGGCTCTGAAAACACAATAAACACAAAAACCACGCATAATTCCAAACAAATGATATTAAATACGTGTTTTGGTCTCGTTTTAGCCCGAATTAAGTGGTAAAAGGATGGGTGTTTACACACCTATCAAATCCCCTACACTTAACCATTGCCATGCCCTCATGCAATGCTTAGTGATAAAGCAATTTTACATTTTTCTCATAATCAATCAACCTTGGCCTTATTCAAACACTACTAAACAAAAATTTAAAGTACTAAAAGAAACAAAAGGATAGAAAACCATTTTCACTTGAAAATAGCTACATGGAAATAACTTGCAAAGAGATCAATGACTTACATTAGGGCTTTGGGGCTGCGAAGATTTATCACCCTCAAGTTTCACGTTCCCCAAACTAAGCTTAAAAACGAGATCATTGTTATTATAAGTTAGCAATTCAAACACTTACACACATTGCTTAATTAAATGCTTAAACTCCCTTATTCCTAGGTGTATCTCTTATATTTTATTTTTGTCTTAGAATGATCATGAAGATGCATTTTTGGACTTATTTCGATAGTTTATTAGGGCTGAAAGCAAAGTAGGACGATTTGATCAATAGTTAGCTAAAGGACAAAATCTCTTAAAACTGCTTCTCGGGATATCAAAAAGTTCATATCTTGGCATAACTTGGTTCACGATTTGAGACCTTTCTCGGGCCGATATTTGGCATGTACTTCATACTTCATATCTTCGAGAGACGTTCTTGAGATAATGGTCTTCTCATCATAATAGAGTTTCTTCACTTGGAGACTTTTGAGGGGTACTCCAACTTTATTGACCACGACTTCATGATTATTTCTTCAATCTCTAATTGGGATTTTGAGATACAACGATCCGCCTCCTTTTCGGACTTGGATCTATTTATCCTCATACCTTGTTAGGGTCTTTTCGGATAGACTTCTCCATGATCTTTATGGGAGTTGATTGCTTTTCGTCGTGAGTCTTGATCCTTCATATTGATTTTAGGAATAATGCTTTTCACATCACTTGGATCTTCAGCAATAAAATTAAATCCTCATGCCTTGTTAGGGCCTTTTCGGACTCGCCAATCTTCGCGCCCCGCTTCATAAGTTATGCCTTGG
This sequence comes from Glebionis coronaria, assembly GCA_025667525.1. Taxonomy (NCBI): domain Eukaryota; kingdom Viridiplantae; phylum Streptophyta; class Magnoliopsida; order Asterales; family Asteraceae; genus Glebionis; species Glebionis coronaria. The sequence goes on along the minus strand of CM046879.1, from coordinate 92,744,322 downwards.
CTATGAACTCTTATCATTACCGAGCAACTTTTAAACGATCTTGGGCTAGAAGCTAAGTAACTTTTCAAATCGTACGACCTTACTTATTGCAGATAAATTATTAGCAAGTGATGGGAGAATAGGCAAATAATTTCACCAAGTGAGCTTGTGCAAGAATACCGACTTATAATTGACTCTATCATTTCTCGTCCTCCACAATTTAAAATCTCAAGTAATGAGACTCGTGGACACTTAGCCTAATAAACCAATTAAGGTCTACATGGTTAAGGATACTAGCTAGAATAGGCTTGGATAAGTCTATTCGGGTTGAGTCAAAATAAACGCAACGGGCCTAATATGTCAAAGATTTCTAAACTAGCTACACCACTTTATTAAAATTTGACTTTATTGCGGGATATATACATATGAAAGCAACGATAAAAAATTAAAAATTACAACTAAATGGCCAAAGTTAATAAAAAATTTGAAAAATGTTGAAAATATGATTTTCCGGTTAATAGAAGGCATTTTCATGGAAAAGTCCACTTAAAACTTCGATAGAAGTCCCCCTACACTTAAGATAAACATTGTCCTCAATGTTTAAGTATGTGGGAAAAGGTTCCCCTACACTTATGACATTGTGCACGTTGGTTAACTCAAGTTAAGGAAGAGACGACTAAAGTGATCAATTTCAAATGTGAGTATGAAGAAAATTGAATCACGATAGTTGAGAGATAGAACCGGATTCGGATAATCACGGGAGCACGGTTCTTCAAAGCTTCCAAGAGTGCACTAATCCCTGTAATCACATCACACAAAGACAAACACGTAGAGAAGTCCCCCCTACACTTAGGGGGTTAAAACATAAAAGGATAGATACTCGGGCTGCCTCCCAAGGAGCGCTTGTTTTTGATAACCGAGTCACGAGCCTGACTCGACCCAAAATTAGTTCATGGGGAACGTGGTGAGGGATGGAATCACCTCCTGAGAGGTGTCCTCACCAAAGTACAACTTCACTCGTTGGCCATTCACCGTAAAATTAGGTCCATTAGGTTGAGCGAGCTCGAGAGTACCATATGGAAAAATTTGGGCAATGGTGAATGGGCCGGACCAACGAGATTTGAGCTTTCCCGAGAAGATTTTCAACCGAGAGTTAAAAAGTAAGACTTTGTCTCCAACATGGAACTCTCGGTTCTTAATCTTAGAATCGTGAATGAGCTTAGTTCTTTCCTTATAGATCAAAGAATTTTCATAAGCCTCATTACGGAGTTCATTCAGCTCATTGAGTTGGATCTTGCGTAGGTCACCGGCTTTGTTTATATCAAAATTAGCCCACTGCAAGGCCCAATAAGCCTTGTGCTCCAACTCAATGGGGAGGTGGCACGCTTTCCCGTACACAAGACGATAAGGCGTATAGCCGATCGGGGTCTTGTAAGCAGTACGGAAAGCCCACAAAGCATCATCAAGTTTATCAGCCCATGCGGCACGATGCTCTCCCACGGTTCTTTCAAGAATTCGCTTCAGTCCTCGGTTGGATATTTCATCCTGGCCATTAGTTTGTGGGTGGTAGGCTGTGGAAAGACGATGGTTTACACCGTACTTAGCCATGACTCTAGCAAATTGGTCATAGCAGAAATGAGTCCCACGGTCACTAATAATGGCGCGAGGCACACCGAATCTAGCGAAAAGAGCTTTTAAAAAGTTACAAACCACCCTTGCGTCATTAGTGGGTAAAGCTTTGGCTTCAACCCACTTTGAAACGTAGTCAACGGCTACAAGGATGTATTTGTTTCCTTTAGAAGAAGGGAATGGCCCCATAAAGTCGATACCCCAAACATCAAAAATTTCACACTCTTGAATGAAATTCTGAGGCATCTCGTCTTTATGTGTGATCTTGCCTTGTTTTTGGCAAACATCACATCTTTTAACCATATTGTGAGCATCACGATATATGGAGGGCCAATAAAATCCCGAATCAAACATTTTTTTAGCAGTGTAGTTGGGACCAAAGTGACCACCGGTGGGTCCTTTGTGGCAAGCATCAAGGATTTCAGACGCTGCTGGTCCATCAACACATCGGCGAATAATCAGGTCGGCACATTGTTTGAATAGGTAAGGGTCGTCCCAAAAGTAAGTCTTGATGTAGGTGAAGAACTTTTTCTTTTGTTGGGACGTCAACCCTTCCTTGAGAGTTCCACCCGCCAAGTAGTTTGCAAAGTCCGCAAACCACGGGGTTTCATTCGGCTTCGAGTTTATTGACACTAGACGAATACCCGCACATAGCAGCGGGAATTTCTAGCGGCAGATAATTAACGATGGTAAGTGTTTTTTGTCTTTGTGATAACGTTATTTTAACCAGCATTAGTCGATTCTGGTTATAGTTATAAGAGATTGAAGTATTGTATCTAATTGCCAAATATTGTGCATAGTTATTAAAATACATTGCTAAAAAGACAAATCATCCAACCAAAAGTGACAACATATCCATTGTGTCATAATTTATACATAAGACTATAACCGAAGAGTATAATATCTTGGAAAAATAGAGTATATCATGAGAAATTCTCTATACTTAGTGGTTTTAGTATTCCAATATTAGCTTGTGTAATATAAACTAATAAGGTAAACCATTTTCAACATGACGTAGTAAAAATTACAACATAGACATAGCAGAAAGATAATGAAAAATAGCTCATTCTATAGTAGCCAAGTTACAAAACTTGTATGGAAGTCATAGTTTCCAATGACAGTTTCTGGCTCACGGCAACATTACTTTCAAAAGGTTAAAGAGTTAATTGACAGGGCTCTTCAGATCGAAGGCAAAAGAAAATTATAAGCTAAAAATCTCATTTCTAATAAGAATACAAAATAAAGAGAATAAAACTTAGCAACCATAGACAAAACGTTTGAGCCAGCAATGACACCTCATTAGCAATTGATAGACCGGTCATAATCCTGGTAAACACTATGCACAACACCACCGTTAATGGAACGATGTGACAATAAACACGCCTTGGTTGCATCCAAGTACCCAATGATTCATTTCAATATATCTTTTTCCTGCAGAAAGTTGACACTAAACCTGAAAAGAGAATTAAATTCTTAACCTATGGTTTGGTATGTATATTATAGTAGTGACCAAGTGGTTGGGTATATAGTTGCCTCACCACTTGACGATGTGAGTGAGATGCACATTTCTCTTGGCGATATCTACTTATCCCATTCCTTTGTAGAAACTCTCTATAAGCTCAATGGGGAGTGAAAAAAACTAACAGGTGGGCTTGATATCAACCCGTTTCAGACTTCAATCCATTTTAACTTCAAAGGGTTTATATCGAAAGACCCCAATCAATTTATTCCGAAAGTCATAGAAACATTGAAAGTTTATATTGAAAGACCACAACCAATTTATTCCCAAAATCAGTTGGTTAGAAGTTAGAACCATTGAAAGTTAGAAAAATATAAAAATTAAATATAGAAAAGAAAACATAGAGTCAAAATTACACGAAAGCGGGTTGTTTCACCTACATATACCACTTTTGATATACGATTCACAATAAATAATAAGACTCTTAAAAATTTAGAAAAGTACCTTTTTCGATTTTTTTTCTTAATGCTGATAGTTTTTTCTTATTTTTACTGATCTTTCAGCCTTCTTCTTCGAAAACCGACTCAGATTTAGAGTTGTGTCAACGGCTTGGGGGTTGCTCCATCTTTTGTTAAAGGAGTTCAAATGGGCGGGCTGGATAACAGGCAATTAGTGTGTAACGTAAAAAATGTACTAACTTGATACAAGTGCTTTAAGTCCATTGTATCTCTAATCGCAGGATCAATGATGTTTGGAAGCTTTGATCTGTCTGTTAGCTGAGGCATTGCCTGTTTGTCAAATACGTTGTTGAATATTAGATCTGGAAACTTGTTAAAATAATAATGTCTTGTTCACTATGCTTGTCATCTTTCAAGTAAGGAATGACATACTTTTCTATGTCGGTTTTAGAAATCCCAAGATGATTTCCTGTCACGTTTATGTACTTCACTCTCCCAGCTTCATCCATCATTTTCAGACCGATCCAGTCTTCGATGTAAAGTTTGGTCTGCCAGCCATTAATAGTATGTCCATCAAGACAAACGGGTTTCAATCAGCGCACCAATTAAAAAAGAGTACGAGAGTACCTGTTGTGGAGCCAAAACAGGACTGAACTCTCCATCGGGAAAATATCCAAACCAAGCAGTTTCTTTAGGTATCACCACCGTGTCCTGTTCAAACTGTCGACCAGTGCATACAGGGTCACGATATGCGTACTAAGCAGGCAGAATATACAAAACCAAACAAAATTTGTGAGTCCCAAATTACCATGATAAGCACCAGGTTTTCTAGGCTGCTAAATCGCTCTTTGTAGGTGGAGTTTCGCTCTTCAGGGTTTTCATTGTTGAGCTTTGGAAGAAAGCTGCAGTGTTTTAAGTAGGCATCCATATTCTATAAACAAACAAAGAAAACCCGCCATGAGATCTCAAGAAAACAAGCTTATCTGATTCAGTAAGTCGGTAAGATCAATGAATGTACTGATGTAGTACAACTATATGCTTACGTTTGGCAACTTTAGATAACCACTGGGGGCCAAGTGTTCCTGTGCAAATCAGGCATTTGTTGGTCAATAATATAGTTGCAGAAACCATATCCGCAGAAGAGATGGATGCTATTGTGAACGTTGCTAATTCAAACTCCTCTAGCGTAACATAGTTTACCTGGATATAATCAGTATAGATCTCTGACTTGATAAGTGCATCGGCTATCTTGCAAAAGATGCCAGACTGCAAAAAGCACGACGTTTATCTGTAAGAAAACTTGGACAGAGAAATCTGACATATTCAACCCTAGAGTACCAACACAATGTTACAATATATTAAAAGGCTATCATTTTATCTTTTGTAGTAACGAGGTCCCGATACTAAAAAAGAGCATGCAGCAGGAGTAGGCCCCTTCAGTTTCTATCAGGTGTGTTTAGTGTTGACTGGGTAACAAATTGATACACTTAATAACCTCGTGTCGACGACAATTTTAAACTTCTTACACCAAATTTATCTTTTATATCTCAGCAAATGGAAGTTCTTACCCCGCAAAGTGGTACTGAGGCTGTACCAGCATGAGGCCCTCCTAAGGAGATTAAATTCTTAACCTGCGTTGGAGAAAAAAAGCACATTTAAACAGCATGCATTTTGATGATACGTGATGAAGTAGATAAACAAAGAGATCATGAAGGCGATGAGTGAAGTGAATTCGGAAAAAAAAATCGCAAACAAGGGCTGATCCAGCTGTCAGGATTACACTTATACTAACGCGTGAGATATAGGTGTATGTACTCAAACGATGTTTTTCTAGTAAAAACCGTAAATAATATCCTATTTGTTTTCCGCAGCTATTATTGACAGCACAACAACAGAGCCTTCTATCTCAAACCAGATTAGCACGAGGACCTAAAAGTTCTCTCATGCTTTCCAATGCTTTATTTCTCTCCTGACCACCTCGTCCCACGCCTTCACCGGTTTATCCAAACAATCATGGAATCACATCCACAGGTAACCTAGTCTTGAGTATGGACGGACCTTAGTGGAGACCGAAGAGGGCCACGACCCTCCCAAAACATTGAAGTTTTACTTATATTTTCTTAAAAGAAATACAACTTTGTTTGGCCCGAATTAATGTATATAACACTCTGCCCTCCCAATAAGTTCTCCCAAGTTACGTCTATGGTCTTGAGTAGTCATATTATATTACCACCAGAGATTAATGCAATAAAGGAAATTCGCTCGTTGATAAGAGTAAATAAAGATATGTGTAATGGTGTCCATTTATGAAAACCGTCCTAATATGTAAGTCAACAACAAAACCGTCACAGGCCGTAACAGAAAGAGTATGGGACCAAGCTCTAAACCTGCTACTTTTATACTTATTAACAACACAATTGACAGAAAATGCATAGCTAGAGGGTTGCCAACGGTTACAAAGCCGACCTATAACAACACCTAATGTTGGACATGAAACACAAGGCTACATATGAATAGTTTCTGGTCCGTTTATCTATCTGATTGCGAAAATGGAGAAGTCGCTCAAACAACGTTTTAAAAAAGCATAAAACCAAGAAAAAGAAATATAACTTGCCTTAGGTCCACCATCGCAGAATTCCACAACACCTCGGCCTATTAAATTTCCCTATATGAAAAAGGGATGATTAGCCAGATAAATAAAAAAACGGGAAGTTTTTATATTGGAATGTAAAAAAGATGCAATGCAACTATTCTAATGGCAGAAATGCATAAGAATAAAAAGGTACATCAATACAAATACAGGAAAAATAAAATCAAACCATTAAAAGAAATACTAACCTCGATACTGGCTAATCCAATTGAAACCTGTTTGGAAAAGAAAAATGAAAAGAATGCAAAAAACCAGTTAAAGAAATTTGGGAAATTAATTGGGGCAACAATCAATAACCGAAAACAGTTAATTGGATAAGAAATAAGCTAAAATACCGAAATGACAACCTTCGTTGAAGTAGATCCGTGAATGAGTGGAAGAACAGGGAAAACCAATCGCCTTCCCAAAACAGTATAAAGTAATAAGCCACACATGAATTGAAAAACTAATGAATTGGTAAGATTGAAAACCCCATATAAATAATGAATTGGTAATTGATAAAATTAAATCAAAACAAAAGTGATTAATATTTAGAAAACACATACCATGGTTATGGTCAAATCTTGAGATCAAAATTGTATATCGTTAAAGATGGTGGCAAATTGACAGATCAAATATAATTGTGGCGGCTGCGTATTGTTTTTAGGGTTTAGGCAGACAAATAAGATGGTTGTGTATGTTTTTTTATGTGTGAGATGATACAGCTTTTATTAGATAGGAACCATTTTAGTGGGACCCACAAATTTTCAACCATGCTAGTTTTTCAACTTTCAACCAAGTTGATTTTCTCTTTATAAAGGAGTTAAGATTAAGGTCTCCAAGGGAAAAGAATCATTGATTTCTTTGGTCGGATGATCCCCTTGGTAAGGATCCTCAAGTCTGCTGAGATGGTCCGCGGGTAGGTTTTTTGCTCCTTTTTTATCGCGAATTTCGATTTTAAATTCCTGGAGCAGCAAAACCCAGCGAAGAAGTCTTGGTTTGGAATCTTGCTTTGTCAACAAGTACTTCAACGCGGAATGATCGGTATACACAATTGTGGTGGAAAGGACAAGATAGGGGCGGAATTTTTCAAAAGCATAGACAACAGCTAAAAGCTCTTTTTCGGTTGTCGTATAATGCAATTGTGCCCCAGTCATTGTCTTGCTAGCGTAATGGATCGGTTGGAAGTGTTTGTTCACTCTTTGTCCAAGAACCGCTCCAATAGCAAAATCACTAGCATCGCACATCAACTCAAAGGGAAGCTCCCAATTAGGGGTAACCAAGACGGGTGCCTTAGTTAGCTTATCCTTAAGCGAGTTGAAGGCTTCAAGACACTCTTTGGAGAAGATAAAAGGAGTATCTTTTTCCAAGAGGTGGGTCATCGGGCGAGCGATTTGAGAAAAATCTTTGATGAATCGACGGTAGAAGCCCGCATGACCCAGGAAACTTCTCACACCCTTCACGGTTGAAGGTGGAGGCAACTTTGCGATAACATCGACTTTAGCACGGTCTACTTCAAGACCGGATTTCGAGATCTTATGTCCAAGCACGACGCCTTCTTTTACCATAAAATGGCATTTTTCCCAATTCAGAACTAGGCGAGTGTCTTCGCACCGCTTGAGCATACGTTCCAAATTGGCAAGGCAAGAAGAGAAAGAATCCCCGAAGACCGAGAAATCATCCATGAAGACTTCCATGGTTTGTTCAACCATGTCATGGAAGATAGCTAACATGCACCTTTGGAAAGTCCCGGGCGCATTACATAAGCCAAAAGGCATTCGTTTGTAAGCGAAAGTACCATAGGGACAAGTGAATGTAGTCTTCTCTTGATCTTGGGGATCGATGGGTATTTGGAAATAACCCGAGAAACCATCAAGAAAGCAGTAATATTCATTACCGGCTAAACGTTCAAGCATTTGGTCCATAAAAGGTAGAGGGAAATGATCCTTTCTCGTGGCATCATTGAGTTTGCGGTAGTCTATACAAACTCTCCACCCAGTAACGAGGCGAGTGGGAATCAACTCGTTGTGTTCATTGGGAACAACGGTTATTCCGCCCTTCTTGGGCACACAATGGATTGGACTAACCCATGGGGAATCCGAAATAGGGTAAATCATACCCGCATCAAGAAGTTTTAGAACCTCTGTTTTGATGACTTCATGGATTTTTGGATTCACCCTTCGTTGGCTTTGAATTGTGGGCTTAAAGTCGTCCTCCATGAGAATTTTGTGTGTGCAGAAGTGAGGATCAATTCCACGAATATCTGAAATCTTCCAAGCAATAGCCTTCTTATGATCTTTCAAAACGGCGACAAGTCGGGCTTTCTCTTCATCCTTCAAATCCTTAGCAATGATAACTGGCGACTTCTTCTCTTCTTCAAGAAATACATACTCGAGATGGGGTGGCAACTCCTTAAGTTCTAAATCCGGAGGATTTTCGACGGGAGACGTATTCGAAGTCGGAGTATCGATAGCAATGACCGTGGGAGATGGAGGGGAAGGATTGTCTTCTTTGAGGAGGTTAGCAATGAAACTGAGATCTTCATCCCAATTGGTAGTAGAATCGTCATTGTCTAAATTCACATCTCCCATGGTGGCTTCCAAATCTTTCCAAAGGAAATCACTTTCTCCAAATAGAGATAATGATGAGTCGATAGAGGAAACGGTCTCAACATTGGGAAGAGAGGTAGGAATATTTTTACAAGCATCTTTGAAATGTTCTTCACAAGCCTCATCAAGAACGTCAATACAATTAACACTCTCGTATGAATAAGGCTGTTTAGAAAGATTTCCCATGTTGAAGACTACTTTATCGTCACCCACTCTCATGATAAGCTCACCGGCTTCAACATCAATGAGAGTGCGACCGGTCCTCAAGAATGGACGACCAACAATTAGTGGCACACGGGGGTCCATCTCGTAGTCGACGACAACGAAATCAGCAGGGAAGGTGAATTTGTCGACTCCTACAATGACGTCTTCGGCTATCCCCACTGGATAAGCAACCGTACGGTTAGCTAATTCCAAAGTCATTTTTGTGGGAACTAGCTCTGGGAGAGATAATTGCTTCCAAACGCTAAGAGGCATGAGATTAATACTGGCACCTAGATCAGCTAGGGCCATGCAATTCTCTACTCCCGGGAAATTGCAAGGGATAAGAAAGCGACCCGGATCACCAAGCTTGGTTGGCAATTTCCTTAAGAGTACTGCAGAGCAATTCTCATTAAGTTGGGTGTTGGCAATATCGAGGAGCTTTTCCTTGTCGCTCAGAAGATCTTTAAACATTTTTGCATACTTGGGCATGTGAGCGAGAGCCTCAGCGAAGGAGATATTGAAATTCAGTTGTTTGAACATTTTAAGGAAATTCGAAACCTGAATATCATCCTTGCTCTTTTGCTTCTCTTTCCTCAACCTAGATGGATAAGGTATATTGGAAGAAGAGGAAGGCTTTGGGAGAATAGGATCACTCACAACCACGGGTGGAGGAGGGGTAGAAGGAAGAGGTGGAGAAATTGGGGAAGGAGAAGGATGAGGAATAGGAGCAGGTGACTCGTTCTCCTTAGTCACAATCATCGGTGGAGGTATAGGAAGCTCGGGTTCCTTGGTACCTTTACCACTTCGAGTGGTGATTGCTTTCATCTCCCCTCTTGGGTTCGCAACGGTGTTACTCGGAAGAGTACCCGAAGAAGAGGGTTGATTACCATTGAAGAAACTACCCATCATGTTTCTCAGATCATTAGTTTGGGTATCCAACGTGTTTCTCATGTCGGCTCTTAAATCATTTCCTTGCTTGACCAAGTCTGCTTTCAAATTGCGCACTTCCTCTTGGAGATTTCCCACTATCACATCATTGGTTCTCATGTAGGTTACAACCTCTTGGTGTAATGCAGTGGTGGTTTGGTTGGGAGGAGCATTGTATGCAGGTGGTTGGTAAGCAGGTTGTTGGTAGACTTGATTGTTACGTTGAGGTGGTTGTTTCTGCTTGTGAGGAGGGATGTATGGTTGTCGAGGTTGTTGTTGTTGAGGAGGGCGATTAAGGTTTTGTTGTTGGTTTGGGTTGGTAGGAGGGAAACCAGGTGGTGAAAGATAGTTGTTGGATCGATAGCTAAGCAAGTTACGATCACCTTGAGGTCTGGCTTGATAAGCAGGTTGAGGATAGGTGCCATATGCCGCATTCACATTCTCAGCAGGGTAATCTTGGGTGGCGGTACAAGTAGTGTAAGAGTGAGGACCACCGCATATTTCACAAGGTTGGCTGACAGCGTTAACTTGGGCGTTTTTAGCGTTGTTGCTGTTGTTGTTGCTGATGGTGTGGGTGACAAGCGATTCAAGAAGCGTGGTGATTTTGTCAAGTCGCTTGTCGCTGTCATTAGTGCTAGCACTAGCGACATTGGTCCAAACACACTTGGTTTGCACACGAGATTTATTCTCAATGATGTCCCAAGCAGCATTGGAAGTCTTAGCCAATAGATTACCCCCCGAGGCACTGTTCAGTGAATCTTGGTCACTCATGCTTAAACCATTATAAAAAGTATTGATTTGATGTACTTTGGTAAAACCATGTTGTGGGCATTTTCTTAAAAGATCTTTAAAGCGATCCCAAGATTCACTGAATGACTCATCGTACTTTTGTTCAAAATTTATGATTTCATTCCGCAAAGCGGTAGTACGAGAGGGTGGAAAAAAGTAATTGATAAACTTTGTTTCCAAATCCGTCCACGAGAGAATACTCTGTGGCGGTTCTTTAGCAAGCCAATGTCGGGCTTGTCCCTCTAAAGAAAAGGGAAAAAGTTGTAACCTTATAACCTCTTGTGGAACGCCATTGAACTTGACCGTGTTGGTTAATTGCAAGAATCTCTTGATGTGGTCGTGTGGATCATCAATGGTTCGTCCCAAGAATGGTTGAGCGGATACCATCTGGATAAAGCCTGATTTTAGCTCGAAATTGTTGGCGGCAATTGGTGGTATAACAATTGGATCCGTGTTGCCATCGACATGAGCTTGCAGCAATTCAATCATCGGGCGATTATCCGGAAGGGGCTCATTGTTGTTGTTATTGTTCATGTTGTTGTTGTTATTATTGTTTGGAGGTGGTACACCGGCCATGTCTAAGTGATCGAGAGGCTCGGGCTCTTGATATGACGTGGATCGAGTGCGCATACACCTGCAAAAGAACGAATAAAGAAAAATAAAGCAAAAATATTTTTGGTTTTTATGTTATTTTTTTTAATTTTTTGTATTTTTGAAAGTTTTATATTTTTTTAGGATTTTTTGAAAATTTTTATGAAAAAGTAACGTTCACGGGGAACGGATCCCAAAATCCAAGTTCTCACAAAAAACTTTTGATCGTAACGAGAAGAGCCGGCAGCGGCGCCATTTGATACAATAGATTTAGTATGCTTGAAAAGTTCGTTTTCTCGGAATCTTCTCGAATTGATCTCGGTCTTAAGTGGAATGATTGTTCTTGGTTACTAAATAAAAGGGTTTGGTTTTCTAATCTAATAAAAAGTGGAAATGAAAATTTAAATCAAAGACAATTACTTTAATTATAATTAACAAAGACTTGAATTGAAATTAAGATTAAAATTAAAATTGAAATCAAAGTTGAAATTTCAGTTAAAATATAAACGTAAGAAACAGTAAAACAGTAAAACAGACAAACAGTAACTCTAAAAGAAAAATTGATTCGGAACTTTTACCCTTGATTCGGAACTCTACTCATGCGGAACTTAATGATTCATTCGGAAGATTTTGGTTCATCCGGAACTTTGTGATTCATTCGGAAGTTGAGCTTCATTCGGAACTTTTGGTTTGGTTCGGAACTTCAAGAAAATCGGTTCGGAAGTCTAAAATTGATTCGGAAGAAATTGGTTCGGAAGTTTCCGATTCGGAACTTTAGCTTTGGTTCGGAAGTTTTTGGCTTCGTTCGGAACTTTGGCTTCGTTCGGAACTTTGGCTTCGTTCGGAAGTTTTCCTTGGTTCGGAAGTTTTTGGTTTCGTTCGGAACTTTAGCTTCGTTCGGAAGTTTTAGCTTGGTTCGGAATTTTTTAAAGGTAAACTCATTCGGAACTTTTAATTGACTCGGAACTTTTGAAAACAAAACTCATTCGGAAGTTACTGTTCACTCGTTCGGAACTTCTGGGAAACCCAGATACAGAAACAATACCGAAGAACAAGGAAACTAGTTTTAATCCAAAAATCACCAAGTTTTTCACCAAAAACTTAAATAAATCAATCACAAAGCATCTACTAACCATAAACTACAAATCCCATCAATAAAAACACAAATCCAAACAACTTTTGAAGATCAAATCAAGAAAATAAAAACTTAAAAACTTGAAGATAAAGATGATGATGAACAAGGTGAAATTGAAAGATTAAACAAGAACTTGTATTGAATGATTAATGTTTTGACAAGATAAATCAAAGATTAAAATTACAAGATGAGAAAGTTAAAGATTAAAATCACCAGTCACCCTAATGGTGATGGTGATGAAACGAAACAGGGAGAAAAAAGTGGGGAAGAAGAAAACTGAAGCTCCTCCTGGATGTGTGTGAGGGGACCCTTTATATAGGCTTGTCCTTTGGTTGGTGAGTGGGCTTTCTCCCGTTCTTCTTGTCTTTTCGTCTTTTCAGAAAAGTTTCCGTTTTCGATTCTGATTCGGGATTTGTCGTCGATTAATTTTAACTCGTCTTTTAATTTCTTCGTTTAATAGACTTGAGTTTCTTCGACTTGTGTAAATCTTCCATCTTTGGTCCTTTTCTTCGATAAATCTTCGAATAGGCCCAGTGACTTCAAATCTTTTGCATCTCTTGGACAATAGACTTTATCTTGAGTCTTTTTCTTCAGTAAAACCCGTGCAATCCCATGTTTTCTCCAATATTCATCCGGTTGGCTCTGAAAACACAATAAACACAAAAACCACGCATAATTCTAAACAAATGATATTAAATACGTATTTTGGTCTCGTTTTAGCCCGAATTAAGTGGTAAAGGGATGGGTGTTTACACACCTATCAAGCGCGACAAAAATCGTTGAGTCATGTCATTCCATGTATGAATTGAGTTTTTGGGAAGACGATCAAACCATTTTTCGGCATGATGCGATAAAGTGTGTGGGAAGAGATGTAGGCGAAGGAAATCCATAGTAACACCGGAAGTTTCATGCTTTGGGTGACGGTAATGAATTTGTCGAGGTGTTTGTTAGCATCATCACCGGGTAATTCGCGAAATGGTCAAGCGTCTTGAACTTGCTGGATCATGTGATGCTTCAACGAAAATTCAGGAGCCGTGATTTGCATCGTCGCAATCGGTCCTCCGCGTCCGTTCATTGTTGGCTGACAAAGCTCCTCCATTGTTCGTAAGTCGAGTGGGTGAACATTGTTGTTGTTGTTATTATTATTTAAATTGGGTAGAGGTGGGTTGTTATTTTTTTTTGGTAACCGTGATTTCCGACTTATTGGCCGACTAATCCACGGGGTTTGAGCCCACCGCCACACAGACTCAAACCAGGTAAAGCCCTCCCTTTTCAGGAGGTTGGCGTGGCGGTGGGTTGTTATTTTTGCTGTGCACACCAGCCATACTTCACGAGTCTCGGGCTCTGGATAAGTTGAAGATCTAGTACGCATACACCTGCAAAAGAAAAAGAAAAAGATACCAAAGAAACAAAGAATATATATGTACTTGTAAAAATAAAATCTTTTTGGTGCAAAACTTTAGAAAAGAAATGCTTTTTATGATTTTTTAATGTTTTTGTATTTTTGAATTTTTTTTAAATTTTTATGGATTTTTTTGAAAATTATTAAGCAAGGAAAATAACGTTCACGAATGAACGGATCCCAAAATCCAACGCGTCTCTCACTAAAAACCGTTAATCTTAAAGAAAAGAGCCGGCAGCGACGCCATTTAATACAAGGTTTTGCCTCGTATTAAAGTTCGTTGTTCCGATCTTTTCGAATTGATTACCGTTAATTAGTGCGTCTCAGTCGTTCTTGGTGGAAAAGAAAATGGTTTGATTATCTATTTTAAACTAAAAGTAAATATGAAAATGTCGTTGAGTAAAATTAAAGCTTTAAAAATTAAACTAAAAATTACTAGAAAAACACTTGGTAAAAACAGAGATTTCGGGAAGCGTGCAATTTTTGGAAATTAAAACGTAATGAATTTAAAACTTAAAACTTTGTAAAAACAAGAAATTAAACCCGTCGGAATGTTGCCATCGCAATCAGATCGGAATGTGATCGGAATGTCAAAGGAAGAATCACGTCGGAATGCACAAAAAGGAATGTTATCGAAATGTCACAAAAAATCACCTCAATCGGAATGTCTTAATCGGAATAATAGAAACTGAGAGCTATCAGAATGTATAAAAAGGAAGTGATCGGAATAAAGGAAAACGAGTCCTATCGGAATATGATAAAATAAAGCTATCGTAATCCAAATAGGAATCCCAATCGGAATACACAAAACCCTTTTCCGATATCCAGAGATCGGAATACTAGTGAGCTGATCGGAATAACTATCCCTAATCGGAATGTCCAATCGGAAAGGGGTTTACCCTTTTCCGGTTACTTGCACTTCGAAATAAGCCAAGTTTTTAAGCTACTCTTAACAAGCTCAAACCAAGACTTAATCAAATTAATAATAAGACGAACTAATAAGCATAAAATGAGAACTTTTCAAAACCTTAAATAAGCAAAACTTTTAAATCAAACTTTAAAAAGACTAAAACTTTAAGAAAACTTAAAACGTAAATAAGCTAAACACAAACTAAGTCAATAAACATGAAAAACTCAAAACTTAATCCGTATTAAAACTTGGAGGAGAATAAAAAGATAAAATTTTTATTCACATAAGCATAAAGATGAAACAAAATCAAAGATTATCACTAATCAAAGATTAAAATTAAAAACAAGAAAGGTAGAAGAAGATTAAGATCAAAAATAAGATTAAACTCTCAAAAGTAAAGATTTGATTCAAACAAGAAAGGAATAAAAAGATGAAGTTTTCCTAGTGAGAGAAAGTTAAACACTTTCTCTCTCTAAAAATTAAACTACTAAAAGGAAAATAATTTAGCTAACACCCTCCTAATATGTCATTAGGAGGGTATTTATAGGAGATGGGGAGGTGCATGTGCTTCCTTCTTTCTTTCTTTCTTCTCGAGTCGATTTAAATTCTTTGTCTTTCTCGACGTCGTCTCGGGATTTGTCGATATAAATTGAACCTGTCTTATAATTTTCTTTTTCTATTAGACTAGAGTTCTTCTACTTCATTAAACTTCCGTCTTTAGATTTTTTCTTCTATAAATCTTCAGAATAGGCCTTGGACTTCCGTTCTTTTTGCACTCTTGATCTTTTGACTTCGTCTTTTGTCGTTTTCTTCGATAAAAGCCCGTGATAGCCGATGTTTTCTTCCTTTTTCATATTTTTATCCTGAAACACAATAAAAACACAAACCACGCATAATTCCGACTTTTACGACATAAAATACACGTTTGGTCTTATTATTATTGGAAATAAGTGGTAAAAGGATAAGTGTTTTCACACTTATTAGAATATAGAAAGGATATTAGAAGCAGAAATAAGTCCAAAAAGGTTCATTAGAAAATGGAGAAATGATCCATTATTTATAAGAGACAAGTTCCAACGGCTATCTAAGCGCGGCTCATTAAATAGGCATGCGACTCATTATCAATTATGATCCGTGGGGACTTATGATGATCCGCGGGCTCTATAGTCCGCTCCTTTTTGTATTCTAGTGCGGAAATGCCATGTGGTGAAGATTATACCCAAAAAGGATATTCTTAGGCCGTTTGTAATATGCCAAATTTAAATTTCCATTTTCCATAAAACATTTTTTTAAAAAGAAGGTTTATTAAAAATATTTTGTCACATTTGTGTAAATGTGAGTTTTAAGGTTAATCACTTTTAATGATCGCTAAACATGTATAAGATATGTTTGTGTAAGACTTAAATGATTATTACCTTAATGATTGTGTTTGTTATATAATCCGTCTTAAGGTTATCTTTGACGATAAATGTTTTTACACTTTGTCGTGATCAAAACTAAGAAAGATTAGTTATTACAAATAATGTTTTTAGGCATCAGTTGCATTAAAAATCTACGCCGTATGTATTTTGAGATATTCACTTTTGGTGCCCTTTTCTTACGTTTTTTGATACTTTCTTGTTTTTACCTGCAAAATACAAAATAAACTTTCTTTGTTCAGTTTGGTCTTATTACTCCCATAAATGAGCAGAATTGAAGGGATATTATGGTAAAAAACATTTCAATATTTGATTTTATCAAATATCCCCCACTTGAGTTCTACTTGTCTCGAGTAGACCTATTAAAATTAGTTTCTATAAGATAGCACCTAATAAACCCAGAAAATATGAATCTACAAACATTGTCAGTTATTGATACCTAAGCGGAACACCTCACCAACTAGGAAATCCTACTCACTCTCTTCTCTCTCATCCTAGTCTATGTGTAATTTGGAGTATTCACTCAACTGCATAGTCATAGCAAGGTATCATGCATAGGCTTGGAATGTACATAATTCTACTAAAACTTAGGGATATGAGATAGCAATGGGTTTACTCACACATATTTAAGGGTTTAGTAATCTTTCCCAATTTCAGATTCTAGAAGGGCGCCTATTTCCATGTACTATAATCAAATCTATGCAAGAGACACACGTGAATGTACTTTTCCCAACTCGTACAAGCTAAAGGTAGGACTACAGGGTTGAATATGTCCTAAAGATGTACCTAAAATGTTGTAAAAGTAAAAAATACGAAACAGGTAGTCGAGGACATGTCATCACCGTTCACCATCGCTCCTTCATGAGTTTGAGCTTCAAAGTGCGAGAACTAGGTCTTCAATAATTATGGGTTTATAGTAACACCCATTCTGCATAACTGGTTGGTTTATAACACGTACCAACTAATGATCCATGATACTGTTTAAACAATACTTTTTTCATTTTTTTTCTTTCCTTTTTTATTAAAAAATCACTTCTGTAGCATGATTATTTGATAATATATATCCCTCCACTTAGGATAAACAGTGGTAATACTTAGGGGTGGTCTTCTAAGATCATATGGATATATCAATAAGCATAATTCATGAACCAATCTTAAAAAAATTATGGTTGTTAAGTAACCAATAACTCCTCCACACAGATTCGACTAAAAAGGGTGGTTTGGTGTAAAGTTGTAACGAAAACACATGGTTTAATCCTAAAGGAAAGGCTTGTGCTAGTTATACTAGTGGCATACACTTAAAATGAGTGTGACTGTTTTGAGAACAGAGGTTGACAAGTCAATGTAACAAGTCCATAAGCAATGACATACATGAAAGACATGTCAAAACATTTTTAAAATTACGATATCCCCAAGGAAATCAAGTGCCTCGACTCTATCATATTTCGTACAAGTACTAGTACAGTAGCGTCAATCACTAGTGGAGCGCAAACCGAAGATTATCCGCTACGAGAATCATATACACGAAACCGGAAAAAGTTTTAAAATATGCCATGACATAAAACTTTCAAAATAACTAGAAAAATCAAAAACAAGTTACTCATGTGGTAATTCTCCTCCTATCCCCCACTTGTTTTGTACAATGTCCCTATTGTACACCTATGACCAATAAAATATAAAGGAAATGAGTAGAATTATCACGAAAAATCTGGATTTGTTCGTCATAAAGATAGCATGCTTTAAGCAATGCTCCAAATCTGAATCTACGAGCAACATCTACTACTTTAACACATCATCCTAGTATTCGAAAACTTGGAAAAATCCCGAGAGATTCGCCCCTATACGAAGCTACAAAATTTCGCTTACTCCACTTTTCCTTTGTGCGACCAACAACATACACTTGAATATATGAATATGGTTGAAAATGTCTTGTACTTATAGCTCTCGTCTCGTCTACGACGTATGTAAAATATCTTCTTACGTCGTAGGTCTTCAAATATTTGGTTTCCAAAATTGTATAGTTTCCTACGACGTAAACCCGACAATTCCTACGTCGTATATCTTCTTTCCAAGAACTGCTTGATATATTCCTATAGATAACATCTACGTTGTACGGATTTGTTCACTCTACGTCGTTGGTTTTCGAATATTCGCAATATTTTGTCTCGACCAATTTGTCTTTACCAAGTATAAAATATACACTGTTTAAGGCGTAGATAAAATATCTACCTATGTCGTAGATAGCACGATCCTTCAATATATTAGTTATATTTAACATTTACGACATAGATAAAATGTCTATCTATATCGTAGGCTCTATGATCTACACGTCTTTCCCTTGTTGGCTCGATTTAGCATTTACGACGTAAATACTGAATCCGTCTACGCCGTAAGCTATTCGATTTCTTTCCTTTTTGGCACTAAGTCATATATGTCGTAGACCCATTCATCATCTACGATGTCTTTTGAAATATTCATTTTTGACATTTTTCTTTCGTTTTTCGTTATTTGCTTGTATTTACTTGCAAAATATTAAATAAACGTTTCTTTACATTATTTAATTTTGTTAATCTTATAAATGAGCAGAATTAAAAATATTTTGTGATTAAAAACATTTAAATATTTTAATGTTTTCATATATTAAAAGAACATATTTTTTAATACGACACCAATCCCGTTGTGAAATTAATGTCGATAGTCCGTCTTGAACTTTTAGAACTTGACACACACTGTGAACTACACCAAGTCAAACGGATTTGGTGCACACGTAAAATAATCATGTATATAATTCATTTCAAATGAGAACAAAACTGAAGTCCAATATCCCATCTCTCAATTTTTATATTTTCATGTCTAGACCGTTTAACTTTATTTTGACCGGTTCGGTACGAATGAACACGATTATATAAGTTACAAATACTTCAAAGTTTGTGTACAACCATACATACATACAACCTCAGTAAACTTTTCTTCACAAGTTCATGCAATTTATTGCCTTACTTTATGTTGCCGATAACATTAAATAAAATAATTTAATAACGCAGCCTTTTTATGACGGCTCCAAAATTCGTGACAATACACAGTACATCATTACATGTGATATGATAATACGTTGTATTTATCCAATACTTCGTGTAAACAAATATATAACAAAAACAACTTTAAGATTAAAATCTAACCGTTCAATTGTTTTTTCCTACGTGACTCAAACACGTGTCTCCTATTCCAACGTCAACTCATTTTTTCAACCATATCTTAAGACGCGCATGAATTATAGCCACGTGTCCTTAAAAAATCTTCAACCATCTATAAAACCTAAAAACCGAAAGAACAAATAACAGTTGATAACTCATTTATTCCCACCATTTTTGGCAACACTTTAAAAAAAGTTTCCTTCCTATTCAATGCAACAAAAAAGCAAAAATTTTGATCGTAACAATCGCCGGATTTTTAACTATCCAGCGGTTGTACCATGCCAAGATGTTAATCCAGTAACGCTGGTGAGTTCACTGATCGCGTTATCAAACACGATCGTAACTCACCAGCAAAAATTCTTTCCTACACAAAGGAGAAACGCTCGGGAATCGATACGACAAGTATCGATTCTCAACATGTTTTTCGTAGAAGTGATGGAGAAAAACAGTATAGCTGAATTTCCTGATTCAGCTATATTGTGTTTTTCCGAACTTCATCATTCGTTACAAAAGATATTGTTTCTCCTAGAAGATGTTACGCGAAACGGGTCTAGGGTTTACATATTGATGAAGTCTCATTTCGTAGCGACCCAGTTTTCGAATTTGATCAGATCAATTGCTACTACGCTTGATATTCTCGACTTTAAAGTATTCGATTTGTCGAGAGAAATGAAAGAATTGGTCGAAATGATTGCGAAACAAGCACGAAAAGCGAATATACAAGTTGACCATGATGACGAGTATGCTATGAAGCGTGTTATGTTGATTTTGAACCAATTCGAAAACAGGTTCGAGCCTGATTCGATTATGATTAAACGAGTACTTTATTATTTACGTATTAGTACTTGGAGTGATTGTCATAATGAAATAAAATTTCTGGATGATGAAATTTGTTCAGAGAATAATAATAAGGAACGTGATTTACATTTGTTGAGTACTTTAGCTGGTTTTATGAGGTATTGTAGAGGCGTTTTATTCGAAAATAATTTAGTCGAATTTAGCGAAAATCAATTAGTTGAAAGAGGGAATTTGGAAATCCTCAGCTGTTTAAACCCTGAGGATTTCCGTTGCCCGATTTCTTTAGAGTTAATGACTGATCCAGTGACTGTTTCCACTGGTCAGACATATGATCGTGTCTCGATACAAAAATGGTTAAAATCGGGCAATTTGATATGCCCGAAAACAGGGGAGAAACTAGCATCAACAGAGCTAGTCCCTAATGTAAACCTTAGGAAAGTTATTCAGCAATATTGTATTGATCATGGGGTCCCGATATCGAAGTTTCATAAGCAGAGTAGGGATATTTCGTCGACTATTTTACCGGGTAGTCCTGCGTCTGCTGAGGCGATTAAGTTTCTAAGTGAGTACTTGGTGAGAAGGTTACGAAATGGGACGTTGAAACAGAAGAGTAAAGCAGCTTATGAGATCAGATTGCTTGCGAAATCGAATATATACAATCGGTTTTGTTTAATCCAGGCTGGAGTGATCCCTTTATTGTTGAATCTACTTTCGTCATCTGATGCAACAGTTCAAGAAAACGCGATTGCTGGTTTGTTGAAGCTGTCGAAGCATACGAATGGGAAGAAGGTCATAATAAATAATGGTGGACTAAAGCCGATTGTTGAGGTTTTGGAAAATGGTTTGAAGCAAGATGCTAAACAGATTGCAGCTGCAACGATTTTTTACTTATCGTCTGTTCAGTCGTATCAGAAGCTTATTGGAGAAATACCAGAAGCTATTCCAGCTTTGATTGAACAGATCAAATCCGGGACTTCTTGTGGTAAAAAGAATTCTTTAGCAGCATTATTTGGGATTTTACTCTACCCACGAAACCACGAAGCCGCTCTCTTATCTGGTATAGTTCCCTTGCTATCAAGGATCATATCCACTTCAGATAAACCCGAGATAGTTACAGATTCATTAGCGGTATTAGCCACATTAGCCGAAAGCTTTGATGGGTCAAACACAATTTTGAAAGAGTCGTCTTTGGCACTTATGATCAAAACTCTCCAAACATCTCCTTCACGAGCCGCAAAAGAGTATTGCGTGTCAATCTTATTGGCTTTGTGCAACAATTTGGGGAATGAAGTGGTTGCTGTTTTGGCGAATAATTCTAATTTGATGGGTTTTTTGTACACGGTGTCGACGAGTGGAGGTTCACAGGCGGGGAAGAAAGCGCGAGCATTGATCCGTATGATGCATAGGTACCACGAAACGAGTAGCTCGAATTTGATGGCGAATTGGGATTCATCAAGAGCTGCAACAATTCATTCATGTTAGTTAAGGTCTTGGTCATATCTTATGATTCTTTTTACATTTTAGCTCGATTTTTTAAGAGCTATGATTATATTGATACACTTGTATAATAGACATAGAGACACTATAGTAGCAAAGATGATATGATACACACTTTTTTATTTGTAAATATGTAAAAAGTCCAGATACAATAAAGGATTACTGTATTTTTTATTTCATCTGCGTTGAGCATGAGAAATAGTAGTGATCAGTAGCTGTTAATAGTAATTATTTTTATAAAAATGTTTGATAACGCAGTTATAACTGTAATAGGCTCATCGCTGGTAAATAATCTTTACCACAAACAATGAGCTGCCTTTTAACAAAAACATGTCGACAGGTGTGACTTGTAAAGATATAACATTTGGTGTATTTGAAAATGACTGGTTTTGATTTTTTTTTTGGTAGACTCGATTAATATTGACAAGGTGAGTGTGATATAAGCTTTAGGAAATTACTTGTGAGAATCAAAGTTACAGATCGACATATATAAATTATTTTTAATGATTCGAAAATTATACTTTAGGTTTTTTAGGTCGTACTTCATGGTAGAGTTGGGCTTATCAATGACTTTTCTTACGTTATATAATTAATTACGTGGCATGTTTTTGGCTTGAAACAAACAGAGTCTGAATAGGCTGATAGATACTTGACTGTGACATGAAAGTTGCTAAAAATATGTCAATATTGTATTTAATTCTTAATTATCGACTTGTGTACTTTGATAAGCTATAGACGGGACGTTATAAATGTATCCTGACTTGAACGCAAAGTCTTTAATCATGAAAAGAGCTATCAATATACGAGTAGTAAATAAGATATTTTGTGAAGAGAATTGAGGGAAGTTGCAGGTTTGAGAATAATTTGGTATCACTATATGCCAGTGTTTTCAAACCCGGTCTGTCCGGCCGGATCAACCGATTGATTCGATTTCGGTCGAAAAAACGAGTTATATTAACCTAAGTTTTACATTTCTAAAACCCGATTAGATCTGACAGGTTTGGGATAACCCGGGTCAACCGGTTCTCAAGACTTGGCCGGGTTTTAATTTTTTCGGGTTTTTCAAAAAATAATATGAAAAATTTACGTATTTGTGACAGAATTTTATTTTTACATATTATATTGTTTGGTAAACAACTTATATCTTTAATATACGAAAGTTTTTATAATTTTTATGTATAATTTTTGTTAATTATTAAACAAATGAAAAAAAATATTTTTTTTATAAAACCGGGGTTGACCCGGTTCGACCCGGGTTGACCCGGACCCGGTGACTTGACCGGGTCGATTTTAGACCCGGGTTTCAAAACATTGCTATATGCAATTAGACTGGTCGGAACGATACTGGTCGATAGTTGGTCGACCGATTTAGCAGTCGGTCGGCCTCGTTGCGGTGATCGACTGAAATCGGTCGTTGGCTACGAAACGATCCGCCCCTTGACCGTTTTAAAGAAAAAAAAATCGCTCTCTTTCTTCATTTGTTATTTACCGTTAGCTTTAAACCAAAAACTTCTTAGTCTTAAATTTAACATTGTGCACGGTTCGGTTTGAGTCAGGTTTAGGCTAAAACCAAAATCGAACTGTAATATTCTGTTTTTATAAAATGAAAAACCAAATCCATTCGGTTTTGGACGGTTAGATTTTTTCGGTTTCTAGTCGGTTTGGGTTTGAATTTTTGGTTTTTCCGCGTTTATATCTAGTTGCGATCAATTTAGGTTAACTAAACTTGTTTTACGTAGAAATTTGATTTATTTTTTAGTTTTTTGTCGATGTAAGCATAATAGTAATGTTTATCCAACATTTCTAGAAGTACACACATAAGTGCGATACACACATACAAGTGAACGTACTCATGAACTATCACATATAAAATGATATAATGTCATCTAAACAAACGTACATAACAAACACATATATAAATATTAAGATTAATATATTACTACTACTTCACTCGCAAAATGATATTAATTTAAATTTAAAATATAGATTTGTTATTTAATTATTTATATTATATAATATATATATTTTAAATAATAAATGGTTTGGTTCGTTTCGGTTTTTACGGTTCGATTTTTGAATGAAAACCGCAACCGAACCGAAAATTTTGGTTTTTGAAAAAGTAAAAATCGAATCATCGGTTTTTTGTTTTGGTCGGTTTTTTCGGTTTGATTTTTTCGGTATCGAGTTTTTCGGATTTTTTGCTCACCTATAATAAAACCCCCATTTATACAACTATTTTTCACACACATTAAAATAACACTTCTCCAAATTACATTTTTGTATGAATTATTTTTTGCCAACTCTTCGACGACGAGGATGAAGTTACTAGTGAGCTTGGGGTAAATTTACTGTTTGTTAGGCATACAAATATGTTGGCTGTCATTAGAGGTTTAGTACATAATTGTGACTTTTAGACAATCAAAATGCTTGGATATTACATATTTGTACTCATTCACCTAGAAATCAATCTTATTAGCTCATGTTAAGTTAAATTGAGTTAAATATCTCATTTGACAAAAATTTAATGTGACCACTTAAGAATCAGAGATAAAACATTATTTTAATAAAAGGAGGTCTTACGGTTTATGTTTTATATACGTTTTCATATACTTTCATTGTACGCAAGTTTCATTAATTGGTTTATATTGTTTTTAGTATTGTTCTTGAGTCTAAGTGTTAATTTCGCATAACACTTAGATTGTTATTAATACAAAATTTCTTTACATATTACTCTTGATTTATCTCGATAATACAAAGCTAATCGATCTAAGTTTGGGATCAACAAAGTTTGGCTTGTCTTGAAATTAAACATTTTAAAGATGAAATATGTGTGCATCATGAAAAATAAAGATAAAATTATATCTTTATATGGATACATGTTTATGAAGTCACATGATGTTGTAATGATTCTCTTGAGTTATAGAGATGATGATCACAATAACGATTTAGATATGTCATACTAAAATGTGCATTTTTTGCTAAGGGTCATACTTAGTGCTGGAAATGAATAACTTGCAAAGTTTAATGATAACCTTTAATGAAATGTATGACATGAATATGCAACCGATATGTGTAAAGAGTGTTGTTCATGTGATTTTATCAAGACACTTTGATGTGCATTTCAGTGACTCGATGAGCTTAAGTGATATGATCATTAGGGGAGAGAATATACGCGTTGCACTCTTTTTCCCTTGACCATGGTTTTGTCCCCACGGGCTTTTCTGGCAAGGTTTTTAACGAGGCAACATTCCTGAGCGTATAAAGGAGTTATGTACTCTTTTTCCTTCATTAGATTTTTGCCCCACTGGGTTTTATCTAATAAGGTTTTTAACGAGGCATAATCCTAGATGGACATCCAAGGGAGAGTGTTATGAGTAAATATGGAATGAATGTCCATATCTTTTATTATCTGCAGTTATTAATATTTCACTTTTTAAGTTCGTTTTTCTCTCGGTGTCTTTACGAATTGATTAATCGATATCAATTAAGTCACGCAATTATTTTTGGTTAGGATCCAGTTTTTGTTCAGTGGGTCGGTTCCATGAATACCTGCTTGTTTATCATGATGAATACATCGCCAGCAGGATTGGTTTCCATTTATTTGTGGTGTTACCTCTGCTCCAAATATTCCCCCAAAAGACAGTGTGTACCATGTGTCGAACTCTACACCGTATTGCGCTTCGCATTATGAAATTTCCCGCATGTTCGCAAACCATGGGGTAGATGAGTCTTCTTTGGAATTCACTACACCAAGTGTCTCGAGAGGAAATGTTTTAGTGATTTTCTTGTTCTCGTGGACACTTTGGTGAGGATCGTCCAAACGAGAGAGATGATCGGCCGCAAGATTCTCGACTCCTTTTTTTGTCAAGTATGGTGGCAACAAATTCTTGTAGGAGGAGAATCGAACGAAGTAATCTCGGCTTTGTGTCATGTTTACAGAAGAGAAACTTGATAGCCGAATGATCCGTATACACTATGCTCTTTGTCAAAATGAGATAAGGTCGGAATTTCTCAAAAGCATACTGTTAGACTTACTTTTTGGTAAGCTGGCGCCTTTCACATGAGTTGGAATAGACTTATATCCATTTGCTAAACGTAGGGACTAATTATGTAAAGGATAGAAAGTCTAGTCATGTTAGTCCTATAAATACCCCCATGACTCTCCATGGGGGTGTGGAAGTTTGTTTATTTTTTCCTTGTTTTCTTTCACTTGAAATAAAACACATAACATTCCTTCACCTCTCTCTAACTTTCTCTCTCTAGAACTAATCATGTCCATCATGTTCTTTGATCATCCCCGACCCCCCGAACCAAGGTGGTTTTTGATGCTTGTCAATTGGTATCAGAGCTAACCGGGGGTGTTTTGTATCCGTGTGTTTGTGTCATGTTATCAGATTCGTTCTAATGGTTGGTGTTCGTGTTTGTGATGGTTGATTCGTGTTTGTGATGGTTGATTCGTAGTTTTTTCCTAAAAGCTCATTCGTATCAATTTTATATCCGTTTTTATCAAGTTGTTTTTAGTTCTCTTTACTTTAAGAGTTCTGTTGTCCTATACTTTTCCTTTTGTCTCGTTCCATAAAATTTCTTTACTATTTAGATGGGTGTCCGTGTCAGCTTAACATCTTTTTCTGGCAGTCATCTAAAAAATCTGGGTATTGGTGTTTTTCTTACTTTCGACGATGAACAGATCTAATTTTTGGGAAAAGGACAAAAAGGTCAAGATCCAGTTTTTTCTGTACATAAGCCAATGGTTTCGATTTCCAAATTTTTGCGGAATCCTACATTCCAAGATTTTGCAGAATTCTTTGCTTCACCACTTTGCGGAATCGAACATGTTCTGAAGTTGCGGAATCGAACCATCTCTACGTTGCGGAATCGAATGTTATCATAATTGCGGGATCATGGTTGCGAAATCATGGTTGCGGAATTATGGTTGCGAAAACATGGGTTGCGGAATCTTGGTTGCGAAATCATGGGTTGCGGAATCTTGGTTGTGAAATCATGGGTTGCGGAATCTTGGTTGCGAGATCATGCTTGCAGTATTCCATGGTTGCGAAATCGAATGTGAAAAGGATTGATAAGATAAAAATGTTGAGGAATCATGCCATCTATATCAACATACCAACCAGACTTTATGCAATATAGTTAAATCCAAAACCAATCTTGTTTCACAACATACCAACCAGTAACTCACAAAACCGACTAACACCAATCTTTTATCAACACCGTTAATCATCACAGCCTTATCACTCCATTATCAACACCTCATATCTAATCCTAACCCCATCGTCCCCTAAACCCTTCTAATCATAGACTCGAAAACATTCAACTTCAAGATCTCAGTTTAGTTTACACGATTTTTTTATCTTTTAAAAGGATTTTTTTTCGTGTAACTTCTCATCACAGATTCGTATAGGGTGTTTACCCGTTTTAATATACGAGACATGTTAAGGATTGAGTATAACAAGTATGTTAGACTCAGTCTTCCTCTCGTGTTTTATCACCCGTCATGAAACAATCAAAAACTAAAGGTTCTCAAGTTTTGTTAAACGTTTGTTTTTCTAAATCTATAAAAAGATTTTTTTACGGTTAACATATAACCATCATTGAAAAAAAAATATCGACTCATGCTCAAACATACCTACCCGAGACCATGTTTCATGATCTTGTAGCCAAAGTTCTTGATTGGGTCGAATGGATGTTGTTATGATCATTTCTTGAACGGTGGTTTTTGTGGTTCGAGTTTCTGGGATGTGCAAATCATGGGTGATTGTTTGATTTTCGATATGATTTCTGATTAGCCAGGAGGTTTTTGATTTTGGGATTTGCTTAAGTTTCTATGGTGTTGATGATCTGCGAATGAGATGAATTAGATGAAATAGGATAGAAAAAATAGATTGATCTGTGTTTCTCAAAGATGGGGCGGATACTACAAGAATGGAAGAGATAATATTGATAAGGGGAGGCGGAGGTTACGAGTGATGAATATGGGTTTGGTCTGATTTGGTTTTATGTGACAAGATTGCATGTGTTTATATCCCCTTGATATTCGGTAAGTGGACTACACGTGGTCATCTAGTATGGAGGGGTTTATGAAAGATATTTCGTCGCTCAAACGTGGTCCTTCTTGAATACTGTGGTCATATAATATTTAGTGGGCTTCAAAGTATTTAAAGAAGAATACTTGTGACTTGTGAGGTGTAGTGGGCCGACTAACAATTAGCATACAGTGGGCTTCATCAAAGGTTTACCAATTAGCATACAATGGGCCGATTATATATCCGAATGCTTGCAAAACTAATCATGTCGGATTTGAGTTACGGGATTATTGGATTGAGCCAGGTATTTTCGAAAGAACCAAATGATAAAATTGTTGTCGAGTTAAAGGCTTATGTGACAGGATTTTATTATTTTGGCAGGCCGTTTAAACAGTAACATTCTGGCCGGATATCCGTTTTCGCTCATAACACTTCTTCACGAACTACAAACACAACAAACACAACAACGCGATACATTACACTAAAACGATCCTTATCAAAAATTCACCTAAATTCCTAATGGCTATTACGGTTTATGTGATTACGAAGATGATTCGATGCTACTTATTTGAGGTTGAAGTGAGATTTTTCAGAGGCGTCCTTATTTTATATTTAAAGGAATACTTACGACTTTATAAGATAACTTGTTCGAGCATATACGGTTATGAATAAGACTTGAAGTATCTAGTTTCCATTGTCAAGGGGAGGATGGACGACGACATGGGTAACTATCATTTTTTGGGAGCTTCGTTGGGGTTCTCAGTGTCACACGCACTTGCAGTTGTGGATTTCTTCAAGAGATGTAGTACCTTTTCATATACCGCCTGTTTTGGTATAGGGTACTTTAGAGAGGTTGTACCTTTTTAATACCGCCATTTGGTATGGGGTACGTTTAAGACTTCTCTGCATCGCTCTTCATTATACTATAGTGCAAGCTTAAGTTCAAGTTTGGGGAATTCAAGTTTGCATTATCGGGTTATCTTCATCAGTGGTCACTATCAATTGCCAACAGAATTGATAAGGGGATTCAGTTCGGGGTGATCTTGAGAGATTATTATTTAGAGAGATATCGTTGACATCTTCTCACATAGTAATAGTTACTAAGTAAGCTGTTCCAGTTGGCATACCACGTACACACACGAAGGATGATTCCCTTAATAGGTATCATCCTGGAGGTAGAAATGTGTACATGCGGGGTCACTTGACTTTGGTGTTACCGTTTCTACATAAAGGGATAAGTTGTCTACATTCGGGACTTAAATGACTTTGATGTGGCATATTTATATCATCACTGTCCTGTCAGGAGAAATGTGCATTTCCGGGACTTAATTGACTCTGGTGCTACAATTTGGCTTCATGTTCGGGATAGAGTGCGTACTTCTGGTTATCTATCATAGAATCAAGACTGGGATTGCTTCAATTTGTGAGAAAATGTTGATGACATTATCACCTCCCACAGAATTCCTCTAAAGGATCTGTTTGGGAGGGAGGAGTCTTTACTGCTTGTTTTATGAAAGGCCTTCTAGTTGGGAGGGAGTAAAACTCAACTAGATTCTACAATGCTGAAGAAATAGAGCTGGAGTATTCAAGAAGATGAAGGTCGCTGAAGACTGTCTCAAGGAATGCTGGAATTCAAGCTTATCATTTTTCTTTATTTTTGCTTGTAGGACTCATTGTAACCAACTCACGTGAGTCACCATCTTGGAGGGAGATTGTTAGACTTACTTTTTGGTAAGCTGGCGCCTTTCACGTGAGTTGGATTAGACTTATATCCATTTGCTATACGCAGGGACTAATTATTGATAGGTGTGTAAACACCCATCCTTTTTACCACTTAACTACAATAATAACCGAGCCAAAACGTGTAATTTATGTCGTAAATGTCGGAATTATGCGTGGTTTGTGTTTTTGTTGTGATTTAGGACGAAATTGTAAAAAGGGGAGAAAACACGGGCATTCACGAGCTTTTATCGAAGAAAAAGACAAAAGGCGAAGTCAAAAAATCAAGAGTGCAAAAAGAACGGAAGTCCAAAACCAATTCTGAAGATTTATCGAAGAAAAAGTCAAAAGACGGAAGTTTACTTAAAGCCGAAGAACTCAAGTCTAATTTATTGAAGAATTACAAGACGAGTTTAAAGAAATCCCGAGACAAAGTCGTTAAAGTCAAAAGATTAAGAAGACAAGGACTTAATCATGCAATTAAGGAAAGAAGAAAGAGGGGAGGAAGCTTCCTAAGAACCTCCCTAATCTCTCCTATAAATAGGATTCATTTCATTCCATTTGTTTTTGTTGGCTAAGTGTGACAATTAGTCTTCCACCTTTTAATTACTTGTTCTTTAAATACATGTCAATTTAAATACATTGTCTTGTACCTTAAATACCTTTAATTTCAAGTAAGTTTCTTTTTAATTCTTGTCAATCTTTACTTTTTCTTGTTAATCTCCTATCTACCTTTCTTGTTTGATCTTAATCTTTATGCTTTATTGTTCATGTTTATGTTCTTGAGTTTTATTTGATTTAATTAAGTGGGTTTTGATTATTTTGATTAGTATTGTTAGTTTTATTGTTTGTTTATGATTAGTAGATGTTATTTGGTTAGTCTTGCTTAATCTTTTGGTTTAATTTGATTATTTTTGGTTAGATTCGTGTTATTCTTTTCCCCCTTGTTCTTCGCTGTTAATCTGTTTCCCAGGTACATTCTGGATCAACAAGTTCATTCCGAATCAAGGAATTGTGTTGTGATTGTTTCGAACCAAAGATTTGTTCAGTGAAAGTTCCGAATCAGTGGAAGTTCATTCGGAATAGGTTCATTCGGAACATTCCGAACGAAGGCTTCATTCGGAACATTCCGGATCAGTGGAAGTTCCGAGTCAAGGGAAAGTATTCCGGATCAGCGAGTTCATTCGGAACATTTCGAGTGAAGGAGTTTATTCGGAACATTCCGAATCAAGACATTGTTCCGGATCAGCAAAACATTCCGAACGAAGGATTTTGGGGATTGTTCATTCGGAACATCAATTGTTCCGAATCAAAGAGTTTATTCGGAACATATTCCGAATCAAGATGTGTTTTCCGAATCAAGGTCTTCAATCGGAATTTATTCCGAATCAAGGGTCTTTTATTCGGAACATCAAATACTCCGGATCAGCAAACATTCCGAACCAAGCCATATATTCCGAATCAGTGGAAGTTCCGAATCAAGCTAACATTCCGAGTGAAGGATTTATTCCGGATAAGTGACATATTCCGAATAAAGAATTTATTCCGGATCAAGGTTTTATTCCGGGTGAACATTTTATTCCGAATCAAGGTTTTGGTAAATATTCCGAGTGAAGAACAATTATTCCGAACGAAGGTGACATTCCGAACGAATGATTATTCCGAACGAAGGTGTATTCCGGATGAGCTGTTTTCAGGTTCTTTTTAGTTTCAGTTTTTAAGTTTTAATTTTTAAGCTTTACTTTTCCCGCCTTTTTCCTTAGTCGCACTTTAAGTTTACTTGCCTTAGATTTATTTTAAGCCTTGCCTTAGTTTAAGTTTTATTTGCGTTTTAAGTTTGCCTTTAGGATAGTTTTAAGTTTGCGTTATTTACTTTAATTGCTATCTACTTTTCGTCAAGCTTTTAAATTCCCGTTATTTATTTTAAATTAGATTTAGATTTAAATTAACGTCATTTTTATTTACGTCTTGCACATTTAATTTACTACAACGACACAACTATTTGTTTCACCAACGAACGACTGAGTCGCACATTAATTCATTTTTCAATTCGAAAAGACTGGAACAACGATATTTTCTTACTAGGTAAAAACCTTGTATTAAATGGCGCCGCTGCCGGCTCTTTTCGTAAAGATTAACGGTTTTCTGTGAGAGACGCGTTGCTTTTTGGGATCCGTTCATTCGTGAGCGTTATTTTCTTGCTTAAAAAAAAATTTCAAAAAATCCATAAAAATTAAAAAATTGTTAAAAATCCATAAAAATAAAAAATTTTCAAAAATCCAAAAAGATTTTATTTTTTATCTTTATAGTGTATATATATTCTCTTTGTGTTTGGTATTGTTTTCTTTTGCTTTCGCAGGTGTATGCGTACTAGATCTTCTAATTATCAAGAGCCCGAGACTCGAGAAGATTTAGGTATGGCAGGTGTGAACAACAACAATAATCCACCGCACCTCAATAATAACAACAATGTTCTTCCACAGCCCGATCTTCGGACAATGGAGGAGCTTTGTCAACCCACCATGTTTGGACGAGGAGGACCGATTGCGCCGATGCAAATCACGGCTCCTGAGTTTTCGTTGAAGCACCACATGATTCAGCAAGTGCAAACTAATCCATTCCGAGGAATGCCTGATGATGATGCCAACAAACACCTCGACAAGTTCATTACAATCACCCAAAGCATGAAGTTGCCTGGTGCCACAATGGATGTTCTTTTCCTTCAACTCTTTCCACATACTTTATCACACCACGCCGAGAAATGGTTTGATCGTCTCCCGAAGAATTTAATTCATACTTGGGATGACATGACTCAACGCTTTTTGTCGCGCTACTTTCCACCATCCATGGTCACGAGCCTTCGCAATCAAATCAGCGGTTTCATGCAAGGACCCGATGAATCTCTTTTTGATGCTTGGGAAAGATATAATGTTTTGATCGATCGTTGTCCAAACCACAACATGCTCCCTGTGACCTTAATTGATACTTTCTACAACGGATTGACTTTTCGAGATCGTAATACGATTAATGTAGCCGCCGGTGGCACATTTATGAAAAGGAGACCCGAGGAGTGTAGAGAGCTTATTGAAAACATGACTACTCATCACAAAAACTGGGATTCCTCCGCTTCTTCAACGAACAACCCGAGAGTCAATGTTTCTTCTACTTCAGCAAACCCCGACATGACCGAATTCACCCGCATGATGACCGAAATGAACAAAAATATCTTGCTTCTCGCTACAAACCAACAACAAGTTAAAGTGGTAGCCAATCCTTGTGAGACATGCGGCGGTCCACACTCATACATTGATTGTCCTTCTACTCAAGGAAATCCGGAAAACGTGTATGCGGCTTATGGTAATTATTCACCGGAAAATTACCAAGCCCGACCTCAAGGGGATCGAAATTTGCTGAGTTACCAATCTAACAACTACCTTTCACCCGGTTTTTCTCCTCAAAACCAAAACCCCAACAACAACTACACTAGAAGCAACCGAATCCCACCTCAAGCTTCTAACCCTTATCACCCACCCGCTCAACAAGCCCCACCCATCAATCAAGATGTTGAAGCTTTAATGCGAACCCAAGGAGAGCAAATCAAGAATCTACAAAGCCAAATTATCAATTTAAAAGGGGATATCACCAAGCAAGGGAATGACATTCGATCCGAGCTTCGAGATAATATACAATCCTCCTTCAGCAATCAAACGAATGATTTAAAGAATATGCTGGCTAGTTTCTTGCCTACCATTCAACCTTCTACTTCGAGTTCTCTACCTTCAAACACCATCACCAATCCGCGAGCGAATGTGAGTGCTATTACTACCCGTAGTGGAGTTACTTTAGTAGGACCACCTATCCTGCCCCCATCATCTACACCTCCTCCACCACCATTTATCCCTACTCCTCCCAAACCTAGTATTAGTACACCATTACCGTCTCTGCCTCATCATGACGATGTACCCAAGAAGAACTCTTCAACATCTCAACCTTTACCTGCTACACCTACACCTTCACCACCCAAACCCAATATTCCTTATCCATCTCGCTTAGGCAAGGCCAAAATGCACACCAAGGATGACATTCAAGTGTCAAACTATTTGAAGAAATTTTCGGAAATGACCGTCACTTTTCCCCTTGTCGAAGCTCTAGCACAAATGCCCAAATTTGTTAAGATGTTTAAGGAATTGCTTAGCAAAAAGGAGAAGATGGCCGAGTTTTTTAATACTCGATTAAATGAAAATTGTTCTGCCGTCCTTCTTAAAGAACTTCTGGAGAAACTTGGAGATCCCGGTCGTTTTGTGCTTCCTTGTACTTTTAACCAAACCGACAAATTTACTGCCTTAGCCGATCTCGGGGCAAGTATAAACTTGATGCCTTTAAGTTTTTGGAAAAAGTTATCATTGCCCGACCTTACACCCACCAAAATGACTCTTGAGCTAGTCAATCGCACTCTCGCTTACCCCGTTGGTATTGCCGAAGATGTGTTCATTAAAGTTGGCACATTCACTTTTCCGGTCGACTTCGTCGTTGTTGATTATGAAATGGACCCTCGCATTCCGTTAATACTTGGGCGCCCATTTTTGAGACCAGTAGAGCTTTAATTGATGTGGATAAATGTGAGCTCATCTTAAGAGTCGGGGATGATGCACAAGTGTTTGAAATGGGGAAGCTTCCAAGCAAATCCTTTGGAAGAGAATCCGTGAATATGATTAATGTGCTCGATGATTTTGTCATCTACAACAATCCTCTATTCGATTCGTGCATTGATAATCCACTTTTTCAAGATGATGTGGATGATTCTCTCTCCAATTTGGAACCTTCACCCATATATGATTCTCCATCGATTTTTGATGCTTATGATGATGATTCTAGCTTCGATGGAGATGATTATGATGATTTTACTTCCGAGTATCCCGACATGCCCACTTATGATGATTTTGATGAGGCCGATACTCTTTCGAGTGATTCTTCTCATGATGAAGATCCTCCGCTATCCATGCTTAATCCTACTTTGGATGACTACTCATTTGAGGAAGACTTCTCTACTTTTCTTAATACTTACTTCCCTCATGAGAGTGATGCTCCTCCTTTAGACTTTGATGATTATCGTCTTGATCCTACTTCGGATTTGAAGAAAATTCTTTCAAAGGAGAAGCAACCGGATGACACCAACATCCGCAGCACGTATGTTTTGACACCTCTTTGTCCACCTTCTGAGGACGAGGTTGTGCATTTTCTTCGCGGATCATCTTCAAATTCTGCTGAGCCTGAGTGCTATTTTCCCCTAAAGGAAAATGTGTTCGACCCCGGTATCGATATTCTTAAGCCATCTCAGTATCCATCTGATGAAATAAAAGGAAATATTTTTGGAACTTATGGAAATCTGCTTGCACCTCTTCACCCTTGCTCCCACCGTGCTCCATCTTTGCTTAAGGGAACCTTGCCTACTCTTCTTTGGCTTGCCTTGTTCGCCTTAAGCTTGTGCTATTTGATGGACGAAAACTATGTCTTTGATCCCGGTGGATATGTTTCATGCTTCTTCCTATGCTAATCAAGGTCGAGTCAGGCTCACGACTCGGTGAACAAAAATCAAGCGCTTCTTGGGAGGCAACCCATGTATCTATCTTTTAGCTATCTATACCATAAGTGTAGGGGAGACCCGTTGGTGTTTGCTATTTCCTCTCTTCTAATATTCAGGGATTCGAGCACTCAATGATCCACTCATGATGATTTTTGACGACCCGTGATTCCGTGTTTCCCGTCTTCCCGGTTCTATCCTAAACTCTTTTCGATTCACTATTTTATATTTTTCCATATTAAAATAGGAATCTCGTTAGTTGTCTTTTCCTTAGCGAGATTTAAACAACGTGTACAATGTCCTAAGTGTAGGGGAGTTTACTCCCACATGCTTAAACATTGAGGACAATGTTTATATTAAGTGTAGGGGGGACTTCTATCGAAGTTAAGTGGCCTTTTCCTTGTATTTGTCCTCATTTTAACCGGAAAATCAATTTTTTGACATTTTTCAAAATTTTTGATCTATTTTGGCCTATTAGTTTTTCCCTTTGTATAGTTACTTTCTTTCTTTACTAGAATAAATATTTAATAAAGTGGTTTTAATTTTCAAATGTTGTGAATCTTTTTGAGTCAACCCGAGTTTACTTATCTAAGTTCACTCTAGCTAGTATCCTTAACGTGTTTAAGTCAAGTTTTGCTAGGCTTTTATATAGGGAGCTATAAAACACGAAAGTCTTAACTCTCACGGGTTAAGAACAAGAACTTTTCGCAAGTTCCTATAATTGATCCTAGAGAGTCATTTATCAAGAGAACTTTAAAATGCGATTTCTAAACTTGAAAAAGTCTAAGAGTTTGCAAGATCCTATAGATGACTCGAAAACCCAAAACTTTGATTTAATAGGCTAAGCATCCACGAGTCTCATTCCTTGAGATTTTAAACTGTGTAGAACGAGAGATGATAGAGTCAATTATAAGTTTGGTATTCTTTCGTGAGTTTATGTGAGTTAATTATAAGCCTATTCTCCCATCGCTTGCTAATAAATTTATCTGCAATAAATAAGGTTGTACGATTTGAAAAGTTACTTAGCTTCTAGCCCAAGATCGTTTAAAAGTTGCTCGGTATGGATTAGAGTTCATAGACAAGGCATTACTTATTGAAGCGGGATGCGAAGATTGGCGAGTCCAAAAAGGTCCTAACAAGACATGAGGGATACATTTTGTTGCTAAAGATCCAAAAGTGATGTAAAGAATCATTTATCAAAAGTCAATATGAAGGATCGAGACA
Source organism: Glebionis coronaria (assembly GCA_025667525.1). Taxonomy (NCBI): domain Eukaryota; kingdom Viridiplantae; phylum Streptophyta; class Magnoliopsida; order Asterales; family Asteraceae; genus Glebionis; species Glebionis coronaria. The sequence continues at coordinate 92,708,132 of CM046879.1, read as the reverse complement.
CACGACGAAAAGCAAATACTCCCGTAAAGATCATGGAGAAGTCTATCCAAAAAGGCCCTAACAAGGTATGAGGATAAATAGATCCAAGTCCAAAAAGGAGGCGGATCGTTGTATATCAAAATCCCAAATAAAGATTGGAGAAAAATGAAGAAGTCGTGGTCCAAGTTTGAAGAATGTCTCAAAACTTCAAGTGAAGAAATTCCTATTATGAGAAGAGAAGACCATTATTTCATGAACGTCTCTCAAGATTTGAAGCATGAAGTCGCTGCCAAATATCGGTCCGAGAAAGGTCACAAATCGCGAAGCGAGTTATGCCAAGATATGAACTTTATGAGGTCCCGAGAAGCAGTTTTAAAAGATTTTGTCCTTTAGCTAACTATTGATTAAATCATCCCACTTTATTTTCAGCCTAATAACTATCGAAATAAGACAACAATGCATCCTCGTGATCATTCAAGACAACAATAAAATATAAGAGATACACCTAGGAATAAGGGAGTCTAAGTGAATAATTGGACCACATGAGTTCGTGTTGGTTTGCTAACTTATAATAACAATGATCTCGTTTTTAAGCTTGGTTTGGAGAATGTGAAAAATTGAGGATGATGATTATTCGTGACATTTCCAAAACCCGAAGGTATGTTTTTGATTTCTTTACTTTCTTCCTTTGAATGTTTATAATTTTCTATCTCTTTAATAAAGGCCAACGTGGATTGATTATGATGAAAAGTGTAATCATGCTTTGTAACTAATGCATTGCATGAGGACATTGCAATGGTCAAGTGTAGGGATTTGATAGGTGTGTAAACACCCATCCTTTTTACCACTTAACTACAATAATAACCGAGCCAAAACGTGTATTTTATGTCGTAAATGTCGGAATTATGCGTGGTTTGTGTTTTTGTTGTGATTTAGGACAAAATTGTGAAAAGGGGAGAAAACACGGGCATTCACGAGCTTTTATCGAAGAAAAAGACAAAAGACGAAGTCAAGAAATCAAGAGTGCAAAAAGAACGGAAGTCCAAGACCAATTCTGAAGATTTATCGAAGAAAAAGTCAAAAGACGGAAGTTTACTTAAAGCCGAAGAACTCAAGTCTAATTTATTGAAGAATTACAAGACGAGTTTAAAGAAATCCCGAGACAAAGTCGTTAAAGTCAAAAGATTAAGAAGACAAGGACTTAATCATGCAATTAAGGAAAGAAGAAAGAGGGGAGGAAGCTTCCTAAGCACCTCCCTAATCTCTCCTATAAATAGGATTCATTTTCATTCCATTTGTTTTTGTTGGCTAAGTGTGACAATTAGTCTTCTACCTTTTAATTATTTGTTCTTTAAATACATGTCAATTTAAATACATTGTCTTGTACCTTAAATACCTTTAATTTCAAGTAAGTTTCTTTTTAATTCTTGTCAATCTTTACTTTTTCTTGTTAATCTCTTATCTACCTTTCTTGTTTGATCTTAATCTTTATGCTTTATTGTTCATGTTTATGTTCTTGAGTTTTATTTGATTTAATTAAGTGGGTTTTGATTATTTTGATTAGTATTGTTAGTTTGATTGTTTTGGATTGTTTGTTTATGATTAGTAGATGTTATTTGGTTAGTCTTGCTTAATCTTTTGGTTTAATTTGATTATTTTTTGTTAGATTCGTGTTATTCTTTTTCCCCTTGTTCTTCGCTGTTAATCTGTTTCCCAGGTACATTCCACATCAACAAGTTCATTCTGAATCAAGGAATTGTCTTGTGATTGTTTTGAACCAAAGATTTGTTCAATGAAAGTTCCGAATCAGTGGAAGTTCATTCGGAATAGGTTCATTCGGAACATTCCGAACGAAGGCTTTGTTGATCCCAAAGTCAGATCTTAAACCTTAATAGCTTGTTTAAGTGTTGTGATAGAGAGAAAGAATTCAATCTAACACTAGAGAAACTTTGCAAAGCGAAGTGACTAAACAAGATGCGGAATATAATGTTTAGCACAAGAACAAATATGATTGAAACGTTGAACTTTAATATATCAAAGATATACGAATACCCTAAAATGGTATTAGGGTTTACAAAACCTTAAAGTATGATAATGAAAGACAAATGAGAAAGACACACATTGCATGCTAACCTAGTGAGTCCTTTTATAGCCACAAGGACTCACGTACAAGATCACTACTAACAAACTTGGAAAGTATTAAGGAATAATAACTGAAACGCGTAAAAATCTATTCCATGTTTATCTTTGGTAGCAGGGCCTTTGACTTCAACAGGGAAACCAATCCCCCTGCCTTTGTTATTTAGCAGGGGGAACTTACTCTAGCAGGGGTACGAATAATCAACTAGCAGGGGAAACCAATAAGCATAGATTTATTCCCAACAATCCTCCCCTAAACTTGTTCTTTCCCCTAAAGACAAGTTTCTGAATAAATACTAGTTGATGAGGATGCTTACATACTTTCTGGCCAAATCTGACTATGAACCATTCTTACCAGATCATAAGCAACAGGCTTTTTAGCATCTACAATTACGTTAGCCTGTGCTAGTTTCTTCAAGGTCTCCTGAGAGAAGGGATAATACCTATGATTGAGCAAGTACACACTCACGCCTTCCATCACTACCTCATAGACCCCAAAATTTGTAAACAGCTTCCAATACAACAAATCTCCTTTATTCACTGCATCAAATATAGGATCAAATAACTCATGCTCATACATCCTGTGCATGCACTCCCAGATCACCCAATCCTTCTCCACACCATCCATGGTAGGAGGTTTTGCAGCAAACGTTTTCTTCAATATTTTCCATAGATCTTCTAAGTCTTCACTATCTAAAATTTGAAACATGACATCTAGACTTAGAAATGTCTGTGCTGTATTGTCAGACCTTGTAAGCTTCCACCAAGTCCTCCCTTTGTGTTCATAAACAACATATTCTATGATAGCAAACTTCTTTCCAAGTTCACTGGGTGAGATATCATCATTTTCCTGCAGAATTAGCTGTTTATCAATTTCATCATTTGAAGGCCTTTGAGACTCTTTAGTAACCGTGCCCACTTTCTCCATTCTCTTGAGCCTTTTGGCTGCTCTTTGTACATTAAGTACAGACTTCTCAATTTCTGGAAAACTTCCACCTGCTTGATGTAATGCCCCTGCTTGTGATGATGCACCTGCTTGGGCTGATGCACCTGCTTGTGTAGTTTCCAAAGTTGTTTCTCCAGCTTTTCTTTTCTTAGATTCCCTAGCTTTCTGTAGCATTTCACTTTGTCTCCTAAGATACTCAGCTTCCTCAGGAGTGTTGATAGTCATCCAATCCTCCACATCATACAATCTTAGGACTGGTCTGACTGCTCTTTTTATAGCTTCAAAACTCATATCTCTGAAGTCACCATCCTTCCACTTCCTATGTCTCTTAAGCAAAACTTTGTAGTGTTCAAGTTGCCCTTTCTCTGAAGTCAAATACTTCTCTCTCTGAATTTGATTTGCCCTTCTTTCCAGATACTCAGTTTGATATTTGTAAACAAGGAAAGTCAACTCATACCTGTCTTCCAAAGGAGCATTTATTAACTCCTTCTCCCATTGATCAAGAAACTCTCCCACATGAGGTACCCTGTCATCTAGTTCTCTATGCATGATCTCAACATGCTTAAGCATATCTTTGGGCCTCATCTTTTGCATTCTTTGGTCCTGCATATCCATCTCCTCTTGTTGTAGCCTGAGAGCTACTTGTGCATCATGTGCTTCTTGAGCCCTTTGCTGTTCAGGAGTTAGATGCTTGTATTTTTTCTTGGGCTGTTCCACCATGATTCCTTTTCCTTTGTCTTTTGGATCCACTGTTGGTGCTGGTTTCACTCTAGATGCAGGTTCTTTGATTGTAATCCCCTTCTGAGCTGGTTGCTTTCTGTTCTTTCTAACAAAAGTTTGAGTAATATTCTTAGCAGGGGATTGACTTACAGCAGTGGGATCAGCAATGGTAGGGGAAACTTTTGAAGCAGGGGCTTCTTCTGGATTGCCCATGGTGAGCAATGTTTGAGCAATATCTTCGGTTGCACTCCCCTTGTCACTTCCCTTATCAGCACTCCCTTTCTCCATCCCTTTCTCAACACCTGACATCTTTCCATGTACACCACCAGGATATGTATAGTACTCAGTAGACCCTTCTGTATGTGGAACTTCCTCCCCTTTGGAAGCATCCTCATCTGTTGAAATAATCAGTCTGGGCTTTCTCCTCCCCTCAAGAGTAGCAAGTCTGGTTTCCAAGTTATTGATAACCAGGCCTTGCTTTTTGACATCTTGTACCAGTTGTGCATTCTGCCTTTTCAGACTCATACACATTTTCGTCAATTCCAAATTAGTCAAAGGTTTCATACTGCTCTCAATCCTAGAAGGGAATTTCTCCCCTTTTTGGATATCATGGAGTGAGGGAGAGGACTTACTGATGGTGTCACTGTCCTGCTCACCCCTTGAGGATGAGACAGTAGTGGCAGCCAAACCCTCAGGTTGCTCCAAACCTTTGGAGACTCTCCTCTCTGCTGCTTGTGAAGATTCACCAAGTAAGGGAGACCTGGAAAACCTGGATTTAGAACGCCTTTCATGTTGTGGATCAGCAGGGGGTAACGGACTAGCAGGGTGTAGGTGTCTGGCAGGGGAATCAGAAGATTGGTGTGTAGCTGTTTGATTCTTGGCTTCTTCCCGTCTGATTTTGTCCATCATAATTGTAGTGAGTGGAATGGTTTTGCCAGAAAACAGAGGTGATGGTGCAAGGAGTGTGGTGAATAGTTTTGTGGTATGTTTGGTTGTTGAAAAATAGTTTTTGTGTTTAATTGGACCATGATCACTCATATTCAGCAGAAGTTCTATAAACCTTGGGTACATACAAAACTTTGAGTTGCTTGAAACGTTTTTAACCATTCCTTTAAAAATCATTTGAGAAAAACAATACTTCCTCCCTGTTGCAAAGCAGATCAGGGCAGAAGCCATCTCACTACCAAACTCATTAAAAGCAGTGGTTTTTGGTGACAAACATTGCAAAATTGTATGAATCAAATATTTCCAATGAGGGGCAAACTGGCCTTTAGCAAACTTACATTTTTGGTTTTTAGAGAGTTTGTACCCTAATTTAACAAGACCTGCAAAAAATTTCAGCCTCAGAAAAGTTGGTTATCCCATCCTCATCATCAAGAAGAAGATTCTCCCTAATGGAGGCAAGTGTAATCACCTTGGGATGACCATCAACTGATTTGAATTATAACCTCTCCATTCACTGTTTTGGTCATGGCTTTAGACCAGAACTGCTGAATGTGTGAGGTATAGATTCGAGGATTGATGAGAAGGGCCACTCTAAAGTATGATGACTTTAGAAAGGCCACAACATCAGCAAACTCTGTTGGTTCATCATGTAGCAAAGCGATTTGGTTATGATTAGCAGCAATTTTGAGAGTCATGATAAAGTTTGAAAATAGTTTGAAGGTTTATAAAGATGAGAGGTAGGTGGGATTAAGTCGAGGGAGAGAGATGGACCTGCTGGTGAAGGGAATTAAGTTTTTATAGGCGAATTGAAGAGCTGTAATTGGACCAAAATTTTCAAATTGCAAAAATATCAAAGATAAATCTTGATAAAAAAGTAATTTATTTGAAATAAAAAAGAAAAGATTACCAATCAGCGAAGAAAGCGCCTTAAATATCTTTTAAAAACAATAAAATATTCCCATACCAAAATTTAAGCTAGCAGGCCCAACGGCTATGAAAAGGGTAACGGTATTATCGGTCAACGGTCAAACAGGGGAATGTTATGATAGCAGGGGAATGAAAAGATGAAAACAGGGGAAACTTTCCTAGGGGTATTGGACTAGTCATGGAGAGACCAATGCTAACTAGCTCTGCTCTAATGCACACACTTGTATACACAAGATAGATACATAGAAACTCAAGAGTCCTCTATTCAGCAAAGGTCCCAATACAAAGAGTCAATACATAAGTCCCCCTACACCAGGTTAACCCAAGAAAACATGCATACCCCAGTCACCATCCCTACCTTGTCCCTTACCTATGGTTAGTCAGTCTTGGCAATGTGTGCCACACATATGTATTTGAACAGCAAGCTGTTTTAATAGAGAAATGTAAGCACTCACTACAGTGCCTCAAGGTTTCAAAGTTCTGACAAGCTTTGCAGCAAGTCCTCATTACCCTAAACCCTCACTCACCAGTGGATATGATCTAAGATCATATATGAGTATCCTAAGGATACCTTGAGTCCTAAAGGTGTGACCTAACCTCCCCTGAAACATAGAGTATATACCTGATTCACCAATGAGAATTGTATGCACCATATAAACCTCTGCATTGTTAGTCTAAAACCATATATAACCACTTTTTGTAAAAAGAACACACCCAGCTTAAGAGAAAAATTCTCTTAACAGGGGAATGAACCCCCAGCAGGGGAATCTATGTTAAAAAGCAGTGGAATAAAAAGTGATGGAAAAATGGACTAACAGGTATACAACAATAGCAGTGAAGCAACCCTGATCATACAGGACAAAATAGACATCAGTTTTTAAGGGGTAACCATTCCAATACCTGCAACCAGATACTGAAACCTCCCTACTTCAAAAGCTTTTGTTAAAAGATCAGAAACATTAAGTTCTGTATCAATTTTCTCAGGGACAATTAGTCCTTTTTCAAAACAATCTCCGATAAAGTGATGTCTAATTTCAATGTGTTTAGTCTTGCTATGAAAAACAGGGTTCTTAATAATGCAAATGGTGCTGTTGTTGTCAATGAATATCTTGGTTTTAAGAAAGTTATACCCATAATCAAGCAGTTGATTTTGCACCCAAAGTACTTGACCACAGCATGCAGCAGCTGCTACATACTCAGCTTCAGTTGTGGATGTTGCCATGATGGTCTGCTTCTTACATTGCCAAGATATAAGTCTGCTTCCCAAAAATTGGCATCCCCCTGTTGTAGATTTCCTATCATTGTTGTCACCAGCATAATCACTATCTGAATAGGCTATCAGCTCAAATGGTGACTCCTTTGGATACCAAAGTCCTAAGGTGGGATGATACTTTAGATACCTAAAAATTCTTTTCACAGCAAATAGGTGACACTCTGTTGGTGAAACCTGGTATCTTGCACATAAGCAGACTGCAAACATGATGTCAGGTTTGAAGCAGTGAGATACATAAGAGACCCAATCATAGACCTGTAGTTCCTGACATCTATAGGCTTTCCAGGACCATCTTGTTAGCCTCAAAATATTGAGTCAAACAAGAATGTTCGGTCATAGGTTTCTATTGTATTATTTATTAGAACGTTGTAATAAGTAGTTATTTAGTCGTGATTCACGGGCTTGGATTTAAACTAATTAAAGTCCAAAATACAAGCCCGGCCCAATATATGGTCCATTAAAGCCCGCATGTGGGTGGACTATATATACTACCCTCCTAGCATGTTAGGAGGGTGGATGGTCATTTGTAACAAATCTTTTCTTAATCTAATCTCACCAAGTTAATCATCACCTCTCTACTTTCTCTCACTACTTTCTCTCTCTAGGAATTCATCTCTTCTTCATCTATTTTCTTTCTCTCTTCATTGCTTAATCATCACAAATTTGGGACAACATTTGGTATCAATCGCCACGGGGTAGATTTGTGATTGATTGGTGTTATTATATTTGATTCGAATGATTTAATCCATAAATCATCTCGGATTCAAATTTTTTTTTTTTTTGTGTTTCCGTGCTTTACTTCTTCATCTACATCTTATACATAGTTGTAGTAGTGATTTGGTATATTTACTTTGGCTAAAAACACAAAATTTTTGGGTTTTTTGATCATTTTTTGGCTTAAAATCACGTATTGGTTGAGTTTTGTCCGAGAAAAGGGGGATACATTCCGATTGGTGCAATCTGAAAAGGGTTTATTGATTCAGATTGGTACATTCAGATTGGCATTCCGACTGGTACATTCAGATTGGCATTCCGACTGGTACATTCAGATTGGCATTCCGATTGGTGCATTCAGATTGGCATTCCGATTGGTGATTCAGATTGGCATTCCGATTGGTGATTCAGATTGACATTCCGATTGGTGATTCAGATTGTCATTCCGATTGGTGATTCAGATTGACATTCCGATTGGTGATTCAGATTGACATTCCGATTGGTGATTCAGATTGACATTCCGATTGGTTATTCCGATGATATTCCGATTGGTTATTCCGATAACATTCCGATTGGTTATTCCGATGATGTGTTTTGCTAAATTTTGTTTGAGTATTTTTTAGACTTAGCCACCATCTAGACTAGTTTCGGAATATCGTTTCCACGAAGATCAACAAAAAAAAAAAAAAAAAAAAAAAAAAAAAAAAAAAAAAAGAGTTAAAAATTTTTCGTCAAGTAAATTCAAATTTTTTCCATACTAGTTTTAGGACATTTCTAGCTCGATTTCAAATTTTGGCGATTACAAAATTTTTGGACTACCGTTTAAGTCGGACTGGAGAATTTATTGTCGGCCTGGAGAAAAATTGCAATTTTCGGAATTTAAACCACAACAACAATCACAACAAATCTACTTAAGATCCATATTCACTTCATCATTTCAGAGAATTTTGAGATGGATTCTACTGCAGAATATCGTGTGACGAACAACAACATCATGGTCGCGGGTAATAAAGAGAGACCACCAATGCTTGTGGCTGGTCGATATGCTCAATGGCAATCACGCTTTCTTCGCTATCTTGATACAAGACCTAATGGTGATGCCTTGAGACAATGTATTAACAATGGCCCATATGTCTTTTCTGAAATTGATGTTCCTTATACACCAGCCACAGACACATGTCCAGAAGTACCTGCAACAAAGAAAAAGGAAACTTTATCTGACCTTACACCCGAGAAACGTGCTTGGCATGATGCAGAAAAAGAAGCGATCTATATGATCCTAAGTGGAATTGGAGATGATATTTATTCCACAGTCGATGCATGTCCTACAGCACAAGAAATGTGGACGGCCATTGAACGCTTGCAACAAGGAGAGTCTCTCAACAAGCAAGATGTCAAAACAAACTTGTTTTGGAACTTTGGTAAGTTTACTGCATTGGATGGAGAATCAATTGAGTCCTATTATTCAAGATTTTACAAGATGATGAATGATATGACAAGAAACAACTTGGAAGTCTCCACCATGCAAGTCAATGTGCAATTTCTACAACAACTCCAACCAGAGTGGACACGTTTTGTCACTTTGGTGAAACAACAGAAGCAGTTAGACAAGGTAAACTATCACACTCTCTTTGATATCTTGAAACAATTTCAGCATGAAGCAAATGAGATTCGAGCTGAACGAGTTGCAAAGACGGCTAATCCACTTGCTTTATTAACTACCACTCAAAATGTCCAAGATCATCGATCTCGTGCTCCTAAGCCATACTCTAGCCCATCATCCTCACCACGATATTCCACATCATCCAAGTCTTCATCATCCACAAGATCACGCGGCAAAGCACCAAGAGCACCTTCACCACCATCTGAGTCATCTTCTGAAGAAGATAGTGATGAAGATCAAGCTCAGAAGAATCGTGAGATGAAACAACAAATTGCTTTCATTATGAAGACTTACCAGAAGATCTACAAACCCACCAACAACAATCTTCGAACATCATCTAACACAAAGAACCGATATGTTGCGAGTCCTCCAAGGTATGACACACGTCGACGTGGTGAAAGTCCTTCTAGGTATGATCGACATAATCCAACGCATGTTGAGGCTTCTGCAAGATATGATCGACAAACTGCAAAGTATGATACTCAGAGGATTGCTGCTGCTACTGGGAATAGGGAAACGGTTGGAAGTCAAGTGGTTCAGCAGAGTGGGATTCAATGTTTTAATTGCCAAGGATATGGGCATATGGCAAAGGAATGCAGGAAGCCGAAAAGGGTTAGAGACTCCAGCTATCACAAGGAAAAGATGTTGCTATGCAAAAAGATGGAAGCAGGGGTCAAACTGTCAGCTGAGGAAGGAGCTATGCTTGATGACACTGATGATGAAGCCTCCGATCAGGAATTAGAAGCACATTACTCGTACATGGCACATGTTGAAGAAGTTCTCAAAGTCACTGAAGATGACAATGGTCCTATCTTTGACACTGAGCCAATCGATAAGGTACACACTACTGATGAATATAATGTGTTTGGTGATATTCCTGAGCATAGTGATCTACCCAATGCCATTAATGACACGTGTATGATGGAAACGGTTGATAGTAATACCACACCCGATTCATCAGACATGTGCAATAATGAGTATGAGGATGATCAACATGCAAATGAATATGATGAAGAGGAACGTATTGCGCTTGCTAATTTAATTGCTACTTTACAAAAAGATGTCACTGAAAATAAAAAGAGTCAAAAGCAATTAAAGAAGGCAAACGCTACGCTCACTCAAAGTTTTGAAGAATGTAAAGTTGCTCTTATCAAATCTACTGAGATGACTGAAAGCTATAGAGATGAGCTCCTTCAGAAAACCAAAGAGCTTGAGGGGTACAAGGGAAGTGCGTTAAAAAGTCAAAAGGACGATTTTGAAAACAAATATAATACCACTCTTGAGTTATTAGCTAAAGAGAAGCGTCAATATAATGTTTTCTTAATGGATGAACGTCAAAAAACGTACCTTGCCACTACCAAAGTTAATGAACTTGAACAAAAGCTCTCTATGACCACTACTGATTCTGCTAAAATTCTAGAGGATAAGAAACAAGAGGTAGATGCGTTAAAACAAGACTTCAAAAGTAGATATGATAAAGAAACCGAAAAAGTTACCAAACTAGAAGCACAAGTCGACCTTTTGAAGAACGTTGTTTATAAAACGCATGATTCTATTCAATCCGTAAGAATGCTAGCACCTCCATCGATGTTTAAGGGTCAAGCTAGCTTTGCAAGTCCTGAGTACCTTGCCAAAGCTCAAGCTGCGAACCCGCATCTTTATCTTGATGAGACTGAAAGGACAGATCTTGATTGCATGCCTCTAGGTGCCAATAGTGAAGAGACTGCCCTTTGGGATGCTGATAGTCAACCATCAGTTAATAAGGAGTTTGTGAAACCATATAATTATGCTTATGAGAATAGTCTTTATGGTCTGTTCCACAAACAAACTCAGAAATCTCGTGAGGAAGTATTTTTAGAATGCAGGGAAAAGAGAATTCAATGGAAGAAAGCGTTTGCCACTAAGAAAACAAACGTTTCTAAGTTCATCAACTACTTGCCCCTAGATGCTTCTAAAAGCAAGAGTAGGCAGATATTTGGGTTTCTTACTCATTACATAGATAATATTAAGTCCATTATTGATAATGATTGGAAACAACGACAAAATGACGAGTGGAAGAAACCAATTCCTCAAGACATAACTGTGCTTGTCAAACAAATCTTAATACCGAACGCGGCCACACTAAAAGAAAATGTTCTTAAATTCGAAAGCTTAATTCGGTCTGAAATGTTTGATGATTTACAATATGTTGAGTCTCTTGAGAAAGCAATTGATGATCTTCAAATGGACAAGTCCGTTTTTTTCTGATGAATATGATTTACTCTTGCAAGAATGCGTTTCTAAAGATATTATGTGTGCTTATTTTACATCTTGTGCTGATATTGATGAATATTCTGAAGTTGCATGCCAATATCTTGATAAGCTCAAAGAATGTGAACGTCTTGAAATTGAGCTTTCGAAACGGAAAGAAAATGTTGACATAAAGGCTTTTGAGTTACTTCAACACAAAACTGATTTCCTTCAAAAACATTGTCATTCACTTGAACTTGCTTTGCAAAAAGACGTTGGTCGTTTTCCACATGATAATAAATTGCAAGAAAAACTTTCCCAAACATTTCGAGAAATGAATGAACAGAATTTGGAAATTAAAGGGTTGAAAGCTCAATTACAAGACAGGGACAGAGCGATAGCAGAGTTGCAGAAACTCATTGCTAAAATGGGCGGGAAAATTGTGGAACCTAGCATTAAGAAAAATGTTGTTAGACAACCCAATGCCTCTAAAGAGAATAGATCCTCTATCTTGGGAAAACCATCTGCCTTATCTAATTCCTCGTTTGCAAAACCTGTGTTTGCCCCCAAGATGGATGGAAAGGAAAGGTTACCACAAGCTCAACCCATAAGGAATCCTGTAGCACCAAGCGTTAAGCACAATAATGTGATTAAACCAGGGATGTATAGAATGCCCACTAAGCCCACAAACAAAGATACTCACTCGCCTCAGACTTCTAGAAATACTAATATTCGTGTGTCTTCTACTACAGGAATAGTCTCCACTACTAGTGTTAGCCGGCCTCAGCTTAAGAGCACTCAAGTGAATGATAAGGTCTGGAAACACAAGAATCAAGGGAAGATGAAGCAAGTAGAAGAACACCCTAGGATTTTCAATGTTTCTAAGAATAAAACGTCTGTAATCGCGTGTCATGACGATTTGAATGATTCAACTTTGAATGCTATGAATGTGAAATTTGTTTGTGTCAAATGTGGCAAGTGTGCTAATGCTAATCATTCTATGTGTGCTATGAATAATGTTAAAGGCGTAGAAACTAGAACTAAGAAGCAAACTGTGATGCCTATTAGTGCTAGTAAACCCAAACGCAAAGTGAACCATTCTGGTGCTACCCCCACTAAGAAAAGTATTGCATCAGACTCCACCACTAAGAATCCTAGAAGCAAAATTAAGGAATTATATGAGTCTGCCAGTAAGTCTTGGAAATGGTGGTTTGCTAATCAATGTCCTCCCGGATATAAATGGATGCCTAAAGTTAGGACAGAAAATGTGAAAACGAGTGTTAGTTTGCCTTTAAATGTTGATAAGGACACTAATGATTCTACTATCACAACTACTGTGGTATCCAATTTAGCAAATGCTCCATCGTGTTCTAACTCTTCTGCAGGTGATACAAATAATTCTCTTCATAATGGACTCCGGATGCACGAAGCACATGACGGGGAATCTCAAGCTTCTAATTAACTTCGTGGAGAAGTTCCTAGGTACGGTCCGATTCGGAAATGATCAATTTGCACCGATCCTAGGATATGGAGATTTGGTTCAGGGGAATATCACGATTAAAAGGGTATACTACGTCGAAGGGCTCAATCACAATCTTTTCTCGGTTGGTCAATTCTGTGATGCGGATTTGGAAGTTGCTTTCAGAAAGAAGACATGTTTTGTTCGTGATTATGATGGGAATGACTTACTTACCGGTACACGGGGTACTGATCTTTACACAATTTCACTTCAAGACACAACTTCATCAACTCCAATTTGCTTCATGGCTAAAGCTTCAACGACTCAGGCATGGTTATGGCATCAACGTCTTTCTCATCTCAACTTTGATACCATTAACTTGCTTTCCAAGAAAGATATTGTGAGAGGCCTTCCAAGCTTGAAATTCATCAAAGATCATCTTTGTTCTTCTTGTGAACTTTGTAAAGCTAAACGAAGTAGCTTCAAAACAAAGACCACACCAAGCTCTAAAGGACGGTTAGATCTTCTTCACATGGATCTGTGTGGTCCCATGCGTGTTCAGAGTATCAATGGAAAGAAATATATTCTGGTAATTGTCGATGATTACTCAAGGTACACATGGACTCACTTCTTGAGGTCCAAGGATGAAACACCCGACGTTCTCATCAGCTTCCTAAAATTGATACAACGTGGTCTTCAAGCTCAAGTTAAAGTGGTTCGTACTGACAGAGGTACAGAATTTTTGAATTCAACTCTGAGAAAGTATTTTGAAGCCGAAGGGATTGAACATGAAACATCTATTGCTCGAACACCCGAACAAAACGGCGTTGTTGAAAGACGAAACCGTACTTTGGTTGAAGCTGCTCGAACATTATTATCCGCTTCAAAACTTCCACTATACTTTTGGGCCGAAGCCGTGTCAACCGCATGCTACACACAAAACCGCTCCTTAATTATCCCAAGACACGAAAAGACACCATATCACATAATTCATGATCGAAAACCTTCACTCAAACACCTTCATGTTTTTGGATGTACTTGCTACATTATTCGAGATGGTGAAAATTTGGATAAAATGAAAGAGAAAGGTGATGCATGTATTCTTGTGGGATATGCAACTCAGTCTAAGGGATATAGAGTGTTCAACAAAAGAACAAAATTGATTGTCGAGACAATTCACATCCGATTTGATGAATCTCAAGAAATGGCACTTGAACAAAACAGTTTAAGTCCCGATCCACAACGACAAACGACTTCCGTTCACAACCGCACGGAACTCGAAGCTCAAGACCACAGCAATGAACCGTCAAGTTCAACGCTGGTTCCAGAAAATGTTCCTAGAGCTGATATGACAGTCGACACGACCATTGAAGAGTTGGAAATGTTATATGGACCAATGTATGATGAATATTTCACGGGGGAGAAACAAGTTGTATCGAAGTCTTCCGCTGTCACTCATGATAAGAATGATGAAACCGATCATCATCAACAACAAGATACAACTTCATCTACATCAACACGGGTTGCTGCAGATTTACCTCCTCAGAATATTACTTCAACAATCGATCCTACAACATCCACAACTACTGTCATTGCTCCAGAGAACACAAATCAAGCAGACAATGCATTATCTGACGAAGACGAATTTATCAACCCATTCGGTACACCGGTACACGAAACTGGAGAGTCTTCTACTCGCCATGTTGATTCGTCAAATATGCATACTTTCTATCAACGACATCCTTCAACACATCATTGGACCCGAGATCATCCTTTGGTTCATGTCATTGGAAACCCTTCACAACCCGTTCGTACAAGACGACAGCTTGAAACCGATGGCGATGTTTGTATGTTCGCACTCGCCGTGAGTACTGCTGAACCGAAAAACATCAAAGAAGCCATGGCTGATCATGCTTGGATTGAATCGATGACGGATGAACTTCAACAGTTTGAAAGACTTAAAGTCTGGGAACTGGTTGACAGACCATACGATGTAACACCATTAAATCTTCGATGGATCTGGAAAAACAAGATGGATGAAGAAAACACGATCATCAAGAATAAATCTAGGCTAGTGGCTAAAGGGTATGGACAGAAAGAGGGTATTGATTTTGAAGAATCATTTGCACCAGTAGCTCGAATGGAAGCGGTCAGGATTTTCCTTGCTTATGCTGCACATAAGGGATTCATTGTCTATCAAATGGACGTCAAGACGGCGTTTCTTAACGGTCCTTTGAAGGAAGAAGTTTATGTCACGCAGCCGGAAGGATTCGTCAATCCTCATTATCCTGACAAGGTGTATCGTCTCCACAAAGCACTATATGGACTCAAGCAAGCTCCAAGGGCGTGGTACGACGAGCTCTCGAAATTTCTGGTCTCCAAAGGTTTCTCAAAAGGTTCCATTGATTTAACTTTGTTCACTTATAAATATGGGGATGACATTCTGCTTGTGCAAATTTATGTTGATGACATTATTTTCGGGTCTACAAACCCAAAACTTTCAAAATGGTTTGAAAAAGTAATGCACAGCAGATTTGAAATGTCTATGATGGGCGAACTAAAATTCTTTCTAGGAATTCAAGTTCACCAATCCCCAAGTGGTATCTTCATTAACCAAGCTAAGTATTGTCAAGAGATAATCAAAAAGCATGATATGACATCATGTGACCCCGTTGGGACACCGTTATCAACCACATCCCTAGATGCTGATTTGGAGGGATTACCCATAGATCAAACGAGATATCGTTCCATGATCGGGTCCCTCATGTACTTGACAGCAAGCAGACCTGATATTCATCATGCTACGTGTTATTGTGCACGATATCAAGCACGACCCACTGAAAAGCACCTCAAGGAGGTTAAACGGATCTTTCGGTACCTTAAGAATACCATTCACATGGGTCTCTGGTATCCGAGGGAAACCGGTTTCTTTCTAACGGCCTATTCAGATTCTGATCATGCAGGGTGTCTTGATACACGTAAAAGTACTTCTGGTGGTGCACAATTTCTAGGTCAAGACAAGCTTGTGGGATGGTCTTCCAAGAAGCAGGATTGCACGTCACTTTCATCAGCCGAAGCGGAGTATGTGTCTCTATCTGCGTGTTGTGCTCAAGTTCTTTGGATGAGAACACAACTCACGGATTATGGCTTCCATTTTGATAAAGTACCTATGTACTGTGACTCAAAGTCGGCCATAGCCATCTCCTGCAACCCGGTACAACATTCCCGCACGAAGCACATCGATGTCCGATATCACTTCATTAAGGAACAAGTTGAAAGAGGTATTGTTGAATTATACTTTGTTGGAACTGATTACCAATTAGCTGACTTGTTTACAAAAGCTCTTTCGAAAGAGAGGTTTGCGTATCTAGTTAGGCAAATTGGTATGAGATGTTTGACTCCAGCAGAACTGGAGGTTCTGGCAAAGAAGCCTGCTTGATTCATTTATCAAACATCTACCTGTAAATATTAATCAAAAAGCAAAATACAAAATTAAAAAATCTTTGATAATCCAAAAATATTCTTCTCGACATGTCTTTCAGTATCGATAATATGGACGTACCTAGAAATGTCGCTCAATAACGACACGGGTGTGTACATAAAGCTCGAATGAAAGTTGTAAATATTTTTCAAAACATGTCATTTCTATCTTTTATAAAGGAAATTGTCTATTTTGGACAATATTTCCAACAACGGGTAGAGCAATCTATCTTGGGTTGAGCTTGTCACAAAACATTCAACGTTTTGAGCTCAACACAATGGCTTGTAATCACTTTCAGATTGCAACCCGGATCTAAATTCACGGGGGAGTGTATGCTTTTGTACTCTTACCCTTAGCAAAAGAAGTTAAATCTTCTTACACTTGAGTGGATTCGTCAAGACATTCAAAGTTTATGAGCTCAAGTTTATGCTTTAGAAAAACATTTTCGTCAAAAAGAATTGATTTTTCAAAAAGCGTTGAACACAATTTCTTCAAGAATTTCTCAATGATATTCAAAATCTTTCAAAAATTGTGTGTTCAACAACTCCTATCCTCAAAAGTTTAATGTGGATCACATCCTCGTAATGACAATTCCATTGGATCAATTTTTGAGGGGGAGCATTTCAACTTCATGCATAGATTGACACATCTTTCTCCCGAAGATTTTCAAGACTATTTTTCAAAATATATTTTAATCAAATTTGGTATCTCTAATATCAAAAGATTTTATATATTAGAGATAGGGGGAGAAAATGTGATTAACATGTGATCATATATAAGACTCAAGCACTTTAACTCTTACCCACATGTGCGAAACACTTTCGATTATCGATGCACATGTGAAGGGGGAGCTTTTCTGAAACGACAAAACTAGCAAGGTGTTAAATGTTTTTCAAACACTTTGTTAGAATTTAAAGTGGTTTTCATGGTTACGATCAAATACCCACAACATCTTTAATTTCACGACGTTATTGGTGTCAAAAGGGTGGTTAGGTTTAAGTCCTATGATCCAACCAGAACCGGAGGGATCTTCCCAGGGACAATCCAATAGATTATTAGAAGTCCTTAGGAAAGATGGAGTAGAATGTGAACGTAGCTGAATGCCGACTAAGTACTGATGATAGCACTGGAACAATCACAACAAGGTGCTATTAATGATGTCTTGGTAAGCATTGAAGGGGTTGAAGAATGAAAAAGAAATGTAAGGATAAAGGGTCTAAAGAAAGAAGCCCTCCATACAACTTAGGCAGAAACCGGGTCAACTCATCATGAAGACAAACTCATCATGGACCCAGTGATGTGAAGCACAACCCTTTCCTAGCTACTCAAGCTTCTCTCAAAAGAAGTTTGTTTTATTGTCACGGAGATCAACACGACTTCTATTGACTTTCTCACTCCGAGATAGTTGATATTGAATAGGTGGCATCTGCTCCAGCCTCCGACCACTAAAAGTGCACAAATCGAGTCTAGAGCCAAGAGATCAATCAAATCTCGTTAGGACACACGGATGAAGATCAAGAGAGTCCTACGCTATATCCTTGTGATATTGCTAGAACACTCAGAGTGATACTACTTAGTATTCACGATGATGAGTGGAAATCCTTCCAGTGTTAACATCAAACAGCACTGCGGTAGGTCATATGCAAGATTCTTTTTGAATTGAACATATGTAAAACTGAAAAGCAACAGTGGTTTGATTCTGAATTGATTCAAACTCGTTTCAGGTTTCTACGCAATATCTTTATGGTCTTGCCAGAACATTCAGAGTGATATTTATTAATATTCACAGTGACGAATGGAAATCCTTCTAGCGTCAACATCAAACAGCGCTACGGTAGGTGACTTGTGAGATTCTTATGAATCAAACTTGTGTCAACTGGAAAGCAACAATGGTAAGATTCTTAATGAATCAAACTTGTTCCAGGAATTTGAATTGACGACTTTAATCAAGCGGATATTTATCCAATTGATTCACTCTTTATGTTCGCAGTCTTGCTTTGAGACGGTCGAGTAAAGAGAACGGCTAGTACAGCCGTGAAACCCTGTCAAGGAGATTCTTAATTGAATCTACCTGATCACAGGTACGATATTTAATATCGTATAACGGTCTTCACCGACCGGAGGTAAAACGCTACCGATTTAGGACGAATGTCAAAGCCATTCAGTCCGTGTCTATGTTTTGTCTCGAGAAGGTGGCGTCACGGTGTACTCAGCAAAGTCAAAGATTCACAACCACATATTCATGCCCAAAGACTTATCCAACAATTGATAGTGTGAGCATGTGGATAAAGACACAAGATCGCAAGATGGCAAAGACAAGTCAAGAATGATTTGAAGATCTCAAGACTTAAAGACAAAGTCAAAAGGCAACGACAAAGGCTCAAAGATCACAGCATGAAGGAACAAAACTACTGTTACACGTTCAAGACTCATTTATGACGAAATTCATAAATCTCAATTGGAATCCAAAATATCAAAGAGGAATGACCTCACATTGGGGGAGATTGTTAGCCTCAAAATATTGAGTCAAACAAGAATGTTCGGTCATAGGTTTCTATTGTATTATTTATTAGAACGTTGTAATAAGTAGTTATTTAGTCGTGATTCACGGGCTTGGATTTAAACTAATTAAAGTCCAAAATACAAGCCCGACCCAATATATGGTCCATTAAAGCCCGCATGTGGGTGGACTATATATACTACCCTCCTAGCATGTTAGGAGGGTGGATGGTCATTTGTAACAAATCTTTTCTTAATCTAATCTCACCAAGTTAATCATCACCTCTCTACTTTCTCTCACTACTTTCTCTCTCTAGGAATTCATCTCTTCTTCATCTATTTTCTTTCTCTCTTCATTGCTTAATCATCACAAATTTGGGACAACACATCTTTACCCCATAGATGATCCTTGTCCATTGGAGTGGACACCTTCTTTCCATCAGACATGCCAAACTTCTTCACAATCTCAGCCACATATTTGTCTTGTGAGATAAATATCCCATCTTTCCGCTGCTGAACTTGCAACCCCAAAAAGAAGTTTAGTTTTCCCATGGCACTCATTTGGAATTTATCCTGCATCAGCTTGGCAAACTCTTTGCTAAGCATAGAGTTGGTGGATCCAAAAATGATGTCATCAACATAGACTTGTACTAGCAAAAGGTCACCCTTTGTTTTCTTGGTAAATAGGGTCTGATCAATCTTCCCCCTGCTGAATCCATTGTCTAAGAGATACTTAGAGAGAGTACCATACCAGGCTTTGGGAGCTTGGTGAAGTCCATACATAGCCTTTTTTACCTTGTATACTTTGTCTGGATGTTCTGGGTCTTCAAACCCTGGAGGTTGCATAACATAGACTTCTTCATCAATGGTTCCATATAGAAAGGCACTTTTCACATCCATTTGAAAAACAGTGAAGTCTATGAATGAAGCATAAGCAAGGAATAATCTAATGGCTTCAATTCTGGCAACCGGAGCAAATACTTCTTCATAATCAATTTCCTGGGTATACCCTTGTGCCACTAGTCTTGCTTTGTTCCTGACAACTATTCCCCTTTCATCCTTTTTGTTCCTGAGTACCCACTTTGTCCCAATGGGCCTTGCCCATTTGGGACAGTCCACTAGAATCCAAACCTCTTGTATGTCAAATTATAAGAGCTCCTCTTGCATGGCTTCAACCCAGCTTGGGTCATTTAAAGCCTGAAAAATCTTCTTTGGCTCTTCTTGTGACAAAAATGCAGTAAACAGACAACATTGCATGTTGTCATGATTGAACTTCATGGTGATGTTAGCAATGAAGCTGTGCTTCTTTGCTGTATATCTTGTATGTCTAGGGGCTTCAGGATTACCAATGATTTGAGAGATAGGGTGATACTTATTGCTTCTGTAGGTAGGCTGCATGATTACTTCTGTTTCATCTTCTTCCAAATCAGAGTTGATGGGGCTATTTTGATTAGGAAAGAAGTCCTCAAAGGAACTTCCAAATGATACAGCATGACCTAGAGATGGGTGCTGGTGAGCAGAATGAAGCTCTAAGTAACTTGGACCTCCACTCTTGATTATTCTGCTTCCACTGCTAGATATAATAGGACCATCAGCTATGGGTGTAGATGATGAAATGAGTGGGGATTTCCTTTCTGCATCATTAGTATCATTAGCAACAGGATCCTTTGTGAAAGAGGAATCAAATGGTCTAGCAGGGGAATCCTGGATTCCACTGCCTTCAGCCATTCCGCTGCTTTCAGGAGATGACATAGCAGGGGATGAGATTGGCTGTTCTTTTCCTAGAGAAGAAGTATCTTCTTGATCATCAGCTTCAATAGGAAATAATGAGGGTACATTCATGTACCTCAGGGGTGACTTCTCTGCACCAGTTGGTTCTTGAGTACCTGAAATGTTAGTGTTCTGCAAAGCAACAGGTACATAATTCATAGACTTTGAAAGTACTTCTATATCAAAGAACCAGTCAGGACCTGTTTGAACATCTTCAGGTTTGTCTTCAAGAAAGTTCACATGAAGATTTTCTGTGATTTTGCTTGTCTTCTTGTTGAAGACCCTGTATCCCTTGCTGTTTAATGAATAACCCACAAAGTATCCATCATCACCCTTTTCACTAAACTTACCAAGATTGTCAATAGTGTTCAAGATGATCACATGACATCTAAAAGGTCTGAAAAAGTCAATTAAAGGAGGTCTTCCATTGAACAGCTGATAAGGGGTCTTGTTGTGTGCCTTAACCACCAAGGCCCTGTTTTGTACATAACAAGCAGTGGATACAGCTTCCGCCCAAAAAATAACTAGAAGTTTGGAATCAGATAGCATAGTTCTTGCAGCTTCAATGAGTGTCCTATTCCTTCTTTCTGCCACTCCATTCTGTTGAGGTGTTCTTGCAATGCTGAATTGCCTCTTGATGCCTTTGTTTGTGCAGAAAGAGTCTAGTTTCTGATTTTTGAATTCACCACCATTGTCTGATCTCATGGTGATCACCTTCATACTTTTTGATAGTTCAATTTGATTGATGAAACCAATGAGTACATCAGCTGTGTCACTCTTCTCAAATAGAAAGAATGTCCATGTGAACCTTGAAAAATCATCAGTAATCACTAGGCAGTACCATTTCTTCATTATGCTTGCCACAAAAGTAGGACCAAAGAGATACATATGCAGTAGTTCCAATGGCTTGGTGGTGGACATACTTGTTTTTGATTTGCAGGATGCTCTGTGTTGCTTCCCTTTTAGACAGGCAGCACAAGTATGTTCATTGACAAAAGACTTGGAAGGAAGGCCATGAACCAGATTATACTTTACTAGTTTGTTCATGTTCTTGAAATTAAGATGGCCAAGTCTTCTATGCCATTTCTTACACTCATCTACTGAGGCGTTGGCAATGAAACATGTTTCATTGTCTTGGAGAGATATGTCCTTGAGGTCAATTGTGTACATATTCTTCTGTCTTGGTGTTCTGAGGACAATAGGAGTGTCTGGTGGTAAGACAAACTCCTTTCCTAACACCAAGCATTCAGTGTCAGTAAACAAGACAAAATTCTTGTTATCAATCATTTGTGACACACTGAAGAGATTGTACTTGAGTTCTTTCACCAAGTAAACATTGTCAAAGGTCATCCCATTGGTGACAATAGTTCCTTTTCGTGTTATAGTTCCATGCCCATCTACAAAAGAAACACTATCATTGTCATGCAGGGGCACAAAGTTAGACAAGTAAGATTTTTGTCTAGTCATACTTCTTGAGCATCCACTGTAAAACCCGCATGCTTTTACCATGAATAGTGCCCTTAAGATCGTACATCCTAGATTAAAACTTACCTTATTCAGTATTGATCACATTCATGTGCTATTAATCAAGTAAGTACATACGTGTATAACATGATAAGTATCGTTTACGTACGAACTCATGATAAGCAGTTAATAAGTATTTCACGGGAACATAATTAAATCATGATCACCATTAAAACACGAACTAAAATAATCACGTAAATACTTATAATATAATTACGAGCATAAATAAATACGTTAAGGTATGGTAAATATTTAACGAGAACACACTAAACATGAACACCAATAAACACGAATAAACACGTAACAAATTAAAACACGTAAAACACGAACACGAGAGCACACTATAATATTTTAGACACGGAAAACATTTGGGTTACCCCTTGCGGGCCCCATATCCACGAAATTAGGAAGGTAAATGGGCCAAGCCCATCAAGTTTTACATGAAAGGGGGGTAAGGTAAAAACTTGATTCATTTTTCACTTTACAAGAAATTAAACAAAAACCTAAAAATAGTTTTCTCCTCCTTCTCCTTTACCTTTTGTAGCCGCCACCCATAAGAACACCAAAGAGGTGTTCTTGTTGATTTTGATCTTGAATAATTGTACAAGTGTTCGTGTTTGTTCATCCTCTATTGATCCACACATTCGGTATACCTTTTTAACCTTTCTTTTTAATCATTTCTTTGATTTGATTTAGTAAAATTAATTAAGAACATGATGTTTTTAAAACATAATTAAAAACATAAAATAAACATGTATTTGATTAAGGGTGTTTATGGGTGTTTTTAGTTTGGCCGCCGCCTAGCCCGTGCCCTAGGGGGGTCACGGCTTGGTCATTAAGCCACCACCGAGACCATATGGTCCCGGTTTGGTGGTGTGGGTCCCACGGCAGCAAGGAACCAAGGGGAACCCCGATTTGGTTCGGGGTACGGTGTCGAGTTCATGCCTGATTCATGGTGCGTTGGTTAAATCATGATTTATGCTACATGTTAAAATTTATGAATTATGAACTTAGGATATAAATTAATTAATAACATGAGATATTAATTAAACCATGACTTAGGTTATTTTAATTATTAATTTAGCATGATATTAATTTAACCTAAGTATTTTATGTTATAAGTTATAATTAATTAATTATTTAAAACATGCCTATAATTAATTAATTTAGACATGACTTAGGTTATGTTATTAATGCATAATAATACACATTTTAACCTAAGTAATTTATTCCATTTTAATTAAAACATGTTATACTTTAATTAAAATGCTTAACCTATAGTTTAATTAAATACATGAAATAATAATTAAACTATACACTATATCATATGACTTAAGAAATAAGCTTATAAACACTTAGACTTATATGTTATCTTATGTAACCAGCTTAATTCTAATTATGGAAACTTCTATTTATGGAAACTTAATTAAATAAGGCAACTAATCTATTAATGGAAACCTTCTATATATGGAAATCTATCTATTTCAGGCAGCTAATCTAATCATGAAAACCTTCTATATATGGAAACTTATTTAATTAAGGCAGCTGATCTATTGTTGGAAACTTTCTATTTTTAGAAACTAATCTATTTTAAGCAGTAAATTCTATTTTAGGAAACTTTCTATTTTTGGTAACTTTCTATTTTTGGAAACTTTCTATTTTTGGAAACTTTCTATTTTTGGAAACTTTCTATTTTTGGAAACTTGCTATTTTTGGAAAGTTACTTATTATTACACAGTAAGTATAA
The DNA here is from genome assembly GCA_025667525.1 of Glebionis coronaria. Classification (NCBI taxonomy): domain Eukaryota; kingdom Viridiplantae; phylum Streptophyta; class Magnoliopsida; order Asterales; family Asteraceae; genus Glebionis; species Glebionis coronaria. The sequence goes on along the minus strand of CM046879.1, from coordinate 92,684,117 downwards.
TAATACATGAAATACCGGTAATACTTAATTAGATTAATCATAACACAAGATAAACACAGTTTAAGGCTTTAAACAGTAAACCATGACCTAAAACATACAAAGTAAGCTAAGACGAGACATAAAACCCAGTACGTAATCAGTGAATCGATACTTATACACGTGTGTATTCATGTAGCGATAGTGATCCAGAAGTAGGATTCTCTCTTCCGTTCATTCACTGGGCTTGAGGAACGGATTCCCGTCCTTTCAGTATGGACATTCTTTCCTTATTAGGATTTCCCCGTATGCAGCCAACTGTTTTCCCCAGTATTTGTTTTATTGTTTTGAACTGCTTATGTTTAATTAGCATAATCTATAGCCATATACAAGCATGACCAGTTTCACCTAGTTATGGAGGTACCATAACCATAACATTGGAGGCACCAATGTTATGACTTCCCCACGGCGGAGTGATTGCTCGTGGCGTCCCTTTTAGTTTTGGCTATATTATTATATCATGTGGGGCGTATGGGTGCATCCTAGTTATATGTTTATTCAGTATTTCATGGTGAATGTGGTGTGTGCCTTGCATCCTTCACAAGGAGTTGATCCCTCATACCCAGACCAGTATATTAATTAGAGGCATCCCCTCTAATCAGCATGATGAGGTCACCCCTCCAAGTATTCATGCACGTGACCTTTTCATGACCTATATGGGTTATGGTATTTATATGTTAAAACAGTTTTCATAAGATAAACATAAGGCTTTTCAAACTATAAAACCAGTTTTCTCAATACTTAACCAGTCTACTCAGAACTTAGTCTTCCGCTGTTATATGTTACATGCTTATCCTATTTCATGCTATATTGTATATCCGTGCACTGAGCGTTTTGCTCAGCCGTTACTTTCCTTTCCATGTCCCAAAACGGCAGGTACCCTAGGAAAGACTCAAGCATTTGGAGGACGTGCATAGGATGGAAGCTGACAGAGACTTCTCTTCCTTTTTGCCTTCATATACTTATGCTTGTTTAGTCCTTCATTCATTTATGTTGCTTTATTATGTTTTGGGCTTATGTTGGGGACCGATGTTTGATTCCGGTTTACCCTATGGTCATGTATGTTTTACTGCATATTACCTTGCATGCTTTGATGACACGCCATAATTACGCGTGACGTTCCATTTATCAAAATGGGGTGTTACAATTATGGTATCAGAGCCAAGGCTTCGACCTGTAGGCTCTAAAACTCGACCTGTGACTAGTGGGTAGTCACCAGGAGCTTCCTAAGCCAACGATTGTTATTCCACGTATTGATGTTTCAGCGCGTTGTTGTTTTAACCATTATGTTTTCAGCACCTTTTTGTTTTAGCCATAACGTTTTCAGCACCTTGTTGTTTTCACCATGATGTTTTCACCAGTATCATCTTACTAATATGGAATGAACAACCGTCATCCATACTTAGTTATGTGTCATTGTCTATGCATGATGTTCCTCGTGAACTGTGGCTATGTGGACTGAACCCCAGTAGTTCATAATTAGTCACATAAAATTTTTTTTCTGATAAGTTTTGACAGATAAGTTTCATTTATTCATGTTTCATGTATCATTGTTGCAGGGATTATGACTAAGTAATGGTTGGTACAGGACTGGCCCTATTTAGTCGCATGTGCTTTTATCGAAACTTTTAACTTTGGGACCGACCCATAGGCGTCCCCTCGCCATGTCTTTTGTTTTGGGACCGACCCATAGGCGTCCCCTCGCACATATAAAAGGTTTTTATAAACTGTTACGCATTCATGCACTGTTTTTCATGCATAAAATTTTTCTCATGATTTAAATTGGCATAAATTTTTTTCATGTCCCCTCATAAGTTATTATGTTTTTATGTCAAGTATGTTTTCATACTGTTATGGTTAACTTCAGTTTCATGCTGATTATGTTATACACTTCTTCGTGATAGATGGTTTCATGTTTCTTCATGATAATTCCGTCTTCATGTTGATTATGTTTTACGCCTCTTTTGTTATTTACGTTGTCCTGCAAGACATTGTTAGATTTCTTGAATCAAGCTTTCATGATAGTCATGGTTGGTTTTCATTGATCATGCTGTCAGGCAAATCATCGTTGAATTTTGTGTAACCACACTTTAGCGTTTCCCTATGCAACCAGAATGAGGTATTTACTGGCATTGCCAGGTTATCATGATGGTTTTCCTAACCGTTTAACTGATATACTTTCTTTAGATCATGATAAATGATCGACTCCATCCCGATCATTTCATGTGCATTCCACGTGTACTCCACGTACCGTATTTCATGTGTATTACATGTACCTTAATCAATGTGTATTCCACTCGCAATACTTCACGAGTATTCGCTAGTCGATTCTAAATCATCTCAGGCGTATGTTCACTTGCTGATATTCTACAAGATTGTCGATGCCGCTCATAGTTTGGAGATGTTACTGAAGGTTGATGCTGCTGATGTTGGGAGACGCTACGAGATGCTGATACTGATGCTGTTCACAACCTGGAGATCAAAGACGAAGACAAAGGCTTCGGAGCAAAGCAATTGGACGAGAAGATGCTTCACCATCAGAAAATTCCCATCAATCATTGTCCCAAATTCATAGTTACATGTCACACGTCGTTCGGCTGTCATTTCAGCCATATGAGTGCAAACCAGTACCAGCCGGCCACTCAGCTAAATAGTTACATGAGTCACGGTCATGAGAATGACCGTCATGGAACCGACAGACAAGATGATAGTAACCACTACTATGACAACAACTATCCTAGAAATCGCAACCGAGGCTCTGGCCACGGACGTGATCAGACATACAAATGATCAGTAGTCCAACCGATCCGCCAATTCTGGCATATTAACCTAATATTTGTAGTTCTAATTGTTTCACATCTCGAGACACATGTCAAGACATCAGTCAAGACACATGTCTCACGTATACTTTCTGAGGACACATGTCAAGATACCAGTCAAGACATATGTCACGCTTACATTTCTCAAGACACGAGTCAAGACACATGACTCACGTCTAATTATGGAACATTTCTAAGAAATTCAGGGTACCCTCCAAGGGTATATCTATGTTGTTGTGCCATGTATTAATCAGGCCACAAGAATTTCAATACCATTATCGGCGCATCAGTGAGAACTGTCACGTTGCCGATGTCACTTTCATTTCTTTCACCATAGTTCATATATTCATAACCATGAAGGACGCCTTTCGTATTCCCACGCATACGAAGGTTTTCCTTCAGCTTAATGATAAGATCCAAGCTGCTAACGCATTTCCTCGGACAGACACGAGGTGAATTTTATCCTAATTATGTACTATGAACACCACACCATGCTATGATTCCTAATTATGTACAGTAATGTTCAGGCTCCTGAATACATTCAGCTTGATTTTCCATCAGGAAAATCTGTACAAATTATCTATGCTTTTCAAGCACGTGCTTTGTTAGCCATATTGCTAAAATTTTCTAGCTGTCAGTAACACACGACTACTAAGATCCTTTTACGCATAACCAACGGATTATTCCAAAATTGTTCCATACACTCCAGAAGAACCTTCAAGGAGAAGGATGGTACCATGAGATTATGTGTCGACTACCGTCGACTTAAACAAATCACCATTCATGACAGTTATTCTCCTCCACATATTGATAACATGTCCAATCAACCGTATGGTGTTAATCACTTTTCCAAGATCGAACTCACGATCATGCTGCCAACAGTGACGAGTGAAAAAGCAGGTCATGTCCATGACTGCTATTCGTACACGACTCGGTCATGCTAGATTTATGATTTTGAATTAGTCTCATCAATGCTCCAACCGCATTATGGACTTAATAAATTGAGTTTCCATGAACTCCTAAACAAATTCATCAGCGTTTTCATTGAGGATAACCTGATTTCCTCTAAGCCTAGAGAAGAACAGGAAGACCATATCTGCACTATGTTGCAAATTCTATGACAAGAGAAATTCTACCCTGGAATTTTTTTCCAATATCAATTCTGTTTGATTACAGTGACACACTGAATCACATGGGTTTCTATGGTTAACCTTACCATGACTCAGCTTATGCGTAAAGGAGAGAACCCTACACTACATTAGGTGTTCTAGAAAATTATACGCTAGGAGAAGTCTAGATTCAGAGACTCATAGTTTCGCAAACTCCTAGGTATCAAGTTCTACGAAGCAAGATACAGTTACGTTCATATCTAGGTACCTGACATACCAACAGGTTAAGATAGGACACCAACAAACTGGGATTTTTTCATCATATGAATTTGTGAATCGAAAAGGGACAAGATCTCCATGGATTTTAGTTACCAGATTTCAGCAAACTCAGAAGAAGCATGATGCTATCTGGGTTATTGTCAACAGTTTGATCAAGTCTGTAGAATCCTTACATCCGTACGGATTTCAGAACCAACAGATTGAACGAACATGTTCCAGCCAAGGCTCATCCGATCACTTGGCAATCCCTCAGCTATCGGACAGACAAAGATTCGTAATGATACTCCTAACTTACTTCACGCCTTCATTTTAATTCCACGACTTGCTTTCGCGCTCACGTTCATGACACTATTCACGTTCATGATCGTATTTGGCTTACGATTTTACGTTCATTTCTTTTCTCATTCTGGGAAGTTTTCAAGAACTTGTGAGACCAGACCCAAGTTTAGTATAACTCTCCATCACCAGATAGACGTTTCACGTCATATTCTACGTCTCACCTTGTAGCGTTTGGCATTACCGCCATTATATTCTATGATCACGATATGTCTCACATGTCATGTTCATTCCACGTTCCTCATATCATGATCAAGATATGTTACACGTATCATGGATCACGATATGTTTACTCATACTACACTCGCCATATCTCCACGTAGCACGTTCAAAATTTTCACGTATCACGTTCAAAAATTTTCACGTACTACGTTTCTTTATGTCTCGCGCATCGTTTCTAATTATCAGTTAAGTCAGATGGTCTTGCATCGTAACGTTTCAGTTACCCTTGCACGTTAACTCTTATTTTCCTCGATCGAATTTAGGGGATCTACCTTCCGTTGATAACCAAGAATTTCTTCGTATTCCAAGTCAAGGTCAGGAGGACCAGGATTTATCATTAGTGCCAGGATCTTTTGAAGGAACCGTTCCAAGAGGGAGGCCACTTGGAAACGGACAAGTTCATCCGGACTTCTTATCCATTTTTCTCTTATCAATTAGATATGTCCTTTCAGTCACGTCACGTTCCATGTCTTTTCAAGACAGGTCACGTTCCACGTTCCCTTCTACCATGTCACCTTCATTTCTGTTATTTTGCATAACCTCTCAGTCTGATTCGGGTATGTTTCGCTTCCAGTTACGTTATCTATAATTCAGGGACGAATTATTCTTTTTAGGGGGGAAGAATTGTAAAACCCGCATGCTTTTACCATGAATAGTGCCCTTAAGATCGTACGTCCTAGATTAAAACTTACCTTATTCAGTATTGATCACATTCATGTGCTATTAATCAAGTAAGTACATACGTGTATAACATGATAAGTATCATTTACGTACGAACTCATGATAAGCAGTTAATAAGTATTTCACGGGAACATAATTAAATAATGATCACCATTAAAACACGAACTAAAATAATCACGTAAATACTTATAATATAATTACGAGCATAAATAAATACGTTAAGGTATGGTAAATATTTAACGAGAACACACTAAACATGAACACCAATAAACACGAATAAACACGTAACAAATTAAAACACGTAAAACACGAACACGAGAGCACACTATAATATTTTAGACACGGAAAACATTTGGGTTACCCCTTGTGGGCCCCATATCCATGAAATTAGGAAGGTAAATGGGCCAAGCCCATCAAGTTTTACATGAAAGGGGGGTAAGGTAAAAACTTGATTCATTTTTCACTTTACAAGAAATTAAACAAAAACCTAAAAATAGTTTTCTCCTCCTTCTCCTTTACCTTTTGTAGCCGCCACCCATAAGAACACCAAAGAGGTGTTCTTATTGATTTTGATCTTGAATAATTGTACAAGTGTTCGTGTTTGTTCATCATCTATTGATCCACACATTCGGTATACCTTTTTAACCTTTCTTTTTAATCATTTCTTTGATTTGATTTAGTAAAATTAATTAAGAACATGATGTTTTTAAAACATAATTAAAAACATAAAATAAACATGTATTTGATTAAGGGTGTTTATGGGTGTTTTAGTTTGGCTGCCGCCTAGCCCGTGCCCTAGGGGGGTCACGGCTTGGTCATTAAGCCACCACCGAGACCATATGGTCCCGGTTTGGTGGTGTGGGTCCCACGACAGCAAGGAACCAAGGGGAACCCCGATTTGGTTCGGGGTACGGTGTCGAGTTCATGCCTGATTCATGGTTCGTTGGTTAAATCATGATTTATGCTACATGTTAAAATTTATGAATTATGAACTTAGGATATAAATTAATTAATAACATGAGATATTAATTAAACCATGACTTAGGTTATTTTAATTATTAATTTAGCATGATATTAATTTAACCTAAGTATTTTATGTTATAAGTTATAATTAATTAATTATTTAAAACATGCCTATAACTAATTAATTTAGACATGACTTAGGTTATGTTATTAATGCATAATAATACACATTTTAACCTAAGTAATTTATTCCATTTTAATTAAAACATGTTATACTTTAATTAAAATGCTTAACCTATAGTTTAATTAAATACATGAAATAATAATTAAACTATACACTATATCATATGACTTAAGAAATAAGCTTATAAACACTTAGACTTATATGTTATCTTATGTAACCAGCTTAATTCTAATTATGGAAACTTCTATTTATGGAAACTTAATTAAATAAGGCAACTAATCTATTAATGGAAACCTTCTATATATGGAAATCTATCTATTTCAGGCAGCTAATCTAATCATGGAAACCTTCTATATATGGAAACTTATTTAATTAAGGCAGCTGATCTATTGTTGGAAACTTTCTATTTTTAGAAACTAATCTATTTTAAGCAGTAAATTCTATTTTAGGAAACTTTCTATTTTTGGTAACTTTCTATTTTTGGAAACTTTCTATTTTTGGAAACTTTCTATTTTTGGAAACTTTCTATTTTTGGAAACTTGCTATTTTTGGAAAGTTACTTATTATTACACAGTAAGTATAATAATACATGAAATACCGGTAATACTTAATTAGATTAATCAGAATACAAGATAAACACAGTTTAAGGCTTTAAACAGTAAACCATGACCTAAAACATACAAAGTAAGCTAAGACGAGACATAAAACCCAGTACGTAATCAGTGAATCGATACTTATACACGTGTGTATTCATGTAGCGATAGTGATCCAGAAGTAGGATTCTCTCTTCCGTTCATTCACTGGGCTTGAGGTACGGATTCCCGTCCTTTCAGTATGGACATTCTTTCCTTATTAGGATTTCCCCGTATGCAGCCAACTGTTTTCCCCAGTATTTGTTTTATTGTTTTGAACTGCTTATGTTTAATTAGCATAATCTATAGCCATATACAAGCATGACCAGTTTCACCTAGTTATGGAGGTACCATAACCATAACATTGGAGGCACCAATGTTATGACTTCCCCACGGCGGAGTGATTGCTCGTGGCGTCCCTTTCAGTTTTGGCCATATTATTATATCATGTGGGGCGTATGGGTGCATCCTAGTTACATGTTTATTCAGTATTTCATGGTGAATGTGGTGTGTGCCTTGCATCCTTCACAAGGAGTTGATCCCTCCTACCCAGACCAGTATATTAATTAGAGGCATCCCCTCTAATCAGCATGATGAGGTCACCCCTCCAAGTATTCATGCACGTGACCTTTTCATGACCTATATGGGCTATGGTATTTATATGTTAAAACAGTTTTCATAAGATAAACATAAGGCTTTTCAAACTATAAAACCAGTTTTCTCAATACTTAACCAGTCTACTCAGAACTTAGTCTTCCGCTGTTATATGTTACATGCTTATCCTATTTCATGCTATATTGTATATCCGTGCACTGAGCATTTTGCTCAGCCGTTACTTTCCTTTCCATGTCCCAAAACGGCAGGTACCCTAGGAAAGACTCAAGCATTTGGAGGACGTGCATAGGATGGAAGCTGACAGAGACTTCTCTTCCTTTTTGCCTTCATATACTTATGCTTGTTTAGTCCTTCATTCATTTATGTTGCTTTATTATGTTTTGGGCTTATGTTGGGGACCGATGTTTGATTCCGGTTTACCCTATGGTCATGTATGTTTTACTGCATATTACCTTGCATGCTTTGATGACACGCCATAATTACGCGTGACGTTCCATTTATCAAAATGGGGTGTTACAATTATGGTATCAGAGCCAAGGCTTCGACCTGTAGGCTCTAAAACTCGACCTGTGACTAGTGGGTAGTCACCAGGAGCTTCCTAAGCCAACGATTGTTATTCCACGTATTGATGTTTCAGCGCGTTGTTGTTTTAACCATTATGTTTTCAGCACCTTTTTGTTTTAGCCATAACGTTTTCAGCACCTTGTTGTTTTCACCATGATGTTTTCACCAGTATCATCTTACTAATATGGAATGAACAACCGTCATCCATACTTAGTTATGTGTCATTGTCTATGCATGATGTTCCTCGTGAACTGTGGCTATGTGGACTGAACCCCAATAGTTCATAATTAGTCACATAAAATTTTTTTTCTGATAAGTTTTGACAGATAAGTTTCATTTATTCATGTTTCATGTATCATTGTTGCAGGGATTATGACTAAGTAATGGTTGGTACAGGACTGGCCCTATTTAGTCGCATGTGCTTTTATCGAAACTTTTAACTTTGGGACCGACCCATAGGCGTCCCCTCGCCATGTCTTTTGTTTTGGGACCGACCCATAGGCGTCCCCTCGCACATATAAAAGGTTTTTATAAACTATTACGCATTCATGCACTGTTTTTCATGCATAAAATTTTTCTCATGATTTAAATTGGCATAAATTTTTTTCATGTCCCCTCATAAGTTATTATGTTTTTATGTCAAGTATGTTTTCATACTGTTATGGTTAACTTCAGTTTCATGCTGATTATGTTATACACTTCTTCGTGATAGATGGTTTCATGTTTCTTCATGATAATTCCGTCTTCATGTTGATTATGTTTTACGCCTCTTTTGTTATTTACGTTGTCCTGCAAGACATTGTTAGATTTCTTGAATCATGCTTTCATGATAGTCATGGTTGGTTTTCATTGATCATGCTGTCAGGCAAATCATCGTTGAATTTTGTGTAACCACACTTTAGCGTTTCCCTATGCAACCAGAATGAGGTATTTACTGGCATTGCCAGGTTATCATGATGGTTTTCCTAACCGTTTAACTGATATACTTTCTTTAGATCATGATAAATGATCGACTCCATCCCGATCATTTCATGTGCATTCCACGTGTACTCCACGTACCGTATTTCATGTGTATTACATGTACCTTAATCAATGTGTATTCCACTCGCAATACTTCACGAGTATTCGCTAGTCGATTCTAAATCATCTTAGGCGTATGTTCACTTGCTGATATTCTACAAGATTGTCGATGCCGCTCATAGTTTGGAGATGTTACTGAAGGTTGATGCTGCTGATGTTGGGATACGCTACGAGATGCTGATACTGATGCTGTTCACAACCTGGAGATCCTACAAGACGAAGACAAAGGCGTCGGAGCAAAGTAATTGGACGAGAAGATGCTTCACCATTAGAAAATTCCCATCAATAATTGTCCCAAATTCATAGTTACATGTCACACGTCGTTCGGCTGTCATTTCAGCCATATGAGTGCAAACCAGTACCAGCCGACCACTCAGCTAAATAGTTACATGAGTCACGGTCATGAGAATGACCGTCATGGAACCGACAGACAAGATGATAGTAACCACTACTATGACAGCAACTATCCTAGAAATCGCAACCGAGGCTCTGGCCACGGACGTGATCAGACATACAAATGATCAGTAGTCCAACCGATCCGCCAATTCTGGCATATTAACCTAATATTTGTAGTTCTAATTGTTTCACATCTCGAGACACATGTCAAGACATCAGTCAATACACATGTCTCACGTATACTTTCTGAGGACACATGTCAAGATACCAGTCAAGACATATGTCACGCTTACATTTCTCAAGACACGAGTCAAGACACATGACTCACGTCTACTTATGGAACATTTCTAAGAAATTCAGGGTACCCTCCAAGGGTATATCTATGTTGTTGTGCCATGTATTAATCAGGCCACAAGAATTTCAATACCATTATCGGCGCATCAGTGAGAACTGTCACGTTGCCGATGTCACTTTCATTTCTTTCACCATAGTTCATATATTCATACCCATGAAGGACGCCTTTCGTATTCCCACGCATACGAAGGTTTTCCTTCATCTTAATGATAAGATCCAAGCTGCTAACGCATTTCCTCGGACAGACACGAGGTAAATTTTATCCTAATTATGTACTATGAACACCACACCATGCTATGATTCCTAATTATGTACAGTAATGTTCAGGCTCCTGAATACATTCAGCTTGATTTTCCATCAGGAAAATCTGTACAAATTATCTATGCTTTTCAAGCACGTGCTTTGTTAGCCATATTGCTAAAATTTTCTAGCTGTTAGTAACACACGACTACTAAGGTCCTTTTACGCATAACCAACGGATTATTCCAAAATTGTTCCATACACTCCAGAAGAACCTTCAAGGAGAAGGATGGTACCATGAGATTATGTGTCGACTACCGTCGACTTAAACAAATCACCATTCATGACAGTTATTCTCCTCCACATATTGACAACATGTCCAATCAACCGTATGGTGTTAATCACTTTTCCAAGATCGAACTCACGATCATGCTGCCAACAGTGACGAGTGAAAAAGCAGGTCATGTCCATGACTGCTATTCGTACACGACTCGGTCATGCTAGATTTATGATTTTGAATTAGTCTCATCAATGCTCCAACCGCATTATGGACTTAATAAATTGAGTTTGCATGAACTCCTAAACAAATTCATCAGCGTTTTCATTGAGGATAACCTGATTTCCTCTAAGCCTAGAGAAGAACAGGAAGACCATATCTGCACTATGTTGCAAATTCTATGACAAGAGAAATTCTACCCTGGAATTTTTTTCCAATATCAATTCTGTTTGATTACAGTGACACACTGAATCACATGGGTTTCTATGGTTAATCTTACCATAACTCAGCTTATGCGTAAAGGAGAGAACCCTACACTACATTAGGTGTTCTAGAAAATTATACGCTAGGAGAAGTCTAGATTCAGAGACTCAGAGTTTCGCAAACTCCTAGGTATCAAGTTCTACGAAGCAAGATACAGTTACGTTCATATCTAGGTACTTGACATACCAACAGGTTAAGATAGGACACCAACAAACTGGGATGTTTTCATCATATGAATTTGTGAATCGAAAAGGGACAAGATCTCCATGGATTTTAGTTACCAGATTTCAGCAAACTCAGAAGAAGCATGATGCTATCTGGGTTATTGTCAACAGTTTGATCAAGTCTGCAGAATCCTTACATCCGTACGGATTTCAAAACCAACAGATTGAACGAACATGTTCCAGCCAAGGCTCATCCGATCACTTGGCAATCCCTCAGCTATCGGACAGACAAAGATTCGTAATGATACTCCTAACTTACTTCACGTCTTCATTTTAATTCCACGACTTGCTTTCGCGCTCACGTTCATGACACTATTCACGTTCATGATCGTATTTGGCTTACGATTTTACGTTCATTTCTTTTCTCATTCTGGGAAGTTTTCAAGAACTTGTGAGACCAGACCCAAGTTTAGTATAACTCTCCATCACCAGATAGACGTTTCACGTCATATTCCACGTCTCACCTTGTAGCGTTTGGCATTACCGCCATTATATTCTATGATCACGATATGTCTCACATGTCATGTTCATTCCACGTTCCTCATATCATGATCAAGATATGTTACACGTATCATGGATCACGATATGTTTACTCATACTACACTCGCCATATCTCCACGTAGCACGTTCAAAATTTTCACGTATCACGTTCAAAAATTTTCACGTACTACGTTTCTTTATGTCTCGCGCATCGTTTCTAATTATCAGTTAAGTCAGATGGTCTTGCATCGTAACGTTTCAGTTACCCTTGCACGTTAACTCTTATTTTCCTCGATCGAATTTAGGGGATCTACCTTCCGTTGATAACCAAGAATTTCTTCGTATTCCAAGTCAAGGTCAGGAGGACCAGGATTTATCATTAGTGCCAGGATCTTTTGAAGGAACCGTTCCAAGAGGGAGGCCACTTGGAAACGGACAAGTTCATCCGGACTTCTTATCCATTTTTCTCTTATCAATTAGATATGTCCTTTCAGTCACGTCACGTTCCATGTCTTTTCAAGACAGGTCACGTTCCACGTTCCCTTCTACCATGTCACCTTCATTTCTGTTATTTTGCATAACCTCTCAGTCTGATTCGGGTATGTTTCGCTTCCAGTTACGTTATCTATAATTCGAGGACGAATTATTCTTTTTAGGGGGGAAGAATTGTAAAACCCGCATGCTTTTACCATGAATAGTGCCCTTAAGATCGTACGTCCTAGATTAAAACTTACCTTATTCAGTATTGATCACATTCATGTGCTATTAATCAAGTAAGTACATACGTGTATAACATGATAAGTATTGTTTACGTACGAACTCATGATAAGCAGTTAATAAGTATTTAACGAGAACATAATTAAATCATGATCACCATTAAAACACGAACTAAAATAATCACATAAATACTTATAATATAATTACGAGCATAAATAAATACGTTAAGGTATGGTAAATATTTAACGAGAACACACTAAACATGAACACCAATAAACACGAATAAACACGTAACAAATTAAAACACGTAAAACACGAACACGAGAGCACACTATAATATTTTAGACACGGAAAACATTTGGGTTACCCCTTGTGGGCCCCATATCCACGAAATTAGGAAGGTAAATGGGCCAAGCCCATCAAGTTTTACATGAAAGGGGGGTAAGGTAAAAACTTGATTCATTTTTCACTTTATAATAAATTAAACAAAAACCTAAAAATAGTTTTCTCCTCCTTCTCCTTTACCTTTTGTAGCCGCCACCCATAAGAACACCAAAGAGGTGTTCTTGTTGATTTTGATCTTGAATAATTGTACAAGTGTTCGTGTTTGTTCATCCTCTATTGATCCACACATTCGGTATACCTTTTTAACCTTTCTTTTTAATCATTTCTTTGATTTGATTTAGTAAAATTAATTAAGAACATGATGTTTTTAAAACATAATTAAAAACATAAAATAAACATGTATTTGATTAAGGGTGTTTATGGATGTTTTTAGTTTGGCCGCCGCCTAGCCCGTGCCCTAGGGGGGTCACGGCTTGGTCATTAAGCCACCACCGATACCATATGGTCCCGGTTTGGTGGTGTGGGTCCCACGGCAGCAAGGAACCAAGGGGAACCCCGATTTGGTTCGGGGTACGGTGTCGAGTTCATGCCTGATTCATGGTTCGTTGGTTAAATCATGATTTATGCTACATGTTAAAATTTATGAATTATGAACTTAGGATATAAATTAATTAATAACATGAGATATTAATTAAACCATGACTTAGGTTATTTTAATTATTAATTTAGCATGATATTAATTTAACCTAAGTATTTTATGTTATAAGTTATAATTAATTAATTATTTAAAACATGCCTATAATTAATTAATTTAGACATGACTTAGGTTATGTTATTAATGCATAATAATACACATTTTAACCTAAGTAATTTATTCCATTTTAATTAAAACATGTTATACTTTAATTAAAATGCTTAACCTATAGTTTAATTAAATACATGAAATAATAATTAAACTATACACTATATCATATGACTTAAGAAATAAGCTTATAAACACTTAGACTTATATGTTATCTTATGTAACCAGCTTAATTCTAATTATGGAAACTTCTATTTATGGAAACTTAATTAAATAAGGCAACTAATCTATTAATGGAAACCTTCTATATATGGAAATCTATCTATTTCAGGCAGCTAATCTAATCATGGAAACCTTCTATATATGGAAACTTATTTAATTAAGGCAGCTGATCTATTGTTGGAAACTTTCTATTTTTAGAAACTAATCTATTTTAAGCAGTAAATTCTATTTTAGGAAACTTTCTATTTTTGGTAACTTTCTATTTTTGGAAACTTTCTATTTTTGGAAACTTTCTATTTTTGGAAACTTTCTATTTTTGGAAACTTGCTATTTTTGGAAAGTTACTTATTATTACACAGTAAGTATAATAATACATGAAATACCGGTAATACTTAATTAGATTAATCAGAATACAAGATAAACACAGTTTAAGGCTTTAAACAGTAAACCATGACCTAAAACATACAAAGTAAGCTTAGACGAGACATAAAACCCAGTACGTAATCAGTGAATCGATACTTATACACGTGTGTATTCATGTAGCGATAGTGATCCAGAAGTAGGATTCTCTCTTCCGTTCATTCACTGGGCTTGAGGTACGGATTCCCGTCCTTTCAGTATGGACATTCTTTCCTTATTAGGATTTCCCCGTATGCAGCCAACTGTTTTCCCTAGTATTTGTTTTATTGTTTTGAACTGCTTATGTTTAATTAGCATAATCTATAGCCATATACAAGCATGACCAGTTTCACCTAGTTATGGAGGTACCATAACCATAACATTGGAGACACCAATGTTATGACTTCCCCACGGCTGAGTGATTGCTCGTGGCGTCCCTTTCAGTTTTGGCCATATTATTATATCATGTGGGGCGTATGGGTGCATCCTAGTTACATGTTTATTCAGTATTTCATGGTGAATGTGGTGTGTGCCTTGCATCCTTCACAAGGAGTTGATCCCTCCTACCCAGACCAGTATATTAATTAGAGGCATCCCCTCTAATCAGCATGATGAGGTCACCCCTCCAAGTATTCATGCACGTGACCTTTTCATGACCTATATGGGCTATGGTATTTATATGTTAAAACAGTTTTCATAAGATAAACATAAGGCTTTTCAAACTATAAAACCAGTTTTCTCAATACTTAACCAGTCTACTCAGAACTTAGTCTTCTGCTGTTATATGTTACATGCTTATCCTATTTCATGCTATATTGTATATCCATGCACTGAGCGTTTTGCTCAGCCGTTACTTTCCTTTCCATGTCCCAAAACGGCAGGTACCCTAGGAAAGACTCAAGCATTTGGAGGACGTGCATAGGATGGAAGCTGACAGAGACTTCTCTTCCTTTTTGCCTTCATATACTTATGCTTGTTTAGTCCTTCATTCAATTATGTTGCTTTATTATGTTTTGGGCTTATGTTGGGGACCGATGTTTGATTCCGGTTTACCCTATGGTCATGTATGTTTTACTGCATATTACCTTGCATGCTTTGATGACACGCCATAATTACGCGTGACGTTCCATTTATCAAAATGGGGTGTTACATCCACTATCTCAATATGCTCTATCATCCCTTGTCTTCTTTGTCACCTGCAAAAAGAAAAACAAATCAGTTTTTCTTGGGGACCCAAGCCATTACAGACTTGGATCTACCTCGTGTATCAATATAGGATAGCTTATCAAAAACTAGAGATACACCATTAGATTGAGTACCCCTTTTGGGTACCCAAACCCAACGAGCCGAGGCTTTCACAGCTTTTCCCCATCTTCCCATGCTCCTAGAAGGCAAAACTTTGTTAGCAGGGGATACCCCAGTTTTAGTAGGGGAATCCCTATGCTTAGCAGAGGGAGCCCATCTTTTGTTTTGGCCTCTATTCATGTGTTCGTAAGGTCTAGAGCCAAATCTATATGCATTATAAGATGTTGGGGTGGTCACAGAAGTGCTGGGTTTTGTGTGAACATCATTCTCCTTCCTAAGTGCAGGAACAACATATTTATCAGTCACCCTGTTTCTCAAGGCAGGGGCAACATACTTGGCAGGGGAAAAGGATTTTGCCCCTGCATTTAGAAGAATGGTTTTAGGTTGCATATCCTTTAAAGGATTTGCAGCCACCATCTCCATTGGTGCCTTACACTCTTGATAAGTGTGCTCAAAACTGCCACATGTGAAACAGGGCTTGGTGTTAATCACAAAGTCTTCTCCTAATTGATGAGACTTTTGGTCATTCCAATTTCTTTGATTTCCTTTTACAGGCCTGTACATACCAGCATACTTAATGGTGGACTTAGGGGACTGTGATCTGGACTTAGATTTGGGGGAGCTACTCTTAGAACTAGAATCACTACCAAAAATTCCATCTTTTGAAAATAGAACAGGGTTATCAATTTTCCATTGTTTTAAGGCAACCTGTTCCTTTTCAAAATCCCTAATAACACTATTTTTTACTAGAGACTCTTCAGTATCAAGATTATTAGGTATATAAGCACTCAAGTCAAAGTCAATGTCATCCTGTTTTTGAAAACAAGGAAGACCAGTCCAGGACAGGTCTTTTCTAGGAAAAGGTGCATGGATGTTGGCAGGGGGTGGTGGTATGGTAGCATGCATATTTTTAATCCCAAACCCTGTTTTTTCCCTAGGAGATTGACCAATTTCAACTGCTTTGGTTAAATCTTTTGAAGCTTTTCCAAATTTTTCAACAGTTTCCTCATCTATCTTTTTGTCAGTTTTAAAAATTTCAAGTTCAGCAGTCAATTCCTTTATGGATTGGTTATTCTCCTTAGCATCTCTTTCTAGAATCATAATGTGATCCCTATAATCACTTTCTCTTTGCTTAAACTCTCTTATAGTGGACTCTAAATGTTCTAAATCACGTTTATAATTATCAAGATCATTATCACAATTGATATAATCAGCTTTTACCTTTCTGATTTGATCATTCAAAGACTCAGTATTTTTCCTACAAGCTTTAGTACAATATGAGTCATCATATACCTCATTGTCAGAGCTGGAACTTGACATGGCCATAAGTGCAAAGTCTTCTTCTTTTTCCTCAGCAATCAAAGCTTGATTTCTTTCCACATTCTCTGTCATTGCACTCCAGTCCCATCCACTTGCTCCATTTATCCCCTGCATTGCTACCATGGCTTTAGCACCATAATCATCATCTCTTGTTTCCTTTCTGTAGCTATTTCCAGTCTTAGGTCCTCTGCATTCCCTGGCAAAATGACCCTTCTTGCCACAGTTGTAGCATTCAACTTTTGTTTTATCAAACCCAGCCACATCAGAAGGATTAATTGAGATCTTCTTCCCATACTTCTTGTAGAACCTATTGGCTCTCATGCTGAGCAGAGCCATATTCCACTTGATATCCATCTCTTCTAGCCCTTGCTTACTGATTTGACTTAGATCTTCATGTAACACAGTAGATCCTTGTGGTCCTTGAGATGCTATAAAAGCACAAGCAGTATCAAGGATGAATGTAGCTGGTCTTTCTTCATCATAGGAAGGTCCAGACCTGGTAGCAGGGGAATAAGTAGCAGGGGCTACTTCAATTCCACTATTCTTGGAGATTCCACTGCTTTGTGATATGAATGCCATGTTAGCAGGGGAATCAGTGGATCCACTTGAGTTGGTGGGAATCGTTCCTTTTGACTTCATCTCATTGACAACAGGTTCAAACACTTTTAAGTTATTGTATATGTCATCAATGTTCTTGTCGTCCAAGTCATCCTTATTTTGCCAAATTGCCTTATAGACAAACCATTCTTTCTGGAGGCTGTTAAGAAACCTGGTATTCACCTGCTCTTTTGATACCTCAATATCAAAGAATTCCAACTGGGCCACCATATCTTGAAGCCTATGGTAAATAGCTCCAATTGATTCATCACCAATTGCTTTGAAAGAAGCAAAACCATCCAGCATTTGATTCTTCTTCTTCTTCTTTGTGGCGTCATTTCCTCCAAAGGTTGTGCCTATGGCTTCCCATAGATCCTTAGCTGTTTTGTATTTCCTGAATCTGAGTTGATGTCTATCAGGTAGAGCCAACAGCAATGAGCTGTGAGTCCTGACATCATGCCTTCTAGCTAGTATTTCCTTATCACACAGAGCAGCAGATTTCTTCTTGTCCTTACCTTTGGAACTTTCACCTTTTTCTTCTTCCTTGCCATCTTCAACCGCCATTGTTTTGGTGAATTGATCACCAAACTCTATGATCTCCCAAAGAACATAGTGTTCCATTTTCAGGTATTGTTGGATTCTGAATTCCCATAATTCAAAGTTTTCAGGATCCAACATGGGTAGCTTGAGGTTATTGTGGTTGTTGCTGTTTGATGATGAGTCTGAAGACATGTTTGCTATGAGGATTTTGTTCTTGATTTAGACAAATTTTCTCAACAAGCTCTGATACCACTTGTTGATCCCAAAGTCAGATCTTAAACCTTAATAGCTTGTTTAAGGGTTGTGATAGAGAGAAAGAATTCAATCTAACACTAGAGAAACTTTGCAAAGCGAAGTGACTAAACAAGATGCGGAATATAATGTTTAGCACAAGAACAAATATGATTTAAACATTGAACTTTAATATATCAAAGATATACGAATACCCTAAAATGGTATTAGGGTTTACAAAACCTTAAAGTATGATAATGAAAGACAAATGAGAAAGACACACATTGCATGCTAACCTAGTGAGTCCTTTTATAGCCACAAGGACTCACGTACAAGATCACTACTAATAAACTTGGAAAGTATTAAGGAATAATAACTGAAACGCGTAAAAATCTATTCCATGTTTATCTTTGGTAGCAGGGCCTTTGACTTCAGCAGGGAAACCAATCCCCCTGCCTTTGTTATTTAGCAGGGGGAACTTACTCTAGCAGGGGTACGAATAATCAACTAGCAGGGGAAACCAATAAGCATAGATTTATTCCCAACAGGCTTCATTCGGAACATTCCAGATCAGTGGAAGTTCCGAGTCAAGGGAAAGTATTCCGGATCAGCGAGTTCATTCGGAACATTCCGAGTGAAGGAGTTTATTCGGAACATTCCGAATCAAGACATTGTTCCGGATCAGCAAAACATTCCGAACGAAGGATTTTGGGGATTGTTCATTCGGAACATCAATTGTTCCGAATCAAAGAGTTTATTCGGAACATATTCCGAATCAAGGTCTTCAATCGGAATTTATTCCGAATCAAGGGTCTTTTATTCGGAACATCAAATACTCCGGATCAGCAAACATTCCGAACCAAGCCAGATATTCCGAATCAGTGGAAGTTTCGAATCAAGCTAACATTCCGAGTGAAGGATTTATTCCGGATAAGTGACATATTCCGAATAAAGAATTTATTCCGGATCAAGGTTTTATTCCAGGTGAACATTTTATTCCGAATCAAGGTTTTGGTAAATATTCCGAGTGAAGAACAATTATTCCGAAAGAAGGTGACATTCCGAACGAATGATTATTCCGAACGAAGCTTTATTCCGGATGAGCTGTTTTCAGGTTCTTTATAGTTTCAGTTTTTAAGTTTTAATTTTTAAGCTTTACTTTTCCCGCCTTTTTCCTTAGTCGCACTTTAAGTTTACTTGCCTTAGATTTATTTTAAGCCTTGCCTTAGTTTAAGTTTTATTTGCGTTTTAAGTTTGCCTTTAGGATAGTTTTAAGTTTGCGTTATTTACTTTAATTGCTATTTACTTTTCGTCACGCTTTTAAATTCCCGTCATTTATTTTAAATTAGATTTAGATTTAAATTAACGTCATTTTTATTTACGTCTTGCACATTTAATTTACTACAACGACACAACTATTTGTTTCACCAAAGAACGACTGAGTCGCACATTAATTCATTTTTCAATTCGAATAGACTGGAACAACGATATTTTCTTACTAGGTAAAAACCTTGTATTAATTATGTAAAGGATAGAAAGTCTAGTCATGTTAGGCCTATAAATACCCCCATGACTCTCCATGGGGGTGTGGAAGTTTGTTTATTTTTTCCTTGTTTTCTTTCAATTGTAATAAAACACATAACATTCCTTCACCTCTCTCTAACTTTCTCTCTCTAGAACTAATCATGTCCATCATGTTCTTTGATCATCCCCGACCCCCCGAACCAAGGTGGTTTTTGATGCTTGTCACATACACCACAGCAAGTAATTCTTTTTCCGTTGTGGTGTATTTCATTTGAGTCTCGGTCATCATTTTGCTAGCATAGTGATAGGCAAGAAGTGTTTTGCATAACGTTGCCCCAAAACGGCCCCAATAGCTTAATTACTAGCATCACACATAAGTTCAAAAGGGAGATTCAAATTTGGAGCAACAAGAATGGGAGCTTCGGTAAGTTTCCTTTTCAAAGTTTCAAAAGCTCGAACACAATATTCAAAAAAGACGAAAGGAGCATCTTTCTCGAGAAGGTGTGTCATGGGTCGAGATATTTTTGAAAAATCTTTGATGAATCAACGATAACACCTAAATAATTGGTGATATTCAGACTCCTGTGCAAACAAGGAGGACTAAGAAGACTCAAGGTGGTTTCATTCCTAATATACACAAGAAGGAAGATACTCCTTTTATTCAAGAATGTTTGTTTGCCTGTTTCCTCTCTCAACTAGAACCAAAGAAGATTTTTGATGCTCTTAAAGAAGATAGTTGGGTTGATGCAATACAGGATGAGCTCATCAGTTTGATTTTTAACGGATCAACGTGTTGAGTAGAAGACTCTCCGACTTCGCATACCGGCGTACCGAATGGGTTGATAAATTCTTCTTCGTCAGACTGTGCATCGACTGCTTGATCATTGTTTTCTCCTGCAGCATTGACGGTTGGTGAAGTTGGTTGTACGAACTCTTGTCAAGCGGCTTACGAAGCATCAAACCCTCCAGAACTACGAAGCTACATAAATAGAGATTATGCCGGTGCGCATAGTCGTCTAGTGGCGGCTCATTTTTTTGATGGGCCACAATATGAAGAAGAGACATTCTGTGCGCGATTCCGAATGGATCGAGATCTATTCACACGAATTGTTCGTGAGGTAACCGGTAACTCCTTTTTTCAAAACTCGGTTGATTGTACGGGACAGGGTGTCTTTCGTCATTGTTGAAGTGCACTTCACTATTCGTCAAATGACGTACGGAGCCGTTCCTTATGCTCTTGACGAATATTTGCAAATGGGTGCGACAACAACCCCTCTCTGTCTTCGAAACTTTTGTAAGTCCATCATGAATTTATATGGTATAGAGTTCTTGCGAAATCCGACGTACACCATCATAGAAAAACTATATGCTCCCCACGAGGAAAAACATGGGTTTCCTAGGATGATAGGAAGTATCGATTGTACAGATTGGCCGTGAGAGAATTTTCTAGTCGCATACAAAGCTCAATTTTGTAGAGGTGATCATGGGTCAACTCCTTTCATTTTATTGGAAGCGACCGCCTCTCGTCACTTATGGATTTGGCAGGTGTTCTTTGGTGTCGCTGGGATGAATAACGACGTGAATGTTATACGTCAATCCTCTGTTTTCAAGGATCTTAAATCAGGCAAAGCACCAGATGTGTGATTCGTGGCTTACAACGTATATTATCCGAGGGGATATTATCTGACTGACGGTATACATCCAAAATGGTCGGTTCCTATTAACTCTATAAAAAATCCAGTGTATAAAACGAAGTAGCAAGAAAATATGTGGAACGAGCATTCGGTGTAGTGAAAAGAAAATGACAACTAATTAAACACCTGGCTCGAGGAATGTCAAGACGTAGACTAGCAGAGACGTAATTTACAGATGCATCATATTACACAATATGATAACTCAACATAACGGGGCGGCGATATCTCCCACATTATATCCCCAAAAAAAACATGGTGATAAAGATCCGGTAAATACACACGAAGAATCGCTGGAAATTACTCAGGAGATAATCAGCAAAACATGTCATCTAAACCTAAAAGTCGATCTACTAGAACATATTCGGAATAAACGCAATTAATTTTAATGGTTTTATTTTATTTGAATTATTATGTAATGTTTTTTATTTATTTAATATAATTATTTTATTTATTAAATCTAAAAAGATATTGAACTTGGTCGTCTTGTTGTGAAAACAAATTGCCTGTAAGTCGCCGTAGAGAGAAAACTGATGTGGTAGGAAATATTGTGGGCGCCCTAGGTTGTTGTTGTGGGTAGCCTTAGTGTTACTTACCATGAACATGTTAGGAAAAAGTGTTGCTAGTGTTGGTAAGTGACTAAGTGTAATCAGTGGCGAACACAGGAATATAGAAGGTGGGTGGCAAGAAAAGTTTGGACAATAACATCAAAATACGAAGAAAAAAAGACGAGTATCGAAATGATAACTTATGTATTTTTACTCAGAAATGAGGGATTTATAAGTTTTTAGTGAGTTGAATGTTGAGTTTTAATAAGTTGGCGGGGAAAATTTGGTTTATGAGTGAGGGTCACTTTCGAAAAATACTCAAAATCGAAAAACAATTTACGTCAAAATTTTATTTTGTCGGACTAGCTATGAAAAGCGCGCCCCCCCCCCCCCCCCCCCACACTTCACATGTGTGTCTGCCCCCGAGTGTTATATTTTTCTCTGAAAGAAACGTTCGTTAAACAAGTAGTTGTATTTAGTTAAAACTATAAAGAAGATCACAATACACAAAATTGAATGGGATACATGTTCTAAAGAAATCTGTATATTTGACAGAATTTTGTATTACGTTAAAAAATCTCACTTATTTCACTAGCATTCCCGAAAATATCCTTTGTCCGTCCCTGGGTACAAAAAGGTCTTATATCAAAAAGCAAGCTAACAGTAAGAGTGTCCGATGAAATCATACCTTATAAATTTGATACAACATGCTAAGGGTGATTACGGTCTAAAAATCGGAACGAACCAACCAAGAACAGACCAGACCAAAGTCAATTTTGTCTAAAAATCCGTACTGAAGGATTGACCTAAATGGACCGGTTCGGTTCAATCTTCAGTCCAATCCAAACAGACAATAAAATCAAGGACTCATGACGGGATCAAAATATGTTCGGTACGATCCAACTAACCCAATACAGTCAAATCTCTCGGTCCGATCTTGTCCGTACATTCTCCGATATGCTTAGTCAGAACATACAACCTCAACAGATACCCTATAACTAAGGGTAGAAAGGAGCCGAGTCGAGCCCGAGCCTCTCAGAGCTCAAGCTCAGCTCGTTTAGATTTTCAAAAGCCCGAGCTCAAGCCTTATTATTTAGGCTCGGGATCGGCTCGTGATATGTTAGACAGGTTCGGGCTCAACTCGAGCTCAGTTCGTTTATACGATTTGGTAATGTAAAAATAAAGCTTGACTCGACCTCGACGCCTAATATATCTAAATTAGGCTCGTTAATAAACTTGTTATTAAACTCATAAAAAAGCTCATATATTAGACATTAGGCTCGTTTAGGATCGCGAGTCTAAACGAGCTCTGTACGTAGAGCTCGAGATCGAACTCGGTTAATAAATGAGCTAAATCTTAAGTTCGATTCGTTTCCACTCCTACCTATAAGTATAACACTTACGTCGGTGGAGCATAGTGCCACAACGTCATCCTTTAGACCCTGCGTGGTGTCCCTATACCGATAAGAACCAACCTATAACATCCGACAATTTATTTGACTTGTTGAATGACTATTTTGCTCTTTGAATTTTATTTAGTCAAGTATGTGCTTGAACTGTGTTTGAACCTGGATGTTATCTCGCGTTTTCTGGAAAACCGTCTGATGACGTGTAATCACTTGACACTCTGCTCAGTCATCATTCTGAAAATATTCTGTGAATCTGACCTAATTGTTGTGACGGTCAATGAATTGACTATGATCCGTGAGATTATTCTTATATGTGAATTATGTGCTTAACTGTTTAGTTTTAACTACGTGATCGTTCTTTACGTAATCTGAGTGTTTATTAGCTTCTGTATATGTTTCTATGTACGTATTTTTATATTTTTGCTATTTATAGTAATGAATCTTATTTTCTGTGAAGAATTAATTTACGTAACGTATTTTCGTACTTTACGTCGTTTTTACGTTTAACCGTCATTAGCATGCATAAAACATTTTTATAAATCATAAAATATCATTTTTCGTCAAAAAAGCATAAAATTTATATATTTCGTCAAATTTCTAAATTTTACATATTTTTAAACCTAAATGTATACTTTCGATAATTACCTAAAACTCATTAACCTTTTTTACCTTAAACCTTTTAACTAATTACCATTTTTTAAAATTTGAAAATCTTACCCATGTGGGACCCCTAAAAACCAGCCAACACAATACACTACATGCACTTGGTAAATTTTTTGGTAAACCTAAACATAATGTCATTTTCAAGGTTTTAACTTATACAATTTATATACATTACTAGACTTCACACACTTGTCATAATTTTATCACAAAAACACACACGTTTCTCTATTTTCTTCTCTCTTAACTCACGGCACAAAACAAGAACACAAAAACTCCATTGTTGATTTTTTGAAAGCTCAAATATTAGAAGGTTTAACATTAAATACATGCATCCAAGGGTATTCAAAAGTAAAAAGGAGAAAGGGTTTTCATGTTTGGTTGATTTAGTGAAGTTTGAAGAAGTTTATTTCTTGTTGATTTTTAGTTGATATACTTGTAGACTGGGTTATTGTGGTTACGTAGATACGCTACTTGTGTGAGACCCCCAGAATTTGACATGGAACAACTAGGCAACGAGGGGGTAACACGTCATAGTACAAGAAACAATGACTTACAGTTGACACAAAGCTGACGTAATAAAAACATGTGCATTACATCATAAAAGATCAGAGTTTTACTACAAAGGTCTCAGAGTTTTATAAGCGGAAAAATATATTATTCCATCCCGATTTATAACATAAAGTTTCCCAAAAGATAGAATAAAATTCTGACAGTTTTTACTAAAACTAATCTTTTAAAAGCATCACAGAAATCTCCAAGATGCGATAATATCATGCGGGCTCCCATCCAAGCAAGGCTAAGTAATAATACCTGAGATTAAGCATGTAAAATCGTCAACATAAAGTTGAGTGATATTCATAGGTTTAGCAGTAAAGGCGTGGAACATACAAGTTTTGGATAGCATACAGTATTTAAATGGTTGTGCTCCACCATGTAAAATATCACCCCGTGTTTAGAAACCATGTATAAGTAAAAAGGGACTATGAACTCACCTTAGCCACGAGGTAAGTCACTCACGGTACTCAGCAACTGAGTAGAAATAATGGTAGTGAGACGATCACCGACGATATGGATGTCCGGGAAACACGAAAACCGCAACCTATCAAAATAAGGCGCGCGTTAAGACTCGAACTCAGATATCGATATATACCAAATATAATATGACTAAAATGTTTTCAAAGTATTCAATTTTAAAACCATTGACACGAACCAAATAAATTCATACTAACCCATTTATTCCAACACTACGCGTTCAAACACTTGTATACTTGAAATTGACCCGTCATAAGACGCCAAGTCAACGCAAGTCAAACTATCCCTTTACATCACTCGGACCAGTAGCTAAGTCATTTATATAATGACTAAATACTTAAGTAAGTCACCATATCCGATAGTGAATACTCAAACTCACGCAACACAATCATTGAACTATGTGTCCAAAATAAAATCAGCAAGTACACTCCGAATTGTATACTTGTTTTATAAAATCGTTTGGGACAGAATTGTATACTTGTTTTATAAAATCGTTTAGACCACTTTAAAAGTACTATTTTGACAATCCGCCTTTTAAACCCACTAATAGACTCATCATATTAGGTTTATAAACATTGAAAGTTAGTATTATCCATAATCCAACCAATCCTAAAGTCCCCGAGAGTCGATCCAAAATTAGCCATAATTTCGGATTGTGCCGATTTGCGTCTCCCGGTACACGAATACTAAAACTAGCATAACTTTTGACTCGTAATGAGTTAGAAGCTCTATCTTATACCAAAACGAGCGTCTTGGAAAAATCTACAACACAATCAAATAATCTCAGCATACATCAAATCTTAAACCCATGAAAAATCAGCCTAAACCCACTGATGTAATATACACTTTTAGAAATCATAACAAATAATTTTTCCCACCAAATCTAATCATTCTCATACCTATAGAATCACTCTACCATCATAACCATCAACCAAACACTCCTAAAGACACTTGTATGTAAAGTTTTAACAAAAATCAAAGATCAAAATACAACTTTTAGGATGGAAATATGATGATCTCACCAAGATCATCACATGCATAATGATTTAAACATAAATTAACCATGAAATCATAAAATCCTTGAAAGTTTACGCATGTATTTGAATTTGGTATCAAAAGAAGCACAAGAACATTTTAAATATAGGTCTAATTTTTGTTTAACTTAAATCATGATGGATGATGATGATTTAGGGGTGTTTTGTGATGGAGAGTGGCGGCAAAATGGAGGTGGAGAGGAGGGTGGTGTAAATTTTTGTTAAGTTATGTTATGTGTGTGTGTTGGTGGAAGAAAAATGAATTTATATGGTGTTGGATGGAGGGACCAATCTTGCCAACTTTGAAACTTGTGGACTTAAAAAAATTAATAGTTTAAAGGGTATAAAATGACTATTAGTAAATCTTGAAAATATTTACGGGGCTCGGGTTTCGTAAAAATATTTTTCAAAAGTTACAATGCATCATAAATATGATTATATGATTTTCCGACACGACTTAATACGTAATTAAAACGATATCATCGAAAATATTAATTATCGAAACAATCGATAACAAAATGTAAAGTTTTGGGCATCCGTCGGTATCACGATCACTAGGAATTCTCGTTATTCATTGATTTTGAGCAAAATCGTTGTAAAACGCACGCGGGTGATTTTAAATCAAAAACTTTTATTTAGATAAATATGGAAAAATAAAATAAGAATTTTATAATTCCGATAAAGTATTTAACAATGATCAGAGAATACTTGAAAAGTATAATTTATTAAAATTATCATGATCTCAGGATTTACATATAAGAACACAAGAAATCGTAATACGTTGGAAAAATCAAGAAGTAAGAATAAAAGAATAAAATAATGCTGGAAAAATATGGGTTCTTAGAATCTTCCCCCCTAAAGGAACCCTGGACCCTCAGAGTTCTCCTGGAAACAGTATAAGATGCAACAAGATGAGGTACAAAGTGTAGAACAATTTTGTTGCTTCCCAGGTAATTTCTGTACCACGGCGAATCTTCACAATTAGAATTCACTACACTTCAGTTTCTTAACTCCTTCCCAAATAATTCTTCAACTTGGATTAGAATAATGACCTTTCAGTACAGAGAAATATTCAAAAGATAGAATGAACACAAGAATCGCTTAAACGGACAAAGTGCGCTAAAATGAACCAAGATTTTTAATCAACAAGGAATCGCAATACGTGCATGATGGGTGTAGAAATACGTGTTTAGGAAAACAACGTATACATGCGGCAAGTATTAAACTCGACGATTTAAGAAAACCGACAAGTCGAATAAATTCCAAGTTCGTTCTCGAAGGAGGTGTGTGGATTAATGTGCCAATTATATAAAATCAAGTTTGTATTAGTGACGTTTTTGGTTTAGAAAAGAAAAATTAAAGACGAGCTACGGTTACGATTACACTACGACGTAATGACGTAAAACGCGAACGCAATTACGTAAAACGCGACGAAATTAAAAATTAAAGCTAAAAATTAATTAAAAGTTTAAACTAAGTCTAAAATAATATAAATAACAATAAAAATCCAACAAATATATTTTAAAACCTTTTGTTAATTTAATATTCAATTTTTAATGCTAATTAAAGCCCTAAAATTAAATATAATAACAAAATGTCCAAAATATTATTTTATTGAACAAATAACTCACTTATATTATTTAAAGACTAAAAAGTATTTTTCCTAAATTTTCAAAACTATTTTTCTATTTTTAAAATCACTAAAAACTATTTTTAAACTAAAATAATCATAAAAAATAATAAAATAATGCTAAAAATAATTTGACAATTTTAAACATCCTAATTTATACTAATGAACAGTAGAAAAATGAAAAGTTTTAAAAATGTAAAATTTTTCACTAAAAGACAAAACAGTTTGTAAATAAACCCTAATTAAACTAAATTTAATTCTAAAAATTAATAAAAAGTGAACAGTAGAAACTTTTTAAACTAAAAATCTTAAAATGTTTTTCTAAGTCTAAGAAAATTTCTAAAACTGAAAAATATTAATTTTCTACACTAAAAGACAAAAACAGAGTATTAAAAAGTAATTAAAATAGCAATTTAATCTAAAAAATAATAGATGAACAGTAACTGAAAAATTAATTGAACAGAAAAATCACAAATAAAATAAGAGAAATAATGAAATTGGTTTCAATGTCTAACTCCTAAATAAGATCAATACAGACAAAAAAAATGGAAACTGAATGTGGTCACTTTTTGTCTGCTAGTCAAGCAGTACCTAACAATACACTAGCAGGGGTAACTGAGTTCCCACTGCTAGTGAAAAATTATGGTCTGTGCACAAATGTGCTTGGATGTTGTGATTAGCTTTGTTTTATGGGCAAAGATTGGCACCCCCACAACCAGTTGGGTTGTGGGGAGTCAGTATTACAAGAAAAAGAGCAAGTCACTTAACAAAAATCACACCAAATAGGTCAAAATCAGTCACTGTATTGGACTAATGAAGGCCTGTGAACAGTGGACTGATGCAATGGGCACAAATACGAATTTCAGTTGGCCAAAACTTGCACAAATCTTAACCAAATAACATACAAGCTATCTAAAACCCTGTATTGACCTAATATCTAACAGTCCACAAGATTTGAGCTTAAAATCTACTAAAACAAGATGGTTTTGCCCTGCTGATTTTCCTTGACTGATTTTAACCAAAAAGATAACATGCAAACTTGTTTGTACTCTATCAAACTCAAACACTTCTACTGAAATACCCTTCTACCACTACAACATGCATGTGAAAGTTGCTTTCAAGCCATGATTAATCATTATCCTTAGCTTAAAACACAGTCCCAAACACACCCTTATATTTCAGAATCACAATTTAACACACCAACTCTATCAAATCCTACTCAAATCCTAATCAGTCTAGCATGAATACCTCTCAAACATGATAAAAACAAGAACTAACAACTAAATCGCCAAATGCACACATAATAAAGCAGATTCATATGAAACTCAAAGAAACAAGAAAATATTTAAGAAGGTTCAAGCCTAACCTTTGGCTGATGCCTTTTCCTAAACATTCTAGCTTGAAAGGGCTTATATGATGCTTATCAAAGTGTGTAGAGAATCCCTGTTGGGGTTCAACAACTGAACCAAGGGAGAAAATATCTTCAACTTGGACAAAAGAAAATGGAAATGGAATGAGATTCTTGCTTACTGCCTTCTTAACACCTGCACAAGACAAACAAATGGAGAAAGTGAAGCACTAAAAAGCTTAAGAGAATATGCTCTGCTTATTGAATAAGCAGGCTTATAAGCTTATAGCTTTTGAAAAACAGAAATTAAACAAGGATTTGAACTTTCCTTTTAAAACTGATTTAAAAACTGGTAACAAAAGATTAACAATATCCTGAAACCAATGACTAGGATCCACTATTACTTCACCAAGTCATCAATCTCAGATTTATGAAAACTTTTCCAAAAATGCTTAAACATGATTTTCTGAAAATACTAATGCAAACACAATATCTTGGGAACTTTTAAAACTAATTTGTAAATTACCTAAGGAAAATAGAAATAAAGGAACTCAGTTATTGTGAAAAGCTAAAACTTTCATTTTCATTAATTGTTAATTTTTTTTACAATAAACTGGAACAAAGGGGTATCCACAGGTTGGACCTCCTTAAATACTACTTAAAGAAGATTCTAGTTAAAAAACCCTAATAAACGAAATCCCTATCATGGCCTTGGTCAAAAAATTTGAAATTGGTCTTCATGCCTCTCATGTGATTGTCCTTGGTTGACAGCTTGGAATAAATGATCTTGGACGTTGAGGAGTACTTTGGGAGCAAGGAAATGTGCTTAGCCGTTGATCTTGTCTCCTCATGGGGTTTGGGGGAAAGTGACATGAGCAGGGGAGTGGGGTATGGGCACATGGGATGGTTGGGGTCGAATCTTGGGGTGCTAAGATGTTTAGGTTAAGTTAAATTAATGATCTGGAAAAGATTGGACAATAACCCCTTGATTTGGTTATCATTCGGATTAGGGTTTATGGGGATTAAGGAGGGTGTATTTCAGTGTGTTAATTGCTAAAGGATGTGTTAAGAGGGAAAAACGGGTATTAGTTCAATATAATTCAAAGAATTATATTAAACAGATGGTGGAAAGTAGACGTGGATGGAGGGATTAAGGGGATTGGTTGAGGGGGAGTGGAGGGTGACGTGGCAAAGGCTGATAGGTTGAGGTGTGTTTGCTTGTCTGGGCAGATTTAGCCCCTAAAGTCCCATGCTTCATTCACTTAGTAATAAACAGGCACAAACCCCTTTTTCCTTTGTTATAAGTTTGATCCAATTGTCAAATATGGCACAAGGGTTTTGTAAACTTTGTATAAGGACTTTTCTTGTAATTTCTTCATATTCCAAGGACTAAACTTGTAAATACTTGATATTTTAGGGACCCAAAAGTAATTTTGAGGATTTACAGGGGTATAAAGTGACAAGTCTTCAATTCTTGAGGGACCAATCTTGCCAATCTTCAAAACTTCAAGGACTTGAATGGAAATTCATGATTCGGGTCCGGTTCCTTATACGGCTTCGTTTCCCGTGTTCGTTTTTGCTTCATTCTTGTAATCTTTTGGTGAATACACGATATCCGTACCTAAAATACACAATGAACAAACACAGGCATATTTTTGGGTATTTTGATGATATTTTAAGCGTTTTAAGCCCGATTTGGACGATGAGACTATGTATAATTACAGTCTCATCACTCCCCCATACTAAACCATTGCCGTGTCCCCACGCAATGCTAGAATTAAATATCATAGCACTTCCAAAATTCATTTTATGATGACTTTTATTGAAGACATAAAATTAAATAAACTACTACACGTGTTTTAGACATAATGTATTGTTTTCATCACGATAAAGTGAATTTTGGGATCATAGAACAAGAACACGTGAATGCTTCGTTAAAAATAATTTCGTCGTCCTCGATTTTCACCTAATTCCATGCTAAGCGTGTAACGAGATCATTGTTATTATAAGTTAGCAACACGATCATATCTTATGAGTGTTAATTACAAACCTAAACTCCCTTATTCCTACTTGGTATCTCTTATATTTTATTTTGTCTTAATGATCACGAGGATACATCTTTGACTTATGCGTGAATAGAGATTAAGTCTAAAAATAGAAACTTAACGGTGTAACCAAAATCATTAAATTAATAATTCACCCTAATAGACAACGATGTCAAAAAATTAAGTCAACAAAGAGGATCGATAAACACGGTTTTAGAACGGTTTTGAACATGAGACTTATTACCATGACTTTTATTATCCGCCTCATCATCGGTGGTTTTATTATCTTGGTTTACCTCCAACTTTTATTCAACTTCGCCATGAAGCTTTTATTATGACTTCGGTCTTGCCCTTGTCTTTTATTATCCGCCATCATCGGTGGTTTTATTATGACTTGACGTATATCCTCACGCTAGAGCGAATTTTGGATCTTTAAGGCTTCAAAGATTAAGGCTTGATTCACTTTCAACTTTGCATAGATTTTTCGGCCTTGTGAGCTTCAAATTTTTGCTTGATTTAGGTGAGCACTTGAAATCTTTTTATTGGGTGAAACCTTTGATTATTCGGGTGCCAATGCTTCAAAACCGTGACTCTGGAGAATCCTCAATGTTTTCCCAATTTAATTACATGGAAGCTACTAAAACAAATTAGAAACCAACAATAGAGACTAAACGCTAAATCAATATTTATTAATACTTTATTTATAAAAGTGTGGGGAGAATAAGCAATAATTACTACACATTAGATCGTGAAGATTACGTAACTTATAATAACTCTATCATTTCTCGTCCTCATTTAAGAGACTTAGCCTAAAAAGTTAAGGAATCGAAGCTAAGTGCTCAACACGCACAGTCGAGTCAAAAATTACTCTTATTCTCACCATCGGAAAACCTACATTCGTGTCTTAAACACTTATGAAAAATACAAAAATTTTTAAATTTGGCCATTTTTAGCCTTATTTGCAACAAAACGATAACAAAAAGATGAATATTGGATTGCGTGGTGACGTAAGCAAGGTGAAGTATCTACTCACCCCCCATACTAAAACTAAACATTGTCCTCAGTGTTTCGAGTCTAGGGGTGCAAAGACCCCCATACTAGAGACGAAGTCGAATGCTTAATCTCGAGCATGGAAAGGGTAAAACGAATAACCTAAAATCCGTTTATGAATTGTGCTAATAAGATAAACGTTAGAACATAAAAGGATATCATCGGATATCGGAATGTCCGAAGGCAACGATCGAAGCTCGAGTGATCCGTAAAACGAACACGAGAGGCTTCAATGATGACGATGAACCTAATGAATTACAATCACAAACAACCACGAAACAAAGGTTGGAAGAGCACGAGTCCCCTCATTATATTAAACTAAGAAAGCGATAATATGTACAAGGATAAGCATGAGAATCCCCCACGAGGCACCTTGTTTTTGATAACCGAGTCAAAAGCTCGACTCGAATCCCTATCAATGTGATCATTTAGGGATAATCATGGTTTGGTCATTTTTGGTGGGGCTTACATGATAAACAATGCCCAAACGCAACCGGTACTAAGGACTAAGTCCTTTGATGATGCAAAATACCGGGATCGAAGATGGCGTCCTCGTTGTCATGGGATAAACGAAACAACGCCACTTCAACATGTGCTAGAACCTCAAAGAGGTAGAAGAAAAGAGATAAGAAGTAGAAAGGTGGGACAATGGGTAAGTCAAAACAATGAGCTACTCGAGGTAGACTCACACCAAGCAAACGAAATTTTTTTCCATTTATTGCATCGGTGGAAGACTGAGATTTCCCTTTACAAGCAATTCCAGGATCGTAAATCTCGTCCTCGGTGGAGAAATGTGAGGGAACATAAGGGGCTTCCCCCACACTAGTTCCACACCAACCGTCGTCAAAAGGAGTAGACGAGGTGGTAGCACTCATATAACGCGGTGATGATGGATTTAAACTTGTAGAAAAATCTTTTGAAACATTTTTAAAATATTTTCCTTTTTCATCGTTTAAAAACTCTTTATGAAAACCCGATTTGATAACGTCGAAAATATTTGGCGTGTCAAATTCAAAATTAGTCGCGCTAAAAATCCTCACATTTAAGTCATTGGTGGGAGGGGGTGGCGGATTATATAAGTTCTCAACATGTCGATCAATAAAGAACACCGCCCCCTCGGGGTCAACATACTCGTTATCCTCATGAACGTCGATCTCATCGATTTCCTCATCAAAGATAGGCTTGTCAAACCAAGGTTTGTCATTCCCCTCCTTGAGTATTTTAGAAACTCTCTCGAAAAGATCACGATCAAGCACGAAACCATCATTCTTTTGTGGGGATTGTTGATTAGTTAAATCCTCACGAATGTGGTAAACGTAATTCTCATTTGAGGAGTGTTGATTAGGTAACTCCTCGAGAATTGGATTTTTGGTGGTCATATGAGTTGGTTCGTCATTGAAAATAAGACGTTCCAACTCATTAAGTTCATCCTCGATTTTGGAAAGATCGACCTCACTCGTAGGTGGGAGTGGAGGCAAAAGAGCTAGCTCTCGTTCAATGATTTCCTCAATCTCGGGATCAAACTCGTAATCATCGTACTTCACATGTTTCTTTTTAGGAGAATAAAAAATTGCATGTGGATTTCGAAGTACGTGATCAATCTCGGAAAAATCGCCATCGTCATCGTCAAAGAAAGAGTCGATGTGAGCACTCACAACCATGGTCTTACAAGTCGAATGACTATGCTTAGGTGACTTTTCTAAGACGAGAGGATTGATGTCGATAAAACCTTTAGCCTCAACGGGTGTTGGGCTAGGCAAAGGAGGCACTTCGATGGAGTTAGAAGTTTAAGCCTCAAAGATGTGGTCCTTCGAAGGTGGTGAAGACGAGCCCATTTTGGTCATTGTCGTGATGGCACTAACGTCGCCCTTCGGAATTGGTGTTTCACTTGTTTCGCTAAATACATTCCAAAGTGAGTTTTCATCCATAAATTTACACATACCCTTTTGAATTAGGTACACGTACTCTTTATCAATAAAATCATCATCTTTAAAACCGTTTTTCTTAATTCTTTCAAAACATGCATTAAGCCTCATTCTTTCCGCTAAAGTGAACATTTTGAAATCATTAGGATTTGAATCATTAGGTTTTGAAACCTCGGTTTTTTCATTATCATTAAACACTTGGGATTTTCTAGCGAAAAAGTCCATTTTGTCATCCCAATATCTCATAGTAAGTCTCCCCTCGTGAACGTCGATTACGGTTCGAGTCGTCGATAAGAATGGTCGGCCTAAAATAATGGGACATTTAGGGTCACACTCGTAATCGGATATAACGAAATCCGCGGGAAAAACAAACTTTCCAACTTTGACATAGACATCCTCGGCTATTCCAATTCGTATAAGTGGAGTACAATTTGCAAGCTCGATTGTCATGTTCGTGGGGGTAAGTGAAGGCAATCTCATCAATTTCTAAAGAGAATGAGGCATGAGATTGATGCTAGCACCTAAATCGGCAAGGGCTAAACATCCCTCAATCTCGGAAAAATCACAAGGTAGTATAAATTGGCCCGGATCCTCTTCCTTTCTCGGCATACGCCTTTTGGGTTTTTTAAGAAGGATCGATGCACAAGTTTCTTCAAGGGTTACTTTGGTAAGGTCGATAAAGCTCTCTTTTTGAACCGTGGATGGAATTTGAGGTACATGAGGGTGTGCACTCTTTTACTTGGTCGCCACGTTCACCCCATCGACTTTAGAACAATAAGACGTCTTAGAAGTCGAGGGTTGAGAAGAAGGAACAACTCGAAATCCTTCAAGGTTAGGGGTAATCACACGACCTTTCTCACGAGACGAGGCGGCTTTACATTGTTCCTTCGGATTTGCAATAGTGTCACTAGGTAACGAACTCGATGACGCACCCGAGGACTTGTTCATAATGGCCGAAAACATCTTTTTAATGTCAATTTGTCCTTGCTCAATCTTCGTGTTTTGCAATTTCAATGTATTAGAAAAGTCGTTTTTCAAAGTACCAATTTCTCCCTCTAATCGTCTCATATTAGCCTCATTCGTTTTCATGTAATTTTGAAAATCGTTTGACGAACTATTTTGATTAGAATTAAAGTTCCCTTGGTTTTGATTACTTCTTTGAAAATTTCCTTGGTTACCACTTGAAAAATTGTTGCCTTGATTGTTGTTGTTTGAAAAATTTGAGTTTTGGTTATTGTCTCGATTTTGCCAATTCAAATTCCGACCTTGATTATAACCTTGATTTTGATTCGAAAAATTTCCTTGTTGATTGTTTCCTTGAAAATTGTTTCGGTTTTGATTCGAAAAATTATTGCCTTGGTTATAATTGCCTTGTTGTGATGGACCCGCGTTATTTTGATTAGAAAAATTGTTGTTTCCATTTAACGCACTCACATTCGACGGTTGGCCATCCGTAGCCGCACACTCGTAATAATTATGAGGTCCACCACAAAACATACACGAAACCTCAACCGCTTTCACCGTAGCGGGAGCGTCTTTCTTTTGCATTTCGACGAGAAAAGACTTAAACACATTCGTCAACTTTTCGACTTTAGCATCAAATCTCTCAATGTCGCGATTAGAACTACTAACATTGGCGACATTTGCAACACTCGGTGCGTTACGGAGTTGGTAAACCTTGGATCGGTTTTCGATAATTATCAATGCATCTTTCGGAGTCTTACACAAAAAGTTGCCACCGGCGGCGGAATTCAACGAATCTTGTTCTTGAAAATTAAGACCGTTGTAAAACGTATCGATTTGGTGCAACTCGGAAAAACCATGGTGAGGACATTGCCTAAGCAATTCCTTAAAACGATCCCACACGTCTCTAAAAGATTCATTCGGTTTTTGCTCAAATTTCGTAATTTCATTTTTGAAAAACGTTGTCTTAGACGGTGGGAAAAAATAATTAACGAACTTGGAAACGAGATCCTTCCACGTAACTATCGAATTAGGTGGCTCTTTCTCGTACAAATCCTTGGCGACACCATCGAGCGAGTACGGAAAAAGCATAAGCTTGACGACATCGGTGTCGACGTTCTTAAACTTGCTCGTGGCCAAAAGACGATCAAAATTCCGAATATGGTCGTGAGGATTATCGGCTTCACGACCTCGAAACTTCATAGCTTGGATTAACGAAAGCATTCCGCTCTTAATCTCAAAATTCTCCGCTTCGATAGCGGGAATTACGATCGCGTCTCCATAACCCTCGGTGGGCGCTTGGAGCAATTCCATCATCGAACGATTGTCGGCCATCTCCTCTACGGTTTCTTCAACAACGATATTAGGAACGTCGGTTTCCAATTCTCGTCTACGTCGTCGATTCCTTCGATTACGATTGCCTCGATTCGAAGCTTCGCTAGAATTGGAATAATCCTTCGATCGAGTGGGCATGCACTAAGCGTAGAATGGGGGGTAGCAAAGAAGATTCTTTTTGGGGTTTTTCGATTTTTCAATTTTTTTGGTTTTTGATTGTTTTTTATTTTTTTTGGATTTTTGAATGTATTACGTAGACACAAATCTACAAATCTCTCCTCGAATCGACTTTCTCGATTAAAGGAGCCTTAAAGAATGAAAAGATCACGTGGAGTGAACGTTCTCGATGACTTTAGAACGTTGGTGGAACACCAAAACGTTCAAGAGGGTTTAATCTTGAAAACAAGCAAATATAATTTACGTAGATAATACTTGGGCGGCAAACCCTCGATTAGCCTTCTTTCTCAAAACACACACAAGCAAGCGGGGGAAACGAGGCGGCGCTAAGCACTTAAGAGCCTTTTTCCCTTAGGTCGTGAAATACAACCGCCTTATACCCACCTTATAGTTTGTGTTAATTGAAATTAAGCCTCACGAAAGTATTTATCTATTTTGCCTTTAAACTTTTGCTTTGGATTCGAATACAATGATCGAGTGATGAAATCCCGAATCAAGGTTGCGTTTTCACGCTTTTGGAGTACTTGTATATTTATTGTTCTTACGTAGATACAATATAGTAATAATATATTCACAATAAAAACGAAAACCAATATATCTACAATATAATAAAATGATTGTTGTGTGTTTAATTTAGGAAAATTAAACACGATTTATTTGGATACTATAATATAATAGAGAAAAATAACAAAAATGAGTATGTACGATATTCACGCTTTCCAAAAATTGAAAAGCAAAAACGCACTACTCACACAAACACGTTATTAATAATGGCAACACTAAACACCTCCCGGGCAGCGGCGCCAAAAATTGATGGGTGTAGAAATACGTGTTTAGGAAAACAACGTATAAATGCGGCAAGTATTAAACTCGACGATTTAGGAAAACCGACAAGTCGAATAAATTCCAAGTTCGTTCTCGAAGGAGGTGTGTGGATTAATGTGCCAATTATATAAAATCAAGTTTGGATTAGTGACGTTTTTAGTTTAGAAGAGAAAAATTAAAGACGAGATACGGTTACGATTACACTACGACGTAATGACGTAAAACGCAAACGTAATTACGTAAAACGCGACGAAATTAAAAATTAAAGCTAAAAATTAATTAAAAGTTTAAACTAAGTCTAAAATAATATAAATAACAATAAAAATCCAACAAATATATTTTAAAACCTTTTGTTAATTTAATATTCAATTTTTAATGCTAATTAAAGCCCTAAAATTAAATATAATTAAAAAAATGTCCAAAATATTATTTTATTGAAGAAATATCTCACTTATATTATTTAAAGACTAAAAAGTATTTTTCCTAAATTTTCAAAACTGTTTTTCTATTTTTAAAATCACTAAAAACTATTTTTAAACTAAAATAATCATAAAAAATAATAAAATAATGCTAAAAATAATTTGACAATTTTAAACATCCTAATTTATACTAATGAACAGTAGAAAAATGAAAAAGTTTTAAAAGTGTAAAATTTTTCACTAAAAGACAAAACAGTTTGTAATTAAACCCTAATTAAACTAAATTTAATTCTAAAAATTAATAAAAAGTGAACAGTAGAAACTTTTTAAACTAAAAATCTTAAAATGTTTTTCTAAGTCTAAGAAAATTTCTAAAACTGAAAAATATTAATTTTCTACACTAAAAGACAAAAACAGAGTATTAAAAAGTAATTAAAATAACAATTTAATCTAAAAAAATAATAGATGAACAACTGAAAAATTAATTGAACAGAAAAATCACAAATAAAATAAGAAAAATAATGAAATTGGTTTCAATGTCTAACTCCTAAATAAGATCACTAAAGACAAAAAAAATGGAAACTGAAAGTGACATGTGGTCACTTTTTGTCTGCTAGTCAAGCAGTACCTAACAATACACTAGCAGGGGTAACTGAGTTCCCACTGCTAGTGCAAAATTATGGTCTGTGCACAAATGTGCTTGGATCTTGTGACTAGCTTTGTTTTATGGGCAAAGATTGGCACCCCCACAACCAGTTGGGTTGTGGGGAGTCAGTATTATAAGAAAAAGAGCAAGTCACTTAACAAAAATCACACCAAATAGGTCAAAATCAGTCACTGTATTGGACTAATTAAGGTCTGTGAACAGTGGACTGATGCAATGGGCACAAATACAAATTTCAATTGGCCAAAACTTGCACAAATCTTAACCAAATAACATACAAGCTATCTAAAACCCTGTATTGACCTAATATCTAACAGTCTACAAGATTTGAGCTTAAAATCTACTAAAACAAGATGGTTTTGCCCTGCTGATTTTCCTTGACTGATTTTAACCAAAAAGATAATATGCAAACTTGTTTGTACTCTATCAAACTCAAACACTTCTACTGAATTACCCTTCTACCACTACAACATGCATGTGAAAGCTGCTTTCAAGCCATGATTAATCATTATCCTTAGCTTAAAACACAGTCCCAAACACACCCTTATATTTCAAAATCACAATTTAACACACCAACTCTATCAAATCCTACTCAAATCCTAATCAGTCTAGCATGAATATCTCTCAAACATGATAAAAACAAGAACTAACAACTAAATCACCAAATGCACACATAATAAAGCAGATTCATATGAAACTCAAAGAAACAAGAAAATATTTAAGAAGGTTCAAGCCTAACCTTTGGCTGATGCCTTTTCTTAAACATTCTAGCTTGAAAGGGCTTATATGATGCTTATCAAAGTATGTAGAGAATCCCTGTTGGGGTTCAACAACTGAACCAGGGAGAAAATATCTTCAACTTGGACAAAAGAAAATGGAAATGGAATGAGATTCTTGCTTACTGGCCTTCTTAACACCTGCACAAGACAAACAAATGGAGAAAGTGAAGCACTGAAAAGCTTAAGAGAATAAGCTCTGTTATTGAATAAGCAGGCTTATAAGCTTATAGCTTATGAAAAACAGAAATTAAACAAGGATTTAAACTTTCCTTTTAAAACTGATTTAAAAACTGGTAACAAAAGATTAACAATATTCTGAAACCAATGACTAGGATCCACTATCACTTCACCAAGTCATCAATCTCAGATTTATGAAAACTTTTCCAAAAACTGCTTAAACACGATTTTCTGAAAATACTAATGCAAACACAATATCTTGGGAACTTTTAAAACTAATTTGTAAATTACCTAATGAAAACAGAAATAAAGGAACTCAGTTATTGTGAAAAACTAAAACTTTCATTTTCATTAATTGTTAAATTTTTTTATAATAAACTGGAACAAAAGGGGTATCCACAGGTTGGACCTCCTTAAATACTACTCAAAAGAAGATTCTAGTTACAAAAACCCTAATAAACGAAATCCCTATCATGCCCTTGGTCAACAAATTTGAAATTGGTCTTCATGCCTCTCATGTGATTGTCCTTGGTTGACAGCTTGGAATAAATGATCTTGGACGTTGAGGAGTACTTTGGGAGCAAGGAAATGTGCTTATCCGTTGATCTTGTCTCCTCATGGGGTTTGGGGGAAAGTGACATGAGCAGGGGAGTGGGGTATGGGCACATGGGATGGTTGGGGTCGAATCTTGGGGTGCTAAGATGTTTAGGTTAAGTTAAATTAATGATCTGGAAAAGATTGGACAAAAACCCCTTGATTTGGTTATCATCCGGATTAGGGTTTATGGGGATTAAGGAGGGTGTATTTGGGTGTGTTAATTGCTACAAGATATGTTAAGAGGGAAAAACGGGTATTAGTTTAATATAATTCAAAGAATTATATTAAACAGATGGTGGAAAGCAGACGTGGATGGAGGGATTAAGGGGATTGGTTGAGGGGGAGTGGAGGGTGACGTGGCAAAGGCTGATAGGTTGAGGTGTGTTTGCTTGTCTGGGCAGATTTAGCCCTTAAAGTCCCATGCTTCATTCACTTGGTAATAAACAGGCACAAACCCCTTTTTCCTTTGTTATAAGTTTGATCCAATTGTCAAATATGGCACAAGGGTTTTGTAAACTTTGTATAAGGACTTTTCTTGTAATTTCTTCATATTCCAAGGACTAAACTTGTAAATACTTGATATTTTAGGGACCCACAAGTAATTTTGAGGATTTACAGGGGTATAAAATGACAAGTCTTCAATTCTTGAGGGACCAATCTTGCCAATCTTCAAAACTTCAAGGACTTGAATGGAAATTCATGATTCGGGTCCGGTTCCTTGTGCGGCTTCGTTTCCCGTGTTCGTTTTTGCTTCATTCTTGTAATCTTTTGGTAAATTCACGATATCCGTACCTAAAATACACAATGAACAAACACAGGCATATTTTTGGGTATTTTGATGATATTTTAAGCGTTTTAAGCCCGATTTGGACGATGAGACTATGTATAATTACAGTCTCATCAGTGCAACTGTAAAACACGACAGTCTTAAAATGTAACAATCTAGTTACAACGAAAATAAAAGGAAAAAAAGTGTATTACATATGTACATTTAAAATGCAAGGTATCACAATCAATTGTCTAGGATCTTGGTATTACTTTAAAACTCAGTTTAAATATTTTCTTGATTAAAAGAAAATTTTACAAGGTGTAGTGATTTAAAATCAAACTATCTTTATTTAGTGAGTAAGATGTTGCTATATCTTTTTCTTGATAAGGGTTTTTAAAGCAAAAGTAGAACAGTTCCAAAATAGTTATCCTGATTGGCTTAAGAACTTTTGGGTGACTGCATGAAATTCCTGTTAGAAGCTCAGGTTTATCGTTACCATTAGAGAAAATCAGATTTTCCAAGTTATTTAGAATCATTGTTAGAAATTATAAATTAATTTAATAATTTCATTATATTGAAAGTAAAGTGTGATAAAATCAATTACTTTAAAAGATACAGCTTAACATATTCTGGTTTTCAAAAGGTGACAAGACAACAACAATTATGAGATATCTAAAGGTCAAAAATTTGTATGCGAGCAATAACACCAGGGAATAAAACGAAGTTCGTATCAAGTCTTAACAAACAGGATAGAATAAATGCGTCGATGATAAAGGCAATAAGAAACAAAGATTATAGAAAGTCATCACTTCTTGAGTGTAGTTGGTGGCACCAATAACGGCTTATTAAGTTCTCGATGGTCGATACATGATTGAAAGAGAAAAGCCACACAATAAATTTTGAATCACAGAAGATTCTTAAGAAGTTACTTGAGATTAATTCCAACAAAATGAACATCGTTAGAAATGAGAGGCGAAATCAATACGTGGTTCACACAAATGAATTTCAAGACGATGAAGTCTAACACA
Organism: Glebionis coronaria; assembly: GCA_025667525.1. NCBI lineage: Eukaryota > Viridiplantae > Streptophyta > Magnoliopsida > Asterales > Asteraceae > Glebionis > Glebionis coronaria. Next base: position 92,642,033 of record CM046879.1, on the reverse strand, counting down.
CATCAAGACGGATACACGAAATCATTGGTCACTTCCAGTCATAACTCATTATTTGCGTCCAGAGATGTTTCAAAGTTCTACCAAAAGAGATAGAGAAGGTCGATCGATGTAGAAGCATAACAACGTTAAAACTTTCAAGTCTGGTATTAATGGTAAGAATTTACGCAAATGGTAACGAAAATTGTATCATGAGGATGATGAGGTAACAAGTAAAGCAAAGATCGTTGAGTAAGGAAATCTGTGCTTGCGGCATGTACTTTGTTCAAGAAAAGATATGGGTTCATATGTGTAAGTCGCGAATTGTTGTTACTCGCATAAGATGTAAAAGTTTCCAAAATTTTCATTTCACTTTTTAAGGAACATAATTAAAAAGTTGATTCTTGGTCACATATTTAAGGCGACTACTATTCGGCCTTGCATGGCTCCTTCTAAATTAAGCATAGGTGATCAGGCCATGCATAATTCAGGATAGCAATGCGATGCTCAGCTTCGTCAAACCAGTACTACATATCATATGATGTAAAATTTGTATATAATGCCATTTGTAAAAGCAGGAATCAAAGTAATTTATGAAACTCCTTGCCAATAAGTTACTGGCTAGATATTTAAATCATTAATTTTATTGTTACAAGATTTCTTTACAAGACAATCGTTGAACAATTTGTGAAAATACATCGTATAATTAATATAAATTAATTTTATAAGATAGTGTTCAAGTATTTAAGGAAGCCCACATGAAACATTTTGTAAAATGATTCGCAAACAATACTAGTTTGGGCTTATGTGGTAACTTATAAAATAGCGAGTGAGTTATATGAGGGTAATGAATAGTTCAAGACAGTCAATGAAATGGTTACTAGTTGATAAGGTTTCAAGGGGTTTAGTTGGAATCGTCAGGAGACACGTGTCAAGATGATAACGAACGATATGAAAGAAAGATCTTCAAACCACGGCCCGAATCAGTGGTACAATAGAAACAAAGGACGACAATATAGAATGACAAATAAGTCATATATAAAAGAAAGGATAAAGGAATCCGTAGGTGTGCACATCGTAATTTATTTGACAAATTACACTTTTAAGAAAGTAGAGCATCAGTTTATCAAATCACTTGGTTCCTAAAAGTTCAAGATTTATGTACGACCTAGCTCAAGTTACTATTTGTAAACGTTTTCAAACGCAATCAATGTTTCATGTTTGTAAAATATCATTAGTTAAAATTTTACGAGCTCACAAGAACTTAAAATGCTTCAAACCATATTTTTAACTTTATCAGTTTGATCTTTTTAGTTAACTTTGACTTTTTGGGTTTCACTTTTTGGTTTGACTAGACCAATTGAATCACTAAATGACATTTTAAGACTCGAAGTCTAGAATAATTTGGAGTAAAACGATGTTTCAGACAACTTTCCAGTTTTACTCGAGACTTGAAACGGATTAAAAATAGACGAAAATGCCCTTGCATTAAATCTGTCAACAAAATGATATTTTAGAATTATTCAAAAAATAACTTCTTATATTTTACAATCTCAAATGAGCGTAACCTGCTCGTTTTTAAGATTTACTGGCCAAATTTTATGTCCTAAACGGACGTCTCAACAAGTAGAAATATATATTTTTATGTCTAAAGTTATAAAAATATTTTCTCGACACTGTTAAATTTCCTGTAAAGTTTCTGTACAAATTATATTTTTCGACACAGCTTGAAATTAAACATGAATTTCATAATAACTCATAATTAATGTACACACAAGACTTGCGGATTCCATAAAGACGAAAGAGAATAAACTGCATAATTAATCATGTAAAGAAAATACAGTATAGAAATGGTTCAAGAATACCAATGAAATATTAGAAATAAAAAATGGCGCATGACATCCGTACATTAGGTTTCAAGATGCAATGCAGGAAGGTCTTTTGACAGCGTGATTTTCCAAAATCACAAGACACGCCGAGAAAGAAATGAAGCATTAACGGGTTACATTTCCGGAGCAAGGAGGGTTAAGGAAAAGGGAGGGTACAGGTTTATAGAAATAGAATTGCATTCCAAACAATCGCTACACAGTACATGATGAATTTCAAGATGACGATGGTGTTTTCAAGATACAAACGGACGTTGTAATTCAAAATCGAAACGTAGATTGGTCAATGAAATAAAATGTATTCCATGTACAATTGTCGTGTAAAACGGTGACGTAAAGGTCAACCAAGATTGCGAAAACCCACGATATTATTCAATATTGATTCAACGAATTCTTCGAGATGTGTGACTCACACGATGTCCTTTAGTCTTTTTTGGAGACACATTGAGTTACACAATGGTTTATAGACTATTTTTCAAGACATCAAATCACAAATGGTCGAAAAGCATTTTGGATATCTAAAGAGATATTTTAAAGGAGATAAACAATGAAAGCAACATGCACGGTAGTAAAATGAAAATCAGAAGTTTTATCGAAAACAACACGTATTCAATCCCGAACAATGGTATCACGAGAGTATGCACAACATGTAACAGTGAGTCGAGAAAAACATGCGGTTCTGTAGAATCTTGATAACCTATGAATCTATGAAGTGGGTTGATGTTTTCTAGAGAGAGAAACTAGAGAGAGAAAGTGAGAGAAAATGTGTGTCTTCTTTATTAAATGAAAACATGAAAATGAACAACAACCAACCCCTTTCCAAGGAGGAAAGGGGTATTTATACTTCCAAGTCTTATGTGGACTTGGGCCGGCCCATGACAAGCCCATGGACCGGTTCTTACTTAACTTAATAAGTAACTATTAACTACGAGCTATTACAAACATAAATAATATTGTGGAGTGACCGATACTTCTAATATACGTTAAAACGTATTTCTAACAATCTCCCCCTAAGGGAGGTCACTCCACGTTACAAAGTTCTAAACCTAGCATACTATACTAAGTCTTCGTTCTTTAGCTCGTAGTCTTTTCTTCTTTTCTTTCTTTTGTTGTGAATATGTTGGTTTGATCTTTTAGGCTTTGGCTTGAGAGCATTGTTCTTTTGGCCTTTCACGTGCGATCTTTGCCTTCTTGTGAAACTTGCCTCCTCGTGACTCCATGTTCCACACACTTATGTCTTTTTGTTGAATTCTCGAAAGCTTCAGAGTTTGGTACAGCGGAAGACTTTATCTTGTACTTTCTTGAATTTTTTGCTGAACTTTGATGCAGAAAAACATAAGTATGTGGGAACGACTTCTACAGGTACACCGCAACACCACCGTCTTCACTGGTACACAGCAACGCCATCGTCTTCAACAGGTACACAGCAACGCCACCGTCTTTAACAGGTACACAACAACGACACGAATAAAATGGCTTCGAACATTTTATTCTAATTCGGTAGCATTTTACCTCCGGTCGGTGAAGACCGTTGGACGATATTAGATATCGTACCCGTGACGGATAGTTTCAATTAAGTAACTTCCTGACAGGATTTCGCGGGTAAACCCGTTCTCTTTATTCGACCGTCCAAAGCTGACTGCGAACATAAAGAGTGAATCACTTGGATAAATTATCCTTGTGATTTGAAGCCGTCAATTCATGAAACCTGGAACAAGTGAATTTCAATTAAGATTTTCACCATCGTTGCTTTCCAGTTGTCACGAGCTCAATTCATAAAGAATCTTGCACGTCACCTACCAAGTGCTGTTTGATGTTAACACTAGAAGGATTTCCACTCGTCACTGTGATCAATAAAGAGTCACTCTGAGTGTTCTGGCAAGATCATATGATAATGCGTAGAGGCCTGGAACGAGTTTAAGTTCAATTAAGAATTAAACCACTGTTTCTTTCCAGTTTTTCACAAGATTGGTTCTAAAAGAACCGCACGTGTAACCTACCATGAGCTTGTTTGATGTTGGCTCAAGCAGGATTTCCATCTTCATTGTAATACTTGCGTATTACTCGGATGTTCTGGCAATATTACAGGAATACTGCGTAGGACTCATAAAAATCTCTTACTTTTCACAGTGTGTGAGAAAGCAAGGAATAAATAGAAAGTGTCCTAATGAGACTTTTGATGATCTCTTGGCTCTAGACTCGATTGTGCGTTTTGATTTAGTGAGCGATGGCTGGAGAGGAGTGCCACCTTTTCAATACCAGTCTATTCGGAGTGAATAAACCAATAGATAACGTGTTGATCTCCGTGTGATTAAAACAAATACCTTTAGAGAGATATTTGAGTTAGCTGGGAAGGGTTGTGCATTGCATCACTGGGTCCATGATGTCTTTCTTCAATACCGAGAATCATTAGCAAAAATGACCTCAATAGCATATGGATTGACCCGGTTTCTGCCTAAAGTTGTAAGGAGGGCTTCTTTCTTTACACCCTTTATCTTTACAATTCTTTTTCATTCTTCAACCCCTTCAATGCTTACCAATACGTCATCACTAGCACCTTGTTGTGATTGTTCCAGTGCTAGCTTAAGTACTTGTTCGGCATTCAGCTACGTTCACATTCTTTCTCCATCTTTCCTAGGACTTCTAATTCTATCTAGGGAATTGTCCTTGGGAAGATTCCATCGGCTCTGATGAATCATTGGACTAAACCTATTCCTACCACCCTTTTGTCACCACATTCGTCGTGAATTAAGCGTGTTTTGGGAAGGAATTGCCACCATGAAAAATCATTGAAAATCACCTAAAGTACTTGTGATATTGAGATCAAAAGTTTCGTACCTTAGGTGTTTTTGATCATCAAAAACGCTCCCCCTTAATACGTGCTTTACACATATTAAGTTGGATTATCGTTAAATATTTTTCATCTTTTAGCCAAGTATCACTTAAGTCTCCTTAATCCCATTTTCTCCCCTTATCCAAAATGTTAACCATTAATATTTGGGATATTGAATGGATTAACCGGTCTTTGGGTAAAAAATGAAATCGATGTTTGGCCATAGAACAAATTAATGCTCCCCCTTAAGTTAATAAGGGATAGTTGTAGTGCTTTAGTATGATATATTTTGAAAGATTTAGAATCTCGTGAGAAATTCTTGAAAAATTATCATACCTTAACACTACATCAAGCCATTAAAGCACAATATTCACAAATATACATATTCACAATTGAAAAAACCAATATAAAGTGGACCTGAAATGTACGACCCATTAGATGGATCGTTGCAGTAGCTTGTGGTGCACTAAATATGGTCTACCACCAACGAATCTTTCCAAGCTCCTCATCAATCTACGTTCACGGAGCTTTTGATCAATCTTCTTGATCACGTACTTCGCCATTTGCCGATAACCCGGATGCCAATCCTCCGTCATCTCTGGCAAAGTCCCACCCGAGTTAAGATGCTCCAACTTTCCTCTGACTTGTAGAAGAGTCCCATCACTGTACTTATAAAGCTCACCCACCCTCATAAACTTCATTAAACCTCGACTGTTCAAGTAGAAAATGCCGCAATTCGGGACAGAAATGCCGGTATAGGGACATCTATCTACATGTTGAGGTAACACTTGATTCACTGGACGGGTTAGGTTAAGCTTCCTTTGGTAACTTTCGACTCCCAACTGAAGATCTTCAACTCGTTTCTTGATAACAACGCTTCGTGTGAACATACGAAGTGCTGTATTCAAGGCAATGAGGTCTTTACGAGGAATATGTGTGAGTTGATCACGGGTCATCAGAAGCAACATATCTTCAATATCCTCAAGACGAATGATAGAAAAATCTCCCTGCTGGATTTTGTATTCTCTGTCATCCTCCCTTTTCAAACGAATCTCTGTCACAAGATAATAGCCATTCTTGGCTTCAGTTTTCAGCCCTAAAATACTAGAGATGCGGATATCGGATCTAACGTTGCTTCCAGAATTGATTAGGCAGCAACCCCTGTACGCCCTTCGGACTCGTTCGTCCCAATGAGATGCACCTATGACAGCATACATATCATAATTACGAGTTACTCTTGGGACCCAGAGTCTGTTTACCTTTTCCTCGATCCAGGGTATTGTCCCCCAGTTGGCAGCTTTCAGCAAGGTCAAGGAGGTTGCGTACGTTGATGAACCCTTCAGAAGATACTCAAGATCATAGGTGACAAAGAAGTCGAGAGCAATCTGATTATCTTGGGTAGGATCAAGTAGAGGTGGAGCTCTTTCTGAATCATGAAGACCTGGCCGTTGAACGGTATTCAGAGCTTTCAGGATCTCATCAGCATAGTACTCGAACTCCATTCGGGTTAACCTGGTTTTGGCGCGAAGTCTTTTATCCTTAAGTGCTTTCTTCACCAAAGACGGAGTAACCGAAGTCTTATACTCATGAGCAAGAAATGCACACAAGTCAATCGGACTACGGATACGGAGATATAGAACATCTCTGTCAGCGTCCGTGATCGGATCATATTGCGCCGCTGCCGTGATCCAAGCCTGTGGCGGTGCAGTCTCGTCAATCTCCAACGTGTCTGCCCAGTCTCGTGTGCTTGGTTCAGGAACCGTAGATTGTTGTGCTTTTTGTAGAGGAGTAGAAACGCGAACATCTGCTGGTTCTGATTCAGGCATCTCGGCGGTGTCATGAACGGGTGAGTGTTGCGCAGCTTCAGGTTCCGTTACTGATTCTGCAATCACAGGAGCAACAACAACAGGACTAATAGGGTTAGTGGTAACAGGTATAGATACAGCAATAGAAGTACCGGGAATCGATGAAGCTGTAGTAGCATTCACATCGTGGCGCCACGTAGATCGTCTTGATTCCGTTGATGTTGATTTGTCCTTCTGCGCTGCATCTTTCTTGGACTTGGTTCCAGACTTAGCAGGTTTCTTGGAGCTGGTAACCTTATCTCCCTCTTTTGGCTGTTTACCCCCATCATCATCCTCATTATTATCCTCATTGCTCCCCCTAGAACTCTCCTCATTACCATCACCACCATCATCGCCATCATCATCATCATCATCCTCATCATCATCATCACCATCATCGTCATCTTCATCATCCTTTTCTTCTTCTTCTCCTTCTTCTTCCTCTTCTTCACCAGTACCCTCCTCTTCTTCACTTTCTTCCCTTTCTTCCTCAGGCAGAATGTGGTATGGTACCACACTTCCAAACGTTTTAAATAACCTGTCATCCTCCATGATAGCGTCATTCAGGGATTTGTAAAGAGCCCGTTGAATCCTAGATTTATCAAACGATCCAAGTTCCACCATACGAGCTTTCAGGATCTTCTTCAATTCAAAATCCGTCAACTCATAAGCAATTCTGTAGGCGGATTCAGAAGGATTGGATGACTTGATCATCAAGTTATCGGCTGCGATTTTCTTCATCTCATCACGCAATTTTGGCATAATGGATTCAACAGATTCTTTCACTCTCTCTTCAACAGTTGCTTCAAGTGCTTCTTTCTGCTCCTTGTATTTATCCCTCATCGCTTGAAGTCTGGTTATACGTGCAACATGCTTATCAGCTTCAGCCTGCTTAACCTGAGCTAGTTCTTCTGCATGAGCTTTTCGTGTTAACTCCATCTCTGCAGCGAACTTAGCAAGCATCTCTTCTTGGGCTTTCTTAGATGCTTCTTCACTTTGCACTCTTCGAAGTAGCTCTTGGCGAAGATTATCCATCTCTCTTTTTTGATTATCCGTGTGTTTGTCCAACATTTCTGCCATGACAAATGCAGCCATTGATGATGTTCCAGAGCTACTTTAGGAAGGTTGAAGAGGCTCGATTGTTACTATGGTACTAAGGATGGGAGTTATCGGTGGTGGAAGAAATGGTGTTGAAACCGGTCTGGTTGGTAAGGGTTGTATTGGTGGAGGTTGAGTTGCTGAAGGTTGCGTTACTAAAGGTTGAGTAGACACCATGATCGTAGGAGCAACAGACTCCTTTTCCACACTAGCTGAAACAGGAAGGGATGTCTCCTTTGAAGTAGAATACCTTTCAGGTGATCCAAACTCATCAATATCCTCTGGTTCCTCGTAATCTTCTTCAACATTTATCCTTGCACCCGAACCACTACCGCCCGTATCTTTCCTACTCCTTTGAATAACTATCTTCATCATTTTTCTCTCCGCCTTGTCAAGAGTAGGATCAACAACATCTTCCTCGTCACGTAGAGCTAACTCATCAGCCTTACCCTTTCCCTTCTTACCCTCAGTTTTCTTCTTCTTGGTTTCGGGTTCTGGTAAAGCAACTGGTTGCTTGCGTTTACCTTTACTCTTGACCGTAGTAGACGAGTCTTCTACTGTCTGAAGGCTTGCTTTCAGCTTCTTGATTTCTAGCTGCAGTAGCTTGTAATCAGCAGAACCCTTAATTCTTTCCGTCAGAAGGTAATCGGGAGTAGGACCAGGAATAACACCACCAACTGGTCCTTCATGCCTTAAATCCACAATACGATCAGCCTCTTCAGTGTGATGACGACTTGCTGCACGCCTATCAATTGTAATATCATTCTTCATACAATAGTTAATGATAAGCTTGATAAATCGAGGGTAAGCAAAGAAATTAGTCTTCAGCTTCTTGTTATGAAAGAGTTGAAAGGTGAATTCTTCCCATAACAATAAAGCATAATCTGCATTTGCGCCTTTGTACATTCCATGGAAGATGTTCATTATTGGACTGCGCAAAGCATCATGCCCACTTGTTTTTGGTGTAAGACATCTACTGAGAATACCCAACAATGCTCTCCAAGGTTGTCCTACTTTAGCAGTGGTAAACTCAGACGCAACTCGTATTTCAGGACATCCAATAGCATCAAATAACTCCATGAGTTCGTCTTTAGTAGGATCCCTCGAGAATACCATACCTTTGGGTGAATCCCTAATGTCGAATATCTTACGGAAGTCTGATACAGTAAGTGTCTGATGTTTGTTGTCGATGGTGAAGGTGATCTTGTTCGAAGTGCTTTCCTTGGTAGCCCAGAACTCATACATATAATCATAAGGCACCGAGGCAGTACTCCTTAAGGCATTCTTGAAATGAGATTGATCAAGAATTGCTATGGCGACTTTGAAACCATGGTTAGTGGATTTTGAGACTGGTTTTAGCCGGTGGTTGTTTGGTATGAACTTGAGTGTTCGTGCTTCGGCAATTGCGGCTTCTCTAGAGTCTTGGATTGCTTGTACTGTTGGATTAGTCATTGTATCTGCTTAAGATAAGACATGAAAGGTTGATGCACAAAAACATATAGATATGTATCATTATTATTTCTAAGCATAACACATTTCATAACATAATTCAACAAGTACTTATAACATGCAAATACTATCAATCAAACAACTCTTCATCCGGAACTTTCCTTCATTCGGAACTTCTTCATCCGGAACATTCCTTCATTCGGAACTTCTTCATTCGGAAGTGCTTCATTCGGAACTTCTTCATTCGGAAGTCCTTCATTCGGAACTTCTTCATTCGGAAGTCCTTCATTCGGAACTTCTTCATTCGGAACTTCTTCATTCGGAAGTTCTTCATTCGGAACTTCCTTCATTCGGAAGTCCTTCATTCGGAACTTCTTCATTCGGAAGTCCTTCATTCGGAACTTCTTCATTCGGAAGTTCTTCATTCGGAACTTCCTTCATTCGGAAGTCCTTCATTCGGAACTTCCTTCATTCGGAAGTTCTTCATTCGGAACTTCCTTCATTCGGAAGTCCTTCATTCGGAACTTCCTTCATTCGGAAGTTCTTCATTCGGAACTTCCTTCATTCGGAAGTCCTTCATGTGACAACTGGGAATTTTCTGACTTTAAATACTAATAAATTATATTATTTATTAATCGAAATTCGTTCTCGAGAGATATCAAAGTCATTTGATTCGAAAACAGGAGTTTATTTTACATATTGTAAAGGACTGCGAAAAATCTAAGAACTGACGCGATATAAATTAAGTTTATATTTAATTTCTCAGAAATATTTGATAAAAATGTTTATGAAATTATCTGACACTTTTATTTTGGTTTTAATAACGTCCGTTGGAAACGAGAACATTCAAGTTGAATTTTATTTTTCCATGAACACAACTATTCGACTTAAACGATAAATAATAGCTATTTTAAATAAAGATGTAAACGATTACGAGAAATTGGACGAGTAAATACTCCACTTTATTGGAGAAATCATTTTAAAATCAATGATGCGATTTTCGGAAAACGAATCAAATTTTATCAAACCAAAACGAGTCCCGAACCATTAATTTACGAAAGTTATAACAAAGTTTTCGCATTTAGTCCATGTAATAATATTTACATCCCTAGACCCTTAACTATATAAAATTTTACACTTTGTATTAAAAGTATTTTGTGGTGTATATATATTAAAAATTAGGGTTTCATGGCATAATAACCCTAGCCACCAAATGTGATAAACACACACTTCTCTTCATCAATTATCCGGCGCCTCTTTTTGTCCGGCGAGTTTTTCTGACCGCCAGAAAATATAACCACCACCACAAATAAAGAAACACCAACCTATACTAACCAATCCACCCGATCTATAATCATAACCATCATCCACCATCGTTATCATTGAGCATCCGCACCATGTTTGACCGCCGCTATCACCACACCAACTCGACGCCACCACCTCCACTGTGTAACCATCTAACCACCGTTATTACCACGGTTCGTTCATCACCATCATCACCACGTACACCACTGTAGCCGTCAACCTTCATCGCTGTGGTGTTTTTACCACCACCATACGAACACCACACGACCACCATAGATACATTTGTCACCACCAATAAATCTAAAACTTCTCATTACCCGCATATCCACCATTAGTCTGCGCCACCATAGACCCGTCGTCCTCAGAGCCGACAACTAGACGCCACCACGACACTGATGGTTTATCTATAGACATGTGTTTCTTTGTGTCATCAGAAACCCACCAGATTCGACGGTTGTTGTGTAGCTACTGTTGTCACGTGTTTTCCACCACATCAGCCATCACCGCTATCTTTTTCCATCGTCACCAGCGTCGCGTTGCAACCGCGATGGAGTTGCTGACGGGGTGTTTGTTTTGTTTATGTCAGCCTAATATGAGGGTGTTTAGACATGCTGATAATACGCAGAAAGTTGGTGTGTGGATATGTTGATTTACCAGCCGTTAGGGGTGTTTGGATATGCTGATTTGTAGCAGTAGGGTGCATTCGGTTCGCTGTATAAACAGCCAGGTGCGTTTAGTTCTCTGCGTACCGGTAGCAGGTGCGTTTGGCTTGCTGCGTACTGGCAGCAGGTGTGTTTGGTTTCGGGAATAACCACAGGCGGGTGTGTTTGTTTTGCTGGCCGAAACACATCAAGGGTGTTTTTGGATTTGCTGTAAAATCGTCCGCAGGGGGCGGTTAGAGTTGCAGCAGGATGTTAAGGAGCGTTTGATTCGTTGTATAAACAGCCATAAGGGTGAATTTAGTTCGCTGCGTACCGACAGCAGGCGCGTGTGGTTCGCTGTATACCAGCAGCAGGGAACGTTTGGTTCAGTGAATAACAGCCCAGCAGGGATGTTTGGTTTATGGGTATAATAGCCAGCAGGGGCGTTTGGTTTTTGCTGAAGGAATATGAGGGTGCGTTTGGGATTGCAGAACGCAGTAGGGGTGCGTTGGTTTAGCAGGGGGCTGCTAATGGGGTGTTCGGTTTGGACAGTAAGCCCTAAGGGTGCGTTTGGATTACTGACTTATAGCATTCGAGTGTGTTTGGACACGTCGTCAAGGGATTCGAGTGCCGGGCACGATTTGAGTTCATGGTAGGTTGTGGTTTAAGATCGGCTAATAAACTTATCTAATTTTATTGATTATATAATAAGGGATTAAAATGGTGGTATAATTGGTTAAATAAATATGTCGAAAACTATAATCATCGCGAGAACTATAAAAACAATTATACGATTAATTGGGTGTTTAAATAGCCTACGTCGGGCGTTTGGCTTTTGAATTATAACGCATAGGTTGTGTTTGATTTTATCTAGTTATGGTGATCATTTAGCCTAAGTGGATATATGTTAAAACGTGGCTAGTGTAACGTATATCGTTTGAAAAATTGGAAATATTAAGAATTAGTTAATATGGGAAACGTTGGATAAACGAATAGGTCATGTCGAAATCTTTATAAAATTCTACACTTTATATTTTTCGCAACAAACTACTATTTTATGTGTAAACCGATAAAACAAATAAATAACATTAGATTTGTAAACTATTAGATTTGTAAACTGATAAATTAATAAATACTATTATAGTTGTAAACGGATAAATAAACAAACTACTATTGATACTTGCAAACCGATAAATTTAAATGGACTTTATTGTATCGATAAATTAATGAGAGTTATACTTTTTACTTAAAAGTGACAATTAACTTAAGTGGTGATTTCCTTAAAATGTGTCGAACTATGTTGTCTAATTATTTTTATCACGATCGTTATGCTGTAAATACAAAATAAATTTATACTTTGATTTATTTTGTAAGATGGTTGTCTCTATTATATAATTCAACGTAAGAATTATATCATCGTCTGGTTATACGTAATGTGTACGGAATACATTACATATTTTGTGTGTGCTTAATTTATTAATTTTATTTAACCAACCACCGAACTATTATAATTTAGAACTTAACTATTTTATCAACGGGTCACGTTGATGTACATATGTATCGAGAACTCAAATATACATTTTCTTAAGTTATTGAATTTAGCCGATTAGTTAAACCACAACACCATGACCGAGCCGTATCGATTTCCGTTTCTACTGAGCGTATTGTTAGCATCACTATTATTCGCGCTACTTCGTCGAGGTGAGTTCATACCCTACCTTTTCTTGCTTTGAATTGAGTTATAAATGTTTTATAACTGCTCTTTGGGGGAGGTACATGCTTGGTCATAAACTACTTATAAACTTGCTTGGCTGTCAGAAACTGATATTAAACTTGTTTGGTTGTCTATAACTGTTTATAAATTACTTGATTGTCATAAGCTAATGTTAAGCTTACTTGGTTGGTCATAAACTATCTTTATACTGGTTTAATTGTTACGTGCTGAGTGGTCAACTCCTCTAATTGTTATACATATGAATGCTGATACTAAAATTTCTATTGTGATTTTCATAGCCCAAAACTTTAACTGCTTTTTACTGGTTCTCGGGTAGAGACAATGGTTGCAAGAATGAACACAAGTGCATATCTCTTTTATGTATTGGTCTAAGTCCCACTTTAACCCAATCACTTTGGCCCATTATCATGAACCGTTAATTTCAGACCGGATGACCGGTCGAAAGCGCGAATGTTATGGATAGATCTATCGGGGTTGACGCCCCTGTCCGGCTTGGTCCAACAGAGGACAAGCGGGCACAGTTTCATTTGAGTCTGTGGACGGATGTCGTGGGTTAGGCATCCGTAGGGGCTGCATTATGTGATTATACTACCGGTGTTGTTAACGCTTCGGTGTCATGAGCTTAGACAATAATAAATGCTTTATTCTAGTTAGTGACTTTGTATTTGTTATATTGTCACTAAGTGGTTGGAAAATCTTGTGGTTCATAAAACAATTCTATTCTATTAGAGAACTCTATTATTTATCAGTGAGCTATGTTTTTATCGGAAAACGTTATTTATTATCTGTGAACTATGTTTTTATCAGAAAATGTTGTTTCATCAGAAAACTTTATTTATTTCCAGTGAACTCTTTTCATCAGAAAACTCTATTTATTTCAGTGAATTTTACTTATCTGTAAACTATATTTATTATAAGTAAACTTTATTTTCTTTATTAGTAAACTTTGAAATCATCAAAGAAAAATCTATTTAACATGAAACTATGATTTTTAAGCTCTTATATTTTACTGCAAGGTGCAATGGTCGGTATAAACTCTAATTTTTCATAAACGTTTTAAAACAAACTTATGAACTCACCAACTTTATGTTGACATTTTTAAGCATGTATTTCAGGTACTTGACTATGTGGATTATTTGGAGTCTTCTTTGTGGTTCTTGGCATGTAGAGGTCGTTCTCGGATCAAGCTCTCGATTACTCATGAAGTCACAGTCTCCCAAAGCCAGTCTTCCGCTGCAGTGAATCTGGGGGTGTGACACTTCATTCGGAACTTCCTTCATTCGGAAGTTTGTTCGGAACTTCCTTCATTCGGAAGTTTTTCAGAAAATTCCTTCATTCGGAAGTTATTATCCATGTTCATCCGGAACTACAAAACACAGCCTTTGATGATCTAATCTATGCGCGTTTGTGAGTTCTAAGGCAAACTAAGGCAATTTAACATCTTCTAAAGACATTCCGAGTATATCCCACTTATAACCCTAATCAATTAAACCTAAATTAAGGAATAAACCCTAAATATGATAATGTTTATTATCTGACTCAATTAAAGGGATATAGATGATGAATTGGACGAATTTATAAGTTAAATATAGATGTTTATTACCTTTTAAATCGAATGAATCAGATTGGATGAAAAAACGAGAGGTTTTAGAGCTTGTATGTGTGTTTTAATGGCGGCAAACTGAAAGTGTAACAGTGAAGAAGAAAGTAAAACGTATGGGGGGGTTTTGGTTGACTAGGTCAAAAATTTTGCAACTTTCTCAACTTGTCACTTTTAACCCTACATTTTCACTCCTTTTCCTTTTTGTTTATAACTTATCTTTTCATTTTTTCTTAAGCATTGTTAAATTTTGCCAACACAACTTAAGCATCTCAACCTATTAGCATATCTCCAAGATCTTAAAGCAAGTCCTATCACCTTGAACGAGCACAAGTCATTTTCTAAAGCAATACCACTCATTTACCATTAAGCCATTAATTTTCTACAATCACTTTTGAAAATCAATTTAATGATGAAGATGATTTAATATTTTCTCCCCCTTAAACGATGACCCGTTTTCTATTTAAAGAGTTGTAGTCATTGTTTAAAGAGTCAAATATTGATGAAAGCATTTCCAATTTGTATCTTGAAAAAGGTTGATTCGTGGTGTCAATAAGATTTCTCTTATTTTAACAAATTAATGCACTGAGACGTACATTTATTCGTGTTAGACCAAGTTGTAAAGTAAACTTGATCCCTTTGCATGATTTGGCTTGTAAATCATGCCCGAGAAAATTAATTCCCGTTGTGAGCCAACGTTTTCCAAGGAAATACGTGACTTTAATATGAAAACCGGGTTGCAGTCTGAAATAACTACAAGCCATAATGGGCATGTTTTAAAAATGTACAACTTTTATACGGACTCTATTTATGGCACCGTGTCAATATTGATCGACATTTCTAAGGCCGTAAATATTACCGTACTAAAAGACATGCCCGATTTAAAAACGAAAAATATTTTTGGTTTTTCTGGATTTTATAATTTTTATGATTTTTCTAGGTTTTATATTTTTTTATGGATTTTGTTGGTTTTATATTTTTGTATTTTTCTTTTGTGGTTTATATATTTACGATAATATACATGATCACGAACAAAGGATACTCTTAATAGTTTACCACGACTATTCAGCTGATTCTTCTGCCAACTCTTTGAGAGTCGCTGGAGTGAATGATTTCATGCCAAGCTTGTCGATCAAAAACTCGATTCGTCCTCGATCTAAGGCTTTGGTGAACATATCCGCCAGCTGGTACTCAATAGTGACAAAATACAGCTCGATCACTCCGTTCTCCACCTGCTCCTTAATGAAATGGTAGCGAATGTCTATGTGCTTGGCCCGGGAGTGTTGAACATAGTTGCAGCAAAGGGCAATGGCGCTCTTGTTGTCACAATACATCGGAATTTTGTTAAATCCCAAACCGTAGTCAGTTAATTGTGATCTCATCCAAAGGACTTGAGCACAACAACCGGACATGGCGATGTATTCAGCCTCCGTTCTAGAAATTGCAGTGCTTTTCTGCCTTTTTGAAGACCAACTGATCAATCTATCTCCAAGGAGTTGCACAGATCCAGAAGTGCTACGCCTCGTGTCTTGACATCCAGCATGATCGGCATCTGCGTATGATATTAAAGCAATGGAGGAATCTTTCGGATACCATAGACCACGATGAAGTGTTCCTTTTAGATACCGAAAGATCCTTTTAACTACATGTAGGTGCTTTTCGGTAGGCCGAGCCTAATACCGGGCACACATGCATACAGCAAATTGCAAATCAGGCCTGCTAGCAGTCAGATATAGAAGGGTGCCGATCATCCCACGGTAAAGTTTTGGATCGACAATTGTCCCATTCCTATCTTCATCTAACTTGGATTTCTCCACCATTAGAGTGTCCACGGGGTCACAATTTTCAAAGTTATATTTCTTAAGAGATTCTAGAGCATATTTGGATTGATTAATAAAGATGCCTCTGGGATTCTGAGAAATCTGTAATCCTAAGAAAAATGAAAATTTTCCCATCATCGACATCTGAAAGCGTGTGGACATTATCTTCTCAAAGCGATTTGATAATTCTATGTTAGTGGCAACAAATATTATATCATCAACATAAATTTGTACCAGAATCATGTCGTTGTCCTCCTTGAGAGTGAATAGAGTGGGGTCCACTTTGCCTTTGGAGAAACCTTCCGAGATGAGATATGTTGAAAGGAGATCATACCAAGCACGTGGAGCTTGTTTCAACCCATAGAGAGCCTTCTTAAGCTTGTACACATGATTAGGAAACTCCGTGCTTACGAACCCATCTGGTTGACTAACATAGACTTCTTCCCTTAGTTCACCGTTCAAAAATGCCGTCTTCACATCCATTTGATAGACGATCATGTTCATATGAGCAGCATACGCAAGGAATAGTCTAATGGCCTCCAATCTTGCTACAGGAGCAAAAGATTCTTCAAAGTCTATACCCAAGGCTTGTTTATATCCTCTAGCAACCAATCTAGCCTTATTCTTCAATACTGCACCCATCTCATCAAGTTTAACCTTATAAACCCACAACAAAGTAAGGATGTTAACCTTGTCAGAGAGAGGAACTAATTCCCATACTTCAAGTCTTTGGAATTCATTTAGTTCCTCCTGCATGGCTTCAATCCAAGATGATTGAGTCATAGCCTGCTGCCAATTTTTAGGTTCAACTTCAGAGAGAAATGCATCAAAGTAGCAATAGAGTGCACTCTCTTGTAATTGATGGCGTGTAGAGACTGGTCGATCTAAATCTCCAATGACATTCCTAATTGGGTGATCTTTTGTCCATTTAGTGCTATGGTTTTCAATCCTAGGTGGTCTGGAGTGAACAATAGAAGGAGCTTCTTCTGAGGTAGACGCGGCTGAAGGGTTTTCAGGTATCGCTACACCAAAGAAAGGAAGCTCTTGCAGGTGAGCATATTCCAAATCATGATCAATAGAATCCTCTTCCACATCATTAGGCACAAGTAGGGGTGACGATTCAGGTGTAGTTTGAGAATCACTTGGTGAAGGTGCATCCGGTTCAATGGGAATTGAAGATGCATTAGATAAAGCTTCATTGGCTGGAGCAACAACTTCAGGAATTGGAGCTATCACTACGGGTGCTGGAACTTCATCATTTGGGGGATCAAAGAATTCGTCAAACAACGGTTGAAACAGTTTATCCCACTCGGGCCTTGATGGTGGTAAAAATGATGTAGAAGTAGGATTATTGGGAACTAATCCGGAACTAATAGCACCGGTTCCCATCTCATGAAGCGCGGGTTCAGAGCTGTGTTGCTTAGAAGCCATCGCTGTCAGCTCATCGAAATCTGCATCCATAGTTTCTACAATCTTGCCAAGACGACGGTTGTAAATTCGGTATGCTTTCTTGGACGGTGAGTAACCAATGAAAATACCTATATCGGCTTTCGGTTGAAGCTTACCCAAGTTCTCACTATTAATGTTTGGATAACAAAGAGCACCAAACACATGAAAAAATGAAACATCGGGTTTACGGTCATGTAGAAGCTCATAAGGTGTTTTTCCATGGCGTTTCCGAATGATAGAACGGTTTTGGGTGAAACATGCAGTAGATATAGCCTCTGCCCACAAGAACAATGGAGCGTTCGCATAAATAAGCATAGTCCTAGCAGCTTCCATAAGTGTACGATTCCGTCTTTCAACGACACCGTTTTGTTGTGGAGTGCGTGCAGCGGATGTTTCATATGAGATACCAACTCCTTCATAGTAATCACGAAGAGTCTGGTTGACGAACTCTGTTCCATTGTCTGTACGAATACAGCGGACAGTAGTATTCAAACGTACCTGAATGAATTTCAAAAAAGTGATGATAGCCTTCGGTGCTTCATCCTTTGTACGTAGAAATCTAACCCATGTAAACTTGGAGAAATCATCCACAATAACCAGAATGAATTTCTTACCGCTCACACTTTCAGTTCTCATTGGCCCACAAAGATCCATATGCAAAAGATGAAGTTTTTCTTGATTGGTGTCTTCAGTTTTGGGCTTGTAAGATTTCTTGGTACTTTTCCCCCTTGAACACGCGGAACATAAATGGTCCTTGTGAAATTTAAGCTTTGGAAGACCACGAACTAATTCGTTTTTAGCCAGATGATTAATAGCATCAAAGTTAAGATGAGATAATCTGCGATGCCATAACCATAACTTGGTCTTAGATGCTTTAGAGAGAAGACATACTGGAGAGGCGGCCATCATGTCTTGTAAGGACAAGGTATAAAGATTTGCACCACGAGATCCCTTCAACAAATCTTTTCCTTCCAAGTTGCGGATGAAACAAGTGTGTTGTCGAAAAGCAACCTCAAGGTTGGAATCACAAAACTGTCCTACTGAGAATAAATTATGACCAAGACCTTCTACATAGTATACCCTTGAAATCGTAACGTTTCCAATCTGATATTCACCATACCCCATTATCTTTGCTATATGATCATTCCCGAATTTAACCGTACCAAGAAACTTGCTGACGAAATTTCGGAGCATCGAGCGATCTCCGGTCATATGTTTTGAACAACCGGAGTCCAAATACCACAGGATGATTTGGACCACCTGAAAATATCACCACACGAAGACAATGTAGAGGTATCGGAATCTGAGTGTTCCTTGTTATTAGCAGGTACAGATTTAATAATCTTAGATTTGCTAACTCTAGGTTTCTTAGATTTCCTAGCCTTCTTCTTCCTAGTTGGTGGTGTAGATTCTAGTTGGCTTAAATCCTGAGGTATTTCTTCACTGATAGGCACTATAGT
Organism: Glebionis coronaria; assembly: GCA_025667525.1. Taxonomy (NCBI): domain Eukaryota; kingdom Viridiplantae; phylum Streptophyta; class Magnoliopsida; order Asterales; family Asteraceae; genus Glebionis; species Glebionis coronaria. Next base: position 92,622,937 of record CM046879.1, on the reverse strand, counting down.
GGGGGCTGACCTAATTAAAGGGTGTTGTTTCCATACTTGAGTGCGAGTGTTCCTAACTAAAGGACGCTCAGACTTAACCTCAATGGATGCATTCCTAGTTAAAGGGCATATTTTTCCATCTAATGTAAAGGTCCTACCAGTGGGACGCCATTGCCAGCCAACCTGGGCACGAGTTCTACCCGTTGGCTTCCATTCAAGACCATTCCTAATGGCATTCATTTCATTCACATGATCAATAAGACACAAATCATGACGTTGGGAAAACATACATTCATTACAATTCCAACAATTCAAATTAGAATTCACGAATGGTTTAGGCTTCTGCACAGGCGCAGAGCTTTTAGTCTTAACATGATTCTTCTTATTCAAAACTGAACTAACATTCCTATGGTGAGCTTCTACTTTCTTCTTTTTGGCACTACTAGTGGAGGGCTTGATCTTATCTTTCTTGAGTGGCGATCCTTTAGCCTTAGTAGTCTCTTTTAATCCTGTAGAAGGCAAAGTGGGAATATTAGCAACAGATTTTAAAGGTGCCTTACTTGATGGTGCCAGTGACGGTTTTGCTCCTGGAGTCTTATTGAATGGAGTTACAGCAATGGGCCTATTAGTAAGTAGTGCAGAGCCTGGTTTACCTATGTATTGCAAATATGCTAAGCAATATTGAACTCGCTTAATATATTCATGAACCGAATAATAGTAGCTACTTGAGGGATCTAAGGCATAAAGATCGTCTAAGATATCCCTAACAAGATCTACATGCTTAATGGTATTCCTCATATAATCATCATAGGTAACCGGGTTTCTCTTATGAAGCGGGTTCTTATAAAACACTACTGACTTGGTTGTTGGAGCACTAGTGGACGGTGCAGAGTCGGTAGCTAAGTTATCAACAACTTCTTGTCGGGTGAGAAGAAGTGCCTCCTTTAACTCGGCCAAAACCATGTTTTTGTCAATGAGCAGGATGTTTAAGTCAGAGATTTCCTCACACTTTTGGTTCAGTTGTTCAACATAAGATTGTTGTTGTGCCGCATTAAAAGCGAAGCGTTCTTCTAGTGAACCATAAAGAGCAGATAGTCCCTGTCTTGTCCGATCCATCTCCCCTAGAACAGACGAAAGTCTAATTTCTAAGACCTGGTTTTTAGACTCTGTAGCCTCTAGTTCCAATTTGAGTGTTTCATTTGATGACACATCTCTCTTCAATCTCATAATCTCTTCCTCTAATGCCTTAACAATTGCAATCATCTTGTCACTCGTCTCAACACCGTTTTCACAACCATTTGATATCAAAAGATCCTCATTTTGAGTTTGTTGTTTTAATTCTAAAGATATACAATGTTGTTCTAGTTGATTAAAGCATTTTGAAAGTAAATTGTAAGAATCTTGTAGCTTTAAAAACTCAGCGTTAGATTCGTGACAAGAATGATTATCTACCTCATTTACAGTATCAGCAACATTTACAGAGAGATCACAAACATCATTACATATATTCACAACATCACAATTAATCATAGCGGATGTAAGCTCATTCGAATAATTAACATTTACAGTAGTAAGCACATCACACGAAATTACTGCGGACAAGAATCGGTCATATTCGGTTAAAATCTTTTCTTTTTCAATTAGTTGTAGTTCGTAAGCGGTGTCCATTTCATAAAACACTTTTTGCACTTCCCCAATTTCAAACACAAGATTTTTCTTAAGAGATGCAAAACTTCCTTTTAGACTTTCGACAAATGGATTGATCTCATTTTTAAACACCTCGTTCATATGTTCGAAAGCCCATTCTCCGGCGTTTAAGCCATTTGAAGTCGTACATTCCAAAATGACCTTGTCAAAATTAGTAAAGTATTGATTAATCTCTTGCAAGTTTAACCATACAGTGCTAACAGGTGGAAGATCCTTTGGAAATTCCTTAGGACCTTCCATATTGACAAGTGTAGGAAATGTGCTAGGGTTTTCTTCATCTAATATGTAGGTTGGTACTGTTATGAGATCTTTTTCCATATGGAAGCGAATTCTAAAATCCGTTTTTGCAAGCTCCTTATTCATTTTAAAATAATCACACTCGGGATATTTTGCAGAATTGTATGACCGATCCTCATCAACTAGATCCTTACCATTTCGATCATCGAAAAAACCAATTGGGTCTAAGGCCAATCCTAATTGAGTTGCATTATAAAGTCTTGGATTATGTCTTAAAGCTTGTTTTGCATACCTTGGGTTAGGGGGAGGGCCTTTTTGACGTGATAAGTTAAATTCTCTAAACGAAGCATCAAATAAGTGCACTAGTTGAGAAGCAGCGTATTGTCTTAAAAGCAAATAATCTAGACTTCTAATCTTATTAGTAGCATTAATCTCCATTTCATTCTTCTTAGACTCGAGTGATTCAAAATCCGTTTGAAGTTTTTGAAAATTAGTGACCACTAACTCCTTTTCTTTAAGTTCATTAGACAGATTTGCTCTTAAGTTTTCAATTTCTTGCAAGTGACCCGTTTGTTTGTTTCGAAAGTGATCATATTCGGGATTTGTTAGAACACTAGACGAAGGCACTAATTCCAAAGTTTGAACTTTCTCGTTGCTTAAGGCAAGCTCATCAGACAAATTCTTATTCTTAGCTAGGGTTTCTAAGAGTGCAGCATTCATTTGGCTAAGTAATGTAGCAGGAACCATGACCAAATCTTGTTGAGCAGGAGTAGGCGTATGCGAAATGGCTCCCGGTTGTGATTCACTCAAAGTCTGGGGACTCACATTGATATTGCTATCATTGATTGTCTCCTCATTTGAAAGACTCACCACCGAAGACTCATTCGAATCAGCACTCTCTTGCACAACTTGATGTGGTTGAATACTAGCATCAGTGGTATTATCGGTGGTATTAATAAGTACCTCAGATCTCTTTTCTGGCCCTAAGCTGGAGATAGTTGCCATGAGAGCAGCCTTTGCAGATTGAAATTCATCACAGTCTGAGTCATACGCATCGAGATCATCTGCTTGGTATGCTGCATTCTGTGTGGTGACAGTGTCTTGTTCAGCAATCACTGGATCAGCAAGAAATGCAAGCTCCTCTTCATCAAGTTCCCTTCCTTGTGCCTGAGCATTCACCAGATAGATCTTCTCTGCAAACCATTGACCATCCCTTCTCCTCTTGGGTTTCTTGCAATCCTTAGACATGTGTCCTTCTTCCTTGCAGTTGTAGCATGTAATCATTCTCAACTTGCCTGTGGAATTAGCCCGTGGAGCATAATTGACTATTGGAGCAGGATTGACCGTGCGAGCATTGGTAGTTGATGTGGTAGGTCTCCCCTGATATGGTTGAATAGGTTGAACCATTACCCTGCCATTCTCAATAGTAGCTTGTTGGCAAGAATTGGATGAATTCCTCAACTGATTGTTGGTAGGAGCTGATCCCCTAAATCCTCGTTTGCTTAAAGTCCTTGTGAGATAAGCAGACATAGTGGTTAACACTTCAACTGGGTCAGCACCTTGTTTGAATACAGGAATGGGGACTTCCTCATCATCACAGTACATTGCTTGGTCTTGATGAGCTGCATAATCACTAGAAGGAAAACTCATTTGATCAGGGTAGCTTGTTGGATATGCTGCATTCTCTTGATAAGAAGAATATGAAGATTGAGCATAAGGTGCAATACTTGCTGGGTGAGGTTGTGTAGCATATTGTGATGAAGGTGCACTAAACCGATATTGTTGCTGATGTGAGGTGGGTGGTTGCGGTAGAATCGAGTATTGGGGGAAGGTTGGTGTCATGTAAGGTGATGGATGATAGGCTTGATGTCCCAAGATATAAGGAGTGTTGTTGTGAGACAAGCTTGGTTAATTCGCCATCAAAGCTAATGAATCAGGGTACATACCTCGAGGCGAACGGTGCATGATCACATGTTTCTCATGCTGCTGAAGGAAAGCATAGAGTTGATCCAAATTGCACTTATGCAAATCCCTGGTTAACTTAACATCGGTAATATACTCACCCCATTCAGCTTGAAGTAAAGTATTCAAGAATTTGGTGTTAACCTGGAATGGAGCAATCACGAGATTGTATACATTCAGATCATTCATGAGAGTGGTGAACCTGAAGTAATAATCGTGAAGCGTTTCCCCTGGGTTGTACGTGAATCTATCAAACGGATCATACAACTGACATTCCCTTTCCTGTTTGGTGAGAGACGTACCTTGTAGAAACACCTTTAGACGTTCCCATAAATCCTTTGCCACCGTATACTGACTTACCATCCGATAGATGTCATGGGGAAGAGCTTGGAGAATGGTTTGAAGAGCCTTTTCGTCTGCATCGGCAACAAGTTGTTGAGCTGGTGTAAGTTCTTCAAATTCTCTTGGTCGAGTCACATTGTTAGCCACGATGGTACCATAGTCAAGTGGACCATTTAAAATTAACTTAACCATAAGCCTCCCATAAACCGGTTTTCCCTTAAGGTAAGACATCATCCGGTCTTTCCATGCTTCAAAAACTTCTTTGATGAGCATTGGCGGGCGATTATCCGTTCCCGTAATGACGGAAATATCCGTAAGGGATGTCATCTGAGGCATTACTGAATTCGGATTCATTTTGTTAACTTCAAAGAGACAAAGATTATCTGTTGATCGAGCAGTGAAGTAAAGCTTGTGAATTGTGTTGAGTTTTTGTTGTAAGAAACCAAGATTAAATCCTCTAAAAAAATCGTCAAAAAAACAAGCAAAATAACCCTTGATTCGGAACTTTTTGTTGATTCGGAAGATTTCACTTGGAATACCTTGATTCGGAACTTTTGGTTCGGAAGTCTTGATCCCGAACTTTCCCTTGATCCGGAACTTTTCCCTTGATCCGGAAATTTCCTTGATCCGGAACTTTCTCCTTGATCCGGAACTTTCCTTGATCCGGAACTTTTGGTTCGGAACTTCCTTGATCCGGAATTTTCCTTGATCCGGAACTTTTGGTTCGGAACTTCCTTGATCCGGAACTTTTGTTGATCCGGAACTTTTCGTTCGGAACTTTTGGTTCGGAACTTTTGTTGATCCGGAACTTTGGTTGATCCGGAACTTTTTGGTTCGGAACTTTTTCGTCCGGAACTTTGGTTGATCCGGAACTTTTTGGTTCGGAAGTTTGTCTGGGTAAACAGTAGGTTGTTCGTGATGAACAGTCGATCAAAAAAACCAAGATTAAACCCAGATTTTTACCAAATAACCCAAAAAGTTTTGTGATTTCTACAATAATAAGTAAAAACTAATACTTATCCACTAATCCCAATCACAAAAACACCAAAAACACCAAGAATCAAGATGGATCTTCTTAAAGAACACTAATACAATCAAAAACTAAAAAACCACACAAATCATTACCTTAAATCACCCCATAGCTCTTGATACCAAATGTAGAATCTTGATAACCTATGAATCTATGAAGTGGGTTGATGTTTTCTAGAGAGAGAAACTAGAGAGAGAAAGTGAGAGAAAATGTGTGTCTTCTTTATTAAATGAAAACATGAAAATGAACAACAACCAACCCCTTTCCAAGGAGGAAAGGGGTATTTATACTTCCAAGTCTTATGTGGACTTGGGCCGGCCAATGACAAGCCCATGGACCGGTTCTTACTTAACTTAATAAGTAACTATTAACTACGAGCTATTACAAACATAAATAATATTGTGGAGTGACCGATACTTCTAATATACGTTAAAACGTATTTCTAACAGGTTCAAAATGAACGAGTATATGAGGTCAGTCGTATCACGCATAGACAAGATAACAATAGTACTCAGAAAAGCGAGTATGAAAAGTCAGCAACATACGCGCTTTGAATACAAGTATGTAACGCCATAACGATATATAATCATTGTAACAAGATCAGTTCACAAGAACAAGAATTCCAGAAATACAGTAAGAGCAGATGTAATCAAGTAATATCCAATGATAATTCATGAAGCACAAAGGCTTTGAAAAGACAAAGTAATTATCGTCATTAGGGTAATGTAATGTTTCAACATGTAATCAGGAGAAGAAATACTACAATGATAATTAAAATTACATAATAAGGATTAGAGAGTTACCCGCGCAGATATCGAACAACAATGACAGATTCTGTGTTTGACACTTAGAAACATGAAATATTTGAACTTTTAGTTATAGAATAAGTTTTGAAAACGACTCAGTTCCCTATAACCATCGCTCTGATACCAATCTGTGAGACCCCCAGAATCTGACATGGAACAACTAGGCAACGAGGGGGTAACACGTCATAGTACAAGAAACAATGAATTACAGTTGACACAAAGCTGACGTAATAAAAACATGTGCAGTACATCATAAAAGATCAGAGTTCTACTGCAAAGGTCCCAGAGTTTTATAAGCGGAAAATATATTATTTCATCACGATTTATAACATAAAGTTGCCCAAAAGACAGAATAAAATTCTGACAGTTTTTACTAAAACTAATCTTTTAAAAGCATCATAGAAATCTCCAAGCTGCGATAATATCCTGCGGGCTCCCATCCAAGCAAGGCTAAGTAATAATACCTGAGATTAAACATGTAAAATCTTCAACATAAAGTTGAGTGATATTCATAGGTTTAGCAGTAAAGGTGTGGAACACAAGCATTCATTTGTAAACAAGAATTAGGGGAAAATGGTTACGTACGATAACCATAGTGCGAAACGTTATGATTATTATTGCAGTTCAGTTCATGAACTGAAGCTTAACTTACGTAAGTTCCTCTAGGGAGTATTCAGCCTAAATACTCATGTATAAACAAATATTAGTGCGTCATGGTTTAACAACCGCATCATGGGATTGGGATTGTCAATCCCGATGGATCCATCCACAACATTCGCGCTTAGTACTCGAAATTAACGGTTCATGATCAGGAGAGGAAACTTAAGGCTAGACTAAAAAGCAATAATAATATCGGAAGTCTGGAAAGCATACATGTTCTGGATAGCATACAAGTTTTGGATAGCATACATTGTTTAAATGGTTGTGTTCCACCATGTAAAATATCACCCCGTGTTTAGAAACCATGTATAAGTAAAAAGGGGCTATGAACTCACCTTAGCCACGAGGTAAGTCAATCACGATACTTAGCAACTGAGTAGAAACAATGGTAGTGAGACGATCACCGACGATATGGATGCCCGGGAAACACGAAAACCGCAATATATCAAAATAAGGCGCGCGTTAAGACTCGAACTCAGATATCAATATATACCAAATATAATATGACTCAAATGTTTTCAAAGTATTCAATTTCAAAACCATTGACACGAACCAAATGAATTCATACTAACCCATTTATTCCAACACTACATGTTCAAACACTTGTATACTTGAAATTGACCCGTCATAAGACGCCAAGTCAACTCAAGTCAAACTATCCCTTTACATCACTCGGACCAGTAGCTAAGTCATTTATATAATGACTAAACACTTAAGTAAGTAACCATGTCCAATAGTGAATACTCAAACTCACGCAACACAAGCATTGAACTATGTGTCCAAAATAAAATCAGCAAGTACACTCCGAATGTACACACCGATCTACCCTATCCAGACTTGTCTGAATTCGATGAAACTTGGTGTCAAGGTCACTTATAACCTTTATAAGACCCTGCCAAAATTTGATCCAAAGTTCATACTTTAAAACCCATCAGCTCGACACTATACTCGACCCTAAAATTTGGGACAAAATTGTATACTTGTTTTATAAAGTCGTTTAGACCACTTTAAAAGTACTATTTTGACAACCCGAATTTCAAAACCCACTAATAGACTCATCATATTATAAACTTTGAAAATCAGTTGTATCCATAATCTAACCAATCCTAAAGTCCCCAAGAGTCGACCCAAAATCAGCGGATTGTGCCGATTTGCGTCTCCCGGTACACGAATACTAAAACTAGCATAACTTTTGACTCGTAATGAGATAGAAGCTCTATCTTATACCAAAACGAGCGTCTCGGAAAACTATACAACACAATAAAATAATCTCAGCCTATATCAAATCTTAAACCCACAAAAAATCAGCCTAAACCCACTGATGTAATATACACTTTTAGAAGTCATAACAAATAATTTTTCCCACCAAATCTAATAATTCCCATACTTATAGAATCGCTCTACCATCATACCCATCAACCGAACACTCCTAAAAAAACTTGTATGTAAAATTTTAACAAAAATCAAAGATCAAAACACAACTTTTAGAATGAAAACATGATGATCTCACCAAGATCATCACATGCATAATGATTTAAACATAAGTCAACCATGAAATCATAAAATCCTTTAAAGTTGATGCATGTGTTTGAATTTGGTATCAAAAGAAGCACAAGAACATTTTAAATATGGGTCTAATTTTTGTTTAACTTAAATCATGATGGATGATGATGATTTAGGGGTGTTTTGTGGTGGAGAGTGGCGACAAAATGGAGGTGGAGAGGAGGGTGGTGTAAATTTTTGTTAAGTTATGTTATGTGTGTGTTTTGGTGGAAGAAAAGTGAATTTATATGATGTTGGGTAGAGGGGCCAATCTTGCCAACTTTGAAACTTGTGGACTTAAAAACAATTAATAGTTTAAAGGGTATAAAATGACTATTAGTAAATCTTGAAAATATTTACGGTGCTCGGGTTTCGTAAAAATATTTTTCAAAAGTTACAATGCATCATAAATATGATTATATGATTTACTGACACGACTTAATACGTAATTAAAACGACATCATCGAAAATATTAATTATCGAAACAATCGATAATAAAATGTAAAGTTTTGGGCATCCGTCGGTATCGTGATCACTAGGAATTCTCGTTATTCATTGATTTTGAGTAAACTCGTTATAAAACGCACGCGGGTGATTTTAAATCAAAAAATTTGATTTAAATAAATATGGAAAAATAAAATAAGAATTTTATAATTCCTGATAAAGTATTTATCAATGATCAGAAAATACTTGAAAAGTATAATTTATTAAAATTATCATGATCTCAGGATTTACATATAAGAATACATGAAAGCGTAATAAGTTGGAAAAATCAAGAAGCACGAATAAAGTAATAAAATAATGCTGGGAAAGTACGAGTTCTTACAACTTGAGGTTATTTCTTAAACCTATTTTGATTCTTTTATTTCCATGCATAATCTTTGTAGATCTATGCATGTATGTTGCTTATCATATGTTTTCTTGAAAATAAAAAGATGAAAATTATTTTTATGTGATAAAGTTTTAGATCTATATAATCTATGGATGGATCTATTAGATCCATGTATTTTAAACATAACTTGAATATTTATAAAATATATGTAAGTACTATAATATGGATGTTTATGAAAATTTGAGATAAACTAGTAGTGTTACTGATGAGACTGCAATTATACATAGTCTCATTGTCCAATTCGGGGTTAAAACGCTTAAAATATCATACAATACCCCAAAATATGCTTGGGTTTGTTAATTGTGTATTTTAGGTACGGATGAAATCAACAAAAGATCAAAGGAATCAAACAAAAACGAACACGGGAAACGAAGCCACACAAAGAACCGGACCCGAATCATGATTTTCCAAAGAAGTCCTTGAAGTTTGAAGACTTGTCATTTTATACCCTTGTAAAACCTCAAAATTACAAATGGGTCCCTAAAATATCAAGTATGTACAAGATTGGTCCTTGTAAAATGCCAAAATTACATTAATGGTCCTTGGAATAACTTTTCAAAAGTTATTGTGGCCAATATGAGAAAACAAAAACTTGTGTAACAAAGGGATTGAGTACTTGGCTGTTATAAACTTGAAGTGACAAAGATTTGGGAATTGAGGGACTTAATGGGGCAGACATCAAACTTCATACCACCACTCACCATCCAACTCGTCACCCACTACCACCTCCCAACCAATCACACCTCACCACTCCTCCACGTCACAAATCCACCCCATCACTTTTTAAATTAACATATTATATTAATCTGTTTATACAAATTACGTGGGAAACAATGTGTTTAAACACAGACTTAGATTAAACAACCATGTTACCTTACCCTACCTTCATAAACCCTAAAACCCAATCACACCTAATCAAAGGGTGTTACCCTCTAAACCTCTAGAACCCTAATTCATCTAACCCTTACCCAAACCCCAGTTTCAAAACTAATCCCATAATACCCTAGACCCCACACCAATGGTCCCCTGCACATCACTTTCGTCCCACAAACTAACACCATACAAGATGAACGACCCAAAATCATTCCTTCTTCCCAAATTATAAACGTCCAAGATTTGAAGAGGACAACTGGCAACAGCTTAAGATCACAAGATGGCATATTTTTTAACGAATTCAAGAATCAGTCAAAGGGCTTGTTGGGGATTTCATCTAGATTAGGGTTTACATTTTCATTGTCTCTAGATTATTCTATGAGTAGTATAAATACAGCCGTATGTGGCATGTATTCACTTGTTCCAGATTTTTAGCTTGTAACCTCTTTTTTCAATCAAATAGTTAAAGTAAGTTTAAAAATATTGCAAGTTACATCTCTGGGTTCCATTTTATGCAGCTTTCTTAGTTTAATTCTTTATTTTCTTGCAAAAGTAGTTTTAGATTTTTCAAAAATCTTGGTTGTTCAAAGAGTTTTGGCAAGCATAGTTTTTGAGACCCATCCGTTTTATAACAGATTATAGGGGTGTGAGCTGACAACTCAAACCCTAGTGAGGTTATAAAGGGGGTGTTCTTTTTCTGTTGATTGTTTTTGATGTTCAAAGTTTGGTTTTCAAAAAGTTGTTTTTCAAAAGTTTTGTGGCACCTTTGTACTTTCTGTTTCATCCAGAAGTTATAAGTCCTATAAGCTAGCTTAATTCATAAGCTGAGCTTATAGGCTTATTATTTATATTTGCTTTCACCCTTTGTGTTTGTTATTCTTTTTCAGGTTCCCATTAAAGACATATTAGGTGTGTGGACTTTTGTAGTCCAACACCATCATCATCTTCTACATCAACAGCTATCATATTCAATAAGCTCACCTTTTTTGCTAAAAAGGAGATGGCTTTTCAGCCATAGTGAGGCCCATATGTGGGTGATATTTGAGTGTCAAAGTTTGTAATCTGTTAGCTATAGTGGTAATCTAGGATATAGGATAGTTTAGTTGTGATTTGGATATGTTATAGTCAAGTTCTTGTGGATTAAAACTCTCTAAATTGTCAAATAGATCAGCAAAAGCTTGCCCTGACCACTTTTTGTTATACAGTGACTGTTGATTGTTCGTTTATGTGATTTTTGTGTATTGAACCTGGTGTTTTGTGCTTGTTGTGACTCCCCACAACCCAACCGGTTGTGGGGGTGCCATTTGTATCCAACAAATCCAAGAAATAAGGTTCAAAAGGCCCTTATACGATTTTCTGTGAAGCAGCAGTGGGAAAAAGTTCCCACTGCCAGTGTTAAGCTACCCACTGACTAGCAAAAGGAAAAAAGTCCCCAGCCTATCAACATAAGATTTTTCATTGTTTTGTCTTTAGTGCTAAATTATCAGCTTTTTCTAGATTTTTTTATCAGTCTTGTTTAATTATTTTAATATTTTTCAAAAAGTTTATTTTTATTTTTCTGATAATTTGTTATTTTTAGAATTAATCTAAGTTTTAATTAGGTTTTTATAAACTGTTTTTGTCTTTTAGTGCTAAAAAGTAATATTTTTTAGTTTTCAAATTTTTCTTAGTTTAATTAATATATTTTAAGATTTTTAGATAGAAAATTTCATTTCTACCATTATTTAATTATTTTTTATAATTAATTTAAGTTTTAATTAGTTTTTATTCAAACTGTTTTTTCTTATTAGGCATAAAATTATCTTTTTCGAACTTTTCCATTTTTATTATGTTTAGATAAGTAAAATAGGATTTTTCAAACAGTAAAACTAGTTTTATCGTTATTTTATTATTTTTAATCATTATTTTAGTGTAAAAAGTGTTTTTAGCATTTAAAAAATAGAAAATAGTTTAAAAATTTAGGAAAAATACCTTTTTAGTGTTTAAATAATATAAGTGAGGTATTTGTTTGATAAAATAATATTTTGGGATTTTTGTTAATTATATTTAATTTTAGGACTTTAATTAGCATTTAAAATTGAATATTTAATTAATAAAAGGTTTTAAAATTTATTTGTTGAATTTTTATTCTTATTTTTATTATTCTAGACGTAGATTTAATTTTTAATTTGTTTTTAGCTTAAAATTTTAATTTCGTCGCGTTTTACGTCTTTTCGTATACGTTTTTACGTTTTACGTCGTAGTGTAATCGTAGTGTAACTCGTCTTTTAATTTTCTCTTTTTAAACCAAAAAACGACACTAATCCAAACTTGATTTTATTATATTGGCCTAATACATACACACCTCCGCCGAGAACGAACTCGTACTTATCGGTTTTACGGTTTTCCTAAATTGTAATACTTAATACTTGCAACGGTTATTTGTTTTTCCTAAAACAAGTGACTAAAATGCGAAAATTCAGTTACTACTAGTGGTTTTACTTGAAAATGATTGAAAATGGGTTTTTATAAAAATGTTATATTTTGTCCGAATCTTATACAAGGCTTAATGGGTTATAAAAATTGTTTTGACACTAGATTAGTACAATATTATGAAAATACAAGTTAATACCTTCGTTTCGATATGTTATACGCTAAAATTGGAGTTAAAATGAGCCAGATATAGTCGTTTGAAATTCGTTGTCGGAAAACTTAATTTTTATGGAAAACATTACAAATGGTTGCTGTCTAGATTTTTAAATTGGTCGAAATGACGTTTTTGAGTTAAGCCGAGCTATAAGTGTCTAAATAAGTACTAAACATTGTATATGATTGCCGGAAGTGTTTTGAAAAGGGAAAAAGCGTGAAACGGAAATACTTGGATTATTGTTGAAATTCGTTGATTCATTACTTGAAAGTGGAAGTTGGTATTTTACGGAAAAAGGATTTATTGGTTGATTGTGGTTGAAAAAGTGTTGAAATTAGGGGAAATAATGTCGAGATTTGAGTATTTACTAAAAATGGCAAATTTCAAAATGACGCCTAAAGGCAGTCGAATTTTCTGTAGAAAGCGTGTCGAGAAATTTACTAAGTTAAATTTGGGTAAATTAAAATTTATGCCGAAAGGCTGTCGAAATTCCGTCGAGTCAAAATAAATATTCTTGTCTAAGTATACTATATTACTTATAACGATATAATTTCGATAAGTCATGTTTTATCTATGAAACAATGCATATGATTGATAAGCAACATACGTGAGGAACTTATGTGATTTAATTGCTAGCGTATAAACTATAGTATTATATTTAGATTGTCGCTAGTGGTGTTCGCTATTACTTGATCATACTTGTGCGGTTTGATTCATTACTTGAAGTGAGTTTATAGTTCCCCATTAAACTGTTTACTATGCTTAATGTATTGGGATGCGATAAATGCTCTGTACTTGCTTCTAGACGCAAAAAATTGTTTTCAGTGAACGATTTATGAGCATTGTTTATGATATAGCTTAAGTTGCTTTAGCCATAGTCCCCACTATCATGAATCGTTAATTATTTTGCTGGAGTAAGCTCTTATGTTATGGATATATCTATTGAGGCTTGACAACCTCCACTCGGGCATTCTGGACGCCGGACGAGTGTATATCATTTGTGTGAACTTGAGTTATCTTGGCTGGATACTCACTTGGGGCAATTTATGTGTGCAACTATTGCATGTACTGGATCATTAGTTCCAATGTCATGAGCTTAGCTATCATAAATATTGTGAACACCCGATTTATCCTACACTTGGCACTATACCTCCTATAGTTCCATGCGTACTTGAACTAAACTTTGCGATCCATTTTATATGACCTTGAATTGAAACCTATATTCTCACCAACTATATGTTGACCCCTTTTAGCATTTATCTCAGATATTTGATGATGATGATTATATGCTTGTATAGAGTACTTGGAGTCCGCGTACATTTCATGGATATCTTCGGATATTTATCTACTTATGCTTTTGACCTATTATCTCGTTGATGTCTAAAACTTTATTCTTCCGATACGATGTCTTTTCAAAACTGAGAACTTTGTACTTTATTGCTTTAATTCAATTCAACGAGGTATTTTTATAAAACGTCTCATTTAGAGTCGTTCTCTTGTACCTTGAACTATGATACAATGATGTAACAACCCCCGAGCTTTACCACTTCCGCATACCACATTTTGGGGTGTTACAGATTTGGCATCAAAGCCTTGGTTATATAGAATTAGGTTTGAATCTTAGGCCTAGACTATAACCGATGTGTGCTAAATGTTTATACTCTGTGTACATATACGTATTATGTAAGATAATACTTGTAACACCCCATTTTGATAAATGGAATGTCACGCGTGATTATGGCGTGTCATCAAAGCATACAAGGATAAATGTCTTAAACATTACATGACTATAAAGGAAATACCAGAAACAAACATCGATACCCCAAAGTAAAACCTCATCACACACAAACATAAGTACTGTAAATGAAAATGACTAAACAATGTCCATGGAAATGAGTAGCAAAATGTATGAAGAAATGCATAAAGTAATGAAGGCTAGAAAGCTTCCAATCCATATGCACGTACGCTTAGAGTCTAAGAGCGTCCCTGAGTACCTGCTGTTTTGGGAACATGAAAGGAAAATGGTTGAGCATAACGCTCAGTGCACGGATATACAAGCATAGAATGAATAACATAAGCCTATACAACATATAGCAGCGGAATTGATTAAGTCCTGGAAAACCTGGTATAACTTAGTAAAACTGGTTTTATAGTTTGAAAATCCTTATGTTTATCTTATGAAAATTGTTTAACATGTTAACCATTAGCCAATATAGGTCATGAAATATCAACGTGCATGAATACTTGGAGGGGTGACCTTATCATGCAATTAGAGGGGTTGCCTCTAATTAATATAAGTTTGGGTAGGAGGGATCAGCTCCTTGTGAAGGATGCAAGGCACACACCACATTCACCTGAATAAACTGTAAAAACATGTAATCTAGGATGCACCCATACACCCCACATGATAATATAATAATATGGCCAAAAGCTGAAAGGGACGCCATGAGCTATCACTCCGCCGTGGTGAAGTCATAACACTGGTGCCTCTAGTGTTATGGTTATGGTACCTCCATAACTAGGTGAAACTGGTCATGCGTGTATATGGCTTAGGCATTTAATTAAACATAAGCAAATCAGAACATATAAAACATATACTGGGAAAACAGTTCGCTGCATGCGGGGAAATCCTAATAAGGAAAGAATGTCCATACTGAAAGGACGGAGAATCCGTACCTTATGTCTAGTGAACGAAGAAGACGAACGGAAGAGAGTCCTACTTCGATCTCACTAATGCTACATAAATAGTATACGTGTATAAGTGTTCTGATTACTGAGTACGTAACTGATTTTTATATCGTATCTTAGCTTGTTTTATATGTTCATGTCTTGTTTTACTAATTTTATCGTTATGCTGTGTTTATCATGTATTCTGGATATTCTGATTAACTATTACTTGTATTTCTTGTATTATTATACTTGTTGTGTAATAATAAATAACTTTCTAAAAATAGCAGGTTTCCTAAAATAGAAAGTTTACAAAAATAGAAAGTTTCCAAAAATATAATAGCTGCTTAAAATAAATAAGTTTCTAAAAATAGAAAGTTTCCATAAATAAAGATTAACTGCTTAAAGTAGATAATTTTCTATAAATAGAAAGTTTCCATATTTAGAAATAAGTTGGATTATTAAGCTAATAAGATAAGCTTAAGTTTTACTGATTAATATTCTAAGTCATATGATTAATAGTATAGTTTATTAATTAATACAATTAAATAAACTATATGTTATAAGATTTAATTAAATATAGCATGATTTAATTAAATTAAAATGTATATAATACTTAGGTTAAAACATGTATTAATACTTATTATTAATATAACCTAAGTCATGAAAAATTAATTAATTATATGTCATGTTTTAATAATTAATTAATTACTTTAGTCTAAATTTCATGATTAAATACTTAGGCTAAAATCATGTATTATTAATAATAATAATACACCTAAGTCATGTTTTAATTAAATTAATTAAGTATCATGTTAAATTAATTTAATTACTTGTAAAAAAATAAATGCACATGTAAAATAGTTAATCTTGTAAAATAATTAACTCGATCCCGTGTATTAATTATTAAATCGTATCGTGAACCGAACCCGTAACCCGTGAACCGGCCCGAATCAAAAACCCCCGAAAAAAGTGGCAAACCGGCCCATGTCGGTTGCCCCTGCCTTGGGTTCGCTGCCACCGGCTGCGTGCCAGTGGTCTTGCCCCTGCTCGGCCCAGCCGCTGACCACCAAAGTTCCCACCGGCAGTGTCGGTGGTCCCCCTGCTGCCTGCGGTGGGTTTCCCCTACTTGCCTAAAATAGCCACCGACTTAAGTTGGTGGTGGGGCTGTGGCTGCCGAGACAAACCGAACACAAGGAAACCCCTAACTCACGTCGGGGTGCCTTGCCCTTGCTGTCGACCGAACACTAATACCACCGAGACCTTTGTCTCGTGTGGTGAAGCGAACCAAACGACACCGAGAGTCGTGAGACTCTCGGTTTGTGTGGCGGCCGAACACCAAAACCCAAAAACAACCAATTAATTTACCCCACCATGAATCTTAACATGTTTTTAATCCTGTTTTTATTTTCCCATGATCAACTATGCATAAACATAAAAAGAAAATAAAAAAAGGTTTTCGGATTACCGAATCACGTGGAATCAATAGATCTTGAATACACGAACACACAATTAGAATTCTTGAAATAAATCAAACCAACACACCCCTTTGGTGTGATCTTACCGCCGACCACAAAAGAAAAAGAGGAAGAGTAGGGTTTTTGTTTTTATGAAAACTCTCTTATGTTTTAATGTTTCCACTTTTATTATTTTTAACAAAACAAAACATGGGTTGGGCCCCCTCCTTCTTTGTGTGCCGCGGCTATTAGGGCCCACCAAAGGAACCCGTAGCTATTTCGTGTTCTAATATTTTACGTGTTCCCGTGCTCGTATTTACATGACATTATTATTTAATGTTCGTGTTATTATATATACTTGTACGTAATCGTAATAATAGTTACGTAAATACATAATAATATGCTCGTGATTATTTAATTCATGTTTTCATGTTCGTGATTATAATTATTGTTGATAATAGTTATCGTGTATTAATATGCTTTAAATACTTACCGTGTAATAACACGTACGTAATATTTGTAATTAATATTCGTGAAACGTAAACATGTTATATAAGAAAAGTTTTAATCATGTACGTACGATTATAAGTGTACTGTTCATGGTAAAAGCATGCGGGTTTTACAACTCTTCCCCTCTAAAAAGAATAATTCGTCCCTGAATTATAGATAACGTAAATTGGAAAAGAGGAACATACCCGAATTCAAAACTTGAAATGAGGGTAAGAAGTCCGGATAGACTCCTCGGTCTCCCAAGTGGCTTCCCGCTCGGTATGATCCCTCCAAAGGATTTTGACGAATGGAATCGTCTTCCTCCTCATGATACGTTCTTGCCTGTCAAGAACTCGTTCGGGTTCCTCTACGAAGGTAAGGTCTTCACGAATCTGTTACAGTGGAAACTGAACCATGTGAAGGGGATGATACTTGTACCCTCTGAGTAAGGACAGATGGAAAACATCGTGAACATGAGAAAGCTGCGGAGTTAACGCTAAACGATAAGATACTTCATCGACTCGCTCAATGACATCAAACGGTCCGATGAATCAAGGACTGAGCTTCCCTTTGATTCCAAAACGTCTAACACCACGTGCCGACGATACCTTAAAGAAGACGTGATCTCCTACGTTAAAATGCAAGTCCCTACGATGCTTGTCGGCATAACTCTTCTGTCGTGACCGTGCATCTTGCAATTTCTGCTTAGCTACTGTGACCTTCTCGTTGGTCAACTCTATCATTTCTGGTCCTTCAAGTGTTCGCTCACCAACCTGATCCCAGCAGATTGGGGCGCGACACTTTCTGCCATAAAACATCTCGAATGGAGCACACTTAATACTTGCGTGCCAACTGTTGTTGTATGCAAACTCTACCAGACAGATGTAATCATCCCAATCTCCCGTCCATTCCAACGCACATGACCTTAACATGTCTTCTAATGTATGAATCGTTCGCTCCGATTGCCCGTTTGTTTGAGGATGAAAAGCCGTGCTAAGCTTAAGTTTTGTATCCCAACCTTTTTGCAGACTCCTCCAAAATCGTGAAGTGAAACGAGGATCTCTGTCTGAGACGATGCTGGATGGAGCACCATGAAGTCTCATGATCTCCTTCTTGTAAGTATCGGCGAGTGTACTGACTGAATCTTCCTTGCGGATCGGTATGAAATGAGCTGACTTAGTAAGTCGATCAACGATAACCCAAATCGCATCATGCCTCCTCTTCGTCTACGGAAGACCGGTAACAAAATCCATGGTGATTTTGTCCCACTTCCACTCTGGAATATCTAACGGTTGTAGAAGATCGCCAGATCGCTGATGCTCGATCTTAACCTGTTGGCAGGTAAGACATTTGAGACGTAAGTCACAACATCCTATTTCATACCACTCCACCAAAAGTATTGCTTGATGTCATGGTACATCTTGGTCGAACCAGGATGAATAGAGAATGGGGAGGTATGAGCCTCAGCTAACAATGCTTCCTGGAGTTTTTGATTATCAGGAACACAAAGTCTTGTTCCCTGCCATAAGATACCGTCTTCATCTACACGAAATTCTGTCTGCTTCTCTAAGTTTTGAATTATCGCCCAGATTTCACCATCATCCTTTTGAGCTACCTTGATCCTAGAGAGTAACTCAGGTTCCACTCTAAGATTAGCCCAATAACCGTGTTGTCCACGTATCATGATCTCAATGTCTAGTTGCTCCAAGTCTCTTATAATTTCCTCCTCAATTTTAATGTCGTTTATCATTCCGGACTTTCTACTAAGTGCATCTGCCACTACATTCGCCTTGCCGAGATGATACTGCAGATTGATGTCATAATCCTTCAACAGCTCTAACCATCTCCTTTGTCTCATGTTCAATACACGTTGAGTGAAGATGTACTTCAAGCTCTTGTGGTCCGTGAAGATGTCACATGATTCTCCATACAAGTAGTGCCTCCATATTTTCAATGCAAACACGACTGCTGCAAGTTCCAAGTCATGCGTAGGGTAATTTTCCTCATAAGGCTTAAGCTGTCGTAAAGCGTACGCGATCACTTTCCCATGTTGCATGAGAACACAGCCAAGTCCCTTCCCCGATCCATCACTGTAGATTTGAAATCCACCTATACCAGATAGGAGAGTAAGAATTAGTGCAGATACTAACTTCCGCTTTAGGTCTTCAAAGCACTTCTCTCTTTCTTCAGTCCAGACGAATTTCTCCCCTTTTCGCATCAGTTTGGTCAATGGTAGTGCTAAACGGGAAAAGTTCTCTATGAACCTACGGTAGTTGATAGGTGTGAAAACACCATCCTTTTATTACTTAATTATAATGAAAATGAGACCATAACGTGTATTTTATGTCGAAAATGTTGGAATTATGCGTGGTTTGTGTTTTTGTTGTGTTTTAGGATCAAATTGTGAAAAAGGAAGAAAACACCTGCTTTCACGGGCTTTTATCAAAGAAAAACACAAAAGATGAAGTCAATAGATCAAGAATGCAAAAAGAACGGAAGTCCAAGGCCTATTCTGAAGATTTATCGAAGAAAGGTCCAAAGACGAAAGTTTAATAAAGCCGAAGAACTCAAGTCTAATTTATGAAGAAATTACAAGACGAGTTTAAACTAATCCCGAGACAAAGTATAAAAAGTCGAAGAATTTGGAAGAATAAGGACTAAACGAGAAAGAAAGAAAGAAGAAAGAGAGGAGGAAGCTTCCAACCTACTCCTCTCCTCCTCCTATAAATACTAGTTTTTTTTTCATTATTTGTTGTTGGCTAGAGTGACAAACTAGTTCTTCCAATTTTATTATTGCACCTTTACATTAATTGCACCTTTAATTACCTTGTCTTGCACTTTAATTTTCAAGTAAGATTACTTTTATGTTTATTGAATCTTTATTTTTATTGTTAATCTCTCATCTACCTTTCTAGTTTTGATTTAATCTTCATGTTTGTGTTCTTGAGTTTTATAGTTTTTAATCAAGTGGGTTTTGATTGATTTTGTTTTATTTGTTAGTTTTGTTGATTTGTTTTGATTGGTTATCATTAGTAGATGCTTGTTGGTTAGTTTTGTTTAATCTTTTGGTTTATCTTGGTTAGATTTGGTTAAATTCGTCCCTATTGTTTTTCCCCTGTTCATCGTCTTCATATTTTTCCCAGATTCCGAACCAACATTAATTATTCCGAACGAGTCCTTTTGTTTTAATTATTCCGGATGAGTCAAATCTTCCGAACCAAGTGTTCTCTAAAATTATTCCGAACCAACAGTTATTCCAAATGAAGCAAATTATTCCGAATCAAGCATAATATTCCGCATGAGTTATTTTTCTATTTATTCCGAATGAGTCCTTATTCCGCATAAACGATTTATTCCGAACAAAAGGTTTATTCCGGATGAGCTGATTATTCCGCATGAACTTACTTTCCGGACCTCTTTTTCCGAATCAACAAATATTCCGAATGAAGCTTACATTCCGCATGAGTTAGATTATTTCGGATGAAGCCAATATTCCGGATGAAAGATTTTTCCGGATGAGACTATTAATTTCGGATGAGGAATTTTATTCCGAGTCAGTCATTTTTTTCCGCATCAGCATATAATTCCGAATCAAGTAGTTTTTCCGCATGAGTATTTATTCCGAATCAGCATTTTATCTTAATTTTTCCGAATGAACAGTTTTCTTAGTTTTGTAATTTTTGTATTTTTTATTTTACAGAAAAGTGACAGTTTTCTGGTGATTGTTTTTAGCTTATTTTTATTACTTTGCGCATTTTATTTTTCAGTTTTTAGTTTATTTTGTCTTTTAGATTTATCTTTATTTATTGTTTCGCTTTAATTTTCATTTAAATATTTGCATTGCTCTTTTATTAATTGTCTTTAGTTTATATTTTTACTTCGCTTCGCTTTTACCTTTTCAAGTAGAATAGATAACCAACTTTCCTTTTTGTTACCAAGAACGACTGAGTCACACTTTCTACCAATAATCAATTCGAAAAGATCGGATTAAACGAACTTTCAACCTAGCAAAATCTTTGTATCAAATGGCGCCTCTGCCGGCTCTTTTCGTGAAGATTAACGGTTTTTAGTAAGAGACGCGTTGGATTTTGGGATCCGTTCACTCGTGAACGTTATTTTTCGTGTCAAAAATTTTCAAAAATCCAAAAACATTTGAAAAATCATAAAAAGCATTTCTTTTTCAAAGTTTTGCACCAAAAATATTCTTCTTGCTTATCTATTTTTCTTCATGGATTCGTCTTGCGTACGGTGTGGGAGACCATGGCATGGTTTTCAAACACGTCAATGGTGTACTTGTGAGCGGTGCGGTTCTAATATCGACGATACACAATTTGGATTTTGTCCATTTTGCAATTCAACAAATTCGTACTTCTCCTCTTACAATACTTTCTCACCCTCTCCCGTCTATGACGATCCTTATCCTCAAAATGCATCGGATTTTTCTCCATCCCCGTGGTGCTATAAGTGTGGGGGTCCTCACGAAAGTTTTCACTGTCCAACGGGGGATCAAAATTACTATAATTATACCCCTTCCAGTTTTGACCAACCCCTGCAATACCCAATTGACCATCAGCCTCGTCACGAGATGAGTTACCAAGAATCGATTGACGATCTCGCTAACGCTTTGCAAGACCAAAAGAAATAGATCTTACAAACAATGCAAACGTATATGGAGTTATTTCAAAGCAGCAAGAGAAGACGAGTACTCATATCCCTGAGCCTATTATTGACCCTTTAGGTATTGAGGAGAGTGATGACGATATTGAGTTGATTTTCGACGAAGAGGAATTTCTAAAGCAACGCACGACTTATCATATTCCTCCTTCGTCTATTCCTATCACATCCGAGGAGCCCGTTGACTCTCTCATAATGGAGGATGATCATCTTGACATTATTTCGGCAACGGAATCGGACGAATCCCTAAAGTCTAGTGTCGAGGACCTTGTCGTCATCCAAAGTGAGCCCGAGGGTATTCCTGAAAATTTGTGTGATATACCGACTTTTGCGGAGCTTAAGGATGAGGTCGCTTCGCTAGTCAATGATCACATACTCACAAATCCACAAGCGATAATTGATTCTCCCAACACGAGTTCAACATGTGGTGAGTATGATGATTTCAGCTTCGAGCCCGAGATTGAGGAAATTATCGACCGAGAGCTAGCTCTTTTACCTCCACTTCCACCTACGAGTGAGGACGATTTTTCCAATATCGAGGCCAAACTTGATGAGTTGGAACGTCTTATTTTTCATAATAATGACGAACCAACTCAAATGCCCAAACATCCAAATCTCGAGGAGTTACCTAATCAATACTCCTTTAATGAGAATTACGTTTACTACATTCGTGAGGATTTAACTTATCAACAATCCCCACAAATGAATGATGGTTTCGTACTTGATCGTGATCTTTTCAAACGAGTTTCTACAGTCCTTATCTACGATGAAATCGAAAAGATTAACGTTCATGAGGATGAATG
Source organism: Glebionis coronaria (assembly GCA_025667525.1). Taxonomy (NCBI): domain Eukaryota; kingdom Viridiplantae; phylum Streptophyta; class Magnoliopsida; order Asterales; family Asteraceae; genus Glebionis; species Glebionis coronaria. The sequence goes on along the minus strand of CM046879.1, from coordinate 92,600,191 downwards.
CTTTGACCCGGGAGGTGACATGGACCATTCTATGATTGATAACTTTACGGCTTTGCCAATTGGTCAACATCCATTGTCTTTGGAGGATGACAATGTGATTCCTTTACCCACCCCACCTCCCGTCAATCTGGACTTCACTTTCTTTTCTTATATTGAGCGGACTTTCCTACCATTCACTACTTATCCTTCTTCCTATCCTTTATTAATGTCCTCCGGGAACGAGGACAAGGTATTTGATCCCGGTATTACATTCGAGGCTTCCCCATGGACCATTTAATTCGGGTACGAGTCAGGCTCGTGACTCGGTTAACTTAAACAAGCGCTCTTCAGGAGGCAACCCGATTATCTTTCTTTATCTATTTTCATCATAAGTGTAGGGGGGAGCCCCGTTGGTGTTTCTTGTTTTCTTTCTTATCATGTGCAGGGATTAGAGCTTCAAATACACACTCTTGATGACTTTTGACAACCCGTGATTCCGTGTTCCCATCTTCCCGGTTCTATCCTAAACTCTTTTCGATTCACTATTTTATATTTCTCAATATTAAAATAGGAATCTCTTTAGTTGTCTCTTTCTTAGCAAGATTTAAGCAAAGTGCACAATGTCCTAAGTGTAGGGGAGTTTACTCCCACATGCTTAAACATTGAGGACAATGTTTATATCAAGTGTAGGGGGACTTCTATCGAAATTAAGTGGGCTTTTCGGTGAATTTGACCTCATTTTAACCGGAAATTCTATTTTTCGACATTTTTCAAAAATTTTAATCTATTTTGGCCTAGTTGTATTTTCCTTTATTTTTGTTATTTTCTCTTATTGTTCAATAAAATGGTTTTAGCAAGTTTAGATGTCGTATATATATTAGGCCCGTTGTGAATATTTTGACTCAACCCGAGTTTACTTATCCAAGTTTACTCTAGCTATTATCCTTAACCATGTAGACCTTAATTGGTTTATTAGGCTAAGTATCCACGAGTCTCATTCCTTGAGATTTTAAATTGTGGAGAACGAGAGATGATAGAGTTAGTTATAAGTTTGGTATTCTTTCATTAACTTATGTGAGTTAATTATGATCTTTTTCTCCCATCACTTATAAATAAATAATTGCAATAAGTAAGGTCGTACGATCTGAAAAATTACTTAGCTTCTAGCCCAAGATCGTTTAAAAGTTGCTCGGTATTAATTAGAGTTCATAGCCAAGGCATAACTATTAAAACGGGGCGCGAAGATTGGCGAGTCCGAAAAGGCCCTAACAAGGCATGAGGGCTCCATTTTGTTGCTAAAGATCCAAGATGATGTGAAAAGCATTATTCCAAAATCAATATGAAGGATCAAGACACACGACAAAAAGCAATTACTCCCATAAAGATCATGGAGAAATCTATCTGAAAAGACCCTAACAAGGTATGAGGATAAATAGATCCAAGTCCGAAAAGGAGGCGGATCGTTGTATATCGAAGTCCCAAATATGGATTGAAGAAATAATGAAGAAGTCGTGGTCAACATTTGAAGAAAATATCTCAACTACCCCAAGTGAAGATATACACTATATATGAAGAGAAGACCATAATTTCAAGATCGTCTTCTCAAGATTTGAAGTATGAAGTAAATGCCAAATATCGGTCCGAGAAAGGTCTCAAATCGTGAATCGAGTTATGCCAAGATATGAACTTTATGAGGTCTCGAGAAGCAGTTTTAAAAGATTTTGTCCTTTAGCTAACTATGGATTAGATCGTCCTACTTTATTTTCAGCCCTAACAAACTATCGAAATAAGTCAAAGATGTATCCTTGTGATCATTCAAGACATTAATAAAATATAAGAGTTACCCATAGGAATAAGGGAGTCTAAGTGATTAATTGAACCGCATGAGTAAGTGTTAGTTGTGCTAACTTGTACTAACAATGATCTCGTTTTTAAGCTTGGTATGGGGAACGTGAAACTTGAGGGTGATAAACATTCATGGCAGCCAAAGCCCTAATGTAAGTCTTAGATTTCTTTACAAGTTTCTTCCCTCTTGCATTTTGTGTTTTTCTATCTCTTAAATTTTCCTTAGTTTCTATTGTTAATAAAGGCCAAGGTAGGTTGATTATGATGGGAAGTGTAAATCTTGCTTTGTCACTAAGCATTGCATGAGGTCATTGCAATGGTCAAGTGTAGGGGATTTTATAGGTGTGAAAACACCCATCCTTTTACCACTTAATTATAATGAAAACGAGACCATAACGTGCATTTTATGTCGTAAATGTCGGAATTCTGCGTGGTTTGTGTTTTTGTTGTGTTATAGGATCAAATTGTGAATAAGGAAGAAAACACGGGCTTTTATCAAAGAAAAAGACAAAAGATGAAGTCAAGAGATCAAGAGTGCAAAAAGAACGGAAGTCCAAGGCCTATTATGAAGATTTATCGAAGAAAAAGTCCAAACACGAGAGTTTAATACAGCCGAAGAACTCAAGTCTAATTTATGAAGAAATTACAAGACGAGTTTAAACTAATCCCGAGACAAAGTCTAAAAAGTCGAAGAATTTGGAAGAATAAGGACTAAACGAGAAAGAAAGAAGAAATAGAGGAGGAAGCTTCCAACCTACTCCTCTCCTCCTCCTATAAATACTAGTTTTCTTTTCATTATTTGTTGTTGGCTAGAGTGACAAACTAGTTCTTCCATTTTTATTATTGCACCTTTACATTAATTGCACCTTTAATTACCGTGTCTTGCACTTTAATTTCAAGTAAGTTTACTTTTATGTTTATTGAATCTTTATTTTTATTGTTAATCTCTCATCTACCTTTCTTGTTTTGATTTAATCTTCATGTTTGTGTTCTTGAGTTTTATGGTTTTTAATCAAGTGGGTTTTGATTGATTTGGTTTTATTTGTTAGTTTTGTTGATTTGTTTTGATTGGTTATCATTAGTAGATGCTTGTTGGTTAGTTTTATTTAATCTTTTGGTTTATCTTGGTTTGATTTGGTTAAATTCGTCCCGATTGTTTTTTCCCTGTTCATCGTCTTCATATTTTTCCCAGATTTCGAACCAACATTAATTATTCCGAACGAGTCCTTTTGTTTTAATTATTCCGGATGAGTCAAATATTCCGAACCAAGTGTTCTCTAAAATTATTCCGAACCAACAGTTATTCCAAATGAAGCAAAGTATTCCGAATCAAGCATAATATTCCGCATGAGTTATTTTTCTATTTATTCCGAATGAGTCCTTATTCCGCATAAACGATTTATTCCGAACAAAAGGTTTATTCCGGATGAGCTGATTATTCTGCATGAACTTACTTTCCGAACCTCTTTTTCCGAATCAACAAATATTCCGAATGAAGCTTACATTCCGCATGAGTTAGATTATTCCGGATGAAGCCAATATTCCGGATGAAGGATTTTTCCGGATGAGCCTATTTATTTCGGATGAGGAATTTTATTCCGAGTCAGTCATTTTTTTCGGCATCAGCATATTATTCCGAATCAAGTAGTTTTTCCGCATGAGTATTTATTCCGAATCAACATTTTATCTTAATTTTTCCGAATGAACAGTTTTCTTAGTTTTGTAATTTTTGTATTTTCTATTTTACAGAAAAGTGACAGTTTTCTGGTGATTGTTTTTAGCTTATCTTTATTACTTTGCGCATTTTATTTTTCAGTTTTTAGTTAATTTCGTCTTTTAGATTTATCTTTATTTATTGTTTCGCTTTAATTTTCATTTAAATATTTGCATTGCTCTTTTATTAATTGTCTTTAGTTTATTTTTTTACTTCGCTTCGCTTTTACCTTTTCAAGTAGAATAGATAACCAACTTTCCTTTTTGTTACCAAGAACGACTGAGTCACACTTTCTACCAATAATCAATTCGAAAAGATCGGATTAAACGAACTTTCAACCTAGCAAAATCTTTGTATCAGTAGTACCCAGCCAAACCTAGGAAACTGCCAACCTCAGTTGTTGATGTCGGTCTTGGCCACTTTGTAATAGCCTCAACCTTTGTTGGATCCATGGTGATTCCTTCTGCTGATACAATGTGACCTAAGAACGCTACCTTGTCTAACCAAAACTCACACTTGGAGAATTTAGCATACAACTGCTTCTAACAAAGAATCTATAATATTGTACGAAGATGGTCTTCATATTCCTCCTTGGACTTAGAAAATATCAGGATGTCGTCAATGAAGAAAATGACGAACTTGTCCAGAAATTCATGGAAGATTCTGTTCATCGGATCCATGAAAACAGCTGGAGCATTGGTAAGGCCAAATGGCATGAATACAAATTTGTAGTGGCCATAGCGTGTACAGAAAGCATTCTTAGCGATGTCCTGCTCTTTAACCCGTAGCTGATGATAGCCCGACCTCAGATCAATTTTGGAGAAATGTTTGGCCCCTTGGAGTTGGTCAAACAGATCGTCAATGCGTGGTAGAGGATACCTATTCCTGATGGTGATCTTGTTAAGCTCGCGATAATCTATGCAAAGACGCATACTGTCGTCCTTCTTTTTCACGAATAAGACCGGTGCGCCCCATGGAGATGCGCTCGGTCGAATGAAGCATCGTTCCAGAAGTTCTTGCAATTGATCCTTCAGCTCCTTCAACTCTATGGGAGCCATGCGATAAGGAGCCTTGGAAATCGGCTCAGCTCCTGGGATGAGCTCGATATTAAACTCTACTTCATGTACAGATGGTATGCCCGGAAGTTCTTCTAGAAATACATATGGAAATGATGACACTATCGGCTGATTCTGAATTGATGGAGATTCAGCCATCCATGTCATGAGCAATAGCTAGATATCCCTCGCGACCATGTGAAAGTAACGCACGTGCTTTCAGGGTTGATATGATTTGTACAGACCTTCCAGATACGAACCCGTTGTGAATGTACTCTGGCGCATTAACATCACCGAAGATGACCCGATATGTATGGAAGTCTATGGTGGCATGATGTTTGGATAGCCAGTCCATGCCCAATATAATGTCAAAATCATTCATGTCCAGCGGAAGTGCGTCAACAGGACGAATCTTGTCGTCAAACTTTAGGGTAAGGCTCTTGTACACATGGGTTATGCGTACAGAGTCTCTCAAAGGCGTGGAAATGTTCAGTACATTCTCTAATGGCATAGAGGATATCCTAACATTTTTAGCATAAGTAGTAGCATTGACCGAATGAGTAGCACCCGTGTCAAATAGAACATATGCAGCTTGACCGTAGATATACAAGATTCCAGTGATGGTACCTTTAGACTTGTTGGCCTGATCGCGAGAAGTCGTGTAAATGCGTCCACTAGTAGGAGGCGGCTTGGAATCAGCATATCCAAATGTGCCCTCCATTTTGCCCTTGCGGCACTCCTTCATGCGATGACCAGTAAGGCCAAACTTGTAGCATGTGTCGCTGTCGCGGCGATATGGCCCTAGGTGCCTACGGTTGCAGGTAGTGCAAAGAGGATGAGCATACCCTCTAGCATGTGCCCTTGTTGGCTGGGAGCCTGTTAAGAACAGTATACATGAGACATGGTAATAGGTGCAAAGGACAATGCGGAAAATTCTTAAGATGTAATACCAGTGATAGCTGGACGGTTATGCTGTGAACCTCTTTGGTTTTGGTCCCTCCCGTTACCATGATTCCTGGTAGAAGATTGCTAATGTGTCAGAATTTTGAACTATTGCAAGTAACATAAGAAAATGAGTAAGTGTAAGGACCTGTTGCTGTTTGAGTTTCCAGCGTTGTTACGGTAATTATCATTACCGCCACGCCTATCCGTAGCAGAACGGTTGTGAGTCTGACCGTTTCCCTTGGGCTGAGTAGGCTGTTGCTGAGTAGCCGGCTGAGACCGGTCCCTAGTCTTCTGCCTGGAAAATGCAGTTTAAAAGAGATATAAATATTGGAATATACTGAAGAATTCGGTATGGTCACCGCTGAATAACGAATGTTTACCTCTTCTCGGGTCTCTCTGCTTCCCCGAACTCTTCTCTTTCTTGCAGCATCTCTAGCTTACGTGCTGCATCGGCCACTTGTGCCACCGTGTTGAACGTGGCACACACCAAGTTGTTGGCGACCGATGTACGAAGAGCCCACCGGAAGTGGTATGCTTGCTCTTCGGCAGTACCTGCTGCTGCGCCAAGAAAACCAGCCAAACGAAGAAAGCGCTGCATGAACTCGTTGCTGTTCTCCCCAGCTCTCTGTCTGATCCCATGGTACTCCCTCTTCAGCTTGTCTTGCTCAGCCTTGGGAAAGAACTGTCCCATCACTAACTCCTTGAACTGAGCCCAAGTCAAACCAGCCACCCAATCATCACCTCCCTCAGACTGATTCAGTGCCTTCCACCATGCTAGCACATCACCTTCGAACCTGTAACAGGCCAACCTCGACTTGAAGACGGGGTCACAGCCCATTGCATCGAAGATCTTGTCAATGTGAGCCAACCAGCTTTCAGCTTTGCTGGGGCTATCCGTTTTCTCGAAGGATCGAGGGCGTAGCTTATTGAATCTCTCCAGCCACGTGACCAATGTTGCTGGAGGAGGAGAAGGAGGTACTGGGTGTTGTTGTTGATTGTTGGCAGCCTGCACCTCAGCCCTGATTTCGTTCCTTAAATGAGGAAGCATAGCTTGCATCGTAGCTTGGACTGCTGCATTGAGTTGTTCCTGCTCGTATGTGAGACCCATCTGACAGTATAACATAAAAATACATGATTAAAATTATCAAAACATATAATATATACATGAAAAAAATTTATAACAATAAATCATGACAAAAGTTTTATGCAGGAAAACTAGTATATGAATGCATGATACAATTTTATGAAAACTTTTATATGCGCGAGAGTGAACGCCTATGGTCAGTTCACTCAAAATAAAAGACATGGCGAGGGGACGCCAATGGGTCGGTCCCAAAGTTAAAAGTTTCGATAAAAGCACATGCGACTAAATAGGGTCAGTCCTGTACCAACTATTACTTAGTCATAAACTTGCGACAATGACATATATATGAATACATGAATTCAAAGAATGCATGAAAACCGACTGTCAGTTCTAGGAAGACCATAGTGACTACCCACTAATCACATGTCGTGTTTTGAGAGCCTACAGGTCGAAGCCTTGTCTCTTATACCATAACTGTAACACCCTATTTCGATAAATGGAATGTCACGCGTGATTATGGCGTGTCATCAAAGCTACAAGGATAAATGTCTTAAACATTACATGACCATAAAGGAAATACCGGAAAAAAACATCGGTACCCCAAAGTAAAAGCTCATCACACACAAACATAAGTACTGTAAATGAAAAGGACTAAACAATGTCCATGGAAATGAGTAGCAAAATGTTTGAAGAAATGCATAAAGTAATGAAGACTAGAAAGCTTCCAATCCATATGCACGTACGCTTAGAGTCTACGAGCGTCCCTGAGTACCTGCCGTTTTGGGAACATGAAAGGAAAACGGCTGAGTATAACGCTCAGTGCACGGATATACAAGCATAGAATGAATAACATAAGCATATACAACATATAGCAGCGAAATTGATTAAGTCCTGGAAAACCTGGTATAACATAGTAAAACTGGTTTTATAGTTTGAAAAGCCTTATGTTTATCTTATGAAAACTGTTTAACATGTTAACCATAAGCTAATATAGGTCATGAATATCAACGTACATGAATACTTGGAGGGGTGACCTCATCATGCAATTAGAGGGGTTGCCTCTAATTAATATAAGTTTGGGTAGGAGGGATCAACTCCTTTTGAAGGATGCAAGGCACACACTACATTCACCTGAATAATCTGTAAAAACATGTAATCTAGGATGCACCCATACGCCCCACATGATAATATAATAATATGGCCAAAAGCTGAAAGGGACGCCACGAGCTATCACTCCGCCGTGGTGAAGTCATATCACTGGTGCCTCCAGTGTTATGGTTATGGTACCTCCATAACTAGGTGAAACTGGTCATGCATGTATATGGCTTAGGCATTTAATTAAACATAAGAAAATCAAAACATATACTGGGAAAACAGTTGGTTGCATACGGGGAAATCCTAATAAGGAAAGAATGACCATACTGAAAGGACGGAGAATCTGTACCTTATGTCCAGTGAACGAAGAAGACGAACGGAAGAGAGTCCTACTTCGATCTCACTAATGGTACATAAATAGTATACGTGTATAAGTGTTCTGATTACTGAGTACGTAACTGATTTTTATATCGTATCTTAGCTTGTTTTATATGTTCATGTCTTGTTTACTGATTTTATCGTTATGCTGTGTTTATCGTGTATTTTGGATATTCTGATTCAGTATTACTTGTATTTCTTGTATTATTATGCTTGTTGTGTAATAATAAATAACTTTCTAAAAATAGCAGGTTTCCTAAAATAGAAAGTTTCCAAAAATAGAAAGTTTCTAAAAATAAAATAGCTGCTTAAAATAAATAAGTTTCTAAAAATAGAAAGTTTCTATAAATAGATTAACTTCTTAAAATAGATAAGTTTCTAAAAATAGAAAGTTTCCATATTTAGAAATAAGCTGGATTATTAAGCTAATAAGATAAGCTTAAGTTTTATTGATTAATATTCTAAGTCATGTGATTAATAGTATAGTTTATTAATTAATACATGTAAATTAAATAAACTATATGTTATAAGATTTAATTAAATATAGCATGATTTAATTAAATTAAAGTGTATATAATACTTAGGTTAAAACATGTATTAACACTTATTATTAATATAACCTAAGTCATGAAAAATTAATTAGTTATATGTCATGTTTTAATAATTATTTAATTATTTTAGTCTAAATTTCATGATTAAATACTTAGGTTAAAATCATGTATTATTAATAATAATAATAAACCTAAGTAATGTTTTAATTAAATTAATTAAGTACCTAAGTAATGTTTTAATAAATTAATTAAGTACCATGTCAAATTAATTTAATTACTTGTAAAAAAAATTAATGCACATGTAAAATAATTAAGCTTGTAAAATAATTAACTCGATCCCGGGTATTAATTATTAAACCGTGTCGTGAACCGGACCCGTAACCCGCGAACCGGCCCGAATCAAAAACCCCGAAAACAGTGGCAAACCGGCCCATGCCGGTTTCCCCTGCCTTTGGTTCGATGCCACCGGTGGTCTTTCCCCTACTCGGCCCAGCCGCTGACCACCAAAGTTCCCACCGGCAGTGCCGGTGGTTCCCCTGCTGCCTGCGGTGGGTTTCCCCTGCTTGCCTAAAATAGTCACCGGCTTAAGCCGGTGGTGGGGTTGTGGCTGCCGAGATAAACCGAACACAAGGACACCCCCGACTCACGTCGGGGTGCCTTGCCCTTGCTACCGACCGAACACCAACACCACCGAGACCTTTGTCTCGTGTTGTGAATCGAATCACTTGACACCGAGAGTCGTGAGATGATTGTGGTAAAAATACATGTTTAGGAAAACAACGTATAAGTGCGGCAAGTATTAAACTCGACGATTTAGGAAAACCGACAAGTTGAATAAATTCCAAGTTCGTTCTCGAAGGAGGTGTGTGGATTAAGTGTGCCAAATATATAAAATCAAAGTTTGGATTAGTGACGTTTTTGGTTTAGAAGAGAAAAAGTAAAGACGAGCTACGACTACGATTACACTACGACGTATTGACGTAAAACGATGACGTAATTACGTAAAACGTGAGGAGTCAATATCAAGCAAGAAAAACCAAGTTCCAACACAAATTAGCACACTAATCAAGGAAATTAAGTCACTGAAATCAGAGATAGGGTCTGGTGGGTTAATAAGCTTAGGAAAGCTTATTGTGTGGCTTTTTCTTGGACAATAAGGCACCCCTACACTCAGTTGAGTGTAGGGAGTCTGTTTAATCACAAAAACACACAACTCCAATACAAATATCACACAAAAACGCCCAATTCAGTAACTGTTTGTCTATATGTAGGACTATGAACAGTGGACTGGTGCAAACGGTGCTAGGACGAATTTTAGACAAGCTAATCTTGATTAATATACCAACAAAACACAAACAAACAATCCTACACCCTAAGCTAACATATAATCTAACTGGTTTCAAGTTTTGGAAACATAATCTACTAGAACAAACTGGTTTAAAGTTTACTGAATGAATGACTGTTTAACCAAAAATAAAGCATGCAAATTTCTATCTAATGTTACCAAACTAAAAATGACAACTGATAACACCTACCTCTTTCATACAAAGTTGGTTTGGACTGATTTAAAGCCAAAGATGGATCTAATACTTGCTTATCAACCTAATCCCAAACACCCCTTTATTTTCTGAAATCAAAAATTAACAAACCAACTAGGGTCAAAACTTCTCAAATCTGGTTTAACTTACTTCTAACATTCATAATAGATATCCATAAGCCAAAAATTAACAACTTAACAAACAAATCAAGTAGTTTCATGCAAAATCATACAACTCACATAGAAATATTAAAAAATGAAAGCAGGGTTCAAGCCACTGGTTACCTTGGGTTGAGGCCTTCTGCTTGGCTTTTCAATAGCTTCTAAGGAGCTTATGATATGTAGAGATTGCCCACTGTTGGAATCCAAGAAGGACCCAAGGCACCGAATATCTTCAAAAATGTAAAAAGATGAAATGGAAAGACTTGTTTCTTGGTTTCCTGCACAAACACCACTAAACAAAGCACAAACTTCAAGTAGCAAAGGCTACAAGCTGTTGGCTTGTAGCTTTTGCTACAGTAAGATGTAAGAAAAAAAATGAAAATACAATTTCTGAAAATCTTTGAACTGAAAATTCCTTTTGAAACCTTACAATCTTTTGACAAAAACTAGATTAACTAGATGTTATCAAACCAAATCAAGCCTAAAGCTTCCACTTTCACTTCCACCTTAAGCTTGATTTATTTTTTTGAAAATCTTAGAACATGTTTTTAACAACTTTAGGCAAACTTTAACTAAAAACTTATAATGAAGGTGAATTGTTACACTACTGAAACTTTAAAAGAAACTTTTGGAACTCAGAAATTGTAAAATATATAACCTTTCATTATCATTAATAAATTTTAATATTACAAAATATGGAACAAAGGGCACCAACAGGTTTGGTCCTCTTTTTATACTATTCCTAAGATAATTCTAGAATCCTGATTAAAAAAATACAAAGGAGAAACCCTAGCTACTGAAAATCCGAATTTGTCGTTTGAAGGAATCTTGAAAAGCTGGTCAAAATTGCTCATGTTATGAAGTCTTGATGTACAGCTGTGAAGATTAATCTTGTGCGTTGATTTGGTCCTTTGGGACCAAGTAAAAGGATCCCACCATTGATGTCACTATCTTCTTTTGTTTTCTTGCCCAAGTGTAGCAGGGGAGGTTCCAACAGCCATGTGGGGGTGTCCTGGGTTGATATTCGAGGTGGGAAAGTGATGTGAGGATGCTTAATTTAGTTTCTGGAAGGTTTGGGTCCAAAGCCCCATGATTAGCGAATTAGGGTTCTTAGGATTTGGCTGGGGATTAAGGTTGTTGTGATGTTAACAGTAAGGGTTTGGAGGGAAGATTAATATTAAAATAACTCGTTTAAATGAGTTATAGAAATATTAAAATGAGTTTAAGTTGAGTGGAGGGTGAGGTGGCGACTGGGGTGTTTGTGATTGGTGGGTTTTAGGAAGTGGGTGATGTGTCATGGTTCTATTGGGTGTAGAGGTTAGGCTGTCTGGGCAAAACAAGTCCCCCATGTTTCATTCTTCATTCATTTTGTGTTTAAACAGCAAAAGTCCAAATCCCTTTGTTATAACTTTTAGCAACTTGTCATTTTTGGCACATGTTTATTCCAAACTTTTATCAAGGACCAATTGTGTATTTTGACCATATTTCAAGGGCTTGTCTTGTACATACTTGATATTTTAGGGACCCTTATGTAATTTTGAGTTTTACAAGGGTCTAAAATGATACGTCTTCAATTCTTGAGGGACCAATCTTGTCAATTCTTCAAACTTCAAGGACTTGATAGGAAATTCATGATTCGGGTCCGGTTCCTTGTGCGGCTTCGTTTCCCGTGTTCGTTTTTGCTTGATTCCTTTGATCTTTTAGTGAATTCACGATATCCGTACCTAAAATACACAATGAACAAACACAAGCATATATTTGGGTATTTTGATGATATTTTAAGCGTTTTAAGGCCGATTTTGACGATGAGACTATGTATAAATATAGTCTCATCACTTCCCCATACTAAACCATTGCCGTGTACCCACGCAATGCTAAAATTAAGTATCGTAGCACTTCCAAAATTCATTTTATGATGATATTTATTAAAGACATAAACTTAAATAAACTACTACATGTGTTTTAGACATAATGTATTGTTTTCATCACAATTAAGTGACTTTTGGGATCATAGAACAAGAACACGTGAATGCTTCGTTAGAAATAATTTCGTCGTCCTAGATTTTCACCCAATTCCATGCTAAGCGTGTAACGAGATCATTGTTATTATAAGTTAGCAACACGATCATATCTCATGAGTGTTAATTACGAACCTAAACTCCCTTATTCCTACTTGGTATCTCTTATATTTTATTTTTGTCTTAATGATCACGAGGATACATCATTGACTTATGCGTGAATAGAGATTAAGTCTAAAAATAGAGTTTTAACGGTGTAACCAAAATCATTAAATTAATAATTCATCCTAATAGACAACGATGTCAAAAAATTAAGTCAACAAGAAGGATCGATAAACACGGTTTTATAATGGTTTTGAACATGAGACTTATTACCAAGACTTTTATTATCCGCCATCATCGGTGGTTTTATTATCATGGTTTACCTCCATCTTTTATTCAACTTCTCCATGAAGCTTTTATTATGACTTCGGTCTTGCCTTGCCTTTTATTATCCGCCTCATCGGTGGTTTTATTAGCCAAAGACGTATATCCTCACGCTAAAGCGAATTTTGGATCTTTAAAGCTTCAAAAATTAAGGTTTGATTCACTTTCAATTTGGGCATAGATTTTTCGGCCTTGTGAGCTTCAAATTTTTGCTTAATTTAGGTGAGCACTTGAAATCTTATTATTAGGTGAAGCTTTCGATTATTCGGGTGCCAATACTTCAAAACCGTGACGCTGGCGATACCTTAGTGTTTTCCCAATTTAATTACATGGAAGCTACTAAAACAAATTAGAAACCAACAATAGTCACTAAACCGCTAAATCAATATTTATTAACAATTTATTATACAAAAGCGTGGGGAGAATAAGCTAATAATTACTACACATGAGATCGTGAAAGATTACGAGACTTATAAATAACTCTATCATTTCTCGTCCTCATTTAAGAGACTTAGCCTAAAAAGTTAAGGAATCGAAGCTAAGTGCTCAACACGCACGGTCGAGTCAAAAATTACTCTTATTCTCACCATCGGAAAACCTACATTCGTGTCTTAAACACTTATGAAAAATAAGAAATTTTTTAAAATTTGGCCATTTTTAGCCTTATTTTGCATAAAACGATAACAAAAAGATGAATATTGGATTGCGTGGTGACGTAAGCAAGGTGAAGTATCTACTCACCCCCCCATACTAAAACTAAACATTGTCCTCAATGTTTCGAGTCTAGGGGTGAAAACACCCTCATACTAGAGACGAAGTCGAATGCTTAATCTCGAGCATGGAAAGGGTAAAACGAATAACCTAAAATCTGTTTATGAATTATGCTAATAAGATAAACGTTAGAACATAAAAGGATATCATCGGATATCGGAATCTCCAAAGGCAACGATCGAAGCTCGAGTGATCCGTAAAATGAACACGAGAGGCTTCAATGATGACGATGAACCTAATAAATGACAATCACAAACAACAACGGAACAAAGGTTGGAAGAGCACAAGTCCCCTCGTTAACTAATTAGAAAGCAATAATATTTACAAGGATAAGCATGAGAATCCCCCACGAGGCACCTTGTTTTTGATAACCGAGTCAAAAGCTCGACTAGAATCCCTATAAATGTGATCATTTAGGGATAATCATGGTACAGTCATTTTTGGTGGGGCTTACATGATAAACAAGGCCCAAAAGTACGTGGAGTACTTTAAAAACCCGATACACGAATACCGGGGTCAAAGATAGCGTCTTCGTTTTCGGATGAAAGACGAAACAACGCCACTCCAACATGAACCCCAATGGGGTAGAAGAAAATAGATGAGAAGTAGAAAGGTGGGGCAATAGGTAAGTCACTAAAATGAGCTACTCGAGGTAGAATCACACCAAGCAAATAGATAATATTTCCATTTATTGCATCGGTGAAAGACCGAGATTTCCCTTTACAAGTAATTCCGGGATCGTAAATCTCGTCCTCGGTGGAGAAATGTGAGGGAACATAAGGGGTTTCCCTCACACTAAAACCACACCAACCGTCGTCAAAAGGAGTAGACGAGGTGGTAGCACTCATATAACACAGTGATGACGGAGTTAAACATGTATAAAAATCTTTTAAAACATTTTTAAAATCTTTTCCTTTTTCATCGTTCAAAAACTCTTTATGAAAACCCGATTTTATAATGTCGAAAATATTTGGCGTGTCAAATTTAAATTTAGTCGCGCTAAAAATCCTCACATTTAAGTCATTGGTGGGAGGGGTGGCAGATTATATAAGTTCTCAAAACGTTTATCAATAAAGAACACCGCCCCCTCGGGGTCTACATATTCGTCATCCTCATGAACGTCGATCTCATCGATTTCTTCATCAAAGATAGGCTTGTCAAACCAAGGTTTGTCATTCCCCTCCTTGAGTATCTTAGAAACTCTCTCGAAAAGATCACGATCAAGCACGAAACCATCATCCATTTGTGGGGATTGTTGATAAGTTAGATCCTCACGAATGTGGTAAACGTAATTCTCATTTGAGGAGTGTTGATTAGGTAACTCCTCGAGAATTGGATTTTTAGTGGTCACATGAGTTGGTTCGTCATTGAAAATAAGACGTTCCAACTCATTAAGTTCATCCTCGATTTTGGAAAGATCGACCTCACTCGTAGGTGGATGTGAAGGCATAAGAGCTAGCTCTCGTTCAATGATTTCCTCAATCTCGGGATCAAACTCGGAATCATCGTACTTCACATGTTTCTTTTTAGGAGAATAAAAAATTGCATGTGGATTTCGAAGTACGTGATCAATCTCGGCAAAATCGCCATCGTCATCGTCAAAGAAAGAGTCGATGTGAGCACTCACAACCATGGTCTTACAAGTCGAATGACTGTGCTTAGGTGACTTTTCTAAGACGAGAGGATCGATGTCGATAAACCCTTTAGCCTCAACGGGTGTTGGGCTAGGCAAAGGAGGCACTTCGATGGAGTTAGAAGTTGAAGCCTCAAAGACGTGGTCCTTCGAAGGTGGTGAAGACGAGTCTATTTTGGTCATTGTCGTGATGGCACTAACGTCACCCTTCGGAATTGATGTTTCACTTGTTTCGCTAAATACATCCCAAAGTGAGTTTTCATCCATAAATTACACATACCCTTTTGAATTAGGTACACGTACTCTTTATCATTAAAATCATCATCTTTAAAACCGTTTTTCTTAATTCTTTCAAAACATACATTAAGCCTCATTTTTTCCGCTAAAGTGAACATTTTGAAATCATTAGGATTTGAATCATTAGGTTTTGAAACCTCGGTTTTTTCATTATCATTAAACACTTGGGATTTTCTAGCGAAAAAGTCCATTTTTTCATCCCCATATCTCATAGTAAGTCTCCCCTCGTGAATGTCGATTACGGTTCGAGTCGTCGATCAGAATGGTCGGCCTAAAATAATGGGACATTTAGGGTCACACTCGTAATCGGATATAACAAAATCCGCGGGAAAAACAAACTTTCCAATCCTAACATAGACATCCTCGGCTATTCCAATTGGTATAAGAGGTGTACAATTTGCAAGCCCGATTGTCATGTTCGTGGGGGTAAGTGAAGGCAATCTCGTCAATTTCCAAAGAGAATTAGGCATGAGATTGATGCTAGCACCTAAATCGGCAAGGGCTAAACATCCCTCAATCTCGGAAAAATCACAAGGTAATAGAAATTGGCCCGGATCCTTTTCCTTTCTCGGCATACGCCTTTTAGGTTTTTTAAGAAGGATTGAAGCACAAGTTTCTTCAAGGGTTACTTTGGTAAGGTCGATAAAACTCTCTTTTTGAACCGTGGATGGAATTTGAGGTACACGAGGGTGTGCACTCTTTTCCTTGGTCGCCACGTTCACCCCATCGACTTTAGAACAATAAGACGTCTTAGAAGTCGAGTGTTGAGAAGAAGGAACAACTCGAAATCCTTCAAGGTTAGGGGTAATCACACGACCTTTCTCACGAGACGAGGCGGCTTTACATTGTTCCTTCAGATTTGCAACGGTGTCACTAGGTAACGAACTCGATGAAGCACCTGAGGACTTGTTCATAATGGCCAAAAACATCTTTTTAATGTCAATTTGTCCTTGCTCAATCTTCGTGTTTTGCAATTTCAAAGTATTAGAAAAGTCGTTTTTCAAAGTACCAATTTCTCCCTCTAATCGTCTCATATTAGCCTCATTTGTTTTCATGTAATTTTGAAAATCGTTTGACGAACTATTTTGATTTTAATTAAAGTTCCCTTGGTTTTGATTACTTCTTTGAAAATTTCCTTGATTACCACTTGAAAAATTGTTACCTTGATTGTTGTTGTTTTGAAAACTCGAGTTTTGATTGTTGTTGTTATCTCGGTTTTGCCAATTCAAATTACGACCTTGATTATAACCTTGATTTTGAAAATTCCCTTGTTGATTATTTCCTTGAAAATTGTTACGGTTTTGATTCGAAAAATTGTTGCCTTGGTTATAATTGCCTTGTTGTGATGGACCCGCGTTATTTTGATTTTGAAAATTGTTGTTTCCATTTAACGCACTCACATTCAACGTTTGGCCATCCGTAGCCGCACACTCGTAATAATTATGAGGTCCACCACAAAAGTACACGAAACCTCAACCGCTTTCACCGTAGCGGGAGCGTCTTTCTTTTGCATTTCAACGAGAAAAGACGTGAACACATTCGTCAACTTATCGACTTTCGCATCAACCCTCTCAATGTCGCGATTAGAACTACTAACATTAGCGGCATTGGCAACACTCGGTGCGTTGCGGAGTTGGTAAACCTTGGATCGGTTTTCGATAATTATCAATGCATCTTTCGGAATTTTACACAAAAAGTTGCCACCGGCGGCGGAATTCAACGAATCTTGTTCTTGAAAATTAAGACCGTTGTAAAACATATCGATTTGGTGCAACTCGGAAAAACCATGTGAGGACATTGCCTAAGCAATTCCTTAAAACGATCCCACGCGTCTCTAAAAGATTCATTCGGTTTTTGCTCAAATTTCGTAATTTCATTTTTGAAAAACGTTGTCTTAGACGGTGGGAAAGAATAATTAACGAACTTGGAAACGAGATCCTTCCACGTAGTTATGGAATTAGGTGGCTCTTTCTCGTACCAATCCTTGGCGGCACCATCGAACGAGTACGGAAAAATCATAAGCTTGACGACATCGGTGTCGACGTTCTTAAAGTTGCTCGTGGCTAAAAGACGATCAAAATTCCGAATATGGTCGTGAGGATTATCGGCTTCACGACCTCGAAACTTCGTAGCTTGAATCAACGAAAGCATTCCGCTCTTAATCTCAAAATTCTCTGCTTCGATAGCGGGAATTACGATCGCGTCTCCATAACCCTCGGTGGGGGCTTGGAGCAATTCCATCATCGAACGATTGTCGGCCATCTCCTCTACGGTTTCTTCAACAACGATATTAGGAACGTCAGTTTCTAATTCTCGTCTACGTCGTCGATTCCTTCGATTACGATTGCGTCGATTCGAAGCTTCGCTAGAATTGGAATAATCCTTCGACCGAGTGCGCATGCACTAAGCGTAGAATGGGTGGTAGCAAAGAAGATTCTTTTTGCGATTTTTCGATTTTTCAATTTTTTGGTTTTTGATTGTTTTTTAAATATTTTTTTGGATTTTGGTGTATTACGTAGACACAAATCTACAAATCTCCCCTCGAATCGATCTTCTCGATTAAAGGAGCCTCAAGGAATGAAAACGATAACGTGGAGTGAACGCTTTCGATGACTTTAGAACGTTGGTGGAACACCAAAACGTTCAAGAGGGTTTAATCTTGAAAACACAAGCAAATATAGTATACGTAGATAATCCTTGGGCGGCAAACCCTCGTTAGCCTTCTTTCTCAAAACACGCACAAGCAAGCGGGGGAAACGAGGCAGCGCTAAGCACTTAAGAGCCTTTTTCCCTTAGGTCGTGAAATACAACCGCCTTATACCCTGTACAACCCGCATGCTTTTACCATGAATAGTACCCTTAAGATCGTACGTACTAAATTAAAACTTTCCTTTTATAGTACGATTACGTTTACGTGTTAGGATTTTACGTATTACGCACGTGTTAGAACACGATAAGTATTTATTACGCACGAACACGCAATAATTATTTAAACAATAATTAATCACGAACATGCGATCATGAAATCATGAACGTAATTAAATCACGAGCTAATATTAATTACGTATATATATTTATTACGAACACGAATAAATATATTAAGTCACGATCGATAACTATTAAAACACGTAAATTACAAACACGAGAACACACTATAATATTTAGACTCAGGAAATGTATGGGTTACCCCATGTGGGCCCCATACCACAAAATTAGGGAGGGAAGATGGGCTTAGCCCATCAATTTTTACTAAAACAAGGAATTAGGAAAAGATCACTACTCATTTTCACCTTACAGAGGATTTTTACAAAAACCTAAAAGTTCTTCCTTCTCCTTTTTTTCTCTTTTAGCCGCCACCCATAAACACACCAAAGGGGGTTTATTTGATCTTTGATCTTGGTTTTGGTGCAAGTGTTCGTGTTTGTTCATCCTTGTTTAGATCCACGCATTCGGTAATTCTTTTAACCCTTTTCTTTTGATTTGATCTTTTAAATAATTATGAACATGATGTGTTTTTTTAAAACCTAAGTAAAACATAGATCTAACATGAAATTGGTTTTGGAATAAATCAAAAAGGGTGTTTTATGGGTGTTTGTTCTTGGTCGCCGCCTAAACCGAACCCGAGGGGGTCTCGGTTTGGCTATTCGACCACCACTGAGACCATATGGTCCCGGTTGGTTGGTGTGGGTCCCACGGCAGCAACAAGACAAGGGGAACCCCGATGTGGTTCGGGGTATGGTGTCGATTTCATGTCCGGTTCATGGTTCTTAGTCAAGATCCGGTTCATGGTGTATGTTAAGATTTTTATTGTTATGATCTTATGTTAAAATTAAATTAATAACATGACATGATTAATTTAATAACATGACTTAGGTTATTTTAATTATTAAAATCATGAAATTATTAACCTAAGTATTTTATATTTTTTAGACTTATAAATTAATTAATTATTTAAAAACCATGGTTATAATTAACTAATTAACATGACTTAGGTTATATTATTAATAAATAATAACACATGTTTTAACCTAAGTATTTAACTTTATTTAATTAAAAACATGATATACTTTAATTAAATATTTTAACCTATAGTTTATTTTAATTACATGAAATAATTAATAAACTATACATTATATCATATGACTTAGAAAATAATCATGAAAACACTTAGGCTTATATACTTAGCTTATTTAACCAGCTTATATCTAATTATGGAAACATTCTATTTTTAGAAACTTATTTAAATAAGGCAGCTAATCTATTTATGGAAACTTTCTATTTTAGAAACTTATTTATTTCAGGCAGCTAATCTATTTACGGAAACTTATTTAAATAAGGCAGCTAATCTATTTATGGAAACTTTCTATTTTTAGAAACTTATCTATTTTAAGCAGTAATTCTATTTTTGGAAACTTTCTGTTTTTGGAAACTTTCTATTTTTAGAAACTTTCTATTTTTGGAAACTTTCTATTTTTGGAAACTTTCTATTTTTGGAAACTTTCTATTTTTGGTAACTTTCTATTTTTTGGAAACTTTCTATTTTTGGAAACTTTCTATTTTAGGAAACCTGCTATTTTTGGAAAGTTACTTATTATTACACAGTAAGTATAATAATACATGAAATACCAGAAATACTTAATCAGAATAGACAGAATATAAGATAAACACAGTTTAAGGCTTTAAACAGTAAAACATGATATGAACATATAAAATAAGCTAAGACATGATATAAAACCAGTTACGTATTTAGTAAGCAGATACTTATTCATGTATGTATTTATGTAGCATTAGTGATACGAAAGTAGGATTCCTCTCAGTTCATCTTCTTCGTTCACTGGACATAAGGTACGGATTCTCGTCCTTTCAGTATGGACATTCTTTCCTTATTAGGATTCCCCGTATGCAGCCAACTGTTTTCCCCAGTATATGTTTTATATGTTTTTGAATTGCTTATGTTTAATTAGAATACCTAAAGCCATATACATGCATGACCAGTTTCACCTAGTTTTGGAGGTACCATAACCATAACATTAGAGGCACTGATGTTATGACTTCACCACGGCGGAGTGATTGCTCGTGGCGTCCCTTCAGCTTTTGGCCATTTATATTCTATTTACCATGTGGGGCGTATGGGTGCATCGTAGTTACATGTTTTAATCAGGATTTCATGGTAAATGTGGTGTGTGCCTTGCATCCTTCACAAGGAGCTGATCCCTCCTACCCAGAACCAGTATATTAAATTAGAGGCAACCCCTCTAATTTGCATGATGAGGTCACCCCTCCAAGTATTCATGCACGGTGGATTTTCATGACCTATATTGGCTAATAGTAAAATATGTTAAACAGTTCTCATAAGATAAACATAAGGCTTTTCAAACTATAAAACCAGTTTTATGAACATGTTCCAGGTTTTCTAGGACTTATACATTTCCGCTGCTATTAAGTCTTTATTATGCTTAGTCATTCATACTATGTCTATATCCGTGCACTAAGCGTTTTGCTCAGCCGTTACTTTCCTTTCCATGTCCCAAAACGGCAGGTACTCTAGTAAAGACTCGAGCATTTGGAGGACGTGCATAGGATGGAAGCTGCTAGAGACTTATTTTCCTTTTTGCCTTCATATACTCATGCTTGTTTAGTCTTTCATTCATTTCTTTTTCTTTATTATGTTTTGGGCTTATGTTTGGGAACCGATGTTTGATTCCGGTTATCCCTATGGTCATGTAATGTTTTAGACATTTATCCTTGTATGCTTTGATGACACGCCATAATTACGCGTAACGTTCCATTATCAAAATGGGGTGTTACAATTATGGTATCAGAGCCAAGGCTTCGACCTATAGGCTCTAAAACTCGACCTGTGACTAGTGGGTAGTCACCAGGAGCTTCCTAAGCCAACGTTTGTTATTCTACGTATTGATGTTTTCAGCGCATTGTTGTTTTAACCATGATGTTTTCAGCACCTTGAGGTTTTAACCTTGATGTTTTCATCGATATTGTTTTACTAATATGGATGGACAACTGTCATTCGTATTTAGTTATGTGTCATTGTTTCATGCATAATGTTCCTCGTGAACTGTGGCTATGTGGACTGAACCCCAGTAGTTCATAATTAGTCACATAAATTTTTTTCTGATAAGTTTTGACAGATGAGTTTCATTTATTTATGTTTCATGTATTATTGTTGCAGGGATTATGACTAAGTAATGGTTGGTACAGGACTGGCCCTATTTAGTCGCATGTGCTTTTATCGAAACTTTTAACTTTGGGACCGACACATAGGAGTCCCCTCGCTATGTCTTTTGTTTTGGGACCGACCCATAGGCGTCCCCTCGCACATATAAAGGTTTTTATAAACTACATTATACATTCATGCACTGTTTTTTCATGCATAAAAATTTTCTCATGATTTATTAGCATAATTTTTTTTTCATGTCCCCTCATAAGTTACTATGTTTTTTATGTCAAGTATGTTTTCATACTGTCATGGTTAAACTTAGTTTCATGCTGATTATGTTATACACTCCTTCATGTTAAATCGTTTCATGTTTCTTCATGATAATTCTGTCTTCATGTTGATTACGTCTTACGCCTCTTTTGTTATTTATGTTTTCATGCAAGGCATTGTTGGATTTCATTGAATCCTGCTTTCATGATAGTCATGGTTGGTTTTCACTGATCATACTGTCAGGCAAATCATCGTTGAATTTTGTGTAACCATAATTTGACGTTTTACGATACAACCAGAATGATGTCTATGCTAATACTGCCAGGTTATCATGATGATTTTCATAACCATTTAACCGATATACTTTCCTTAAATCATGACAATTGATCGACCCCAATACCGATCATTTCATGTGCATTCCATGTGTACTCCATGTACCGTATTCCATGTGTATTACACGTACCTAAATCCATGTGTATTTCACTTGCAATACTTCACGAGTATTCGTTAGTCGATTCTGAATCATCTTAGGCGTATTTTCAATTGCTGATATTCTACAAGATTGAGGATGTCGCTCATAACTTGGAGATGTTACTAAAGGTTGATGCTACTGACGTTCGGAGACGCTACGAGATGCGGATGCTGTTCAGAACCTGAAGATCCTACGAGACGAAGACAAAGGCGTCAGAGCAAAGCTTTTGGACGAGAAGATGCTTCACCATCAGACGATTTTCATCAATCATTGTCCCTAATTCTTAGTTACATGTCACACGTTATTCAGCTGTCAATTCAGCCATATGAGTGCAAACCGGTACCAGCCGGCCACTCAGCTGAATAGTTACATGAATCACGGTCATGATAATGACCATCATGGAACTGACAGACAGGACGATAGTAACCACTACTATGACAGTAACTATCCTAGAAATCGCAACCGAGGCTCCGGCCGCGGACGTGATCAGACATACAAAGGATCAGTAGTCCAACCGACCCGCCAAGTCTGGCATAATAACCTAATATTGTAGTTCTATTGTTTTACGTCTCGTGGCACATGTCAAGACATCAGTCAAGAGACATGTCTCACGTATACTTCCTGAAGACACATGTCAAGACAACAGTCAAGACATATGTCATGCTTATAGTTCCAAGACACGAGTCAAGACACATGACTCATGTCCAATTATGGAATATTTCTAAGAAATTCAGGGTACCCTCCAAGGGTATATCCATTTTGTTGTGTCATGAATTAATCATGCCATAAGAATTTCAATACCATTACCGGCGCATCAGTGAGAACTGTCACGCTGCCGATGTCACTTTCATTTCTTTCACCATATTTCATATATTCATGACCATGAAGGACGCCTTTCGTATTCCCACATATACGAAGGTTTTCCTTCATCTTAATGATGAGATCCAAGCTGCTAACGCATTTCCTCGGACAGACACGAGATGAATTTTATCCTAATTATGGACTATGAACAACACACCATGCTATGATTCATAATTATGTACAGTAATGTTCAGGCTCCTGAATACATTCAGCTTGATTTTCCATCAGGGAAATCTGTACAAATCATCTATGCTTACAAGCATGTGCATTGTTTGCCATGGTCGCTAAAATTTTCTAGCTGTTAGTAAGACACGACCACTGAAGTCTTTTACGCATAGCCAATTGATTATTCCAAAATCTTCCCTTATATTCCAGAAGAACCTTCAAGGAGAAGGACGGTACCATGAGATTATGTGTCGACTACCGTCGGCTTAAACAAATCACCATTCATGACCGTTATTCTCCTCCACGTATTGACAACATGCCCAATCGACCTTATAGTGTTAATCACTTTTCCAAGATTGAACTCATGATCATGCTGCCAAAAGTGACGAGTGAAAGAGCAGGACATGTCCATGACTGCTATTCGTACACGACTCGGTCATGCTAGATTTATGATTTTGATCTATCCCATTAATACTCCAGCAACATTATAAGAATGAGTTTCCATGAACTCATAGCAAATTCATCAGTGTTTTCATTGAGGATAACCTGATTTCCTTTAAGCCCAGAGAAGAACAGGAAAACCATATCTGCACTATGTTGCAAATTCTATGACAAGAGAAATTTTACCCTAGAAAATTTTTCCAATATCAATTCTGTTTAATTACAGTGACACGCTGAATCACATGGGTTTCTATGGTTAATCTTACCATGACTCAGCTTATGCGTAAAGGAGGGAACCCTACATTACATTAGGTGTTCTAGAAGATCCTACGCTAAGAGAAGTTTAGATTCATGGACTCAGAGTTTCGCAAACTCCTATGTATCAAGTTCGATGAAGCAATATACAGTTACGTTCATATCTTCATACCTACCATACAAACAGGTTAAGATAGGACACCAACAGACTGGTATGTTTCCATCATCTGAAATTGGGAATTGAAATGGAACAAGATCTCCATGGATTTTGGTTACCAGATTAACGCAAACTCAGAGGTTATATCTCTCATGCTGACACTATATTAACCTCTACCAGGAACCACGGTAACGGGAAGGACCAGAACCACAGGGGTTCGCAACCTAACCGTTCAGCTAACACTGGTGAACATCTTATGATGCATATGTCTTATACTCGTGCATATACTTTATTTTAACACATTTTGTCATCAGCATGCCCTCAGCAAGCAAGGACTCCTGCTGGAGGATTCACTCATCCTCTTTGCAATACTTGCCATCGCAGACACCCTGGCCCATGTCGTCGTGATTCCGACGCGTGCTACAAGTGCGGTCTCCCTGGCCATCGTATGAGAGATTGCCGTAAGGGTGAAATGGAGGGTACCCGCATGCTTTTACCATTTTGTAATTAGTAGGACCTGCTGTTGTTGGAGTGTCCAGCGTTGTTACGGTAATTATCATTACCGCTACGCCTTTCCACAACAGAACGGTCGTTAGTGTGACCGTTTCCTTTGTGCTGATGAGGCTGCTGCTGAGTAGCCGGCTGAGACCGGTCCCCAATTTTCTGCCTGGAAGATACAGTTTAGAGATGATTATTGAACATATAATGATAGGATGCGGTTTGGTTATCGTTAAAATACGAAATGTTTACCTCTTGTCGGGTCTTTCAGCTTCCCCGAACTCATCTCGTTCCTGCAACATCTCTAGCTTCCTTGCTGCGTCGGCCACTTGTGCTACTGTATTGAACGTAGCACACACTAGATTGTTCGCGACCGAGGTGCGAAGTGCCCACCTAAAGTGGTGTGCCTGGTCCTCAGGAGTACCAGCTGCTGCTCCCAGGAAACCAGCTAAGCGAAGAAAGCGCTGCATGAATTCGTTGCTATTCTCGCCCGCTCTCTGACGTATCCTATGGTACTCTCGCTTGAGCTTGTCCTGCTCTGCCTTGGGAAAGAACTGCTCCATCACTCTCTCCTTGAATTGGGCCCATGTCAAACCAGCGACCCAATCATCACCTCCTTCTGACTGCGTCAAGGCTAGCCACCAGCTGAGTACATCGCCTTCAAACCGGTAGCATGCCAATCTCGCCTTGTATGCGGGGTCACAACCCATAGCATTGAAAATCTTCTCGATATGAGTCAACCAGCTTTCAGCATCGCTGGGGCTATCAGTCTTTTCAAAAGCTCTAGGACGGAGCTTGTTGAATCTTTCCAGCCACACTGCTAGTGTCACTGGAGGAGGAGGAGGAGGAGGTGCCTGATTCTGCTGCTGCTGATTGTTGGCAGCTTGGACTTCAGCACGGATGTCATTCCTCAGTTGAGGAAGCAAGGCTTGCATGGCAGCCTGAATTGCAGCATTGAGCTGCTCTTGCTCGCGTGTGAGAACCATCTGACAGTATAACATAAAACATATGATTAACAGTTCGAAACATAAAATATAAATTATATATATACATGAAAAAAAATAAAATTTTATACCAAAAATTTCACGAGAAAAATTTTATGCAAGAAAATTTTTGTATGAATGCATGATGCAGTTTTATGAAAACTTTTGATGCTCGAGAGTGAACGCCTCTGGTCAGTTCACTCAAAACAAAAGACATATCGAGGGGACGCCTATGGGTCGGTCCCAAATCTAAAAGTTTCGATAAAACACATGCGACTAAATAGGGCCAGTCCTGTACTAACCATTACTTAGTCAAAAACCCTGTAACAATGACATGTATATGTATGCTTAAAAATGATGATTGCATGAAAACAACTGTCAGTTCTAGGAAGACCGTAGTGACTACCCACTAATCACAGGTCATATTTGAGAGCCTACAGGTCGAAACCTTGGCTCTGATACCATAATTGTAACACCCCATTTTGGAAATGGAATCTTACGCATAATCATGGCGTGTCATCAAATCATACAAGGATAAATGTCTAAGCATTATTTGACCATAAAAGGGAAATACCGGAATCAAACATCGGTAACCCCAACGTAGAGCTCATCACACACAAACATAAATACTGTAAAAGGAAAGGACGAAACAATGTCCATTGCAAGCTGTATTAAAGTAAAGGAAATGCATAAAGTAAAGAAAGACAGTAAAGCTTCCAATCCATATGCACGTACGTTTGAGATCTACGAGCGTCCCTGAGTACCTGCCGTTTTGGGAACATGAAAAGGAAAACGGCTGAGCAAGACGCTCAGTGCACGGATGTACAAAATAGCATGAAATAGGATAAGCATGTAACATATAACAGCAGAAGACTAAGTTCTGAGTAAACTGGTTAAGTATTAAGAAAAACTGGTTTTATAGTTTGAAAAGCCTTATGTTTATCTTATGAAAACTGTTTTAACATAAATATACCATAGCCCATGTAGGTCATGAAAAGGTCACGTGCATGAATACTTGGAGGGGTGACCTCATCATGTTGATTAGAGGGGATGCCTCTAATTAATATACTGGTCTGGGTAGGAGGGATCAACTCCTTGTGAAGGATGCAAGGCACACACCACATTCACCATGAAATACTGAATAAAACATTTAACTAGGATGCACCCATACGCCCCACATGATATAATAATATGGCCAAAACTGAAGGGGACGCCACGAGCAATCACTCCGTCGTGGGGAAGTCATAACATTGGTGCCTCCAATGTTATGGTTATGGTACCTCCATAACTAGGTGAAACTGGTCATGCTTGTATATGGCTATAGATTATGCTAATTAAACATAAGCAGTTCAAAACAATAAAACAAACACTGGGGAAAAACAGTTGGCTGCATACGGGGAAATCCTAATAAGGAAAGAATGTCCATACTGAAAGGACGGGAATCCGTACCTCAAGTCCAGTGAATGAACGGAAGAAAGACTCCTACTTCTGGATCACTAACGCTACATGAATACACACGTGTATAAGTATCGAATTACTGATTACGTACTGGGTTTTATGTCTCATCTTAGCTTACTTTGTATGTTTTAGGTCATGGTTTAATGTTTAAAGCCTTAAACTGTGTTTATCTTGTATTCTGATTAATCTGATTAAGTATTACTGGTATTTCATGTATTATTATACTTACTGTGTAATAATAAGTAACTTTCCAAAAATAGCAGGTTTCCAAAAATAGAAAGTTTCCAAAAATAGAAAGTTTCCAAAAATAGAATGTTTCCAAAAATAGAAAGTTACCAAAAATAGAAAGTTTCAAAAAATAGAAGGTTTCCAAAAATATAAAGTTTCCAAAAATAGAAAGTTTCCAAAAATAGAAAGTTTCCTAAAATAGAATTTACTACTTAAAATAGATTAGTTTCTAAAAATAGAAAGTTTCCAAAAATAGATCAGCTGCCTTAATTAAATAAGTTTCCATATATAGAAGGTTTCCATGATTAGATTAGCTGCCTGAAATAGATAGATTTCCATATATAGAAGGTTTCCATTAATAGATTAGTTACCTTATTTAATTAAGTTTCTATAAATAGAAGTTTCCATAATTAGAATTAAGTTGGTTACATAAGCTAACATATAAGTCTAAGTGTTTATAAGCTTATTTCTTAAGTCATATGATATAGTGTATAGTTTAATTATTATTTCATGTATTTAATTAAACTATAGGTTAAGCATTTTAATTAAAGTATAACATGTTTTAATTAAAATGGAATAAATTACATAGGTTAAAATGTGTATTATTATGTATTAATAACATAACCTAAGTCATGTCTAAATTAATTAATTATAGGCATGTTTTAAATAATTAATTAATTATAACTTATAACATAAAATACTTAGGTTAAATTAATATCATGCTAAATTAATAATTAAAAATAACCTAAGTCATGGTTTAATTAATATCTCATGTTTATTAATTAATTTATATCCTAAGTTCATAGTTCATAAAATTAACATGTAGCATAAATCATGATTTAACCAACGAACCATGAATCGGACATGAACTCGACACCGTACCCCGAGCCAACTCGGGGTACTTGTGTCCCCTTGCTGCTGTGGGTCCCACATGCACCAACCAAGACCAAAATGGTCTTGGTGGTGGCGGCAAAAGCAAACCAAACCCCCCCTCGGGTTGGTTATACTAGGCGGCCAAAACAAACACCCTCTTATATCATCCTTTGATTTTAATTAACCCCAAAACATGTTAGGTCTATGTTTAATTATCATGTTTTAACAAAAATAAAATAACATGTTCATGAAAATAATTTTAATATTAAAAAGAATTGAAAAGAAAGGTTTAGAATGATATACCAATACGTAGCTTGAAAGAGGATGAACAAACACGGTTTATAGCAATGATTTTTGTGATCAAGATCAAACAACAACCACCTTTGGTGGTCTTATGGGTGGCGGCACAAAGAGAGACCAAGAGGAGGAGAGGAAAACTTTTTAGGTTAAATGCTTATTTCCTTGAAATGTGAAAAATGAAATGAATTTTACCATAACCCCCCCTTTCATGTAAAAGTCAATGGGCTAAGCCCATCTAGTTATGTGTGTCGTGGGTATGGGGGCCCCACATGGGGTACCCGTACCTTTTCTCGTGTCCCGATGATTCGTGTTTGTTCGTGGTTAAACGTGTTCGTGTTTAAAGTGTTTCTGTTTATTTTATCATGTAGTTTATCGTATTATTTACACTCGTAATTAAGTACTTACGTAATTATTTTAGTTCGTGTTTTAAAATGGTGATCATGATTTAATTATGTTCACGTGAAATATCTATTAACTGTTTATCATGAGTTTGTACGTAATCGATACTTATCATGTCATACACGTATGCACTTGCTTGGTTACTAGCACATGAATGTGATCAATACTAAATAGGGTAAGTTTTAATCTAGGACGTACGATCTTAAGGGCACTATTCATGGTAAAAGCATGCGTGTTTTACAAGAAGCATGATGCTATCGGGGTTATTGCGAACAGTTTGATCAAGCCTGCAGAATCCTTACATCCGCAAGGATTTCAGAACCAACAGATTGATCGGACATGTTCCAGCCAAGGCTCATCCGATCACTTGGCAATTCCTCAGTTATCGAGTCAGATAAATATTCATAATTGTACTCCTTATTTACTTCACGTCCTTGTTCAAATTTCACGACTTGCTTTTGCGCTCGCGTTCATGACACTATTCCCTTTCATGATGGCATCTCGGCTTACGATTTTACATTCATTTTTCTCATTCTAGGAAGTTTTGCAAGAACTTGAGAGACCAGATCCAAGTTTAGTATAACTCCCTATCCTCAGTTAGACGTTTCTCGTCATATTCTATGTCTCACCTTGTAACGTTTGGCGTTACCGCCATTATATTCTATGTTCATGATATGTTTCACATGTCATGTTCATTCCACGTTCCTCATATCATGATCAAGATATGTTACACGTATCATGGATCACGATATGTTTACTCATACTACACTCGCCATATCTCCACGTAGCACGTTCAAAAAT
This sequence comes from Glebionis coronaria, assembly GCA_025667525.1. Classification (NCBI taxonomy): domain Eukaryota; kingdom Viridiplantae; phylum Streptophyta; class Magnoliopsida; order Asterales; family Asteraceae; genus Glebionis; species Glebionis coronaria. The sequence goes on along the minus strand of CM046879.1, from coordinate 92,570,362 downwards.
TTTCACGTATCACGTTCAAAATTTTTCACGTACTACGTTTCTTTATGTCTCGCGCGTCGTTTCTAATTATCAGTTAAGTCAGATTGCCTTGCATCGTAACATTTCAGTTACCCTTGCACGTTAACTCTTTTTTTCCTCGATCGAATTTAGGGGATCTACCTTCCGTTGATAACAAATAATTTCTTCGTATTCCAAGTCAAGGTCAGGAGGACCAAGATTTTTCATTAGTGTCAAGATCTTCTGAAGGAACCGTTCCAAGACGGAGGCCACTTGGAAACGGACAAGTTCATCCGGACTTTTATCCGTTTTCTCTCATCAATTAGATATGTCCTTTCAGTCACGTCACGTTACATGTCCTTTCAAGACATGTCACGTTCCTTCTACCATGTCAACTGCACGTTCATTTATCTTACATACCCTCTCAGTTTAATTCGGGTATGTTTCTCTTTCAGTTACGTTATCTATCATTCGGGGACGTATAATTCTTTTTAGGGTGGAAGAGTTGTAAAACCCGCATGCTTTTACCATGAATAGTACCCTTAAGATCGTACGTACTAGATTAAAACTTTCCTTTTATAGTACGATTACGTTTACGTGTTAGGATTTTACGTATTACGTACGTGTTAGAACACGATAAGTATTTATTACGCACGAACACACAATAATTATTTAAACAATAATTAATCACGAACATGCGATCATGAAATCATGAACTTAATTAAATCACGAGCTAATATTAATTACGTATATATATTTATTACGAACACGAATAAATATATTAAGTCACGATCGATAACTAATTAAAACACGTAAATTACTAACACGAGAACATACTATAATATTTAGACTCAGGAAATGTATGGGTTACCCCATGTGGGCCCCATACCATGAAATTAGGGAGGGAAGATGGGCTTAGCCCATCAATTTTTACTAAAACAAGGAATTAGGAAAAGATCACTACTCATTTTCACCTTACAGAGGATTTTTATAAAAACCTAAAAGTTCTTCCTTCTCCTTTTTTTTCTCTTTTAGCCGCCACCCATAAACACACCAAAGGGGGTTTATTTGATCTTTGATCTTGGTTTTGGTGCAAGTGTTCGTGTTTGTTCATCCTTGTTTAGATCCACGCATTCGGTAATTCTTTTAACCATTTTCTTTTGATTTGATCTTTTAAATAATTATGAACATGATGTGTTTTTTTAAAACCTAAGTAAAACATAGATCTAACATGAAATTGGTTTTGGAATAAATCAAAAAGGGTGTTTTAGGGGTGTTTGTTCTTGGCCGCCGCCTAAACCGAACCCGAGGGGGTCTCGGTTTGGCTATTCGACCACCACCGAGACCATATGGTCCCGGTTGGTTGGTGTGGGTCCCACGGCAGCAACAAGACAAGGGGAACCCCGATGTGGTTCGGGGTATGGTGTCGATTTCATGTCCGGTTCATGGTTCTTAGTCAAGATTCGGTTCACGGTGTATGTTAAGATTTTTATTTTTATGATCTTATGTTAAAATTAAATTAATAACATGACATGATTAATTTAATAACATGACTTAGGTTATTTTAATTATTAAAATCATGAAATTATTAACCTAAGTATTTTATATTTTATAGACTTATAAATTAATTAATTATTTAAAAACCATGGTTATAATTAACTAATTAACATGACTTAGGTTATATTATTAATAAATAATAACACATGTTTTAACCTAAGTATTTAACTTTATTTAATTAAAAACATGATATACTTTAATTAAATATTTTAACCTATAGTTTATTTTAATTACATGAAATAATTAATAAACTACTCCCTCCGTCCCAAAATAAGTGTCCACGTTTGACTTTTAAAGTCTTTTTCGAAAACTTTGACCATGAATATATTTTTTTGTGTTATATAATACTAGATAAAAATTATATCTACGAAAAATACATTTAAAACTCTATCGAACTTATATTTCGCATAAAATATTATATAACACACACACAAATATTTATGGTCAAAGTTACGAAACAAAGACTTCGAAAGTCAAATGTGGACACTTATTTTGGGACGGAGGTAGTATACATTATATCATATGACTTAGAAAATAATCATGAAAACACTTAGGCTTATATACTTAGCTTATTTAACCAGCTTATATCTAATTATGGAAACGTTCTATTTTTAGAAACTTATTTAAATAAGGCAGCTAATCTATTTATGGAAACTTTCTATTTTTAGAAACTTATTTATTACAGGCAGCTAATCTATTTACGGAAACTTATTTAAATAAGGCAGCTAATCAATTTATGGAAACTTTCTATTTTTAGAAACTTATCTATTTTAAGCAGTAATTCTATTTTTGGAAACTTTCTATTTTTAGAAACTTTCTATTTTTGGAAACTTTCTATTTTTGGAAACTTTCTATTTTTGTAAACTTTTTATTTTTGGTAACTTTCTATTTTTTGGAAAATTTCTATTTTTGGAAACTTTCTATTTTAGGAAACCTGCTATTTTTGGAAAGTTACTTATTATTACACAGTAAGTATAATAATACATGAAATACCAGAAATACTTAATCAGAATAGACAGAATATAAGATAAACACAGTTTAAGGCTTTAAACAGTAAAACATGATATGAACATATAAAATAAGCTAAGACATGATATAAAACCAGTTACGTATTTAGTAAGCAGATACTTGTATGTATTTATGTAGCATTAGTGATACGAAAGTAGGATTCCTCTCAGTTCATCTTCTTCGTTCACTGGACATAAGGTACAGATTCCCGTCCTTTCAGTATGGACATTCTTTCCTTATTAGGATTCCCCGTATGCAGCCAACTGTTTTCCCCAGTATATGTTTTATATGTTTTTGAATTGCTTATGTTTAATTAGAATACCTAAAGCCATATACATGCATGACCAGTTTCACCTAGTTATGGAGGTACCATAACCATAACATTAGAGGCACTGATGTTATGACTTCACCACGGCGGAGTGATTGCTCGTGGCGTCCCTTCAGCTTTTGGCCATTTATATTATATTTACCATGTGGGGCGTATGGGTGCATCTTAGTTACATGTTTCAGTCAGGATTTCATGGTGAATGTGGTGTGTGCCTTGCATCCTTCACAAGGAGCGGATCCCTCCTACCCAGAACCAGTATATTAAATTAGAGGCAACCCCTCTAATTTGCATGATGAGGTCACCCCTCCAAGTATTCATGCACGGTGGATTTTCATGACCTATATTGGCTAATGGTAAAATATGTTAAACAGTTTTTATAAGATAAACATAAGGCTTTTCAAACTATAAAACCAGTTTTATGAACATGTTCCAGGTTTTCCAGGACTTATACATTTCCGCTGTTATTAAGTCTTTATTATGCTTAGTCATTCATACTATGTCTATATCCGTGCACTAAGCGTTTTGCTCAGCCGTTACTTTCCTTTCCATGTCCCAAAACGGCAGGTACTCTAGTAAAGACTCAAGCATTTGGAGGACGTACATAGGATGGAAGCTGCTAGATACTTCTTTTCCTTTTTGTCTTCATATACTCATGCTTGTTTAGTCTTTCATTCATTTCTTTTGCTTTATTATGTTTTGGGCTTATGTTTGGGAACCGATGTTTGATTCCGGTTATCCCTATGGTCATGTAATGTTTTAGACATTTATCCTTGTATGCTTTGATGACACGCCATAATTACGCGTAACGTTCCATTATCAAAATGGGGTGTTACATACCCACCTTATAGTTTGTGTTAATTGAAATTAAGCCTCACGAAAGTATTTATCTATGTTGCCTTTAAACTTTTGCTTTAGATTCGAATACAATGATCGAGTGATGAAATCCCGAATCAAGGTTGCGTTTTCACGCTTTTGGAGTACTTGTATATTTATTGTTCTACGTAAGTACAATATAGTAATATATTCACAAGAAAAACGAAAATGATAATGGGATATCTACAATATAGTAAATGATTGATTTGTGTTTAGTTTAGGAAAACTAAACACGATTTATTTGGATATTATAATATAATAGAGAAAAATAACAAAAATGAGTATGTACGTTATATACGCTTTCCAAAAATTGAAAAGCAAAAACGCACTACTCACACAAACACGATGGTAATAATGGCACACTAAAAACACCTCCCCGGCAGCGGCGCCAAAATGATTGTGGTAAAAATACGTGATTAGGAAAACAACGTATAAGTGCGACAAGTATTAAACTCGACGATTTAGGAAAACCGACAAGTCGAATAAATTCCAAGTTCGTTCTCGAATGAGGTGTGTGGATTAAGTGTGCCAAATATATAAAATCAAAGTTTGGATTAGTGACATTTTTGGTTTAGAAGAGAAAAAGTAAAGACGAGCTACGACTACGATTACACTACGACGTATTGACGTAAAACGATGACGTAATTACGTAAAACGTGACGAAATTAAAAATTAAACCTAAAAATTAATTAAATGATTAAACTAAGTCTAAAATAATATAAATAAGGATAAAAATCCAATAAATAATTTTTAAAACCTTTTATTAATTAAATATTCAATTTTAAATGCTAATTAAAGCCCTAAAATTAAATATAATTAAGAAAAAGCCCAAAATATTGTTTTATTGAACTAATAACTCACTTATATTATTTAAAGACTAAAAAGTATTTTTCCTAAATTTTTAAAACTATTTTCTATTTTTAAAATGCTAAAAACACTTTTTAAATTAAAATAATCATAAAAATAATAAAATAATGCTAAAAATAAATATTATTTTTCTAAAAATCTTTTTTTAACTAAATTAACAAGGGAAAAATGAAAAAGTTTAAAAAAAACTAAAAAAATGGCTAAAAACGGAAGTACCCCAAAGTACTCCAAGGTGGAGTACTTCTGTGTTGTCCAAGATCCTACCAGACAACAGGTTTGTCCAAGATCAGTGTTGTCCGATATCAGAAAACACTAAAAAAAATAAAAAAAATTGCAGCGTTCTCGGACAACAAAGAAAAACATACTGTCTGGTTTTTTGTGCTCGTTTTTGCTTGTTTTTCGATGTTTTTGGGCACAAACGGCACCCCCACACTCAGTGAAGTGTGGGGAGTCAATAGCAAGCAAGAAAACCCAAGTTCCAACACAAATTAGCACACTAATCAAGGAAATTAAGTCACTGAAATCAGAGATAAGGTCTGGTGGGTTAATAAGCTTAGGAAAGCTTATTGTGTGGCTTTTTCTTGGACAATAAGGCACCCTTACACTCAGTTGAGTGTAGGGAGTCTGTTTAATCACAAAAACACACAACTCCAATACAAATATCACACAAAAAACGCCCAATTCAGTCACTATTTGTCTATATGTAGGACTGTGAACAGTGGACTGGTGCAAATGGTGCTAGGACGAATTTTAGACAAGCTAATCTTGATTAATATACCAACAAAACACAAATAAACAATCCTACACCCTAAGCTAACATATAATCTAACTGGTTTCAAGTTTTAGAAACATAATCTACTAGAACAAACTTGTTTAAAGTTTACTGAATGAATGATTGTTTAACCAAAAATAAAGCATGCAAATTTCTGTCTAATGTTACCAAACTAACAATGACAACTGATAACATCTACCTCTTTCATACAAAGTTGGTTTGGACTGATTTAAAGCCAAAAATGGATCTAATACTTGCTTATCAACCTAATCCCAAACACCCCTTTATTTTCTGAAATCAAAAATTAACAAACCAACTAGGGTCAAAACTTCTCAAATCTGGTTTAACTTACTTCTAACATGCATAATAGATATCCATAAGCCAAAAATTAACAACTTAACAAACAAATCAAGAAGTTTCATGCAAAATCATACAACTCACATAGAAATATTAAAAAATGAAAGTAGGGTTCAAGCCACTGGTTACCTTGGGCTGAGGCCTTCTGCTTGGCTTTTCAATAGCTTCTAAGGAGCTTATGATATGTAGAGATTGCCTACTGTTGGAGTCCAAGAAGGACCCAAGGCACCGAATATCTTCAAAAATGTAAAAAGATGAAATGGAAAGACTTGTTTCTTGGTTTCCTGCACAAACACCACTAAACAAAGCACAAACTTCAAGTAGCAAAGGCTACAAGTTGTTGGCTTGTAGCTTTTGCTACAATAAGATGTAAGAAAAAAAATGAAAATACAATTTCTTAAAATCTTTGAACTGAAAATTCCTTTTGAAACCTTACAATCTTTTGACAAAAACTAGATTAACTAAATGTTATCAAACCAAATCAAGCCTAAAGCTTCCACTTTCACTTCAACCTTAAGCTTGATTTATTTTTTTGAAAATCTTAAACACGTTTTTAACAACTTTAGACAAACTTTAACTAAAAAACTTATAATGAAGGTGAATTGTTACACTACTGAAACTTTAAAAGAAACTTTTGGAACTCAGAAATTGTAAAATATAAAACCTTTCATTATCATTAATAAATATAAATATTACAAAATCTGGAACAAAGGGCACCAACAGGTTTGGTCCTCTTTTTATTCGAGGTAGGAAAGTGATGTGAGGATGCTTAATTTAGTTTCTGGAAGGTTTGGGACCAAAGCCCCATGATTAGCGAATTAGGGTTCTTAGGATTTGGCTGGGGATTAAGGGTGTTGTGATGTTAACGGTAAGGGTTTGGAGGGAAGATTAATATTAAAATAACTCGTTTAAATGAGTTACAGAAATATTAAAATGAGTTTAAGTTGAGTGGAGGGTGAGGTGGAGACTAGGGTGTTTGTGATTGGTGGGTTTTAGGAAGTGGGTGATGTGGCATGGTTCTATTAGGTGTAGAGGTTAGGCTGCCTGGGCAAAACAAGTCCCCCATGTTTAATTCTTCATTCATTTTGTATTTAAACAGCAAAAGTCCAAATCCCTTTGTTATAACTTTCAACAACTTGTCATTTTTGGCACATGTTTATTCCAAACTTTTATCAAGGACCAATTGTGTATTTTGACCATATTTCAAGGGCTTGTCTTGTACATACTTGATATTTTAGGGACCCTTATGTAATTTTGAGTTTTACAAGGGTCTAAAATGATAAGTGTTCAATTCTTGAGGGACCAATCTTGTCAATTCTTCAAACTTCAAGGACTTGATAGGAAATTCATTATTCGGGTTCGGTTCCTTGTGCGGCTTCGTTTCCCGTGTTCGTTTTTGCTTGATTCATTTGATCTTTTGGTGAATTCACGATATCCGTACCTAAAATACACAATGAACAAACACAAGCATATATTTGGGTATTTTGATGATATTTTAAGTGTTTTAAGCCCGATTTTGACGATGAGACTATGTATAAATACAGTCTCATCATGAGACTCTCGGTTTGTGTGGCGGCCGAACACCAAAACCCGAAAACAACCAATTAATTTACCCCACCATGAATCTTAACATGTTTTTTTAATCTTATTTTTATTTTCCCATGATCAACTATGCATAAACATAAAAAGAAAATAAAAAAAGCTTTTCGGATTATCAAATCACGTGGAATCAATAGATCTTGAATACACGAACACACAATTAGAATTCTTGAAATAAATCAAACCAACACACGCATTGGTGTGTTCTTGCCGCCGGCCACAAAAGAAAAAGAGGAAGAGTAGGGTTTTTGTTTTTATGAAAACTCTGTTATGTTTTAATGTTTCCACTTTTATTATTTTTAACATAACAAAACATGGGCTGGGCCCCCTCCTTCTTTGTGTGTCGCGGCTATTAGGGCCCACCAAGGGAACCCGTAGCTATTTCGTATTCTAATATTTTACGTGTTCCCGTGCTCGTATTTACGTGACATTATTATTTAATGTTCGTGTTATTATATATACTTGTACGTAATCGTAATAATAGTTACGTAAATACATAATAATATGCTCGTGATTATTTACGTTCATGTTTTCATGTTTTCATGTGCGTGATTATAATTATTGTTGATAATAATTATCGTGTATTAATATGCTTTAAATACTTATCGTGTAATAACACGTACGTAATACTTGTAATTAATATTCGTGAAACGTAAACATGTTATATAAGGAAAGTTTTAATCATGTACGTACGATTATAAGTGTATTGTTCCTGGTAAAAGCATGCGGGTTTTACAATACTATATGTAATATTTAATATATAATACATAATACATAATATGTATTATTTATATATGCATTTCGCATGATTTGCATGCTTTAATTTCTATACATGATATTGTTTCATACATATCCTGCAACTGTCATATATAATGTTCTTATATAAACGTCTGGTTGTTGAAGGTTATGTCGTCGTCTACTATTACTTACTAGTCCGATTCTACTGATTGGGAGAAGGAAGAAGAGGAGATTGAGTTGTTACCAGGTTGGGTTGAACCAGAAGAGGAGCCGGAAGTTGACCCTGAGGAGTATGATTCTGACGATGATCCAGAGGAGGATGACGAGTTTGAGCCCGCTGAATTTTCAGATACTTCTGATGTTGTTAAGGGAATGCCATCGGTTGTGCATCGTACTTTGATCGAGTGGGTTAATGATAGTGAGGATGGTGGAGAGGATAATCTGCTTGATTATCCAGATGATGATGGCGAGGATGTGAAGAGTGATAGTACTAAGGTTGCTTCACCTGGAATGATTGGATCACCATTACTTAGGCTAGGACTTGAGGATGATGAGATGAGTGTAAATAAGGTAGACAGTGAGGACGGGGATGAAATGGACGTTGAGGTTGAGGGTGACACTGATGTTAGGATGGACTTAGTTAGGAGTGATAGTGATGATGCTGATGATGAGATTAGGGTTGAGTTACCACTTGTGTCGGATAATGAGGGACATCTTGATTTTCGTGCTCATCGTGGATTGATGACTCATACTGCTGATCGTACTATGACTGTTGTATCTGAGGGAGTTGTTCCTATTAGGAGGAGTGAGATTAGTGTTGGTCCATGATACTTGTACAAACATCGAATCAATAAGAATAAATGAAGAACATTTGCACAATTAAACCAATTGACTAACTAATAACACAAGCTTGTACTTTTCATCGTTTGTATATCTTATTAATAATGAATCAACAAATATACAAGACTTGCCCGGTTGTTTGTGGAATAACAACCGGGCGATGAATGACAAACTAAACTCCCATGTTCATAGATAGCTAAGCTTATGCAACAATGGGAGGATGAAACCCCTATCCACTAAAGTGTTACATGTGTGTTTTCTGTGGTGGGAATCATTAACTATTCTATTACAAGGACCACATATATATAGTGGGGTGTGAAGCTTCCTTGAGAAGCTTTAACTAAAATACAAGTAACCACCTTGTAGTCTTCCACTAATACTTTAGACAGACACTTCAGACACTTCTTCAGGTCTTCTAACATCTTCAGGTCTTGTAATAAGTAATAGTCTTGAGGAGTTAGCAAGCTATTATGTCATCACTTACTAACTCCATCATCCTTGATTCTTTGCACACTTACTGAGATCCGCCTCAGCTAATGACAAGTCTATCTCGTAGACTCTAAAGAACTCTAAAGAATGACACACTGAACTTATAACATACGAAGTTCAGTGACTAACACTACTAAGGATACTTTACATCCAAATCCTGTGCAAGGGACAAATCAGGCACTGAATTGGCCCAACAATCTCCCCCTATTTGGATAGAAAAGTAGCCTAAGTTAAATAGCAGTAGGTGAGCATAAAGGCTTCTTCTTACCTACTATATTACAACAAATTATACCAAGAATAACTAGCTTCACCAGTTCAAGTCATCCGCTAACTTGTATCGTCTTGTCCCTGTTGTAGTTGTTACTAAGCTTATACAATCTCTGATCTTTGTATAATTAAAACTTGAACAAACTCCCTGATGCTTATATAGTAGAACCCCCAATGACTACTTCACTTCGGATAAGAGTGGAGTGTATATATGCATGTTCGTTACATATCATATGCCCTCCACTAGCATATATAAAGTGTGGCATATTGTATCAATTAAGATCTGGAGTTCATTTACCTTTAAACAGCGGAGTGGTCAATGGTTGATGCAGCAACCATAATAGATCATAGAGTAAGCCCAGTAACCCATCTTCAGCGACTTGGCTCAATCAGCCATATATGTAAACATGTAAGTCCCTGAAGGTTGTGCGTTGTGATGTATGATAGTGTGTGTATGTATCGTGAGTAAACTTGATGTTTCTTCACATAAACACAAGTTTACCTCTGTCCTCGTTTCTCCCCCCTCAAAATTTGCTAGGGAACCAAGCAACTTTTGACCGGCTACACACTATTACACAATTATAGCGTGATGGTTTCCATCTCGCCTGAAGTACAACTCCCCCTTAATTTCATCTCCTATCAAACACACCTGATGTTATCAACCCCTGATGTTATCAAACCCCTGTATAAACATTGTTTCTCCAATTACATGTGTAACACAACCTGGTTTCTCAAAAACTCTGCGGCTGGGGTTACAGCGGATGGGGTCAAAGCTTTGGGGGAGGGGGACAGCTGCTGGGGTTACAGCTGGAAAGTTCAGCTAATCGCTGTAGTTTGAGGTAATAACCTGTGAAGATATCTTCTTTCTTTATCTTGGTGTGAGAAAATAGTTCCTGAGTGACCAAGTCCTTCAGCATTTGAAGGCTCTGAAGATAGCATCTTTATCAGCTGGTCATCTTGCCAGCGGATCCTTTGTTAAGCTGATTTTATAATCTTCTTCAACAATCACGAAAGGGGGGGGGGGTTGGCTATGGAGATAGCTGTGGGGTATTTATCTATGACTGTTTGGCTGTGGGTTCAACGGCTGTGGGTCACAGCGGTTCGAACAGCTATGCACGAGTGATAGTCTTGATCAAATTAAAAATCTCCCTGTGTGTGTATAACCTCTTGGAGTTCAGACTTGTTGTTGACAGGGTTCACTGTTGACAGGGTTCGTTGTTGACAGGGTTCGCTGGGTAGGTTCAGGGGTTTATATCAGCGAACAATGGGAGTTCAGCGACCGGTTCACGACGGCTTTAAAATAGCTGTGGGTACATATTCAGCTACCTCTGTTGTTTGAGGTTTAGCTGTGAAGGGTCGCTGGTCCGGGAATCTTGGTCTGGGGTTCATAGTTGACCAGGAGTTCACTTGGCTGGGGTTAGCTCAGCTATTTGTAGTTGACAGCGAAAAAAGTCCAAGTTACAGTTGTTTGGGTTCCAGCTAGAATGACCCAGCTACATAGTGATCAAGATAGTTGCTGAAAAGGTTCAAGGAGCTGGGTTTCACAGCGACCTTTTATCATCCCTAACTTCACAGCGACTCCTACATTGTTCGTGTGGAGAATCACTGGAGTTAAATAAGATGATAGAGCATCTTTCATCAGCCTATTGTATCAAACAGCTTGTAAGCTCCACTAATTTAATTCATCAGCTGACTGACGAGCTGTAGGATCAGCGGGTTTAGGTCAGCGACTCTTTCACCCATTCCACATTTACTTATTTTTTAATCAGCTCTTCATATTTTTTCTCGTCAGCTCTTTTCATCGTGTCTTCTGAACAAACTCATACCAGCTGACACCTTAAACATCAGCTTTTAACCATGGTTCATGAGTTTGGGTCATGATTTAAAACCCGATGGAATCAAGAGCTCAGCTCTTATAATTTCTTGATTTGAGCACTTCGTTATACATCACAGCCCCTATTGTTTCATCAGCTTCTTTGAAGCTCACGACATCATATTCTCTAGAAACAACCTAAACACCCATCGGCATATCTACTCAACATCCATCCTTAAAAGACAAGATTCATCTCAATACACCAGCTTCAATTTCTTCATCTCTAACACAAGTCTCAAACCACAATCAACAATAACATGTCGCAAAAACAACCACCATCGAATCACCCACTCAGCTCCTACAATAAATCTCCCTTCACGGAGCCATCAAACAGCATCACGAACATGTTTACCCACTTCTAAAATACACAATCGATTTTCAATTATAAATTGAATTCATCTCTGTGGCCACAAGACAAGAATCCATAAATACTCGATTTTTTTGTTGGTGATGTGTGAATATGAACCTTGTTTAAAGATTCGATTGTTTGATTAAGGATGGAATGATTTGTGTGAATATGTGAATGGTTGGTGATGATGAATTTGTGTTTCTGGATTTATGATTGAGTCGAATGTTTTTTTTGTTGATGTGATGATTTTGTATAATCGGTGGTTTTGTTTGGAAAGGGGACGGATGTGAAGGTGGAAGAAAGAAAGGAGTGATTTGGATTTAGATATACGGAGGTAGGATTTGGGATATTTGTAGACGTGTGTGAAGTGATGAAGATTTGGTTTGTTTTTTTGTTGTTTATGACGGTGGGTGGGTAGATCCGGTAGAAAAGAATGGGGTTGGATCTATTTTTTTTATTATTTCTGTTTGTGTCGGTGGTAGGTGGTGGGGATTAGATAAGGATAGGTGTATTCTTTTAGCAAAAGTCAACAGTGTTCATCTCTTCTTAAAAACTGCTACTGTAAAGACATTTTTTTTTATTTTTTTTAATACACTGATGATTTTGACGATGTAAAAAAATGTTATTAGTAGCCATACTGAACGGATCAGGATAGTAATTAATCCAACCTGGCTCTGATACCACTTGTTGGTCCACGATACTTGTGCAAATATCGAATCAATAAGAATAAATGAAGAACATTTGCACAATTAAACAAATTGACTAACTAATAACACAAGCTTGTAATTTTCATCGTTTATATATCTTGTTAATAATGAATCAACAAATATACAAGACTTGCCCGGTTGTTTGCGGAATAACAACCGGGCGATGAATGACAAACTAAACTCCCATGTTCATAGCTAGCTAAGCTTATGCAACAATGAGAGGATGAAACCCCTATCCACTAAAGTGTTACATGTGTGTTTTCTGTGGTGGGAATCATTAACTATTCTATTACAAGGACCACATATATATAGTGGGGTGTGAAGCTTCCTTGAGAAGCTTTAACTAAAATACAAGTAACCACCTTGTAGTCTTCCACTAATACTTTAGACAGACACTTCTTCAGGTCTTCTAACATCTTCAGGTCTAGTAATAAGTAATAGTCTTGAGGAGTTAGCAAGCTATTATGTCATCACTTACTAACTCTATCATCCTTGATTCTTTGCACACTTACCGAGATCCGCCTCAGCTAATGACGAGTCTATCTCGTAGACTCTAAAGAACTCTAAAGAATGACACACTGAACTTATAACATTCAGTGACTAACACTACTAAGGATACTTTACATCCAAATCCTGTGCAAGGGACAAATCAGGCACTAAATTGGCCCAACAATTAGGAAGGCATCTAATTTGAGGAAGAAATATGTTGTTCCATGTGAGAGATTTAGAGACCTTAGGGAGGCAGCGTGGAGTTTGACACCTGCTGAGGTTTATACTAATTCGGATCATACTATACCATCTGCTGATGGAGCTGGACAATCTGGGGTTAGATCCCGAGCCTTATCTAATTTTGATTGGACATACTTACCTATTCCCCCATGGAAGAAGTGTCATATTCCTAAATCATACACTACACCTGAGACATCACCTACTCATGAGAGTCGTGCTATTGCTACTGTTTCTACACCACCTACACATCATATTGGAGAGCCTTCTAGACGTAAGTCATGTGTTGTTATGATATGATCTGCTAGGGATTCAGATGTTGTTCGTATTCATCGACTTTATGATGCAGTCGAGGGTTTGATAGCGGATGTTGAGGATTCACGTGATTTGTTGGATACTGCGCGTGATCATATCACTGCTTTGAGGAGTGATTTAAAGTTAGTTCGTAGTAGAGATCGAGCTGCAGTATGGGGCCCGAGGGGTGACCCACAAAGATGTGATGAGTGTGATTGTTATCGTCGTACTTAGAGTTTCGCCGTTATCATATCAACTTCTAGAGGAGATTAGCATCTATTATCTTTTGGGCATTGTATCCACTAAACTAGAGAGGTACTCAGTTAGTTGGAGCAGACTAGATTTAACAGAAACTCGTATTTTGTGACTATGTACTTTATATTCTTATTATGATAGGGAATGTGATCTATTTACTTTAATAATTAACTATCTATACTATGTTGTTGTATCGTTACTTTCTTCATTATTAGCATAACTAATATATAACGTGTATATTCGTGCTTGAATCTTACCTTGCATTGTTGTCTTAACGTAGAGAAACAATGGTGAACACGCGTGCTAGAATGACTGATGAACAAATAGAGGAACTGATTGCATAACGAGTGACTACTAATGTGGCGAGTGTTCAAGCTAACAACGTGAACCAAGCACCGCTGAACAATCCTGATATTCGACCACCTAAGCCGTGCCCTTATAAGGACTTTAGGAATTGTGATCTGCTTAGTTTTGTTAGTTTATGGACTTTAATTTTAATAAGTCGTGTGTTAGGATCGAACTCGGGATTACGGGATTGCACACAATACGTATTGAGTTAATTTATTTAATAAATATATTTATATGTTTATTAAATTAAATCGAGCTATAACTTTAACGAACGTTAATTATTAAGTGTTAAGGTTTAACGGTCGTTGTGGAATCAAATAGAAGAGGAAAAGAGAAGTCTAGAACAACCCAAGGGGTGTGTTTGGACGTCGGCTAGAACAAGAGGGGGGAGAAGGAAAACTTTCCTTATATTTGTTTACTTGGGCTACAAGGATAATTAGGCCTATATAAACAACCCTTTACCCTCATAATTCTACACACACTCATAATCTTTCTTCCTCTCTCTTTTGCGATCGCAAGCCAAACGCACCTTAGGGTTTCGTTTGGTTTTAGGTTTAGCTAATAATCAAGTCCTAGCCCCTCTCTAGGGTAGTTGGGTCGATTTTCCACTAGACGTTGAAGCTCGAATTACACGTACTAGCATTACGGTTAACTCGTTGTAATACGTGTGTACAAGAACGTAATACAATCTTACTTTAGATTGCATCTTGGATCGATTAACAAAACAGTAAGGGGTTAATCACTAATCCGTTATAAACCCTAATTGGAGGTTCGTTCTTATCTTGTGGGATCGCATTAGCTAAAAGGTATGTAACCCATATTCGATTAATTATAATTGTGTTAATTATGATCTTGTTAAATCGCTTCCGCTATATGTGCTTTGATCTTTGTTAGGATTTTAATAATTGTTATGAACTATATAAACCTTCAGTGGTATCAGAGACGTTTTAACATGTTATAATTATCGATATCAAAAGATCCTTAACTAATAATTCTTTTGAGTTAAAATTACATGTTTTGTTTTTGGGATAAAAAAAATTTAGGGTTTTGTTTTGATCGTTTTTTTATTCCGATTATAAAAAAAATTAGGTTTTTGTTTGGTCGGTTTGTTTTAAAGCCGATTTAAAAAAAATTGAAACCCTAAAAAATAACATGTTTGATCTTTGATAAACTACTGATTAATTGTTATGTCATGTATTTAAGGTTATGATCCATAAGAGATTTCATTAATCTGTTAAGTAATTTGGGTGGAACTTTGGTGAATTGCATGATTAATTGTTATGTCACGTAAAATTAGAGTTTCGATCCATAGAGATTTAACTTTAAGTGATTTAGGTGGATCCATGATGAACATGCATGTTTTTCATGGATCATATGATTTTATGTGGTAATTGTTATGTATGTGCTATTTGCATTATTTGATTCAGTATATCTAAAATTAAGGAAGATTTATATATGTATATAAAAACCTAGATTTGATGAATTTATTGAATAAATCGTTTGCATGTGGCTATTTGATTCATTTTATTACACATATAAATTGTTATTATGTGTTTATGATTTAGTTTTTTTTTGTACCTTATTGTTTTCATGCGTTTTTATTGTATGTTGTAAACAAGGGTAATTTTTTTTAAGAAAAATAATATGGACTAAATCATATTAAAATAAAGATTTGTTTTGAGACCTAAATTACATAGAATTACGTTCATTGGTGATTTACAATAATAATTTAACGGCCTACTCAATTTTAACAAACTATAAAGTGGGTATAACGCGCTGCTGGTCATGTACCCGACTAAGGAAGGAGGTTATGCCATTGTTGCTGACTAAATTCCCGGCTCGCCTGTGCGTAAAAATTGGAATTACCTACGACTATTATTTGTTTTACACCTTAAGGTTGATTTACCGCAAATTCACATCCGAAACAAAATGAATAAGGTTATTGCTTTGTGCTTTAGCTAAGTTCTAGAAAAAGTACGTTGTGAATAGTTGTGGGTAATTCTTTGATTGGTTCAACCAATACCTCAACATAATATATGTATAAATTTAATCTCATGGAAAGTTTACTAAATGTTTTATTAAACTTATGATATGGAGATGTATGCATGCTTCTTCATACATTGATTTTTACATCAAAATTTATACCCTTAAAATTTAAGTCGAATGCCATCTAATTAACGAACACTTGAAGTTACAATGTCGTCATATGAGATTTTGTACGATGTTGTAATGGAAAGAAAACTTTCATGAATGAATGAGATTGTAAATGAATGGTTTTACGTTCTTTAGATTAGACTACTTAATTAAGTTACTCAGTGAGATTGGGAAACTTAAGGTATTCAGAGGGGATGAAATATGTTTACAATGCAAAAGGTTTTTTGGCAATGTAAGTCCCTAAAGAATATAGAAATTGAAAATTGTTTTGTCAATCATTTTTCGACAAGTTACCATCTTGAATACTTTCATTGCTAGCAGATCAACTGATGTGATGAAATTATGTCAATTTGGATTCTAGTTTTCAAAGAAATACTATGGTTATATGAATATTACTTGGGTAGTTTTATTTTCTTGAATATATATTATCGAAAATACTAAAATTGAATTTTGCAAATTCTTTTACAATGTATTATTGCAACGTTACACCGTAAACGTTGTTTGTTCATTTATTTATTGATCTACAACCGTAAGGTGTGAGGATAGAGTCAATTTACAATAAAAGATAAACCTCAACTCTTTTTCGAAAGTGAAGAATGAGTAATATGGATATTAGAAATGTCTAATTCTAAATACATAACTCATAGCAAACTTTAATAGTTAAAAAAGTGCATATTTTGAGTTATTAAATTTTAAGAATGGTTACCACTAATTGGTTAAAGGAAAACTAGCATATTTTATCTAGTAGTTGTGCTTTGACCATTTATAGGCACTACATACCATTGTGGGGTTGGTAGACCTATTAAGGAAGAAATTGCATGCAAAATCTTTCAAGTTGAAAAACTATTGATGGATAAGTCATCATTTACGGAGTACACTCTTAAACACTACAAGTAATTGTTACGAATGTGTTTTCAAAAGTGTAAGAAAGTAAACAACACACTAATATGTTTCACCGATTATGAAACATTTACACTGTTGTATTACTGAATTTGAGATTATTAAAATATTCTCTAATTCAGTGGGAGTTACAAGCTTTGTCGTCTTGGTAATAAAAAAATTATCTCTAGAATGTCCTAAGATAATTACTTTTGAAATTTTGACACTAATATCTTCAAGGATAGTTATGTACTGATTCTTGTTGATTAAGAGGTCCTACATCTACTTATAAAGCTAATATATATGACACAATCATATTTTGTATATATGAACGTTAGACGTGATGTTTATCTAATATATGAGGTTGTTCCATGCACAAGTGGGTGAAATGAATATTGTGTGCAAGAAAAAACTCATAAAGATATGATTCTCTTGACTTCAAGATAAGAGACTAACGATCTAATTAAAAATTAGATGAAAGTTAGTACATGTGTCAACATGATTTAAAGATTACTTAACCGTATACCATTCAAATTAAGAAACACTTGTTGTTTTGATCTAGTCATGTGAGAGATTGGACTAAATTGTAAACACAAGGGTAAAATATCCACATGTCGTGAGATCGGGCGTGGATTATTTTGTAGTTTCTTATGATGGGCAATTCTTGGAATGACATAAGATACATAGAGTAATCTTATACTACTAAAGTAATAAATATTTATGTATTCTTGGAATTACATAAATAGACATAGTAGTGAATTTACTTGAAAAGGCTAATGAAACCTAGTGGTGTTCATGATCACTTTAGTTATACATGTTTATGATTTCTTTATAGAGTCACAAACATAAAGTCTTGAAAGACGTATAATATAAAGTAAATGTGTTAATGTATTATCTCTGTTTTACTAATACATATACATGGAGTCATTTTCAAATGACTTAAAACGTATAATGGAATTATAACTTTTATGTTTTAAAAGACATGGAAATGAAGTGACTTTGTATTAGAAGTACTTGAGTTATAATGTATGCAAAATGGTTAGGAAATCTATTATACCATTAAGATGATTTACTTGGTATATAGGTAAGCCGAAAGATATATATTTATCTTAAATGTTTTTAGATTGACTTACAATATTAACCCTAATGAAAGGCAACATAGTTATGGTATGTTCATTTAAAGAATCGAACTCTCAGTATGTGATACCAGTGAATGTGTCGTATGGTGCTAAGTTATTGTCTCAAGAGCTGTTCAGTATGAGCATCTCTCTTAAGTTGCGACTCACTTGAGGATGTGATACCCCAAACCTAACGACATTTATTTTACCCTAATTTACGAATATTTTTGAATTTTTTAAGAAATTCTGTTTAATATATATTTGACGGTTTACATTGAGACCAACGCTTAAGGTCGTAATCTTAATGATTGACGGTTTATGAAGAACCGGTGACGACTACGATACCGACGGATGCCCAAAATTTATCTTTTATTATCGATTGATCTATATTTGTGTTTTTCGATAATATTATTTTTGGTACGTGTTAAATCAAGTCGGGTGCGTTTTATTTTATTCCGGGTGCGTTTAAATTGCTTTAAAAGTATTTTCGAGTGTTTGGGACGACCCCCGACTCCCGTAAATTTTCAAAACAACTACTATGTCATGATCCCGCTCCTAAAATGACTGTTTATTTATGAGGCCAAAAGATAGTTAAGTTGTCAACTTTAGTCCCCCTAATTTTTACAAAAAGAAGAAACTAAAAACACACAAACAAACACTCCACAAATTTTTCTCCTATTCTCTCCCTTTTCTTCTTTGGCCGTCGGCCTCCACCCCAAAACCACCACCATTATATTTTTTTTATTTTATTAAATCCAAGCTTAGACCACCTCTCAATTAATCATTGTAAGTGTTTTGTTGTAGTTTTTAACAACATGCATTAACATTAATTTTTCAAGAATCAAAGGTTTTTCAAAAACATGTTTTGATGTAATTAAATCATTTGTTTGTCTAATTAGTGATTCGGTAATGTTAAATCATCCATAAAATTTGCTAAAAACAAAATGGTTGGGGTGTTTTTGCTACACCAAACCCACGGCTAATGGGGGTGTTTGGTGGTTCATGGTGATTGATGAAATGTGTTGTGGGTTTGTATGTAGGATGTTTTTGGTGTTTTTAAATGGGTAGAACTAATTGCATGTATGATTTAGGATTGGGTTTTGATGAGGATTTGATGTTCTTAGTGTTATAAGCTGTTTGAGGTGTTTGGGATTGGTTGTAAGATGTTAGAATAGGTCTAGGAATCATTAGGTGTGATTGGAATGATGATTTGTTATGATTTTGGAAGGGTGATTTTAGACCAGACAGTTTAGGCATGTTTTTCGTGGGTTTAACTTTGTAAACAGGTCATAAACATTGGATGTAGTTGTAGATCGTTGTCTTAGCTTTGTTTCGGTATAAGATAGAGCTTACGACTCCAAACGAGTCAAAAGTTATGTAATTTTGAAAGTTCGTGTACCGGTAGATGAGAATCAACATAATCCGAAATTATGTTTGGTTTTGGGTCAAATCCCGGGGACCATAGATAGAGTTTTATAAATACTTGAAAGTTGTTCTTTGGTTTCAAACCTGCATTTTTGAGCCTATTTTTCGACTAAATGGTCAAATTAGCTAATGGTGTCTTTTAAATGGGTCAAACAAGTCTTACAATGTAGAAGTGCAAAATCAGTCCGAAAAGTTTACGTTTAGTGATGTAATGAGTAATGGGTCATAAAAGTGGAAAATTTTTATGGGATTTAAAATGAGTTTTTCTATAGGTCATAAGGTATTTTTTACAAAATTTTTTTGTAATTTATAGAAATGCTTAAGTCATAGAAAACAGGCCGTACTTTTGGTAAGTACCGGCAAAATTATAAAATGGGAAGCAACTTTAATTACATAGATAAATAGTATAAGTCTAGTAGCAATTACTTGTTTGGTTTTGGCGTGAGTTTTCATAAGCATTAAGTGTTTTTATATGAGTGTGTTTAGTACAATAATGTACACGGAGTATTGATTTGGTTTACGTACCTTGATTTTTAGGTCAAGTGTTAGATTTTCCTGGGCATCCACGTCGTTGGTGACATTTCTCGTTACGTCTTCGCTAGAACCACTACTAATACGCCAGGTGAGTCTATAGCCTCGCTCTTTACCTATTTCAAACATTTTTACCCGCGAGGGGGATGGATGCTATTTAAATGAAAAGAACATAAGTCATGAATGATTGTTGGACCTGAATGTTGCCTTGAATTGTGTTGAGTCCCTAGTTGTAAAAGTCCCTAAATTCGTGAACTATTAACTATTGTCTTGCCATTGTGTGGGTTGGAGATAACCGCTTATACAATTGATAGTACTATGGGGATGATGACCCTATCCGAGACGAGAGCTAGTACGTCGAGTACCCTCAACGGACGGATAACTTGTGATAAGAAATAAGGTATAATTACAACTAATGCCTTTAGAAGGGGCACTAGTTTCACTTAAATCACGCCGATCTATGTACGCGTGTGATTGAGTAAACGGATTAGTGTCACGAGCTTAAACACAATTATCAGCTATTGCTAAATATAATATCCTTGAATAATAGATTGTGTGCGCGACAATGCTATTGAATAGTCATGATTGGTTTTAATACTTATTTTCAACTTATGATTTGATAAACCTATAGATTCGCTCAACCTTTGTGTTGACGATTTTAAGCATGTGTTTCAGGTAACCAAGATTGATAGTAGTGGAGCATGCGAGGATGGAAGTTGTTGTGGCTTGGCGGTCTACTTTGTTTTTCCTCCCTTTTAGCACTTAAAATTTTTATATTATGTCATGTGAACGAAAATGCACTTTTGGGTTGCGATTCAGTAGGGACCTAACGCAACTCTATTTTGTAATTCTTTTGGGGTTTGGAAAGCTGTAGACTTTGATGTTTTTAACAATGTTAAATTTATGTTTAAATTCCTACGTCTCTTTGAGTCGTTCGAAATAAGTTGTGTGTGATGATAACTGCCTAGCACCCAAATGTTTTAGTTCCGCTGCGCATAGCATTTGGTGGGGGTGTTAGAGATTGGTAATCATATCCATGAGTTATAGAGAACTAGGTCATTTTGAAAAAACCCTAAACTATAACTTTTGGTGTCGTAAGAAATTGTCCAAGCACACAACTATCCTGCATGGCTCCGGTAAGATTTATTTAGCGTTGATTTATATTTTAGATGTATCCCTCAAACTGATATGAATTCCCTAGTATTTAGTAAGTAAATACTATTATATATATTGAGATATATTGTTGTGTATGTCGAGTACTTAATATCGTAATTTGCAAACATTTATACGACTATCATATATGTTGCATGTAATTGGCATACGGGCTACATTGCATTACATGGCAACACTGCGTTGTGATCCTATGTATGTAGGAATGATTGTATGTATAGGTATGTATATACTATGGTATTTGGAGGCATTGCACGCGAAGAAATGGTCCTTGGGTGATTATCGTACATTTAAAATGCGGTTTTGTTGAGAATTCGACCTTATCACTAATTATCAATCTTGATAATTAATTTATTGTTCGAATAGCCGAGTGTGAACCTTGTTTGATACCCTAGATACGTAAATAATGCTTCGTAACATATGGTATATTGATTAGATTGATCTCGATTGTCGTTATCGCACCGTGGTGCGTCATTTTGGGACATCTTCTTTTTGGAACGTAAATTACTCACGTATTATTGTATTTCCTTTATCCCTTATGGGTTTTATATATTAGTTCGTGTAACTATAACATAACCTATGTATAATCAACGATGCGTACATCGTGGCGGCGAATCATGTGTGTATATTATGAAGCGTGGTTGAGGCGTATCGCCATTTAATCGTTTTTATCATCCGACTTGAATTTAAATATGCGTTTTAAGGATAGACTAGCGTTGTGATCAAGCGTGATAGCTTGAAGTTTGGTTGGTTTGTGTTAATTTTGTGGGGTACGATTTCGAGACTCATCCGAGGCCAATAAAAACACTTAGTTGACATACGTATTCTCGCTTCGTTTATTTCATTTTGTTTTTGTTGTTTCATTATTTTGAATTCGATATTATACATGACGAGGTCCGGCTTTTGTGTGAGTTAAATAAGCATTAAACTTTGTTGATCGAATGATTTAAACATAAAGTGTTTTACATATTAAAAAAATGGTGAATGAAACTTTTGTATAAAAATGACCTATGGTGTGTCTTATAACAAGTAGAATTTTTATAGAGAATAAATGGATAAAATGAAATTATTTTTCCTTCAACCTTGGTTGGTAAATCGTAATAAGTAATTTATATTACTCGTAAAATCCTTGTTTTTATATATTATTAATTTGATACTAGAAGCTAGTGATGGATTTGTTAAGAATTTTCCTAATTTAAATTTAAAACTAGGAGATTATTAATAAAGAATAACGATATGACTATTGAGTATATGCAACTTTGGATTTATTATGAATTAATTTTAGGTCATTAAACTATGGACGTATTTTGTAATATGAAACATGAGTAGAAGAATTGGTCACGTATTTTGGAGCTAGAGATTTTGTAAAACTGGTTTTATTTTAAACCTAAGGTCAAGTCATATTTACGAATGCATGGGTATAAACTGGAACTCATCACTTGTTGTAGTGAATAAATTGGGATAAAATCGAAAGATACACTTTAAGTGAGAAATTCTAACGCTTGGAAACAAATTATTAAAAGTTGATGGAACCTTATTTTTTTCTGCTGCGAGATGTGTTAATTTTAAAATCGTTTGATAATGGGCTAAGGATTAAAAGTGGAATTTTCTATATTTTAGAATTACTGAAATAAGTATTTTGATCACCTACTTCATTATTATTATTATCGAGATTCAAGTGTCGACTAAAATCAGTAATTTATCCGAGATAATACTACGTGAAACCTCTTTAGCATTTGAGTCGAATCGCGTGAATATGATTCAACAAATCAGTTTTAAGGAAAACATATGCGTAATAAAAGTCAAGGTTAATTTTAAGAGTTAATTGGACTAGTTTGAGTCATGTTGGATACTTATACGTAATGAGATAAGTCGTAATAACAATAATGAGAAACATGGAAAATTCTTACTATGTAAGTTTTTGGTACTTAAGATATGAACCTTAATGAGATTTTGACACGAGTATCGAGATTTTTAAAATTAATGATTTTACCAATTATAATAACCGAGTCAGCGAATCAACTAATGTTAGAAATTTTTCTTTGAAATTGTAATTTTTACGGAAATGAAAACTTTGTAAGTTGAAAAATGAAAAGTATAAAGTCTTAAATGGTGTAACGCAAATTAAAAATGTGCAAATGTTCGCTTTTACAATGTACAAAGTAACAGTAATTAGAAAATGCAAATGGATTACACAACACACGCATACTTGTATTATTTTCTTAAGACGTAATGTTTTGAGTCACGATGGTTCGATCGTACGACATCTCTTCTTTAATTTTCTGAGTCTATATCTGAACTTGGGTAGTCGTGTGATTTTTCGTTTTAATATTATCAATGGTACGAGACCATTATTTATTTTTAAATTGCTACTTCGCTAGTACATGATAATAAGAAAATGTCACCCGGTGTATTTTTGTCCTCTTCATGGACCCAGTAACCTTTTTTTCTTTCGATTAATGGAACCTATGTGGTGGAATGTGTGTGTGTAGCTCGAGACGATGGGAATTATGATCGTTGTTCTATTTTGACGCTTGTATTGATGTTCAATATTTGCTCCACGTATTTATAAGATCGTTCTCGTTGTCCCGAAACTCTTGTCATATCTTCGAAGTTTCTTCATTTCTAATGTAGTTAATTTCCGTTGGCAAATATATTGCTCGTTTATCTCGTTCGATCTCATTGAGTGTTGATTTTGTTACTTGTTGTGCTTGCAATGATCTTTAATCTTTAACCACCTTACCATTGATTGGTGAGTTATCTAATTTGAAAATATGTATGAGTGCGTCAAATGTTTCGTTCAGCCAAATGTAAATGGTGTCGATTTCTTTATTTAATTATTTTTTTTTCTCATAAATAGTCAAAGTAAAAGTATGTTTCCAAAGTAAATGAAAAACGTTTGATGTGTTTCTTAAAACGATAGTAACAATATTTTCCCATTTCAAATTCCATTTCAAATGTTTTAATTATTTTGAAGATTAGGTCGAAAAATTTCGTGGTCATATTTGGTGTGTAATAATAATGTCTGTGTCGTCACTCGATCCTCAATTATGCACAGCTTAGCTAACTATGCATAATTTGGGAAGAGTCCTGTTTTGTTGGTCGTCGTTGCTTGGTCCTCAAGTATGCATGATCTAGCTAATTATGCATAGTTTAGGAAGGGCAATGTCATTTCAAATCAGTTGGTCATTTTTAAAACTGTTAGTGTTTTTGATAAATGTTTGGATGAGAACGATTTTAAAATGGTAGATCCTTATGCAAGAAATCGTATTCTCTTTGATTCCTAAAGGAAATTTTTGAATTTTCTTGTGTTCCTTGAAATCTCTTCTTTCGTTTGGCGTTGACTTGGTAAGTCACCTTGACCGAGTAATTTTGGAAAATGTTTTTATGTGTTGAATGTAACGTGCGAATTTCATCGGAAACACGAGGGTGTTGATGAAATACCAAAGGGGCTCGTATCGACACTAAGAAGAGTTTTTAACAAAAATAGAAGACTACCGAAGTAGAGGAAATCCGAGTTCGAGTAACTCTGAGGAAAATGACGAAGACTTCTCCTACATCGAATGTATCTTACTTTATTTGCTTCTTTTTCTTGTTCTTTTGATATGACAACGACACACGATAAACTGTTGAAGTTTACCAACTGCGCATCGGTTGTTGGAAGACAATTCCATTTGCCGCCTTCGTTTATTCAAAGTAAGGAATCCTCTTTGCTTGACTCGATTTTCTTTGATCATCGATGGTTAAGCGATAGATAGCCATAGTTGATGTTTATGTGCTAAACCCTTTCCTTTTATGTATTTATGTTGTATGTGATTTAGTCGAGTGTTTGAATTGTGAGAACTTGAGACGACATTGTCCAATGACGTCCGATCATGGAGAACACGTGCCATGTAGTACCTTTTTAACTGTGAACGATGATACTTATTGAGATTTTGACCACGTTTGGGACGAAAGTGAGATGGTGTTCTTATAATGTCTTTTGGGTATGGATCCGTGTGTGAGCACCCTACGATGACATATGTATGTATTTTTTTTCTCTTTCTTTCTTTTTGGATATGCATACTTAGCTAGCAAGCTTGTGAACCTTCTTTAACTTGCGATTTCCTTTTGACTGGACTCATCCGAGAATCATGTCAAATATCCTTATTTTATCATGGCTTGGCTGATATTGAACTGATTGACTTGGCATGGTTTGGCTATGTTGCAAACGTGTCGTGATGTGGTTGTATGTGTTTTATTATGGCTTTTGTGTTTGATTGGATTGTGATGTTTTCGAGAGAGTTATGTGTACGTCGGATGATTTCGTATCGATGAATTTGTTTTTGACGAAATAGGTTTGTATGTACGTAATATTGCAATAAGTAGATTTGTACGACTAGTATTAATTACTTCGTTTTGTATATTCTGAACGTTTTCGATGGGGTTATGTGAGATCCGTGTGATTTTCTTTATGATTAATTGTTTTTATGAGACGATGAACCAAGTGAAAGGACGATTCGAAAGTTGGAAAACATGCTCCGAGCGTGTGTGATTGATTTTGATAGTTGTTGAGATCGACACTTACTGTTGGTAGTACCTTTGTAAAACGACATTTACCATGTTAGCATTAAAGCTACAACATTTGAAGAAATATGTTGATGAAAATGTAGATCGCCAGTTGGATAGAATGAAGTAGGAAAAAAAGGCCAGTTGAATGGACTTGAAATGATTCGAGAGGCTACGGAAGAGATGGTGTAGATTAAGAATCACTTGCTAACCGCGGGAAGCTGTGAGAAGAGACGTGTCAATAACCGTAGGAAGAATTTGGGAAATTGAAGTGGAGATCAATGATCGAGATGTTAAGAGATTGAAGCAAGGTATAATACTCATTGTGAAGGTGTGATGGAACCCGAGACGTGAACCGAAGTCCACATAGGAACGTGAAGACCTCTATGGGATGGAGTACCCTCATCTTTCTAGTAGTACGAAATGCGAGTATAAGAACCGGAGAGCGCCGGGACGTCGCTCCCTTAAGGAGGGGATGATGTGATACCAGTGAATGTGTCGTATGGTGCTAAGTTATTGTCTCAAGAGCTGTTCAGTATGAGCATCTCTCTTAAGTTGCGACTCACTTGAGAATGTGATACCCCGAACCTAACGACATTTATTTTACCCTAATTTACGAATATTTTTGAAATTTTTAAGAAATTCTGTTTAATATATATTTGACGGTTTACATTGAGACCAACGCTTAAGGTTGTAATCTTAACGATTGACGGTTTACGAAGAACCGGTGACGACTACGATACCGACGGATGCCCAAAATTTATCTTTTACTATCGATTGATTGATATTTGAGTTTTTCGAGAATTTTATTTTTGGTTCGTGTTAAGTCGAGTCGGGTGCGTTTTATTTTATTCCGGGTGCGTTTAAATTGCTTTAAAAGTATTTTCGAGTGTTCGGGACGACCCCCGATTCCCGTAAATTTTCAAAACAACTAGTATGTCATGATCCCGCTCCTAAAATGACCGTTTATTTACGAGGACAAAAGATAGTTAAGTTGTCAACTTTAGTCCCCCTAATATTTACAAAAAGAAGAAACTAAAAACACACAAACAAACACTCCACAAATTTTTCTCCTCTTCTCTCCCTTTTCTTCTTTGGCCGTCGGCCTCCACCCCAAAACCACCACCATTATATTTTTTTTATTTGATTAAATCCAAGCTTAGACCACCTCTCAATTAATCATTGTAAGTGTTTTGATGTAGTTTTTAACAACATGCATTAACATTAATTTTTCAAGAATTAAAGGTTTTTCAAAAACATGTTTTGATGTAATTAAATCATTTGTTTGTCTAATTAGTGATTGGGTAATATTAAATCATCCATAAAATTTGCTAAAAACAAAATGTTTGAGGTGTTTTTGCTACACCAAACCCATGGCTAATGGGGGTGTTTGGTGGTTCATGGTGTTTGATGAAATGTGTTGTGAGTTTGTATGTAGGATGTTGTTTTTGGTGTTTTTAAATGGGTAGAACTAATTGCATGTATGATTTAGGATTGGGTTTTGATGAGGATTTGATGTTCTTAGTGTTATAAGCTGTTTGAGGTGTTTGGGATTGGTTGTAAGATGTTAGAATAGGTCTAGGAATCATTAGGTGTGATTGGAATGATGATTTGTTATGAATTTTGAAGGGTGATTTTAGACCAGACTGTTTAGGCATGTTTTTCGTGGGTTTAACTTTGTATACAGGTCATAAACATAGGATGTATTTGTAGAACGTTTTCTTAGCTTCGTTTCGGTATAAGGTAGAGTTTACGACTCCAAACGAGTCAAAATTTATGTAATTTTGAAAGTTCGTGTACCGGGAGATGAGAATCAACATAATCCGAAATTATGTTTGGTTTTGGGTCAAATCCCGGGGACCATAGATAGAGTTTTATAAATACTTGAAAGTTGTTCTTTGGTTTCAAACCTGCATTTTTTAGTCTATTTTTAGACTAGATGGTCAAATTAGCTAATGGTGTCTTTTAAATGGGTCAAACAAGTCTTACAATGTAGAAGTGCAAAATCAGTCCGAAAAGTTTACGTTTAGTGATGTAATGAGTAATGGGTCATAAAAGTGGAAACTTTTTATGGGATTTAAAATGGGTTTTTCTACAGGTCATAAGGTATTTTTTACAAAATTTCTTGTAATTTATAGAAATACTTAAGTCATAGAAAATAGCCCGTACTTTTGGTAAGTACCGGCAAAATTATAAAATGGGAAGCAACTTTAATTACATAGATAAATAGTATAAGTCTAGTAGCAATTACTTATTTGGTTTTGGCGTGAGTTTTCATAAGCATTAAGTGTTTTTATATGAGTGTGTTTAGTACAATAATGTACACGGAGTATTGATTTGGTTTACGTACCTTGATTTTTAGGTCAAGTGTTAGATTTTCCCGGGCATCCACGTCGTCGGTGACATTTCTCGTTACGTCTTCGCTAGAACCACTAGTACTACGCCAGGTGAGTCTATAGCCTCGCTTTTTAACTATTTCAAACGTTTTTACCCGCGAGGGGGATGCATGCTATTTAAATGAAAAGAACATAAGTCATGAATGATTGTTGGACCCGAATGTTGCCTTGAATTGTGTTGAGTCCCTAGTTGTAAAAGTCCCTAAATTCCTGAACTATTAACTATTGTCTTGCCCTTGTGTGGGTTGGAGATAGCCGCTTATACAATTGATAGTACTATAGGGTTGACGACCCTATCCGAGACGAGAGCTATTACGTTGAGTACCCTCTGCGGACGGATAACTTGTGATAAGAAATAAGGTATAATTACAACTAATGCCTTTAGAAGGGGCACTGGTTTCACTTAAATCACGCCGGTCTATGTACGCGGGTGATTGAGTTAACGGATTAGTGTCACGAGCTTAAACATAATTATTAGCTATTGCTAAATATAATATCCTTGAATAATAGATTGTGTGCGCGACAATGCTATTGAATAGTCATGATTAGTTTTAATACTTATGTTCAACTTATGATTTGATAAACCTATAGATTATCTCAACCTTTGTGTTGATGATTTTAAGCATGTGTTTCAGGTAACCAAGATTGATAGCAGTGGAGCATGCGAGGATGGAAGTTGTTGTGGCTTGGCGGTCTACTTTGTTTTTCCTCCCTTCTAGCACTTAAAATTTTTATATTATGTCATGTGAACGAAAATGCACTTTTAGGTTGAGATTCAGTGGGGACCTAACGCAACTCTGTTTTGTAATTCTTTTGGGGTTTGGAAAGCTGTAGACTTTGATGTTTTTAACAATGTTAAATTTATGTTTAAATTCCTACGTCTCTTTGAGTCGTTCGAAATAGCTTGTGTGTGATGATAACTGCCTAGCACCCAAATGTTGTAGTTCCGCTGCGCATAACATTTGGTGGGGGTGTTAGACAGTATGATGATTGATTCAAGATAACTATATCTTCCTTTCTTCCAAAAAGATATCAAGGTTAGAAAGTTGAGTATGACTTGGACTAAGAAAATGAATAAGATACCATTATCTATGGAATGTGATGAATCACGTTATGTCTTAAAATGAAGTTCAGATTTTGTTAAACTACTTATGAAGTGGGTTGTTAGCAAACCAAGAGGTAGGAACTATCATTGTGTTTTGTAAAGTCCCAAATAGATAACGTTGGAGTGTTGATCTATTTGCTATATATTTAAAGATTAACTCTAAGTTACTAAAAGCAAGTGGGATTTTTGATCTTGAAAATAAAATTACAAGATACATAATCTTCTAAAATACACTAGTAATTATCATGAGGTAGGCATGTAAATGCTAAACACTCAAGATGAAGGAATTTAAGTCATAAGTTCGCAAGGATATCTCGGATATACGATTAATATGCTGAGAATTATGAGTTACAAATAATCATTATGATTTATTACCAAATATTGACTTGGGTAAGCTACACATACTATGAATGTTATAGATGTTGTGCAAATAAGATAATCAATTTTAGATTTGGTTTACCTTGATAGTTTGACAAGAAATTAAAAATAAGCTTCTTCAAATAAAGGTAGAAATGACCATTGTGGTGGTTCAAATACTTGTGTCAAAATGTTATAGACGAGATTGTACACATATTTAATGTATGTATTATGAAGATATTATTAATCACCCTTAAGTAATTAATTGTGATTGAATATTCTTTCTTAAACGCATTAAATATATATAAAGATTTTGATGGTCATATTTTAATTGACAAATTGAATATATATGAACTCTTTCTTGAATGACTATTTAATCAAGGGCTTAAGTAATCGAAAGGAGTTTATTAATTCAAAATGAATCATTAGAAAAGTACAAAGTTCAATTATCCATGAATGGATAAAAGCGGGCATCTAGGAAATTATTCTTATGTTTAATTTGAAAATCAAAGATTGGTTTTAAAATTGAAATAAGATGATTTCTGAGTATTCCTAAAAGTTAGTGGGAGTATTATGGTTATTTTCTTAAATTATATATGTTGAATAGACATATAAGAAAGTAAATTTCATTCAAATTAAATATTGATTTTGGTTTAGACTGGAAATGAAACTTTATTTTGGAGATTTAGAAAATAAGATATATATACCTTGGAACAAATAAGTTTATTTATGCGGTAGAAATACAACATAATATGCCATGTAGCAAGTTTATATGGATATTTAGAACATGAAGAAATCTAAATCTGGTTTGAGAAATTTTCATGTGTATCATGTTGTATTTATATCATGCTTATTATACAAGATAATTTGTATATATATTAATCTATTTGAAAGTTATTAAATAACTTGTGTAATGAATATTCTAAAAGAATATGTTTGGATATAGAATGACATCCTTGTCTTGGATCAGCTTCCATATTCTATAGATGAATAATTTGTCAATAGTTGTGCAAATTATCATAGCCAACAAACTTGGATGTTTGGTTGGAATCAAACATTACATAATAGATATTATTGTTTACGTAGTGTTAATGCAATGATGCCTAAAAACGTTACTTGCATTGTTCGGTCTCGCTTTGTTTTGATTACGACAATATGTAAAAACAAGCATTTACGAAAACAACGAAAAACGAATTCTTGAGTTTAAGTATTTTTCATTTCAACCATTATCACTTAAGGTATGAACAAACAAGTAATTATCCTAATTAAGTGATCAAGGATTTAATCTTTTCTTAAAACTCACTTTTTATTAAGTGTGACAAAGTTTTATTATTAAACTTTCTTTTTAAAAAAATGTTTTATTAAATTAATTATTTGAAAATTTGAAATTTGAAAATGGCATATTCTATCTTGGTTTGGAATATCCTTTCAGAATATTTTAATCCCCAGATTCGAACCAATCCACTAAAAGACAAAAGGGAGCGGACTCTACGCTGGCGGTTCCTTAGCGCCTATAGCGGTTCCTTATCGATAAGGAACTGTGGTCTCCAATAAGGAACCGCAGGCAGATATAGCCGTTGGATGTTTGTCTTATAAATAGTGGACCATTCTCAGACTTTCAGTTCACCTCTTTTGCACATACA
Source organism: Glebionis coronaria (assembly GCA_025667525.1). Classification (NCBI taxonomy): domain Eukaryota; kingdom Viridiplantae; phylum Streptophyta; class Magnoliopsida; order Asterales; family Asteraceae; genus Glebionis; species Glebionis coronaria. Next base: position 92,538,792 of record CM046879.1, on the reverse strand, counting down.
TTTCCAAATTCTTTCATACTTCTTAATCACTCAAATCCTTGATCATTTGTTTGATTACTACTTGTTTAGAAGTGAATCTTTCTCCTCTCATCTTTTCCTCTCAAAGTGCAAAGAGATGAACATTATCATTCTTGAAGTGTTGTGTCTACCTCAAAGATCCGTTGAAGATCCAAACTTATTCATTCATTGTTGTGTCATTGTTGTGAAGATCCAAGTAGTTGTGTCTATTTGGAAGTTGTGTATCTATTAAGGTTAATACTTAGTCCTTAAAGTATATTGGTGTAGATTGGTCCTAGCTAAGATTAGGGTTAGACTTTTAGCTTAGAGTCGGAAATTGGTTAAGCGACGTTGTGTACGAATTCTCCACCTTAAGGAGCTTGTTGATTAGTGAACTCTTGAGTAAGGTGTACTCGAGGAGTGGAGTAGGAACGAGGAGTGAGCTTCGTTGCCGAACCACTATAAATCCTTGGTGTTTGGTTTGATCTTTCCTTCCCTTATCTCTTTACATTCATTATTCTTTATACTTGTGATTATTAGTTTAGTTGCACTTATACTTGTGATTATTAGTTTAGTTGCACTATACCTTGTTCTTATTATATATAAGAAGGTTTCACATAAATACTCAAGCTTAACTTTTTGAAAAAGTATTTTTATAAATCAATCTTTAACAAGAAATTTTAAGAAACTATTCAACCCTCCTTCTAGTTTCTACAATTGGTATCAAAGCGTGGTTGCTCAAGATTTTTTAAAATATATTGTATTTTAAAACTTGAATCGATCTGTGGATTCCAACAAGTATCTAGAAGGGAAATCCATGCAAAGACCACCTCTTTTTAAAACCGATAAGTTTCATTTATTGGAAAAATAGGCTTGAAACTTATGTGAAATCAAAAGATCTAGATCTTTGGCATGTTATTACCAATGGTGATTTTTTGCCATTCCAATATAATGAAGTTTATAAAAGTAAAGAGATGGTAACTTTTGACAAAGCTAATGATGATACTAAAAGGAAACTTGCTAAAAATAATGAGGCTAAAATGGTAATTTATAATGCTTTACCAAAGAAAGAGTACGAAAGGATTTTTATATTTGAAACCGCTAAAGACATTTGGAACACTCTTTTAGTAACCCACCAAGGTAAAGCCAAGTCAAAGAAAGTAAAATCGATCTTCTTGTTCAACAATATGAACAATTTGTCATCTTAGAAGATGAAACTATTGATAGTGCATTTGCTAGATTTAACACTATTATTACTAGTCTAAAAGCACTTGATGAAGGTTTTTCTAGCAAGAACAATGTTAGGAAGTTTATTAGGGCGTTTCATCCCAAATGGAGAGATAAAGTCACGGAGATTGAAGAATCAAAGGATCTCTCCAAATTATCACTCGATGAACTCATTGGTAACTTGAAGGTTCACGAGATGATAATTTTGAAGGACTCGGAAATGGTGAAAACTAAGAGTGAAAGAAAGTCTCTTGCACTTAAAGCCAATAAGGCACAAAGTGACCATGAAAGCTCCTCGGATAGTGACGATGAGGAATATGCCTTGGCGGTTAGAGACTTTAAGAAGTTCTTCAAAAGACGAGGTCAATATGTGAGGCAACCAAACAAAGACAAGAAATCCTTCTCCAAAAACCGATTTGCCAAAGACGATAAAGGTGATAGGAAATGATTTAGATGTGGTGATCCAAATCATTTCATCGGTGATTGTCCTAAGCCTTCACGCGAAAAGAACCGCACGGTGTTTGTTGGAGGTTCATGGAGCGATAGGGGTGAAGATGTTGATGACAACCCCAAAGATGAGAAGTGTATCATGGCTCACACTTCTAAAGAGGTACATTCCGAAACCGAGTATTATAGCAATAATAGTGCTCAACTAGAACTAAGCTTGAAAACGAGATTAGTGAGCTAAAAGAGAAATTAGCTAAGCTTGATAAAAATAACGAAGTAGATCTAGGATGCTTAAAATGTGAAAACCTTAGACAAGAAAATGAAAACCTTAAGAGCACCTCAATTAGACTTGAAAAGTTCATGAGAGGTACTAATGCTCTTGATGATATGTTAAACAAACAAATTCATTCTCAGGAAAGACTTGGGTTAGGATATAACACTAATGAAGCATCAACTAGTGAACCAAAACAAGTTAGGTTTTCAGAAAAACACTCCCCTGTACGCGGTTCTCCAATATATTTGGCGGTTCCTTATCGCTATGGAACCACGGATGGAGCTAAAGAACCGCGGCCAGAAGAAGATTTTTTTTGAAAATCCTGAACTTTTTGAAAAGTCAATTTTAGGTGAAGGACCAAAACATATTCTTATTAACAAGGTCAAAGTACCTATAATTGAAAAGTCTACTCTATATAAATTCTACAAGCCCTTGAGTAAACCTCTAATGGGAAATAGAAACTTATCTAGACAAACATCTACTCCTCCAAGAGTACGAAATGAATCTAAACCTAGAAGTAGAACACCTACGCCAAAAAGAGATGATCAAGCTAAATCACGACCTAGAAGTAAAACTCCAAAACCTAGGAGGAATAATAATAATTCTATATCAAGATCAAAAACACCTAGGAGAAACTATGGACAACAGAATGGCCATATGAATTGAAATAATTTTCAACAATAATACTTTTCCCCATGGGGAATGTCTCCTTTATTCATGCATCCCAACCAAATGCAAGGGATGTTTGGAACTAACAATTTTAGACCCATGAGATATTGGGGACCAAATGTTTGATCTTGTGTGTTTTTACCTAGATATGCTTGGGAATCGATCTAGAGCCCGACGAGTGGATTAAAGATAGTGGTTGTTCTAAACACATGACGGGTGATCGAAGTTTATTCTCGCACTACAAAACATATGATGGAGGTAACGTTACATTCGCAAGTAATTGACGTGGTAATATCATTGGCAAAGGTACGGTTTCTCTTGACTCTATGACTATAGAAAACGTAGAACACGTAGATAACTTAGGTTTTAACCTTCTAAGTATAGGTCAACTTTGTGACAATAAGGAAAAGTCATTGGAAAAGGTGTTAGAAAGCATGGGCTTTATGTCATTAAGGTAAATAGGAAGTCAAATGACAACTTATGTCTAGTGACTTTAGATGATAGTTCTACTCTTTAGCATAGGAGATTAGGTCACGCTAATACGCGTTTAATTCAATCTTTAGTCTCTAAAGAGTTGGTAAGACATCTACCCAAGATGAAGTTTGATAGTCACTTTTGTGATGCTTGCAAAATTGGGAAGCAAGTTCACTCAAGTCACAAAGCCAAGAATTTGGTTTCAACCTCTCGGTGCTTAGAGCTCCTACATATGGATCTCTTTGGACCTTCCGCCATACGGAGTTATAGAGGTAACCTTTATACGCTAGTTATAGTTGACGACTAATCTAGATTCACTTGGACTAGATTTTTGGTATCTAAGAATGAAGCTTTCGATCACTTCGAAACCTTTAGTCAAAGAATTCAAAATCAACTAGGATGTTCAATTTTCTTTATTAGGACGGATCATGGTAGGGAATTTGATACTGAAGTGCAATTCGGTGCCTTTTGTGAAGCTCATGGTATTACCCATAAGTTCTCGGCTCCTCGCACTCCACAATCAAATGGGGTAGTTGAAAGGAAGAATAGGACCATCCAACAGATGAGTAGGACGATGTTAAATGAGCAATCTTTGCCTCAAAAATTTTGGTGCAATGTCGTGGACACATCGACCTACATTCTCAACCGAATTCTTATTCGACCTTTTCTAGGAATGACCCCCTATGAGATTCTTAAAGGTAAGAAGCCCTCATACTTTAGGGTGTTCAGAAGCAAGTGCTTCATTCTTAACACCAAATATTACCTTACCAAGTTTGACCCAAATTCTTACCAAGGTATCTTTTTAGGTTATTCTCAAACTAACAAAGCCTACATAGTCCTCAATAGAACCACGGGTGTAATTGAAGAATCACTTAACGTGACATTTGATGAAACCCCTCCTTCATCTAAGACACCACCTTTGGTAGATGATGACGTAGATGAAATAGACATAGTTAATGCCAAAGATGTTAGAAACATAGGAATTGAAGACCTTAGTGTTGAAAGGGAGTAAACATTAAGGAGTCTAAGGATCATGCTCTCGATAACATCATAGGTGAATTAAATCAAAGGACACTAAGATCTCAAGTCCAAAATCAAAGTAACTTCTTTTGTTTCGTCTCCTTGATTGAACCAACGAATGTTAAAGAAGATTTGATGGATGAGAGTTGGGTCATCGCTATGCAAGAAGAATGGAATCAATTCATTGCTAATGATGTTTGGGAACTTGTTCCTCCACCTAGAAGTTCGACCATCATAGGAACCAAATGGGTATATAGGAATAAGTTAGACGAGAATGGTGTTGTGTCTCATAACAAGGCTAGACTTGTAGCTCAAGGCTATAATCAACAAGAAGGTATTGATTATGACGAGACATACGCACCCGTAGCTAGATTAGAATCCATTATAATCCTTTTAGCTTACGCTTGTGCTTTAGACTTTAAGCTTCAACAAATGGATGTAAAGAGTGCATTTCTTAACGGTTTGATCAATGAGGAGGTATATGTGGCTCAACCTCCCGGCTTCATTGATTTTGAGAAACCGGATCATGTTTACAAGTTTAAGAAAGCTCTTTATGGTCTCAAACAAGCACCCAAAGCTTGGTATGATAGACTTAAAGTGTTTCTTATAAAACATGAGTATACCATGGGGATGGTAGACAATACACTCTTTACAAAGAAGAAAGGTTCTCACCTCATTATCGTACAAATATATGTTGATGACATTATATTTGGTTCAACTTGTCAATCATTGTGTGATGACTTTGCCAAAATCATGCATGACGAGTTTGAAATGAGTATGATGGGAGAACGTAACTTCTTTTTAGGACTCCAAATTAAACAAATGGATGATGGTATTTTCTTTAATACATCCAAGTATGTTAAAGAAATGCTAAAGAAATTTGGATTAGAAAACTCTAGACCAATGAAGACCCCTATGGCCTCGGATACTAAACTCACCGTAGATGATGATTGTGAGTCGGTAGACAACACCAAATATAGAGGTATGATTGGTAGTTTGTTGTACCTAACGGCAAGTCGACTGGATATCATGTTTTTGTGTTTGCCTTTGTGCTCTTTTCCAAGAGGCTCCCAAAACCTCTCACATTGAAGCGGTTAAGCGTATCTTTCGATACATTAAGGGCACTATAAATTTAGGATTATGGTATCCTAAAGGGACTGGCGTAGAAACCATTGTCTACGCGGACTCGGATCATGCGGGAGACTATGTGGACCAGAAAAGCACTAGTGGAGTTTGTACCTTCATGGGTTGTTGTTTAACTTCTTGGTTCTCCAAGAAACAAACCGCTCTTGCTATGTCCATCACGGAATCCGAGTATGTGAGTGCCGGTAAAGCTATTCAACAAGCTCTATGGATGAAGCAAGGGGCTTGTTGATTACGGGATTTCTCTTGATGATGTTCCCATCATGTGCGACAACAAGGGTGTAATAGACCTTAGCAAGAATCCCGTGCAACATTCGCGAACTAAGCACATAGAGATTCGCCACCATTTTCTTAGGGATAATGTTCAAAAGGGGAACATTTCGATAGAGAAGGTACCCTCGGTAGAAAACTTAGCCGATATCTTCACTAAGCCACTTAAGAGGGAACTTTTAGTTACTTGCGTCTAGGTCTAGGTTTAATGTAACATATTCCTTAATTATGCATTCTAATTAATCGAGTCTCTTTTCTATTTTGAGTCTTTTCTTTCTTTGAGCTTTTGAGTATAGTAAACTCTTTTTGGAAAACTTCTCTTCCCTTTTTCAAAACTCTCAAAGTTCTTTCAAAAATGGTCGAGAAATGTTTTTGCATTGTTAATTCAATCTAAAAACGTTTTTCATAGCTTCTTGCTATTCATAATGAGATTACATAATTCATATGTATGAGTCTCTCAAATATAGAAAGAACAAAAGAGAACTATAGAGGATAATTGTGTCATGACCTTGTGTCTAGTTCTACACACCTCCTACATCGATTTTATTTAAAATCCATGTATTTTGGTCAAAACCTTGTTTGGTGATTTCTTGTGTGTTTTCTTTGTCTATCTTTGCTTCTAAGCATATCTCCATGATTAGTTAGACTAGAAAAATAGGATTTGCTGAATTAGAAAATCCTCCCTCATCACCAAATTCAACCCACTGTGGGTGGTTCTCTATTGAGACCGCGGTTCCCCAGTGATAAGGAACCGCCGGCTGAGGTAAGGAACCACGCCAAGTACTCTCTTTTTCAAGTATTCCTGAAACTCCAAATTTGTTCCAACACTTTTTGGAATCTTTGTTTCAACCCTTTGACCACCCCCAAATCATCTTGGGCTTTCTCTATTTAACCTTAAGCATTTTGCATCCTTTCTCAAATCAAAATGTATTATTACCCAAATGAAAGCTTTGATTCTCCTCCATTCTCTCCAATTGATTTCAATCCTAATTCACCCAAGAACACTCAAAATCACATCTCTTCTCCTTCTAAGAATGTTGATTATGCAACTTCTTATCTTCCACCACTAGCCTTTAGTGTTCTACCTCCTTCACATGATAATGTCATGTATCATGGAACATATTGTCATTGTTGTCAATATAAACATCTTGCTATGGCTCATATCTATGAAGAGTTGAATTAAATCAAGAGTCTCTTAGTCAAACCTCCTCTTCACTATAACTATGAGATCTCTACCAAGCCACCACCACCACCTTCCGCCACTACCTTGTCTTTTATCTAAGCATTGGTTGTTTATCTTCAAGACATCTAGTTCAAGAAAATCTTAGGGTTCTAGTTTAACTATGATAAGATTTATGCTTTTCTTTTGGCTTGTGTTTGTGTCTCATACATCTTTGTATGACTTATTTCCTTGTATCTTTTATCATGCTTCCTTTTAACATGACTTATCTTGGATCTTTTGTTTCTTCTCTTATTTTTTGTGACCTTTGCTATATCTTGTTGGGTGTCTCTTCTCTACTACTAACCCTTCTATGTAGCTTGTCACCATATATCGATTCCTTGGTGCCCCAAGCAAGGGGGAGTAAGCACCAAGGGGGAGCATTTGCGAAGTCCGGTTCTTTTCTTCTTCAAAGACTTTTGGAATCTTTTTGCTTCAACAAAGGGGGAGAAATGATAAACTCGTCTTCGAAAATCTTGTTTTATTAGATAATTGAGTTTATGTATTGTCGGAATCAAAAAAGGGGAGATTGTTAATGCAATGATACCTAAAAACGTTACTTGCATTTTTCGGTCTCGCTTTGTTTTGATTACGACAATATGTAAAAATAAGCATTTACAAAAACAACGAAAAACGAATTCTTGAGTTCAAGTATTTTTCATTTCAACCATTATCACTTAAGGTGTGAATAAACAAGTAATTATCCTAATTAAGTGATCAATGATTTAATCTTTTCTTAAAACCCACTTTTTATTAAGTGTGACAAAGTTTTATTATTAAACTTTCTTTTTAAGAAAATGTTTTATTAAATTAATTATTTGAAATTTGAAATTTGAAATTTGAAAATGGCATATTCTATCTTGGTTTAGAATATCCTTTCAGGATATTAATCCCCAGATCCGAACCAATCCACTAAAATACAAAAGGGATCGGACTCTATGCTGGCGATTCCTTAGCACCTATAGCGGTTCCTTATCGATAAGGAACCGCGGGCTCCAATAAGGAACCACGGGCAGATAGAGCCATTGGATGTTTTTCTTATAAATAGTGGACCATTCTCAGACTTTCAATTCACCTCTTTTGCACATACATTTCCAGATTCTTTCATACTTCTTAAATCACTCAAATCCTTGATCATTTATTTGATTACTACTTGATTAGAAGTTAATCTTTCTCCTCTCATCTTTTCCTCTCAAAGTGCAAAGAGAAGAACACTATCATTCTTGAAGTGTTGTGTCTACCTTAAAGATCCAAACTTATTCATTCATTGTTGTGTCATTGTTGTGAAGATCCAAGTAGTTGTGTCTATTTGGAAGTTGTGTATGTATAACGGTTAATACTTAGTCCTTAAAGTATATTGGTGTAGATTGGTCCTAGCTAAGATTGGGGCTCGACTTTTAGCTTAGAGTCAGAAATTGATTAAGCGATGTTGTGTACGGGTTCTCCACCTTAAGGAGCTTGTTGATTAGTGAACTCTCGAGTATGGTGTACTCGGGGAGTGGAGTAGGAACGAGGAGTGAGCTTCGTTGTTGAACCACTATAAATCCTTGGTGTTTGGTTTGATCTTTCCTTCCCTTATCTCTTTACATTCATTATTCTTTATACTTGTGATTATTCGTTTAGTTTCACTATACCTTGTTCATATTGTGTATAAGAAGGTTTCACATAAATACCCAAGCTTAACTTTTTGAAAAAAGGATTTTTATAAATCAATCTTTAACAAGAAATTTTAAAAAAACTATTCAACTCCCCCCCCCCCCCCCCCTTCTATATCTTTAATGACAAGTTGTCAAACTTGAAAAGATATAACTGAGGTAACACTCAATATTAGTCATGGTATCTTTGGAGATGACATGTTAATTAAAGTTTCATTATACATTAAAGAATTAGAATACTTTAAACATCAAATGTGTTTTTGGAAGATTAGTATAATAAATTGGTGATCAATGATGTCTCACAATTTTGATACTATGTGGCATATCAAACTATTTGAATGCACATGTACAAGAATTTCAATAAAATGAATTTTTAAAGAAAGTATTCTCAAAATTCCAATAGGTGAAGATTGGTTGATTTTATTCTTTGCCAAACAAGTATGAATGTCATTACTAGAGGTATGATGCATCGACCAGTTTTTATGCATTGATCTATTTAGTATTTGGATAAGGGATGTTAGACAATTATTATGATGACATAAATTACTTGGTAAGTTTATTTATAATATATTGTATCCTATATTTGCATGTTTAATCCATAAATAATTTAATTATTCTATATGTCCATTGTCGATTAATAATATGGAAGTATTATTAAATTAAGACAAATCAAAATAGTGATAGAGTATATTTGAAAGTATATTGATCAATTTTGGATGATATTTAATGAATTGAGTATAGGACTTATCCAAACTATATGATTATACTTTGTGGATCTTTGTCATCAAGTAAATCATAAATAGTTATCCTTAGACCTGAGATACCCGGAAACTGTCGTGGATCTAGTGCATGTCTGTGAAATAATATAACGCCATACGTAACTGGTGGCTATAAGGGTTATTTTCAGAAGTTTTGCAAAATTCATAAGTTTTGCTGGTAGTCAATATGGAATTTGTTTCCTTCATATTTATTTGGAGTTTAATACAGTTGGGCCCCTAGTGGGATTAGTAAGGTGTTTGTATGGCCGTACTCAAAGTCTCTATAAACTATGTTTAGAAGTTTGGCGATGTATGTAATTTTAGTCACTTACTTTTAGGAAAAAGCAAATAATCGTGGCAAGTATTAAGTTCTACGATTTAGGAAAAACGTAAAACAGAATAGGTGCAAGTTCGTTCTCGAAGGAGGTGTGTGTATTAGGTGCTAATATAATAAAATCAAGTTTGGATTAGTGTCGTTTTTGGGTTTGAGAAAAAAGAAAAGTAAATGACGAGTTACACTAAATTACAGTTCGACGTAAAACGTAAACGTAAATACGTAAAACACGACGAAAATAAAAATTTTAACTAAAAATAAATTGAAATTCAAAATTAAGTCTAAAATAATATAAATAAGAATAAAAATTCAATAAATAAATTTTAAAACTTATTATTAATTAAATATTCAGTTTTAAATGCTAATTAAAGCTCTAAAATTAAATATAATTAACAAAAAGCCCAAAATTATATTTTATCAAACTAATATCTTACTTATATTAAGTATTTTTCTAAAAATTTTGAAACTGTTTTTCTATTTTTAAATAGCTAAAAACACTTTTAAAATGAAAATAATCATAAAAAAATAAAATAATGAGAAAAATAAATTTACTTTTTGAAAAATCCTAAATTACTTATCTAAATAGTAGAAAAATGAAAAAAGTTGAGAAAAGTAATTTTACCCCTAATAGGACAAAAACAGTTTATTTAAAAACTAATTTAAACTTAAAATAATACTAAAAATAATTAAATAAAGGGAAATATGAAATTCCTTTTTGGAAAATACTATATTAAATTAAAGAACCAAGAAAATTGAAAGATTTGAAAAACACTAAACTTTACCCACTAAAGACAAAAACAAAATATTAAAACCTAATTTAACTTAAAATAATGCTAAAAATATTAAAATAATCAGAAAAATAAAAACAACTTTTCTAAAAATCCTAAAATAATTAACTGATCATGGGAAAATTGAAAAATCAAGAAAAGACTAACTTTAAGTCACTAAAGACAAAAAATAGAAAAGCTGATAGTGACTAGCTGGGGGTTTTTGTCTTTTACCCCAGCAGTGGGAACTTTAACACTAGCAGTGGGAACCTGGTTCCCACTGATCTATCACAGAAAACAACTTTGGACGATTTCTGGCTTGGTTACTTTGTGTTATTTGGAAACAAGGGCACCCCCACACTCATGGAAGTGTGGGGAGTAAATGCAAGAAAGAAAACTCAAGGATCCAACATAATATAACACAGAATCAAGCAAACTTCAGTCTCTAATACGGAAATAGGGGTCTAATGGTGTCTTTGCTGATGTATATGGTCAAGTGGTGAACTTTCGCTTACCAATCTGAGCACTAAGGCACACACAACACTCAAACAATGGTATCACACCCCTAACCTAACCTAACTCTAGATACAAACAAGTAATCAAGACAATGACCAAGCTAAAAGTGTCCTTACTGATGACTGTGAACTAATAAAAAAAATTTCGCAAACCTAAATCAATTTTTTCTTTAATAAAACTTCAAAAGCAACCTCAAAACTAGCTAAGCAACCCAAATTGACTGATATAGGGCCAATTTACAAGAAAGATTGTGTCACCCTCACTATCTAGTTCACTGATCCAAACAACCCTTAAAAAACTTGAACTAAGATTTAACAACTAACTTACTCTAAAATTAATCACAAGCTTGATAATTAAATAGAATGAAGAAGTACAAGAATAAGCTTAACTAAAATAACCAAGAAGGTGAGCAAGTTGTAAAACATACAAATCAAATAAACAGCTCAAATAGGCAAGCAGAAACAAACTTTCATAAACTTGAGAGCAATTAGCTTATAATAGGGTTCAAGCTAAGTACCTCATGTGACTCACATCCAAGCCACATGATGGCAAGCTGATGCCATCTACTACAAGCTATAGATCTTAGGAATTATGAAAGGATTTTGCAAGTGAGAGCAAAGATAAGGATAACATATGTCCAATCCTTCCCAAGGCTACAACAGTCAAGGGAAGGCTATGTCTTCTTTTGTACCTGAAAAAGATGAAGCAAACGTAAAGGGATAACAGGCTTATAAACAACTTATTGGAGCTTATGTGTCAAATAAGCTTCAATGAACCAGTTTAAAAGTTTAAAGAAATCACTTTGACCATAAACTGAACTTATGAAAAATTTTGGACACCTTTTGGAAAACTGAACCCATCTAAGTAGCTTATACAAGCTTATGTAGCTTATTTGGGTGTAAAACAAATAAGCTCATAAGCTTCTATAATGGTAAACAAAAAAACACAAAAAGGGACCAAGTATCCTTGAATCCGTTTTTGGTTTAATGAAACTTACACTAAGATTTTCAGAAATCTAAACTGATTATACTACAATAAAAAGTAAATGGAACACAACTCAAGTAAGATTTATAAAAAAACATTTTTAGCTATTCATTGATTCTTAAAAATTTACAAAAGATGGAACAAGAGAAAAATGGGTACAAACCACCCATTTTATACTACATAACTAAAGGTTCTAGGCTACAAAAACCCAAATGCATAAAAAACCAGAAATGCCCTTGGTAAAGTCTTGATCTTGGTCAAAATGGCATCTTGTGACTGATGTTGATATGCAAGCTGTATTGATTTGATCTTGGACGTCCAATAATGCTTTGTGAACAAGAAAACAATGAGGGACGTTGATTCTCTGTATGGATTCCCTCTTTGCCATATTGGGGGTAACAGGGGAGCTACGTGAGGACCCACAAAGGTCACAGGGTGTTGGTTTTGTTGGTAGGTTTGAGTGAGGGTGAGTTGAATTAGGTATCTGGAATGATTGGGGGTAAACCCCTTTGGTTTGCTATCTCTTTTGTTATTAGGGTTAACGGGGGTGTTTAGGGGATGTTGATGATGAATAGTAAGTGTTTAGCGCTTAATTTTGGGACTTAATAATAATAATTCAAACGAATTATTATAATTAATCGGTGTGAGTGGAAGGGTGATGTGGTGGTGTGAGGTAGCAGCAAGGGTGAGTTGGATGACTATGATTGGTGGAGTGGGGTGGGGGTGGTGATGTGTCATTATATGAGTGGGTGGTATAAGGTTGGTTGTCTGGGCAGTTATATTCCCCCAAGTTCCAAAAAGTTTACAAACATCGTCTTGGTAGCCAATACACTATTTTCCTTTGTTACAAGTTTGAGGGACTTGTAAAAAATGGCACAACATAATTCCAAACTTTATATCAAGGACCAATTGTGCAATTTGACCATATTTCAAGGGCTAAACATGCATTTTTTTGACATTTCAGGGACCCTTATGTAATTTTGAGGTTTTACAAGGGTATAAAATGACAAGTCTTCAAAAGATGAGGGACTAATCTTGAAAAATCTTCAAACTTCAAGGACTTCAATGGAAAATCATGATTCGGGTCTGGTTCTTTGTGCTGCTTCTTTTCCCGTGTTCGTTTTTGCTTGATTCTTGTAATCTTTTGGTGAATTCACGATATTCGTACCTAAAATACACAATGAACAAACACAAGCATATTTTGTGGTATTTTATGACATTTTTAAGCATTTTAAGCCCGATTTGGACGTTGAGTGTTGGAAATACGTGTTACGTATTAGAAAGGATCGGTCACTCCAACAATAGTCTAAGTAATAGCTCGTAATTTAGTTTTACTTTATTATCCAAACTAGCCCTAAGCTGAGCCCACAACTTGTGTGAGGCCGGCGGCCCAATGTAAGCCCAAGCCCATAGCATGGGCTTGGGTATATAAACCCTCTCCTTAGTTGGAGAGGGTGTGGTTCACTTTCATTTTACACATATTAAAGTATGTTTTCTACACTTTCTCTCTCTAAGTGTGTGTGTTTTCTCACGAACTTTCTATCTCTTTTCTCTCTCTAGATTAAGCATAGATTTACAATATCCTACAAATGGTATCAAGAGCCGTGGAATGATTGTATTGTTTATGTGTTTGTGTTCTTGATTTTCTTGCCTATTTTGATCTAAATCATTCGAACAAAAAAAATTGTGTGTTGTTTATGGTTTTTTCTTGATACAAATCTTCTACATAGTTGTGGTAGAGATTTGGTATATTTACTTTGGCTAAAAACACAAAATTTTTGGGTGTTTTGATCATTTTTTGGCTTAAAATCTCGAATTGGTTGGGTTTTGTCCGAGAAAAGTGGAATTTTTGATCATTGTGGTACTATTCCGACATAAGCTTACTGAATCCATTGCAAAGCTTAAGGGTTTCTACATTCCGATCAAGTATTTCGATAGTGATATCCTGATTGTAATATTTCGATAGTGATATTCCGATAGTGATATTCCAATAGTGATATACCGATTGTAATATTCCGATAGTGATATTCCGATAGTGATATTCCGATAGTGATATTACGATTGTGATATTCCGATAGTGATATTCCGATAGTGATATTCCGATCAAATATTCCGATAGACATTCTGATCAGTATTCCGATAGACATTCCGATCAATATTCCAAAGAACCCAAAATTATTCCTTAAAAATTTCGATCGTGAGTTTTTGCTCGTCTTGTAATTTTTTGGTCATCGCGAACATACTTTAGGGTATTTCAACATTACTTCTCGACTTCTACACACAACAACAAACACATTTACTTTCTCTCATTGTTCGATCAACTTTTGTAAATCTTAACTTATCGAAATGGAGTACACATCTCTTACGGATAAGTCCATCCTTTTGGGTACGGATAATCGTCCACCAATGTTGGTGAAGACTATGTACGAGGATTGGGCTTCCCGAATGGAACTTTATATGTTGAACAAAGAAAACGGACATCTCATTTGGGCATCGGTTCTCAATGGACCATTGGTATATGGTACTGTGACAGAAGGTACTGTTACTCGTCCTCGCACAACGGGTGAATTAACTGGAGATGCTAAGATTCAAGACAAGTGTGATAAACAAGCTACAAACATCATTCTCCAAGCCCTTCCTCCAGATGTCTACAAACTTGTGAGTAAACATAAAGTTGCCAAAGAGTTATGGGATAGAATTCGTGTTCTAATGCAAGGCACCTTGTTAACTAAACAAGAACGAGAGTGTAAGTTATATGATACGTTTGATAAGTTTGCTTATGTCCCCGGGGAAACTCTCAATCATTACTATTTGAGATTCACTCTATTGATGAATGAGCTCAACATCTATGGCCTGACAATTCCTACGTTTCAATTAAACACCAAGTATTTGAACACTCTTCCTTCTGAATGGAGCAAGTACGTGACGGCTGTTAAATTGGCTAAGGATTTGCATCAAACCAACGTGGATCAACTTCAAGCTTTTCTTCAACAACACGAATGCCACGTGATCGAGGCTCGCTTGTCTACACCTCAAGTTCATGATCCACTTGCCATGTATGCTACTTAACAAATGACTCCCCAACAAAACATGGCTTACACTTATCAACAACCATCATACTTGCAGCAGCCACCACCACACACCTATCAGCAACCACATCAACCATCTTATCAACCACTAATGATGTCACGGCAAGCATTTCAACAAAGTGTTCTTCAACAACCTTATCCACAACAACCAACACATCAAGCATCACCATCACAAGCTATCACTTCTCCAATGGGCTATACTCCTCAACAAGGATATTTTCCAATTGAAGCACCACAAGCATAAGCCTTCTACTCCAATGAACTTCCACCAATTCAAGCACCGGTCTTTACTCCAAATGATACACCTACTGATGTCTTAAACCATCTCACTTCCTACTTGTCAAAACTTGTTGCAACTAGAGGTTTTCCACCAACAAACAATCAGCTCCACACTTCTTCAAGTCCTCGACAACAAGCCACTATTCAAGATGGTCAAGTGACGGTGCAATCCATTAAGGGAAGGAAAAATTCATATGGACCCACAACAAGGACCGTGAACACTCAAGCTATGAATTCTCAAGCTAGTGGAAATAGAAGCACTATTGGTCCTAAAAAGGTTGTGACTTACTATAATTGCCGAGGAAAAGGTTATATGGCTAGGGAATGCACTCAGCCGAAAAGGAGAAGGGATGCAACGTGGTTTCGTGAGAAGATGTATTTGGTTGATGCTCAATCTAAAGAAAAGATTTTGGATTCAGAGGAATTAGCATTTCTTGCAGACCCAAGGGCAGCATATAATGAAGGCATTGCATCCGTCTCTACTTCTAATACAGCATATCAAGCAGATGATCTTGACGCATATGATTCGGATTGTGATGACATTCACTCGGCCCAAGCTGCTCTCGTTTCTAATCTCTCTCGCTACGGTTCTGATGTCGTCAGTGAGGTACCAACCACATCTAATAATGTTCATGATAATCAACATCATGTTGAGCATGAAAATGACAACTTCGAACAGCATTCGGGAACTAGTAACTCAAATGATGTGGTATCCAATCCAACACAATTGAGGGAACCTCAACCAAATGCTACGACGGGTATGGAATCTTATGATCAACGTGACTTGGTAATGGTGCCTAAACATATTAGTGATAACATGAATGTGGCTGTTCGACAAACCATAGATATGAATGCCAACCTAACCACTGACCTTGCATTGTATAAGGAAAAGGTCAAAACTTTTGAAATGGTCCCTTAAGCAGAAAAAATAACTTATTCTGAATTTGACCAATTTCGTTTTGAAAAGATTGAACACTTAAAAGAAATAGAATCATTAAAAGCTAATCTATCCAATGAATTAAAAGAAAAAGAGTCGGTTGTAAATGATTTTCAGAAACTTAAAATGGATTTCGAAACTCTCGAGTCTAAAAAGTTTGAATCAGAAATTAATGCTACCAAACTTCTTAAATTTAAGGAACAACAGCTTTTAAAACAATATGCTTCCACAAAAAAGGTTCATCTTTTAACTAAATAGTTTAAAGAACTCGAACTTAAGCGTCTTCAAGATTTACTACCTAATCCTGGTTCTGCAAAATAAGCTCAAGAATATATTCCTTGTCTTTATGATGTGACCCTAATTGGAAAATTGAAAGAAGCACCTTATGTTTATAGTATTGAGAAGACAATGTCACTTGCGGAAGAAACTCGATCTAAAATGATTTCAAAATTCCATAAGCTTGATTATGATAAGCATAATAAAGATCAATTTAATACAAAGACCCATATTCGCTTACAAAAGGAATTAGCTCAATTATCAGCTTTTGTGCCCCAAAGTTTGTGATACAGAGATTTTGTATGGTAAGAAGTTAAAGTTCAAGTTCTCGATATCTTAACGAATTGATTTCCGGCTTAAAGTACGACTCAGTTGATTTTGGTAAAACAGATATTTTTGGTTGTTTTAAAATTAAAATGTGCAAAGACTTAAATGTAAATGACGTAAAAGAAAAATGGCGTTAAAATAAAATGGCGAGAAATTAAATCTAAGTCTAAGTAAAATAAAGGGTGCAATATTAAAGCTTTGAAAAGTAAATTAATTAAATAACTAAATGACGAGAAAATAAAAACGTGACGAGAATCAAAATTAGACAAGTAATAAAATGAGAACTTAAAAATTAAACAAGACAAAACAGTAAAACAAACTTACCGTCGGAATGTATTCCGATCAGACCACGATCGGAATAATAGAAATACCCAGATCGGAATGTTTACTACCTGCCCAATCGGAATGATGAATTACCTACCCTGATCGGAATGTGGATCGGATTGCCAATCGGAATATGTCACTTTATCTGATCGGAATAACCAAACCACCTAGATCGGAATACGTCAAACAACACTAGATCGGAATGTTGGGTGAAGCCCTAATCGGAATACACTAACTTTCCAATCGGAATGTCCAAACTCTTGATCGGAATAACTATCACTTACCCACGATCAGAATGTGAAGAGGATCACCAATCGGAATGTTGTTAGGAATATCAAAACCCTTATCCGATCACTCCAATCGGAATATATAACCCTTTTCCGATTTGTCAAATCAGAATACGGTGAAAATGATGAAAAATAAGCTAGAAAAATAAGCTATAACTCTAATAAGCACAAGACTAAAATCCTAAGGCAAACCGTATAAAAATAAGCTACTAAACTGAAATTTAAAGACTTATCAGACACGAAATGAATAAGCTTTACGAAAAACAACTTTTATATAAAAATAACTTTTACAAAAACTTTAAAAACTTAAATATTAAAACAAATAAGCTATGAAAATCAATAATCTAAAACAATCAAAAGCATAAAAACACAATCTTTAATCAAATAAGCAAGATAATAAACATGTAAACATAAAGATCAAGCAAGAAACAAAGGTAGAATGAGAGATAAAAACAAGGAAATTAAAGAACACTTACTTGGAAAATTAAAGGGTATTAAAAGTGCAAGACAAGTATTTAAATGGACAAGTAATTAAAGTGCAAGAAAAAATAAAGATGGAAGACTAATTGTCACCTTAGCCAACAAAGAAAAATGATTAACTAGCTTAATCTATATATAGGGAGGATTAGGAAGCTTCCTCCCCTCCTTCCTTTTCTCTTAATTGCATCATTAGGCCCTTCCTTCTTAATCTTCTTTGTTAATTGCACCATTAGTCCTTAAGACTTGAAATCTTCTTTAATCTTGGACTTATATGACTTTTAGCTCGGGATTTCTTTGAACTCGTGTTTTAATTCTTCAATAAAATAGACTTGAGTTCTTCGGCTTTAAGTAAACTTCCGTCTTTTGACTTTTTCTTCGATAAATCTTTAGAATTGGTCTTGGACTTCCGTTATTTTTGCACTCTTGACTTCTTGACTTCCTCTTTCATCTTTTTCTTCAATAAAAGCCCGTGAACGCCCGTGTTTTATCCACTTTTCACCTTTTCGTCCTAAATTACAACAAAAACACAAACCACGCATAATTCCGACATAAAAGACATAAAATACATGTTTTGGCTCGGTTATTATTGTAATTAAGTGGTAAAAAGGATGGGTGCTTACACACCTATCAAATCCCCTACACTTGACCATTGCAATGTCCTCATGCAATGCATTAGTTACAAAGCAAGATTTCATTTTTCATCATAATCAATCCACGTTGGCCCTTATTAAAGAGATAGAAAATATAAACATTCAAAGTAAAGAAATCAAAAGCATACCTTGGGTTTTAAAAATGTCATGAATAATCATCATCCTCAAGTTTTCACTTTCTCTAAACCAAGCTTAAAAACGAGATCATTGTTATTATAAGTTAGTAGACTATCACGAACTCATGTGGGCCAATTATTCACTTAGACTCCCTTATTCCTAGGTGTATCTCTTATATTTTATTGTTGTCTTGAATGATCACGAGGATACATTGTTTGACTTATTTCGATAGTTTATTAGGCCGAAAATAAAGTGAACGATTTAATCAATAGTTAGCTAAAGGACAAAGTCTTTTAAAACTGCTTCTCGGGACCTCATAAAGTTCATATCTTGGCATAACTTGCTTCGCGATTTGAGACCTTTCTCGGACCGATATTTGGCAGCGACTTCATACTTCAAACCTTGAGAGACGTTCATGAAATTATGGTCTTCTCTTCATAATGGAATTTATTCACTTGAAGTTTTGATAGATTCATACTTGGACCACGACTTCTTCATTTTTCTCCAATCATTTTTTGGACTTTAATATACAACGATCCGCCTCCTTTTATGACTTGGATCTATTTATCCTCATACCTTGCTAGGGTCTTTTCGGATACACTTCTCCATGACTTTTTGGGGAGTTTTTGCTTTACGTCGTGTGTCTCGATCCTTCATATTGATTTTCGATAAATGATTCTTCACATCACTTGGATCTTTAGCAACAAAATATAGCCCTCATGCCTTGTTAGGGCCTTTTCGGACTCGCCAATCTTCGCATCCCGCTTCAATAAGTTATGCCTTGGCTATGAACTCTAATCCATACCGAGCAACTTTTAAACGATCTTGGGCTAGAAGCTAAGTAACTTTTCAAATCGTACAACCTTATTTATTGCAGATAAATTTATTAACAGGCGATGGGAGAATAGGCTCATAATTAAGTCACATAAATTCACGAAAGAATACCAAACTTATAATTGGCTCTATCATCTCTCGTTCTCCACAGTTTAAAATCTCAAGGAATGAGACTCGTGGATGCTTAGCCTATTAAATCAAAGTTTTGGGTTTTCGAGTCGCCTATGGGATCTTGCAAATTCTTAGACTTTTCAAGTTTAGAAATCGTATTTTAAAGTTCCCTTAATAAACGACTCTCTAGGATCAATTATAGGAACTTGTGAAAAGTTCTTGTTCTTAACCCGTGAGAGTTAAGACTTTCGCGTTTTATAGCTCCCTATATAAAAGCCTAGCAAAACTTGACTTAAACATGTTAAGGATACTAGCTAGAGTAACTTAGATAAGTAAACTCGGGTTGAGTCAAAAGATTCACAACATTTGAAAATTAAAACCACTTAATTAAACATTTATTCTAGCAAAGAAAGAAAATAACTATACAAAGGTAAACACTAATGGGCCAAAATAGATCAAAAACTTTGAAAAATGTCGAAAAATTGATTTTCCGGTTAAAATGAGGACAAATACAAGGAAAAGACCACTTAACTTCGATAGAAGTCCCCCCTATACTTAATATAAACATTGTCCTCAATGTTTAAGCATGTGGGAATAAACTCCCCTACACTTAGGACATTGTGCACTTTGTTTAAATCTTGCTAAGGAAATGACAACTAAAGAGATTCCTATTTTAATATTGAGAAAATATAAAATAGTGAATCGAAAAGAGTTTAGGATAGAACCGGGATAATGGAACACGGAATCACGGGTCGTCAAGAATCATCAAGAGTGGATCATTAAAGCTCGAATCCCTGATTAAGAAGAGAATAGAGGAAATAGCAAACCAACGGATCTCCCCTACACTTAGGATAAAGAAAGCGAAAAGATAGATGCATGGGTTGCCTCCCAAGAAGCGCTTGATTTTTGTTAACCGAGTCGTGAGCCTGACTCGACCTTGATTAGCGGAGGAAGAAGCATTAAACATATCCACCAGGATCAAAGACATAGTTTTCGTCCATCAATAGCACAAGCTTAAGGCGAACAAGGCAAGCCAACGAAGAATAGGCAAGGTTCCCTTAAGCAGCGATGGAGCACGGTGGAAGTAAGGGTGAAGTGGTGCAAGCAGATTTCCATAAGTTCCAAAGATATTTCCTTTTATTTCATCAGGTGGATACTGAGATGGCTGCAGAATATCGATACCGGGGTCGAACACCTTTTTCCTTTAGGGGAAAATAGCACTCAGACTCAGCAGAGTGTGAAGAAGATCCGCGAAGAAGCACAACCTCGTCCTCAGAAGGGGGACAAAGAGGTGTTAACTCATACGTGCTGCGGATATCAGTGTCGACCGGTTTCTTCTCCTTTGAAAGAATGTTCTTCAAATCCAAAGTAGGATCAAGACGATAATCTTCAAAATCATAAGGAGGAGCATCACTCTCATGAGGGAAGTAAGTGTTGAGAAACATAGAGAAGTCTTCCTCAAATGAGTAATCGTCCAAAGTAGGATCGAGTGATGGCGGAGGATCTTCAGCATGTGAAGAATCGCTCGAAAGAGTATTAGCCTCATCGAAATCATCATACGTGGGCAGCTCGGGATACTCAGAAGTAAAGTCATCATAATAATCCGAATCTGAGCTAGACTCATCATCATAAGCATCAAAGACCGGTGGAGAATCATAAATGGGAGAAAGTTCCAAATTGGGGAGAGAATCATCCACATCATCTTCAAAAAGTGGATTATCAATGGAAGAATCGAATAGAGGATTGTTGTAGACATCAAAGTTATCATGCACATTAATCATATTCACTGATTCTCGGCCTCCAAAGGTTTTACTTGTAAGCTTTCCCATTTAAAAACTTGTGCATCATCCCCGACTCTTAAGATTAACTCACCTTCGGCCACATCCACTAAAGCTCGTCCGGTTCTCAAGAATGGCCGACCAAGTATTAAAGGAATACGAGGGTCCATTTCATAATCAACAACGACAAAATCGATCGGGAAAGTAAATGTGCCAACTTTAATGAACACGTCTTCGGCTATACCAACGGGGTAAGCGAGAGTGCAATTTGCAAGTTCAAGAGTCATCTTTGTTGGAGTGAGGTCGGGTAATGATAGTGTTTTCCAAACACTCAAAGGCATAAGATTAATACTAGCCCCGAGATCAGCAAGGGCAGTAAATTCTTCAGTTTTGTTGAACACGCAAGGCAACACAAAACGACCGAGATCTCCAAGGTTTTCCGGAAGTTCTTTAAGAATAACTGTAGAGCAGCTTTCATTTAAGCGTGTGTTGGTGAGTTCAATAAGCTTCTCCTTCTTGTTAAGCAATTCCTTAAATGCTTTAACAAATTTGGGCATGTAGACAAGTGCTTCAAGAAAGCTAATGTTGAAGTTCATCTGAGAGATCATCTTCACATAGCGTGTCACTTCAGAGTCATCCTTGGTTAGCATTTTGGTTTTGCCTAAACGAGAGGGATAAGGGATATTGGGTTTGGGTGGTGAAGGTGTAGGTGAAGGTAAAGGTTGAGATGTTGAAGGGTCCTTCCTAGAGACATCGTCATGACGAGGTAGAGACGGTAATGGTGCACTAATACTAGGTGTAGGAGGAGTAGGGATACATGGTGGTGGAGGAGGTGTAGATGATGGGGGTGGGATTGGTGGATCGACAATGGTAATTCCACTACGAGTAGTAATAGCACTCACATTTGCTCGCGGATTGGTGACGGTGTTTGAAGGTAGAGAACTCGAAGAAGAAGGTTGAGCGACGGGCAAGAAACTAGCAAGCATATTCTTCAAATCATTAGTTTGATTGCTGAAGGAGGATTGAATATTATCTCGAAGCTCGGATCTAATCTCATTTCCTTGCTTGGTAATATCTCCTTTAAGATTGATAATTTGGCTCTTTAGATTCTTGATTTGCTCACCGTGAGTTCTCATGGTGGCTTCTACATCGGAATTAATGGGTGGGGTTTGTTGAGCGGGTGGGTGATAAGGATTAGAAGCTCTTGGTGGGATTTGGTTGCTTCTATTGTAGTTGTTGGCGGGGTTTTGGTTTTGAGGAGAAAAATCGGGTGAAAGGTAGTTGTTTGATCGGTAACTCATCAAATTTCTATCCCCTTGAGGTCGAGCTTGGTAATTTTCCAGTGAATAATTACCATAAGCTGCATACACATTTTCCGGATTTCCTTGAGTCGAAGGACAATCGGTGTATGAGTGAGGACCGCCGCATGTTTCACAAGAAGGTGCAACAGCTTTAACTTGTTGTTGTTGTTGGTTTGAAGCGAGAAGCGTGATACTTTTGCTCATTTCAGTCATCATGCGGGTGAGTTCGGTCATATCAGGGTTTGCTGAGGTAGAAGAAACATTGACTCTCGGGTTGTTCCTTGAAGAAGCAGAGGAATCCCAGTTTTTGTGGTGAGTATTCATGTTCTCAATAAGCTCTCTACACTCCTCGGGTCTCCTTTTCATGAATGTGCCACCGGCGGCTGCATTAATCGTATCACGATCTCGAAAAGTCAAACCGTTGTAGAAAGTATCAATTAAGGTTACAGGGGGCATGTTGTGATTTGGACAACGATCAATCAAGACATTATATCTTTCCCAAGCATCAAAAAGAGATTCATCAGGGTCTTGCATGAAACCGCTGATTTGATTGCGAAGGCTTGTGACCATGGATGGTGGAAAGTAGCGTGATAAAAAGCGTTGAGTCATGTCATCCCAAGTGTGAATAGAATTCTTCGGGAGACGATCAAACCATTTCTCGGCGTGATGTGATAAAGTATGTGGGAAGAGTTGTAGGCGAAGAAAATCCATTGTGGCACCAGGCTACTTCATGCTTTGGGTGATTGTAATGAACTTGTCGAGGTGTTTGTTGGCATCATCATCAGGCATTCCGACGAATGTATTAGTTTGCACTTGCTGAATCATGTGGTGCTTCAACGAAAACTCAGGAGCATTGATTTGCATCGGCGCAATCGGTCCTCCTCGTCCAAACTTGGTAGGTTGACAAAGCTCCTCCATTGTCCGAAGATCGGGCTGTGGAAGAACATTGTTGTTATTGTTTAGGTGCGGTGGATGATTATTGTTGTTAACACCTAACATACTTAAATCTTCTCGAGTCTCGGGCTCTTGATAATTAGAAGATCTAGTACGCATACACCTGAAAATGCAAAAGAAAAAGAAACCAAACACAAAGACAATATATATACACAATAAAGATAAAATCATTTTTTGATTTTTTTGAAATTTTTAATTTTTATGGATTTTTATCAATTTTTAATTTTTATGATTTTTTAAAATTTTTTAAGCAAGAAAATAACGCTCACAAGTGAACGGATTCCAAAAAGCAACGCGTCTCTCACAGAAAACCGTTAATCTTTACGAAAAGAGCCGGCAGCGGCGCCATTTGATACAGAGATTTTGTGTGGTAAGAAGTTAAAGTTCAAGTTCTCGATATCTTAACGAATTGATTTCCGGCTTAAAGTACGACTCAGTTGATTTTGGTAAAACAAATATTTTTGGTTGTTTTAAAATTAAAATGTGCAAAGACTTAAATGTAAATGACGTAAAAGAAAAATGGCGTTAAAATAAAATGGCGAGAAATTAAATCTAAGTCTAAGTAAAATAAAGGGTGCAATATTAAAGCTTTGAAAAGTAAATTAATTAAATAACTAAATGACGAGAAAATAAAAACGTGACGAGAATCAAAATTAGACAAGTATTAAAATGAGAACTTAAAAATTAAACAAGACAAAACACTAAAACAAACTTACCGTCGGAATGTATTCCGATCAGACCACGATCGGAATAATAGAAATACCCAGATCGGAATGTTTACTACCTGCCCAATCGGAATGATGAATTACCTACCCTGATCGGAATGTGGATCGGATTGCCAATCGGAATATGTCACTTTATCTGATCGGAATAACCAAACCACCTAGATCGGAATACGTCAAACAACACTAGATCGGAATGTTGGGTGAAGCCCTAATCGGAATACACTAACTTTCCAATCGGAATGTCCAAACTCTTGATCGGAATAACTGTCACTTACCCACGATCGGAATGTGAAGAGGATCACCAATCGGAATGCTGTTAGGAATATCAAAACCCTTATCCGATCACTCCAATCGGAATATATAACCCTTTTCCGATTTGTCAAATCGGAATACGGTGAAAAGGATGAAAAATAAGCTAGAAAAATAAGCTATAACTCTAATAAGCACAAGACTAAAATCCTAAGGCAAACCGTATAAAAATAAGCTACTAAACTGAAATTTAAAGACTTATCAGACACGAAATGAATAAGCTTTACGAAAAACAACTTTTATATAAAAATAACTTTTACAAAAACTTTAAAAACTTAAAGATTAAAACAAATAAGCTATGAAAATCAATAATCTAAAACAATCAAAAGCATAAAAACACAATCTTTAATCAAATAAGCAAGATAATAAACATGTAAACATAAAGATCAAGCAAGAAAGAAAGGTACAATGAGAGATAAAAACAAGGAAATTAAAGAACACTTACTTGGAAAATTAAAGGGTATTAAAAGTGCAAGACAAGTATTTAAATGGACAAGTAATTAAAGGGCAAGAAAAATAAAGATGAAAGACTAATTGTCACCTTAGCCAACAAAGAAAAATGATTAACTTGCCTAATTTATATATAGGGGAGGATTAGGAAGCTTCCTCCCCTCCTTCCTTTTCTCTTAATTGCATCATTAGGCCCTTTCCTTCTTAATCTTCTTTGTTAATTGCACCATTAGTCCTTAAGACTTGAAATCTTCTTTAATCTTGGACTTATATGACTTTTGACTCGGGATTTCTTTGAACTCGTCTTTTAATTCTTCAATAAAATAGACTTGAGTTCTTCGGCTTTAAGTAAACTTCCGTCTTTTGACTTTTTCTTCGATAAATCTTCAGAATTGGTCTTGGACTTCCGTTCTTTTTGCACTCTTGACTTCTTGACTTCGTCTTTCATCTTTTTCTTCAATAAAAGCCCGTGAATGCCCGTGTTTTATCCACTTTTCACCTTTTCGTCCTAAATCACAACAAAAACACAAACCACGCATAATTGCGACATAAAAGACATAAAATACACGTTTTGGCTCGGTTATTATTGTAATTAAGTGGTAAAAAGGATGGGTGTTTACACACCTATCAGTTTGTCAAAGGAAAACCTTCCTAGTACGTCTCCTACACTTGTCAAAAAGGATTTAACTAAGTTAATTCCACCGGTAAGTAAGGTGTCAGATAACTTAAATGCGGTGCACCTTGCCGATTTTGACAAGGTCATTACGGAACGTATGACGGCTTCGGCCATAACGGAAGATGAATAGAACTTTGAGCACATTAGAGCTGCGTTTCGGGACGAAATTGTTCCATTTGTAAACAATATTAAAGCTTGTCTTAGCAATATTGATCAAGATTTGATTTTGGAAATAGAAGAAGTTAGACGTGTTTTCAATGAAACGGATGATGCTTATGAAAACAGTTTACTTGAAATAGAACGAAGTTCACGCCAAAATGATCAGCTTCTGAAACAATTGATGTCGCATGATATTGTTTCCGTCTGTGTGAATAAAAGTGTTGATAATGATTCTATTGTGCATAATGTTGACTCTATGGATAATGTGGTAGATAGTACTTGTCACAAATCTGACGCTGAATTTTTAAAGCTTCAAGATTCTTATTCTTCGTTTTCAAAACGTTTTGATGAGATTCAAAAACATTGTATTTCGCTTGAATGTACACAACAATTTCTTCAGGAGCTTTTTGAAACGTCATTTGAAGGTGTTAATATAGATGATTCAAATTTTCAAAAGAATTTTCGATTGAATTTACAATCAAAACAGTGTCAGCCAAGTGACAATAGTGCTAAATCATTATCGATAGACATAGAGAAATCTAAGGAGATTAACTGTGTGAACGTACTTGAGGCCGCTGAGAATAGTAAACTTGATCTAGAAAATCGAGTTTCAAAGATTTTGTCCAAAGTTGAAAACTTAAAACAGAAAAATACACAACTCTTCGATTCAGTAAAGCCCGCATGTGCTAATACCACTGCAAAAAATCTATCATTGATTGAACGGTTGAATCGAAATTCGGTGGAAATATCTGATTTGAGGGAACAAATTTGTGATAAAAATTTGGTTATGGCTGAGTTAAAGGAAACACTTCGTACCCTAAAAGGTAAGAATGTTGTGGATAACGCAACCACTAGCTCAGCATCGTCCTCTAGTGCAATCAAAAGGAACCTCATCACCGTCACACCACTTAACAAGGGCCCTAGGACTAAACCATCTCAAACATTGGTCACTAAAGATAAGGCAAAATCAAAACCTGCTTCTAATATTCCCGTGTTGCCTTCTACAGGAGTAAGCACCACTACTAAGGCTCAAGATCTAAGCTTAAAAGAAACAAGAAGAATGATAGGATCTTGCCCCCATCTAGTAGTCAAGTGAAGAAGAAAGTAGAAGCCCACCCTAGGAATGTTATTTCTGTTTTGAATAAAAAGAATCATGTAGCTAAAACAAAAGGCTCTGCGGTTGTGCAGCGTTCTAAGCCTACTGTGAATTCTAATTTGAAATGTTGGAATTGCGATGAATGTATGTTTTCTAGTCGTCTAGATTCTTGCCTTATTGACCATGTAAATGAGATGAATGCCTGGAAAAATGGTTTAGAATGGAAACCGACTGGGAAAGTGTTAACCCAAGTTGGTTGGATGTGGCGCCCCACTGGTAGAACTTTAACTATAGTAGGAAATGCGTGCCCTTTAACTATGATCACTCCCACTAAAGCGATGAAAGTGTGCCCTTTAACTAGGAGTACCAAGGTTACCAAACACAAGCGTGTCCTTTAACTAGGAACACCGACACTAATGTAGGAAACAAGTGCCCTTTAAATAGGTCTACTCCTAATGTAGTGCCCGCTAATACTCCAAAACCTCATAAAGTTGGAACAATAAAACCTATTAGTAGTAAAACTCACATTAGAAAACGCAGAAAATCTAAGGATAACACAAATGTTAGCAATTATGATAATATTATATCTATATCTGCTAACAATCCAGAACCAATAGTTTCCAATGCATTGTCTACTGTTGTTGCTGAAAACAGGTGGTCCAAATTGTTCTCTGGTATTTGGACTCTGGTTTCTCCTATGACCAGAGATCGCTCTCAGCTCAGAAATTTCGTCAGCAAGTTTCTTGGAACGGTTCGATTTGGAAATGATCATATTGTAAAAATAATGGGTTACGATGAATATCATAATTGGAATGTTATAATTTCAAGAGTGTATTATGTGGAAAGTCTCGGTCACAACTTATTTTCTGTGGGATAATTTTGTGATTCAAAACTTGAAGTCGCTTTTCGTGAGCATACTTGCTTCATTCGTAATTTGGAAGGGGTTGATTTATTGAAAGGTACTCGAGGGAATAACTTGTACACTTTGTCTCTACAAGATATGATGTCCGCTTCTCCTATATGTCTTATCTCCAAAGCATCGAATACTAAGTCATGGTTATGGCATCGATGGTTATCTCATCTTAACTTTGACGCTATTAATCATTTGGCGAAAAACGAACTTGTTCGTGGTCTTCCTAAACTTACATTTCACAAGGACCATTTGTGTTTCGCGTGTACAATGGGGAAGAGCACTAAGAAATCATACAAACCCAAGACTAAAGACACCAACCAGGAGAAACTTTATTTGTTGCATAAGGATTTATGTGGGCCAATGCGTGTTGAAAGTCTTAGTGGTAAAAAGTACATCCTCGTCATTGTTGATGATTACTCTCGGTTTACATGGGTGAAATTTCTTACAACAAAAAATGAGACACCTAAATTCATTATCGGATTTCTCAAGATGATTCAAGTGCGTCTCAACACAACTGTCAAATGCATTCGTACCGATAATGGAACTGGATTTGTGAATCAAATCTTGTGTAATTATTATGAAGAAGTTGGCATATCTCATGAAACATCCGTTGCTCACACTCTACAACAAAACGGTGTCGTTGAAAGGCAAAATCGCACACTTATGGAAGTTGCTCGAACGATGTTAATTTACGCAAAGGCTCCATTGTTTTTATGGGCAGAAGCAGTATCTACAGCAGTTTTCACCCAAAACCGGTCACTAATTCGTAAACCCCATGGTAAAACACCTTATGAGCTTCTACATGGAAAAGTACCAAATTTATCATATCTTCATGTATTTGGTTCTCTTTGCTATCCAAATAATGATGGTGACAATTTGGGAAACTTCAACCAATGGCCGATATTGGTATTTTCATTGGCGATGCACCAACAAAGAAGGCATACCGAATCTACAATCATAATTCTCGTAAGATCCTCGAAACTATGAATGTTGATTTTGATGAGCTAACGGCAATGGCTTTTGAGCAAAGCAGCTCTGGACACGCACTTCATGAAATGGGACCCAGTAACATTGGCTCTGGTCTTGTCCTAAACAACCCTACTTCATCATCATTTACACCACCTTCTAGGAATGAATGGGATACGCTGTTTCAACCGTTCTTTGATGAATTCTTTACTCCTCCAAGTATTGTTGCTTCAGAACCTGAGGTAATAGCTCTGGTTACCGAAGTTGTCCCTCCAGCAACCTAAGCACAATCAGATACGTCTACACCTATAATTGGTCAAGATATACCTTCAATGAGTAATTCTCAACCAGCACCCGAATCAACTACCCATGTCATGCCTGTTGATGATGAAGAGGATGATGATCACGATTTAAAATTCGCTCAAATGCGTGAACTTCCATTCTTTGGTGTACCAATTCCCGACCATAAACAAGTCGGGTCATCCACCTTAGAGGAAGCTCCTACTACGGTCTACTCCAATCCACGGATTCGTGAACATGACAGCAAGTGGACAAAGGATCATCCTATAGATTCTATTATTGGTGACCCTAACCGTCCAGTATCCACACGAAGTCAGTTACAAGAAAGTGCAATGTTTTGTCATTTTGATGCTTTTCTTAGTGAAGTTGAACCTAAGACGTGGCAACAAGCTTTTACCCAATCCTGTTAGATAGAAGCTATGCAAGAAGAATTTAATTAATTTGTACGTCTTGAAGTATGGGAACTTGTCCCATGCCCGGATCAAGTGCAGTTACTCACTTTGAAATAGGTTTACAAGGTGAAACTCGACGAGTTAGGCGGAGTATTGAAGAATAAAGCTTGAATAGTAGCTCGTGGATACAAGCAATTATTAGGTATCGACTTTATAGAATCCCTTGCACCTGTTGCCCGTTTGGAAGCTATTAGACTATTCCTCGCTTATGAAGCCCACATGAATATGATCGTCTATCAGATGGATGTGAAGACGACATTTCTCAATGGTGAAATCTAGGAAGAGGTCTATGTTCAACAGCCGGATGGTTTTGTGAACTCTAAATATCCTAATCACGTGTACAAGCTTAAGAAGGCTCTTTATGGGTTGAAGCAAGCTCCATGCGCGTGGTATGATCTATTGTCACAATTACTCATTACTCAAGGCTTAGTTAAAGGCAAGGTGGATCCCACGCTGTTCATTCAGAAACGAGGTAAAGATATGATTATGGTACAAATATATGTTGATGATATTATATTTGTCGCCTCGACCCAAACCTTATCTGATAAGTTTGGGACACTCATGTCTTCCAAGTTTAAGATGTCAATGATGGGCAAGGTATCATTCTTCTTAGGTCTTCAGATATCTCAGAGTCCCAGAGGCATCTTTATCAATCAATCTAAGTATGCCCTTGAATCGCTTAAAAAATATAAGATGGAATCTTGCGACCCAGTGGATACTCCAATGGTGGAACGAACTAAGCTTGATGCAGATCCACATGGAGTTGCCGTTGATCCGACACTTTATCGTGGAATGATCGATACCCTTCTGTATATCACAGCTAGTCGACCTGATCTTTAGTTTGCAATATGTATGTGTGCTCGGTATCAAACTCGTCCTACTGAGTTACACTTAGCAACTGTCAAACGGATCTGTCGGTATCTTAAAGGAACCATTAATCGGGGACTTTGGTATTCGAAGGACTCTTTGATTGCACTTATGGCATATGCAGATGCGGATCACGCGGGTTGTCAAGATACACGGCGTAGCACGAGTGGAACTTTGCAACTACTAGGAGATCGACTAATCAGTTGGGCATCGAAAAGGCAGAAAAGCGCTGCAATTTCAAGTACGGAAGCAGAATACATAGCTATGTCTGGTTGTTGTGCTCAAATTCTTTGGATGAGATCGCAATTAACCGACTATGGTCTAGGTTTCAACAAAATTCCGATGTACTGTGACAACAAAAGTGTAATTGCCTTATGCTATAACGATGTTCAATTCTCCCGGTCGAAGCATATTGACAGTCGCTACCACTTCATCAAGGAGCAAGTGGAAAATGGAGCGATCAAGCTTTACTTTGTATGATTTGAGTATCAATTGGCAGATATTTTCACAAAGGCTTTAGATCGCGCTCGAATGGAATTTTTGGCCGACAAGCTAGGTTTGAGAACATTCTCGCCCGAGACTCTAAAGGAATTGGCAGATGAAGCGAAAGAATAGTGGTGGTAAACTATTCTTCGTATCCTTGGTGATCATCTGTATGTATTGTTTATATTTTTATCCATAAAAGCAAAATACAAAAATATAAAACCATATAAAAACCATAAAAATTGAAAAATTTAGAAAAATCCAAAAATATTTTTACTCTATTTTTCAAAGGCATGTCTTTTGGTACGATAATATTTACGGCCTTAGAAATGTAGATTAATATTGACACGACGCCATAAATAGAGTTCGTACAAAAGTTGTAAATATTTCATAAAACATGCCTATATGGCTTGTAGTTATTTCTGACTGCAACTCGCTTTTCATATTAAAGTCAAGTATTTCTTATGAAAGCTTTGGCTCAACAACAGGAATTAATTTTCTCGGGCATGGTTTACTTCATAACCATGTAAGGGATTGTGTTTACGTTATAACACAATCTAACACAGATATATGTACGCATCAATGCATTTATTTGTTAAAACAAGAGAAATCTTGTTTTTATGAAGTTATCATCTCTACAGCCATAGCAATCTATAATTGGTATCTACATACTCGACGATGCGACTACTCAAATAGCGACTACAACTCTTTCAATAAAACACGGGTCAACTATTGAGGTGGAGCAATTGTCCAGCATTCAGAATTTTTGATGCCGAAAGTGTCAAGTTCACAAGTTGGTGTCAAGACAACAATACCAATCGTACATGTGGTGTCAAGAGATGACTTCAGACGTGACGAGGCGACCAACATCTGCCGACAAGAACCAAGTGATCTTATCATATGATGTTCTCATCAGTCAGGTCCAACCTTGTCACTTTATCCTATTATGGTGAATATGTGATCATTTTACTAATCGGTATCATATCTCAACACTTGGTATCATGCAGATAAAACGGACTTGCATTTTTCTTCCCAAAACTTTGTTAAAACTTCATTAAATCAATTGATATTAAAAACATCGATTGGATTAATATTTTTAATATGGGGGAGAAAATGTGATTTAATATAGGAAATGATTAATCAAAAATGGTTTGACTTAACGTGATAGCTCATCCCGACATGTGCAAAATGTTTTCGAATATCGTGGCATATGTTAAGGGGGAGCAAAATGGATTTGCTATACCAAAATGGATTTCATGGTGACATATACTTACCCTAAACCCATTTATTTCACAACGATGAAGATTGTGGTGACATAAGGATGGTAGGATAGGTTAAGTCCAATGATTCTTCCAGAACCGGAGGAATCTTCCCAAGGACATTCCATAGCTAGAAATAGTAGTCCTTAGGAAAGATGGAGAAAGTTTGTGAACGTAGCTGAATGTCGACCAAGTACTTAAGTTAGCACTGGAACAATCACAACAAGGTGCTAGTTATGACGTATTGGTAAGCATTGAAGGGGTTGAAGAATGAAAAAGAATTGTAAAGATAAATGGTCTAAAGAAAGAAGCCCTCCTTACAACCTTAGGGAGAAACCGGGTCAACTCATTGGCTATTGAGATCATTTTAATGATGCTCGATATTGAAGATAGACATCATGGACCCAGTGATGCAATGCACAACTCATCCCAGCTAACTCAGATATCTCTCCAAAGGTATTTGTTTTAATCACACCGAGACAACGCATTATCTATCGATTTATTCACTCCGAATATATTGGTATTGAAATGGTGGCACTCCTCTCCAGCCTCCGATCACTAAAATCCAAAATGCATGATCGAGTCTAGAGCCATTTGAGATCATCAAATATCTCATTAGGACACATTTCCATAATTCCTTGCTTCTTCACACACGGTGAAAGTAAGAAAGATATTAAGAGTCCTACGCAAAATCTTCATGACCTTGCCTGAACATCCGAGTAATACACAAGTATTTACAATGAAGATGGAAATCCTTCTTGAGCGAACATTAAAAAGCACATGGTAGGTGACTTGTGCGATTCTTTATGAATCAAGCTTGTGATAACTGGAAAGCAACAGTGGTTTAATTCTTAACTGAACTTAAACACGTTACAGACCTCTACGCAATATCTTAGTGATCTTGCCAGAACACTCAAAGAGACACTCTATAGTGTTCACAGTGATGAGTGGAAATCCTTCTAGTGTTAACCTCAAACAACACTTGGTAGGTAACTTGCAAGATTCTATATGAATCAAGCTCGTGACAACTGGAAAGCAACGATGGTGCGATTTTTTAATGAATCAAACTTGTTCCAGGAATCGGATTTAACGGCTTCAATCATGCGGATAATTTTATCCAAATGATTTACTCTTTACGTTCGCAGTCAGCATTGGATGGTCGAGTAAAGAGAACGGGTTTACCCGTGAAATCTTGTCAAGGAGATTTTTAATTAAATCTACCTGCCACAACTACGATATTTTATATCGTCCAATGGTGTTCACCGACCGGAGGTGTAATGCTACCGAATTAGAATGAAATGTTCAAAGCCATTTCGTTCGTGTCTACTTATGTTGCGGCATTTGAAGACGGTGGCGTTGAGGAGTCTGAGATGAAGTCGTCCCCACATGCTTATATTTTCTACCTCAACAAAGTCAAGAAAGCCTAAAAGTTAAGTCTTCCGCTGTATCGAACTCTGAAGCTTTCAATAATTACAAAGGTATAAGTATGTGGGACATGATGTCACGAGGAGACCTATATTACAAGTGATGGATGCACAAGTTCAAGGCAAGAGATTAATGCTCAAGATTGATATCAAAGATCACATCAACATGTTCACCAGAAAAGAATAAGAAAAGAAAGACGAAGACTACGAGCTCAAGACAAGCATAGTATGCTAGGTTTATTTTATTATTCTAACTCGGGTAACGCCCTTGTTTGGAGTGACCTCCCGTAGGGGGAGATTGTTGGAAATACGTTTTACGTATTAGAAAGGATCGGTCACTCCAACAATAGTCTAAGTAATAGCTCGTAGTTTAGTTTTACTTTATTATCCAAACTAGCACAAGCCAAGCCCACAACTTGTGTGAGGCCGGCGGCCCAATGTAAGCCCAAACCCATCTCATGGGCTTGGGTATATAAACCATCTCCTTAGTTGGAGAGGGTGTGGTTCACTTTATTTTACACATAGTAAAGTGTGTTTTCTACACTTTCTCTCTCTAAGTGTGTGTGTGTTCTCACCATCTTTCTATCTCTTTCTCTCTCTAGATTAAGCATAGATTTACAATATCCTACAATGAGACTATGTATAAATGCAGTCTCATCACTCCCCCATATTAAACAATTGTCGTGCCCTCACGCAATGCTAGAATTAAGTATCGTAGCACTTCCAAAATTCATTTTTAGGTGACATTTATTGAAAACGTAAATTTAAATAAACTACTACACGTGTTTTAGACATAATGTATTGTTTTCATCGCAAAATGGGACGTTTAGGATCATAGAATAAGAACACGTGAATGCTTCGTTAGAAATAATTTCGTCGTCCTCGATTTACACCCAATTCCATGCTAAGCGTGAAACAAGATCATTGTCATTATAAGTTAGTAATGCTAACACTACTCATATGCTCTAATCACGTACTTAGACTCCCTTATTCCTAAGGTGTATCTCTTATATTTTATTTTTGTCTTAATGATCACGAGGATACATCATTGACTTATGTGTGAATAGAGATTAGGTCCAAAAATAGAGCCTTAACGATTTAACCAAAATCGAATTAATAATCCATCCTAATAGAAAACGATGTCAAAAAATTAAGTCAACAAGAAGGATCGATAAACACGGTTTTATAACGGTTTTGAACATGAGACTTATTACCAATTTGGAATTGGTTTATCGCCACCTTTTATTTAACCTCGCCATGAGGTGTTTATTATCGCTTTGGTCTTGCCCTTGTCTTTTATTTCACCTTGGCATGAGGTGTTTATTATGACTTGATGTATATCCTCATGCTAAGGCGAATTTTGGATCTTTAAGGCTTCAAGATTTAAGACATTCACTTTCAATTTTGCATAGACTTTTCGGCCTTGTGAGCTTTGAATTTTTGCTTGATTTAGGTGAAGAGGAACTTAAATTATTATTAGGGGAAGCCTTTGATTATCCGGGTTGCCAATACTTCAAAACCGTGACGCTGGCGATACCTTAATGTTTTCCCAATTTAATTACATGAAGCTTGATGAGATGGCATTTATACATGATCTCATCGTTCTTTTCGGGCTTTAAATGCACAAAAATGTCATAAAATACCATATATATGCTTGTGTTTGTTTACTTGTGTGTTTTAGGTATGGATATCGTGAAAAAGACAAAAGATCACAAGATACAAGGAAAAAACGAACACGAGAAACGAAGCCGTACAAAGAACCGGGCCCTAATCATGGAATTTTCATCAAATACCCTTGAAGACTTGAAGACAAGCAAGATTGATCCTCATTCTTTGAAGAAATGACAACTTAAAACCCTTGTATAGTAATAATTACAAGTTTGGTCCCTTAAGTTTGTCAAAAATTGCAAAAAGGTCCTTCAAGATTGAAGAAATGGCAAGATTAGTCCCTCAACAATTTCAAATTGCCAATAATGGTCCCTCAACAAGTGAAAGACTCATTGAAGACCTTTGAAGATCAACATTGTCCAAGATTAGTCCTTGAAAAATCACCAAATGACAAAAATTGCCTTTGAAACATCTTTATGGAAAGTTTGTGCCAAAATTGTCAAGTGTGGAAACTTAAATGCAAAGGAAAGTCACATTTTAGGGCGAAATACTTTGTTTGCCAGAAAAACCAAACCATAAGGACCAAAATTGCCAAGGTAAACATTCAAAAACAAAAACAGGCGCCTAACAACTATACTTCCCCTAATATCGGATCTAAAGGAGCACTATTCACCATTTTACCAAGCCCAGAATTTACCCTCACTTATCCATGGTAAATTTCCAATTAAATCATCCCACGTGTAATTCCCACACGTATAAACACTTCCCACTCCTAAAAAACTGCATCCCACCAACATGGTCCAAACCCCCAATTCCCCAATCCACCAATCACATCATTCCTTAGCCCCCAAGCACATGACGTGTCCCAAATCAACGTCCAAGGTTATTAGCTTACTCTCAAAGCAGAAACAAACGGCCAAGATCAAAAAAAAGGACAATTCACACCAAAAACGTCCAAGGGCATAATAGGGATTTTTCTATGCATTAGGGTTTTGTATTTTTGATTCTAGTATGTTCTTAGGCCTCTATAAAAGGAGCTCACAGGTTGTGTGAAGCCCTTTGTTCCAGTTTCTAGTCTCTCACATGTAATTCCTTTTTAAAGAAATAAAAAGTCTGGTTTTTGAAATATTCAAGTGTAATTCCTTTTTTATTGTTTTTAAAAGATTGTGTGTTGTGAGGAGATTGATTCTGAGTTCCACTTTGTTTTATGGTTAAGCAACTTTGATTTTCAAAGTTGTTTAAGGTTTTGAAATTTTGAGAGATTTTAGTAAAATCTGCTCAAAGGTATTCTGGTGTTAAAGGTTAATGATTTTGGTGTTATAGGATTATTAAAACGTTTTTTAGAAAGTTTGGAAAAGTTTGGTAAGGTTTTAAGAAGTAAAAAGAGAGAAAACAGAATTATACATATATTGTGTTTTGTGTTTTCTTTTTATTTGTTTTGAGCAGGTGTGAAGAAGTGTTGATTCAGTTCTGCTCCAACCCGAGTTGGATTGGAGGAGGATTTTCATCCTCTAGGTTCTTGGATGTAAGAACCTAAGGTAAACTCCTTTTTCTCTTGAAAAGTTCAAAAATAGTAGTTTGTATGATCTTATGTGATTCTGTGCATAAGTGTGTTTGAGGTGTTGGATTTGTGTTTATGTTATGTTATATGCATGCTAGATGTTAATGGAACCAGTTAGAATAGCTTTTGCAAGGTTTTGAAGTGTTAAAAGTTAGTTTACAGAAATAAAGAGGTGTTTGGCAATACGTTTTAGCAGGGGATGGATCTTAATTAGTGATTATTAAGGGTGTTAGAGTTAGTAATTTAAGTTAAGTTAGGTTATAGTAAGTTAATAATCTACTTTGGGAGGTTTTGAAACAGATTGGTATGCTTAAAAGTGAAAATCAAGTGTTAAAAACCTGCAAGTCATATTCTGCTTATATTTGGTAAGATTTTGGTGCTTGATTTTGGATTTCTGTGTAGTAATAGGGTAATTTTAGGTTTGAATTGGATTGTATGCCAACTTGTGAGTTTGTGTACACGATTTGGTAGCTTTAAGTTCATTGGATTGCAAGTTTTTAGCCTAAGAGTCCACAGACCCTCCTAATCTGTCACAGAGAACTAGATAGCCTATTTGTGCATCAGTTTTGATCTTGTGTGCATCTGTTTTGCCTAATTGGTGTGCTATTTGGTTTATACTTGTTGATCTTGACTTCTTGTGATCAAAGGATCACAAGAGTGCCCCTCTTTGTTCCAAAATATCATACCAAATAAGCATAAAGCCCAAGTCCTCTTGGCTTATAATCAGCAAAACGCAAAGTGTATCCTGCTTGTGTCAACATACAAGTCTGTCACGTTTTGATTTGGAATTGGCTTTAAATCTTGTCAAAAAGGGATTTGAATTTGGATTATAAGATTGTTTAGTGTCACTGTTTGGTTTGGAAAAGTTTAAAAAGCAAAAAAAAATACAAGTTGCGCAGCAAGACCTACTAGTTGCGGCGCAACTGAAGGAGCTACAGATCAAGGTGCCCCCGGAACACTAGTTGCGGCGCAAGACACAAGCGTTGCGGCGCAACTAAGTGATAAAAGGGGGGGGGGGGGGGGGTTTACACGCCTCGAACCCGTGACCAGCCGTTCAACAACCCAACGTGTTAACCAAATGCGCCCTGGGGACTTTGACTGAGAGTTTTGTTTTCAAAACATACTTAACACGTTTCTCTTTTGTCCTTTATTAAATAAGCCGTAGCTATATTAGCTTATTTTCAGCTTATTTTTAAGCTAACTTTGTCTAGCTTATTTTTCTTAGGGCCTTTATAGTATTTAAGATTTTTAGAATTTGGTTTCATATTTTTCCTTTTATTAGTTTATTTATTAGAATTTAATTAATAGACGAATTTAATAAATCATTAAAAAATACCAAAAATAGTTTTTATTTTTAGGAAAAATAATTTTTAGTTTTTTAAATATATTTTTGAGGTTTACATATAGTTTTGGTGTTATAAACTTTAATTTTTAATTTTATAATATTTAAAGGTTTTTTATAAACTTTGAAGATTTTTATAAAATTATTAAAAAAAGTTTAGGACTTCTAATTTGTGTTTTTCTCTTAATTATATTATTTAGGATTTTTAGAAATTTTTTATTTCAAATTTTAGAAACTTTTATTTTTTAGTAATATTTTAATATTATTTTATTATTTAATTTTCAAAATTTTATTTTTCTTTCTTTTTCATTTTTCCTAGGTTCTTTATCATAAATTAGGACTATTTCCATTTTTAGAATAATTTTCTAGCTTTTAGATTTATTTTTATAATTATTTTAAGTTTAATTGGGTTTTAATTATTTTTAATCATTTTTAGAGTTTTAAAAATAGTTTTAATAGGTTTTAATTTTTAGAAAATTACTTTTTAGTCTTATAATAATATAAGTTAAGTATTAGTTCAATAAAATCATATTTTAGACATTTGAATTAGTTAAATTTAATTTTAGGGCTTTAATTAGCATTTAAAATTAATTATTTAATTAATAAAAGGTTTTAAAATATCTTTGTTGGATTTTTATCTTTATTTATATTATTTTAGACTTCTTTTTAGTCTTTTTATTTTTGATATTTTGTTTTTGGTTTTAATAATTTTTAATTTTTGTGGTTTTTCTACGGCTTTACGTTTTCGTTTTTTACGTCATAGTGTAATTTCCAAGAAACCGTCATTCCATCTTCTCAATATTAATCTCAAATACATACAAGTTAATTCACAACACCATACCTCCTTGGGAAACGAACTTTCTTCTCTCATTTTATTTGATTGTGGGTCATTAGTGTTGATTTTTCCTAAAATCATCACTCGATACTTACCGCCATATACGTTCTTTTGTTTTCCTAAACAAGAGTCGTATTTTACTACAATCATTTTTGGCGCCGCTGCCGGGGAGGTGTGTCGTGTCTTAATTTGGAAGCTTTTGTTTTTGATATTATCCATAAATAGTATTTGTGTTAAGTGGAACTCCCTTAACACGTATTATCGGTTTTCTTGGTTTTTCTTTGTGAATATTATTAATATATTGTATTAAGTATCACAATAAAAATACAATATCTCCAAAAGTGTGAAAACACAACCTTGATTCGGGATTTCATCACTCGATCATTGTATTCGAATCTCAAACAAAAAGAAAAGGCAAAAATAGATAAATACTTTCGAGAAGCTCGATTTTGAAAGATACAAACTATAAGGTGGGTATAAGGCGGGTATTATAAAATATACCCTAAGGAAAAAGGCTCTTAAGTGCTTCGCGCCGCCTCGTTTCCCCGCTTGCTTGTGAGTATTTTGAGATTGAAGGCTAATCGAGGGTTTTGCCGCCCAAAGTATTAATACGTATACTATATTTGCTTGGTTTTCTTTGTGATTAAACCCTCGTGAACAATTTGGTTTTCACCAAAGTTCTAAAGTCATTAGAAGACGTTCACTCCACGTGATCGTTTTCATTCCTTTGAGGCTTCTTTAATCAAGAGTTTGATTCGAGGAGAGATTTTGTAGATTGTTGTCTACGAAGATACACCAAAATCCAAAAAAATTAAATATCATCAAAAACACAAAAAAATTGAAAATCCACAAAACAACCAAAAAGAATCTTCTTTGCTCACCTCCCATTCTTCGTGAAGTTTATGATCACTCGTAATCAAGCAAAACGAGCTCGTAAACGTCTCCAAAAGCAAGCAAATCAAGGATCGTTGATTGTTGA
Source organism: Glebionis coronaria (assembly GCA_025667525.1). NCBI lineage: Eukaryota > Viridiplantae > Streptophyta > Magnoliopsida > Asterales > Asteraceae > Glebionis > Glebionis coronaria. Next base: position 92,498,890 of record CM046879.1, on the reverse strand, counting down.
AGAACCTCCAATTGTTGAACCTATTATAGAACAAGAAGTCGTAATGGCTAATCGTACTATGATGGAGTTGCTACAAGCACCCACCGAGGGTTTTGGAGAGGCAATTGTTATTCCTGCCATCCTTGCGGAGAATTTCGAGATTAAGACGGGTTTAATGTCGATGCTACAAGCAAACAAATTTCGAGGTCACGAGAAAGACAACCCGCATTACCATATTAGGAATTTCAACCGTCTCACCGCCACTAGCAAATTCAAAGATGTTCCGCATGACGCCATTAAGATGATGTTGTTTCCATATTCGTTGGATGGACCCGCTAAAATTTGGCTCGAGAAAGAACCGCCAAATTCGATTTTGACATGGGCCGATCTCGTTTCTAAGTTTGTGAACAAGTTTTTTCCACCATCGAAAACAACACACTTAAAAAATGAGATTTCACGATTTGTGCAACGTAACAATGAAAGTTTTTCTATGGCATGGGAACGATTTAAGGAGATGTTACATGAATGTCCTCATCATGATTTTTCGGAATTACATCAAATTGATACATTTTATAATGGGCTTAATGATCATGAACGAGATTATTTGAATGCCGCCGCGGGTGGTAATTTTTTGTGCAAGACGACAAATGAGGCTTTACAAATCATTGAAAATCGATCTAAGGTTTATAGCCCTCGTAACACACCGAGTGTTGCCAATATGGGTTCGTCATCGTCATCACAATCGTCTCGTAGCATTAACGCCTTACATGATGAAGCTAATGAGGAAAATCGGTTTTTTGATAGATTTGCTAATCTAATGTCCCATTGGAAGGCTCAAGAAGCTTCCAATTCCGCTTCGGTTAAAGCGGTTGCTAAGAGTTGTTTATCGTGTGGAGGAGCTCATGATTTATCCGAGTGCATTACCGCGGATGGTAACACTTCGAGTGCTTATGTAGCAACGGGAACTTACAACCAAAACGGCCAAGGTTCCCGCCAAAATCAAGCTCCACCAAATCAAAATGCTAATAATTATCGAAACAACAACCAAGGTAATTACCAAGGCAACACACGCAATTACAACAAAGGGAATTATCAAAGTGGGAATGGACAAATCTCTAATCAAAACCAAAACCATGATTTTCAAAACACTACACAAGGTTTTCAAAATGCTCACACGAAAAATTTGCAAGGAGAATTTTTAGATTATGCTAAAGCAAATGATGCTAAATTTGATAATATGCAACGTGAGATGATTAGCTTAAGGTCCGAGTTGAAAAACGAGCTTAAAAATGAACTTGCTAATGAACTTAAAACTCATGCTAATAAAATGGAAGGAAATGTCCAACGTCTTCAACAAAACCAACAAAAGATGGAATTAGGACAACATGAGATTAAGCAAGAGTTATTGAAAGCGGATGCTAGGCAATCAAAAATTGAGGACCGTATGGCTAAAATGTTCGAAGCAATCATGTGTAAGCCCTCTTCTTCGGGTGGTCTTCCTAGTGATACCATTAACAACCCGAGGGGAGAATTGAAGGTTGTTACTACACGAAGTGGTAAAACTTTCAAGGAACCAATCTCTCGTCCAAGTACTTCTACGGAGAAGGAAATCGAGAAAGAACCCGAGGTGATGGTCGAAAAGGAGCACATTACAATCCCACGAAGTACCGCTCAAACCACACCTACGGTTGAACCAATACCAATTGTGGAACCCGAGTTTCCAAGGCCGTTGCCTAATGACCAACCCACACCACCTTTACCTTACCCTTCGAGACGAAACAAAGAGAAAGCACAAGAAAGGAACAATTATCAATTTGAGCTATTTATGAAAATGTTTCGTGATTTGCATTTTAACATAAGTTTTGCCGATGCTTTAATCATGATGCCTCGATTCGCCGCAAACTTCAAAAGTATGCTAAACAACAAAGAAAAGTTACAACAATCGTCTAGTTGTTCATCGGTTTTTCTAAGCCGCATACCACAAAAAGTCGGTGATCCCGGTAAATTTTTGATTCCTTGTGCTATACAAGATATGGAGGAATGCTACGCCTTGGCCGATCTTGGCGCTAGTATTAATTTGATGCCTCTCGAGATTTTCAAATCGCTTTCGCTTCCGGCTCTTACTCCTTCGAACATGTCCATCGAGATGGCCGATCATTCTACGATCATGGCATGTGGAGTAGCCGAGGACGTTTTCGTTAAAGTCGGAAAGTTTTACTATCCCGTTGACTTTATCGTTGTGGACATTCCTATCGATCGAAAAGTTCCTCTCATTTTGGGTCGTTCATTTTTGGATACATCAAGAGCACTTATCGATGTTCATGCTCGAAAAATCACCCTTCGTTTCAATGAAGAAGAACTTGTCAACAATGCAACACAAAACTCCAATCTTTCTCATGTATATTCTATTGCAACTTTAAACCATGGTGACTCGACCAATGTCATTTGCAAAGAATTTTCACCAAGAGTTTTAGGGAATGTCTCCAAAAACAATTTACCATTTCCTCCGCCGGTGGAGGTTATGAGTGCAAAGCCTACAAAGAAGAAACCATCAATACTTGAATCGAAAAATCCTTCGCCTCATCTCGAACATTCATTCTTGAAAAGTGTTGATAAATTGCCGGTTTCTACGGAAGATCTTTCGGATGATGAATTTATGGACCCCGATGGGGAGGTTTTCTTCGTCGATAAACGTTTTGAGAACTTGCCACCACCAAAACCAAAACGGTTTCAAAATGTGAGAATTTTTAGTGTGACTAACATCGTCTTAGAAACACCAAATGTTTTCGACATAATCAAAAAGGGTTTTCATAAAGAGAGTTTAAAAGATAAAAAAGGAAAAGATCTTAAATGTGATTTTTCTACAAATCTAACTCCGTCATCACCGCGTGCTTTGAGTGCTACAAACTCGTCTACTCCTTTTGACGATGTTTTGTGTGGTTCTAGTATGGGGGAAGCCCCTTATGTTCCCTCATCCTTGTCCACCGAGGACGAGATATTCGATCCCGGAATTTCATGTAAAGGGAAATCTCGGTCTTCCACCGATGCAATAAATGGAAACTTTATCTATTTGCTTGGTGCGAGTCTACCTCGAGTAGCTCAAACATTTGTCTTACCAATTGTCTCACCCTTCTACTTCTTATCTATTTTCTTCAAACTCTTTGAGTTTATGGCACATGTTGAAATGGCGTTGAATTGTTTTTTCCATGAAAACGAGAACGCCATCTTCGACCCCGGTATTTTGCATCGTCTAAGGACTTAGTCCTTAATACCGGTTGCTTTTTGGGCCTTGTTTATCATGTAAGCCCCACCAAAAATTGACCACACCATGAATTTCCCTAAATGTTCACATTTTAAGGGGATCGAGTCGAGCTCATGACTCGGTAATCAAAAACGAGGTGCCTCGTGGGGGAGATCCCATGCTTATCTTTATGCTTTATGTTCACTAATAAGGGGACTTGTACCCTTCCAACTCGTTGTCTCGTGGTTGTTTGTGATTGTGTTATCTAGATCATCATCATCTACGATTGAAGACTCTCGTGTTCGTTTACGTGAGCCTCCATCGTTCGTTTGAAGAAGTTTTTCACGAATCCATGACATATCCTTTGTTGTTCTAACAATTATCTTTTAGCATAATTAATAAACGGCTTTAGATATATTGTTGATCACCCTTTCCATGCTAGATCCTAAGCATTCGATTCTTCGTCTCTAGTATGGGGGTGCTCCACCTTTAAACTCGAAACATTGAGGACAATGTTTACTTTTAGTATGGGGGGGTGAATAGGTACTTGCTTTGCTACACCCTCACGTTTTCCAATTTTCAATGTTTTGTTTTGCTAATAAGGCTAAAAATGGCAAAATTTTAAAATTTTTCTTAGTTTTCATAAGTGTTTTTAAGACACGAATGTATATTTTCCGATGGGTAGAATAAGAGTTAATTTTTGACTTGATGGGCATTTGGAGCCATTTACATTCCTTAACCCGCTCAATTCAAGTTTTGCTAGACTTTTTTATATAGGGAGCTTTAAAACGCGAAAGTCTTAATTCATTCGGGTTAAGAACAAGAACTTTTCGCAAGTTCCTATAATTGATTCTAGAAAGTCACTTATCAAGGGAACTATAAAACGCATTCTCTAAACTTGAAAAAGTCCAAGAAAGTGCAAGATCCTATAGGTGGCTTGAAAACCCAAAACTTTGATTTGATATAGTCTTAATGAAAGCTAATCCAAATTTGGCTTAATTTTGACTTGCATGGCTAAGTATTCACGAGTCTCTTTAATTAGAGGTCTTTATATAGTGAAGAACGAGAAATGATAGAGTTAGACAAGTGATCATGCTAAACGTAGAACATGAAAGTGTTCTTTCAAAAACTCATATGTTTTTAATTGTGGCTTTTTCTTCCCATAAGATCAATGCATTAGGAATAAATCATAATTGCAATAAGTAAGGTCGTACGGTTTGAAAGGTTACTTAGCCTCTAGCGCAAGATCGTTTAAAAGTTGCTCGGGGTTGAATAGAGTTCATAGCCAAGGCATAACTTATTGAAGCGGGACGCGAAGATTGGCGATCATCCAAAAAGGCCCTAACAAGGCATGAGGAGCTCTATTTTTGCTAAAGATCCAAAGATGATGTGAAGTATCATTGTTCCAAAATCAATATGAAGGATCAAGACACACGACGAGAAGCAATTACTCCCCTAAAGAATGGAGAAAGTCTATCCAAAAAGACCCTAACAAGGTATGAGGATAAATATATCCAAGTCCGAAAAGGAGGCGGATCGTTGTATATCAAAATCCAAAGTAAAGATTGAAGAAAAATGATGAAGTCGTGGTCCTATATGAAGAATCTCTCAAAAACGTCAAGTGAAGAAATTCCAATTATATGAAGAGAAGACCATAATTTCGAGAACGTCTTCCCAAGATTTGAAGTATGAAGTACATGCCAAATATCGGTCCGAGAAAGGTCTCAAATCGTGAAACGAGTTATGCCAAGATATGAACTTAAGGAGATACACGAGAAGCCGTTTTAAAAGATTTTGTCCTTCGGCTAACTATTGATCAAATCGTGCTACTTTGCTTTCGGACTAATAACTACTTAAATAAGTCAATATGAATCACTTGTGATCCATGACAATTAGATAAAAAATGCTAGTAACCCATTTCCTTTTATAATAACTAGGATTGCGGGGAGAAAAAGTATTACACAATTTGAACGTATGAGTAGTGTTAGCATTGTGACTTGTACCAACAATGATCTTGTTTTTGCACTTAGCATGGAATGTATGACAATCAAGGATGACGAAGTTTACTCTAAGGGACATTAACTTGTTTCTATTCTTTGACCCTAAAAGTCACCTTTTGGTGATGAAAATCATACATTATGTCTTTACACATTCTCGTAGTATGTTGCAAGTCTTTTACTCTTCAATAAAGGTTAATAAAATTGAACTTTGGTGGTGCTTAGATACTTTATTCTAGCATTGCGTGAGGGCACGGCAATGGCTTAGTATGGGGGAGTGATGAGATGGCATTTATACATGATCTCATCGTTCTTTTCGGGCTTTAAATGCACAAAAATGTCATAAAATACCATATATATGCTTGTGTTTGTTTACTTGTGTGTTTTAGGTATGGATATCGTGAAAAAGACAAAAGATCACAAGATACAAGGAAAAAACGAACACGAGAAACGAAGCCGTACAAAGAACCGGGCCCTAATCATGGAATTTTCATCAAATACCCTTGAAGACTTGAAGACAAGCAAGATTGATCCTCATTCTTTGAAGAAATGACAACTTAAAACCCTTGTATAGTAATAATTACAAGTTTGGTCCCTTAAGTTTGTCAAAAATTGCAAAAAGGTCCTTCAAGATTGAAGAAATGGCAAGATTAGTCCCTCAACAATTTCAAATTGCCAATAATGGTCCCTCAACAAGTGAAAGACTCATTGAAGACCTTTGAAGATCAACATTGTCCAAGATTAGTCCTTGAAAAATCACCAAATGACAAAAATTGCCTTTGAAACATCTTTATGGAAAGTTTGTGCCAAAATTGTCAAGTGTGGAAACTTAAATGCAAAGGAAAGTCACATTTTAGGGCGAAATACTTTGTTTGCCAGAAAAACCAAACCATAAGGACCAAAATTGCCAAGGTAAACATTCAAAAACAAAAACAGGCGCCTAACAACTATACTTCCCCTAATATCGGATCTAAAGGAGCACTATTCACCATTTTACCAAGCCCAGAATTTACCCTCACTTATCCATGGTAAATTTCCAATTAAATCATCCCACGTGTAATTCCCACACGTATAAACACTTCCCACTCCTAAAAAACTGCATCCCACCAACATGGTCCAAACCCCCAATTCCCCAATCCACCAATCACATCATTCCTTAGCCCCCAAGCACATGACGTGTCCCAAATCAACGTCCAAGGTTATTAGCTTACTCTCAAAGCAGAAACAAACGGCCAAGATCAAAAAAAAGGACAATTCACACCAAAAACGTCCAAGGGCATAATAGGGATTTTTCTATGCATTAGGGTTTTGTATTTTTGATTCTAGTATGTTCTTAGGCCTCTATAAAAGGAGCTCACAGGTTGTGTGAAGCCCTTTGTTCCAGTTTCTAGTCTCTCACATGTAATTCCTTTTTAAAGAAATAAAAAGTCTGGTTTTTGAAATATTCAAGTGTAATTCCTTTTTTATTGTTTTTAAAAGATTGTGTGTTGTGAGGAGATTGATTCTGAGTTCCACTTTGTTTTATGGTTAAGCAACTTTGATTTTCAAAGTTGTTTAAGGTTTTGAAATTTTGAGAGATTTTAGTAAAATCTGCTCAAAGGTATTCTGGTGTTAAAGGTTAATGATTTTGGTGTTATAGGATTATTAAAACGTTTTTTAGAAAGTTTGGAAAAGTTTGGTAAGGTTTTAAGAAGTAAAAAGAGAGAAAACAGAATTATACATATATTGTGTTTTGTGTTTTCTTTTGATTTGTTTTGAGCAGGTGTGAAGAAGTGTTGATTCAGTTCTGCTCCAACCCGAGTTGGATTGGAGGAGGATTTTCATCCTCTAGGTTCTTGGATGTAAGAACCTAAGGTAAACTCCTTTTTCTCTTGAAAAGTTCAAAAATAGTAGTTTGTATGATCTTATGTGATTCTGTGCATAAGTGTGTTTGAGGTGTTGGATTTGTGTTTATGTTATGTTATATGCATGCTAGATGTTAATGGAACCAGTTAGAATAGCTTTTGCAAGGTTTTGAAGTGTTAAAAGTTAGTTTACAGAAATAAAGAGGTGTTTGGCAATACGTTTTAGCAGGGGATGGATCTTAATTAGTGATTATTAAGGGTGTTAGAGTTAGTAATTTAAGTTAAGTTAGGTTATAGTAAGTTAATAATCTACTTTGGGAGGTTTTGAAACAGATTGGTATGCTTAAAAGTGAAAATCAAGTGTTAAAAACCTGCAAGTCATATTCTGCTTATATTTGGTAAGATTTTGGTGCTTGATTTTGGATTTCTGTGTAGTAATAGGGTAATTTTAGGTTTGAATTGGATTGTATGCCAACTTGTGAGTTTGTGTACACGATTTGGTAGCTTTAAGTTCATTGGATTGCAAGTTTTTAGCCTAAGAGTCCACAGACCCTCCTAATCTGTCACAGAGAACTAGATAGCCTATTTGTGCATCAGTTTTGATCTTGTGTGCATCTGTTTTGCCTAATTGGTGTGCTATTTGGTTTATACTTGTTGATCTTGACTTCTTGTGATCAAAGGATCACAAGAGTGCCCCTCTTTGTTCCAAAATATCATACCAAATAAGCATAAAGCCCAAGTCCTCTTGGCTTATAATCAGCAAAACGCAAAGTGTATCCTGCTTGTGTCAACATACAAGTCTGTCACGTTTTGATTTGGAATTGGCTTTAAATCTTGTCAAAAAGGGATTTGAATTTGGATTATAAGATTGTTTAGTGTCACTGTTTGGTTTGGAAAAGTTTAAAAAGCAAAAAAAAATACAAGTTGCGCAGCAAGACCTACTAGTTGCGGCGCAACTGAAGGAGCTACAGATCAAGGTGCTCCCGGAACACTAGTTGCGGCGCAAGACACAAGCGTTGTGGCGCAACTAAGTGATAAAAGGGGGGGGGGGGTTACACGCCTCGAACCCGTGACCAGCCGTTCAACAACCCAACGTGTTAACCAAATGCGCCCTGGGGACTTTGACTGAGAGTTTTGTTTTCAAAACATACTTAACACGTTTCTCTTTTGTCCTTTATTAAATAAGCCGTAGCTATATTAGCTTATTTTCAGCTTATTTTTAAGCTAACTTTGTCTAGCTTATTTTTCTTAGGGCCTTTATAGTATTTAAGATTTTTAGAATTTGGTTTCATATTTTTCCTTTTATTAGTTTATTTATTAGAATTTAATTAATAGACGAATTTAATAAATCATTAAAAAATACCAAAAATAGTTTTTATTTTTAGGAAAAATAATTTTTAGTTTTTTAAATATATTTTTGAGGTTTACATATAGTTTTGGTGTTATAAACTTTAATTTTTAATTTTATAATATTTAAAGGTTTTTTATAAACTTTGAAGATTTTTATAAAATTATTAAAAAAAGTTTAGGACTTCTAATTTGTGTTTTTCTCTTAATTATATTATTTAGGATTTTTAGAAATTTTTTATTTCAAATTTTAGAAACTTTTATTTTTTAGTAATATTTTAATATTATTTTATTATTTAATTTTCAAAATTTTATTTTTCTTTCTTTTTCATTTTTCCTAGGTTCTTTATCATAAATTAGGACTATTTCCATTTTTAGAATAATTTTCTAGCTTTTAGATTTATTTTTATAATTATTTTAAGTTTAATTGGGTTTTAATTATTTTTAATCATTTTTAGAGTTTTAAAAATAGTTTTAATAGGTTTTAATTTTTAGAAAATTACTTTTTAGTCTTATAATAATATAAGTTAAGTATTAGTTCAATAAAATCATATTTTAGACATTTGAATTAGTTAAATTTAATTTTAGGGCTTTAATTAGCATTTAAAATTAATTATTTAATTAATAAAAGGTTTTAAAATATCTTTGTTGGATTTTTATCTTTATTTATATTATTTTAGACTTCTTTTTAGTCTTTTTATTTTTGATATTTTGTTTTTGGTTTTAATAATTTTTAATTTTTGTGGTTTTTCTACGGCTTTACGTTTTCGTTTTTTACGTCATAGTGTAATTTCCAAGAAACCGTCATTCCATCTTCTCAATATTAATCTCAAATACATACAAGTTAATTCACAACACCATACCTCCTTGGGAAACGAACTTTCTTCTCTCATTTTATTTGATTGTGGGTCATTAGTGTTGATTTTTCCTAAAATCATCACTCGATACTTACCGCCATATACGTTCTTTTGTTTTCCTAAACAAGAGTCGTATTTTACTACAATCAAAGCTACTAAAACAAATTAGAAACCAACAAGGAGACTAAACCGCTAATTCAATATTTATTAACAATTTAATTATAAAAGTGTAGGGAGAAAAAGAAAATAATTAAAACACATGAGTTTCTGAAAGAATACGAGTACTCTACGTTTAACATAGTAACTTTTAATTAACGCTATCATCTCTCGTCCTCAATTTAATGAGGCTTAACCTAATATAGTTAAGGAATCGAAGCTAAGTGCTCAACACGCACGGTCGAGTCAAAAATTACTCTTATTCTTACCATCGGAAAACCTACATTCGTGTCTTAAAAACTTATGAAAAACAAGAAAAATTTAAAAATTTGGCCATTCTTAGCCTTATTTTGCATACAACGATAACAAAAAGATAAAAATTGGATTGCGTGATGACGTAAGCAAGGTGAAGTATCTACTCACCCCCATATTAAAACTAAACATTGTCCTCAATGTTTCGAGTCTAAGGGTGAAACACCCCCATACTAGAGAAGAAAGTCGAATGCTTAACCTCGAGCATGGAAAGGGTAAAACGAATAACCTAAAATCCGTTTATGAATTATGCTAATAAGATAAACGTTAGAACATAAAAGGATATCATCGGATATCAGAATTTCCAAAGGCAACGATCGAAGCTCGAGTGATACGTAAAACGAACACGAGAGGCTTCAATGATGATGATGGACCTAATAAATCACAATCACAAATAACCACGGAACAAAGGTTGGAAGATCACAAGTCCCCTCACATTACACTAATTAGAAAGCAATAATATGTACAAGGATAAGCATGAGAATCCCCCACGAGGCACCTTGTTTTTGATAACCGAGTCAAAATCTCGACTCAAATCCCCATGAATGTGATCATTTAGGGATTATCATGGTATGGTCATTTTTAGTGGGGCTTACATGATAAATGTTGGAAATACGTTTTACGTATTAGAAAGGATCGGTCACTCCAACAATAGTCCATGTAATAGCTCGTAGTTTAGTTATTTACATTTATTAAACAAAACCCAAAACCGAGCCCACGAAATGTATGGGCCGGCGGCCTAATGTAAGCCCAAGCCCATCTCATGGGCTTGGGTATATAAACCCTTTCCTTAGATGGAGAGGGTTGTGATTTCATTTTAATTTGCACATAGTTCTTAAACTTTCTCTCTCTAGAAGTGTGCAATCATGTATCTTTCTCTCTCTAAAAACATAAGCAAGATTTACATATCCTACAAATGGTATCAAGAGCCATGGTTGATTAGGTTGTTCTTGTGTTTGTTCATCATTGATTTGTCTATTTTGATTCAAAATCATTCGATCCATTTTTTTATTTTTTTTGTGTTTTTTATGGTTTAATATTGATACAAATTATCTACTTAGTTGTGGTAGTGATTCGATATTGTTTCTTTGGTTAAAAACACAAATTTTTTGGGTGATTGGATCATTTTTTAGCTTAAAAACTCGAATTTGTTGGGTTTTATCCGAAAAAAGTGAAAAAAGTGGAATTTAGGATATTTTGTACTATTGCGACACTTTTTCCGTCGCAATAGCCTAGGGTTTGCATATTGCGATGCATATTGCGACAGCTTGTGAGTTATTGCGACAGTTTCTGAGCATATTGCGACGCTGTTTTGAGTTATTGCGACAGCTTTCCTTTTGATATTGCGACACAGTTTGGTATATTGCGACAGCTTTTTGAGTTATTGCGACAGGTGTTGGGATATTGCGATTGATTTATTATTTTTTCAGATTGCTATGGATACTTTTTAATATTGTGATAGTCATTTTTTTATTTTATTATTTTATTATATTGTGACAGCATTCCTTTTAGTCATTGCGACAGCATTCCTTTAGATATTGCGACAGCATTCCTTTTAGGCATTGCGATAGAACGACAAGTATTCCAAGATTTTTCAAAAACGTGTGTGTGCAATTTCATCTTGGATTTTTTGGTTTATCGAGAACATATTTTAGGGGATTTTAACATTATTTCTCGGCTTCTACACACAACAACAAACACATTTACTTTCTCTCATTGTTCGATCAACTTTGTAAATCTTAACTTATAGAAATGGAGTACACATCTCTTACGGATAAGTCCATCCTCTCGGGTACGGATAATCGTCCACCAATGTTGGTGAAGACTATGTATGAGGAATGGGCTTCCCGAATGGAACTTTATATGTTGAACAAGGAGAATGGACACCTAATTTGGGCATCGGTGCTTAATGGACCATTAGATTATAGTACAGTGACCATAGGTACGACTACTCGTCCTCGCACACCGGGTGAATTGACTGAAGATTTGAAGATTCAAGACAAATGTGATAAGTATGCTACAAACATCATTCTCCAAGCTCTTCCTCCAGATGTCTACAAACTCGTCAGCAAACATAAAGTTTCCAAAGAGTTATGGGATAGAATTCGTGTTCTAATGCAAGGCACCTCGTTAACTAAACAAGAACGAGAGTGTAAGCTTTATGATACTTTTGATAAGTTTGCCTATGTGCCAGGGGAGACTCTCAATGACTACTATCTGAGATTTACCATATTGTTGAATGAGCTAAATATCTATGGCATGGCAATTCCTACGTTTCAATTGAACACCAAGTATTTGAACACTCTTCCTTCAGAATGGAAAAAGTACGTGACGGATGTTAAATTGGCTAAGGACTTGCATAACACCAATGTGGATCAACTTCAAGCTTTTCTTCAACAACACGAATGCCATGTGATCGAGGCTCGGTTGTCTAAACCTCAAGTTCATGATCCACTTGCCATGTATGCTTCTCAACAAAACATGGCTTATACTTATCAACAACCATCATACTTGCAGCAGCCACCACCACCACACACCTATCAACAACCACAGCAACCATCTTATCAACCACCAATGATGCCACAACAAGCATTTCAACAAAGTGTTCATCAACAATATTTTCCACAGCAACCACCATATCAGACATCACCATCACAAGCCAACACTTCTCCAATGGGCTATACTCCTCAGCAAGGATATTTTCCAATAGAAGCAAAACCAGCACAAGCTTTCTACTCTAATGAACTTCCACCAATCCAAGCACCGGTCTTTACTCCAAATGATACGCCAGCTGATGTTCTAAACCATCTCACTGCCTACTTGTCAAAACTTGTTGCAACTAGAGGATTTCCACCAACAAACAATCAGCTCCGCACCTCATCAAATCCTCGACAACAAGCCACTGTTCAAGATGGTCAAGTGACGGTGCAACCTATTCAGGGAAGGCAAAATTCATATGGACCTCCTACAAGGACTGGGAACAATCAAGCTGTGAATTATCAAGCTAGTGGAAATGGAAGTCCTATTGGTCCTCAAAAGGTTGTGACTTTCTACAATTGCCGAGGACAAGGTCATATGGCTAGGCAATGCACTCAGCCGAAAAGAAGAAGGGATGAAGCATGGTCTCGTGAGAAGATGTATTTGGTCGATGCTTAGTCTAAGGGAAAGATTTTGGATTCAGAAGAGTTAGCATTTCTTGCAGACCCAGGGGCAGCAGACAATGAAGGCATTACAGTCGTTTCCACTTCTAATGCAGCTTATCAAGCAGATGATCTTGACGCATATGATTCGGATTGTGATGACATTCACTCTGTCCAAGTTGCTCTCGTTGCTAATCTCTCTCACTACGGTTCTGATGTCGTCGGTGAGGTACCAACCACATCTAATAATATTGATGATAACCAACATCAAGTTGGGCATGAAAATGACAACCTCGAACAGCATTCGGGAACTAGTAACTCAAATGATGTGGTACCCAATCCTACACATTTGAGTGAACCTCAACCAAATGCTACAACGGGTATGGAATCTTATGCTCAACATGATTTGGTAATGGTGCCTAAACATATTATTGATCAAATGCATATGGCTCTCAGACAATCCGTAGATACGAATTCCACCCTAACTGCTGAGCTTGCGTTGCATAAAGAAAAGGTCAAAACTTTTGAAATGGTCCCTCAAGCAGAGAAAATAACATGTTCTGAATTTGACCAATTTCGTTTTGAAAAGATTGAACACTTGAAAGATATAGAATCATTAAAAGCTAATCTTTCCAATGAATTAAAAGCAAAAGAGTCGGTTGTCAATGATTTTCAGAAACTTAAAATGGATTTCGAAACTCTCGAGTCTAAAAAGTTTGAATCAGAAATTAATGCTACCAAACTTCTTAAATTCAAGGAACAACAGCTTTTAAAACAATACGCTTCCACAGAAAAGGTTCATCTTTTAACTAAATCATTTAAAGAACTCGAACTTAAGCGTCTTCAAAATTTACCACCTAACCCCGGTTATGCAAAACATGCTCAGGAATATATTCTCGGTCTTTATGATATGACCATAATTGGAAAATCGAAAGAAGCACCTTATGTTCGTAGTTCTGAGGAGACACAGTCACTTACGGAAAAAACTCATTCTAGAATGTTTTCAAAATTCCATACGATTGATTATGATAAGCATAATAAAGATCAACTTTCTAAAAAGACACGCATTCGCTTACAAAAGGAATTAGCTGAACTAACAGTTCTTGTGCCCCCAAGTTTGTCAAATGAAAACCCTCCTAGTACGTCTCCTACACTTGTCAAAACGGATTTAACGAAGTTAATTCCACCGGTAAGTAAGGCGTCCGTTAACTTAAATGCGGTACACCAACAGTTAGCCGACTTTGACAAGGTCATTTTGGAACGTACGACGGCTTCGGCTATAACGGAAGGTGAATGGAATTTTGAGCACACTAGAGCTGCGTTTCGAGACGAAATTGTTCCGTTTGTAAATAATGTTAAAGCTTGTCTTAGTAATCTTGATCAATATTTGCATTTGGAAATAGAAGAAGTTAAACGTGTTATCAATGAAATGGATGATGCTTATGAAAACAGTTTACTTGAAATAGAACGGTTTTCTCGCCAAAATGATCAGCTTCTGAAACAAGTGATGTCTCATGATATAGTTTCCGTATGTGTGAATAAAAGTGTTGATAATGATTCTATTGTGCATAATGTTGAATCTGTGGATAATGTGGTAGATAGTACTTGTCAGGAATCTGACGCTGAATTTTTAAAGCTTCAAGATTCATATTCTTCGCTTTCAAAACATTTTGATGAGATTCAAACACATTGTATTTCGCTTGAATGCAAGCAACAATTTATTCAAGAAATATTTGAAACGTCATTCGAAGGTGTTAATATCGATGATGCAAACTTTGAAAAGAATTTTCGATAGAATTTACAATCAAAACAATGTCAGCCAAGTGACAAAGTTGCTACATCTTTGCCGATAGACATAGAGAAATCTAAGGATCTTAACTGTGTGAACGTACTTGAGGCCGCTGAGAATTTTAAACTTGATCTAGATAATCGAGTTTCTAAGATTTTGTCCAAAGTCGATAACTTAAAACAGAAAGATACACAACTCTTCGATTCAGTAAAGCCCGCATGTGTTAATACCACTGAACAGAATCAATCATTGATTGAACAACTGAATCAAAAGTCGGTGGAAATATCTTATTTGAGGGAACAAACTTGTGATAAGAATCTGGTCTTGGCTGAGTTAAAGGAAACACTTCGTACTCTAAAAGGTAAGAATGTTGTGGATAACGCAGCCACTATCTCAGCATCGTCCTCTAGTGCAATCAAAAGGAACCTTATAGCCGTCACACCATTTAATAAGGGCCCTAGGACTAAACCATCTCAAACTTTGGTCACTAAAGAAAAGGCGGAATCAAAACCAACTTCTAATATTCTCGTGTTGCCTTTTACAGGAGTAAGCACCACTACTAAGGCTCAAAGATCTAAGCTTAAAAGAAACAAGAAGAATGATAAGATCTTTCCCCCATCTAGTAGTCAAGAGAAGAAGAAAGTAGAAGCCCATCCTAGGAATGTTATTTCTGTTTTGAATAAAAAGAATCATGTAGCTAAATCTAAAGGCTCTGCGATTGTGCAGCGTTCTAAGCCTACTGTGAATTCTAATTTGAAATGTTGGAATTGCAATGAATGTATGTTTTCTAGTCGTCATGAGTCTTGCCTTATTGACCATGTGAATGAGATGTATGCCCGGAAAAAAGGATTAGAATGGAAACCGACTGGGAAAGTGTTAACCCAAGTTGGTTGGTTGTGGCGTCCCACTGGTAGAACTTTCACTATAGTAGGAAATATGTGCCCTTTAACTAGGATCACTCCCACTAAAGCGAAGAAGGCGTGCCCTTTAACTAGGAGTACCAAGGCTACCAAAACACAAGTGTGTCCTTTAACTAGGGACACCGACACTACTGTAGGAACCAAGTGCCCTTTAAATAGGTCTACTCCCACTGTAGTGCCCGCGAATAATCAAAAACCTAAGAAAGTTGGAACAGTAAAACTTGTTAGTGCTAAAACTCACATTAGAAAACGCAGGAAATCTAAGGGTCTCACAAATGTTAGCAATTCTGATAATCTTACATCTGTATCTGCTAACACTCAGGAACCAATAGTTTCCAATGCATTGTCTACTGTTGTTATTGAAAACAGGTGGTCCAAATTGTTCTCTGGTATTTGGACTCTGGTTGCTCCAAGCATATGACCGGAGATCACTCTCAGCTCAGAAATTTCGTCAGCAAGTTTCTTGGTACGGTTCGATTTGGGAATGATCATATTGCAAAGATAATGGGTTACGGTGAGTATCATATTGGGAATGTTATAATTTCAAGAGTGTATTATGTGGAAGGTCTCGGTCACAACTTATTTTCTGCGGGACAATTTTGTGATGCAAACCTAGAAGTTGCTTTTCGAGAGCATACCTGCTTCATTCGTAATTTGGAAGGGGTTGATTTATTGAAAGGTACTCGAGGGAATAATTTGTACACTTTGTCTCTACAAGACATGATGGCCGCTTCTCCCATATGTCTTCTCTCCAAAGCATCGAAGACTAAGTCATGGTTATGGCATCGACGGTTATCTCATCTTAACTTTGACGCTATTAATCATTTGGCGAAAAACAAACTTGTTCGTGGTCTTCCTAAACTTTCATTTCACAAGGATCATTTGTGTTCCGCGTGTACAATGGGGAAAAGCACTAAGAAATCATACAAACCCAAGACTGAAGAAACCAACCAAGAGAAACTTTATTTGTTGCATATGGATCTTTGTGGGCCAATGCGTGTTGAAAGTCTTAGTGGTAAAAAGTACATCCTCGTCATTGTCGATGATTACTCTCGGTTTACATGGGTGAAATTTCTTACAACAAAGAATGAGGCACCTAAATTCATCATCGGATTTCTCAAGATGATTCAAGTGCGTCTCAACACTATTGTCCGACGCATTCGTACAGATAATGGAACCGAATTTGTGAATCAAATTTTGCGTGATTATTATGAAGAAGTTGGCATATCTCATGAAATATCCGTTGCTCGCACTCCTCAACAAAACGGTGTCGTTGAAAGGCGAAATCGCACACTTATGGAAGTTGATCGAACGATGTTAATTTACGCAAAGGCTCCATTGTTTTTATGGGCAGAAGCAGTATCTACAGCAGTGTACACCCAAAACCGGTCACTAATTCGTAAATGTCATGGTAAAACACCTTATGAGCTTCTCCATGGAAAAGTACCAGATTTATCATATCTTCATGTATTTGGTTCTCTTTGCTATCCAAATAATGATGGTGACAATTTGGGAAAACTTCAACCAAAGGCTGATATTGGTATTTTCATTGGTTACGCCCCCGTAAAGAAGGCATACCAAATCTACAACTGTAACTCTCCCAAGATCCTCGAAACTATGAATGTTGATTTTGATGAGCTGACAGCAATGGATTCTGAGCAAAGCAGCTCTGAACCCGCACTTCATGAAATGAGACCCAAGTAACATTAGTTCTAGTCTTGTCCCAAACAACCCTACTTCATCATCATTTACACCACCTTATAGGACTGAATGGGATACGTTGTTTCAACCAATCTTTGATGAATTCTTTACTCATCCACGTATTGTTGCTCCAGAACCTGAGGTAATCTCTCCGGTAACCGAAGTTGTCGCTCCAGTAACCGAAGCTCAATCAGATACGTCTGCACCTACAATTGGTCAAGATATACCATCAACAAGTAATTCTCAACCAACACCTGTTTCAACTACCCATATCATGCCTATTGATGATGAAGAGGATGATGATCATCATGATTTGGAATTCGCTCAAATGCGTGAACTTTCATTCTTTGGTGTACCAATTCCCGACCCTAATCAAGTCGGGTCGTCCACCTTAGAGGAAGCTCCTAGTACGGTTTACTCCAATCCACGAATTCGTGAACATGACAACAAGTGGACAAAGGATCATCCTATAGATTCTATTATTGGTGAGCCTAATCGTCCGGTATCCACACGAAGTCAGTTACAAGAAAATGCAATGTTTTGTCATTTTGATGCTTTTCTCACTGAAGTTGAACCTAAGACATGGCAAGAAGCTTTTACTCAATCCTGTTGGATAGAAGCTATGCAAGAAGAACTTAATGAATTTATACGTCTTAAAGTATGGGAACTTGTCCCATGCCCAGATCAAGTGCAGTTACTCACGTTGAAATGGGTTTACAAGGTGAAACTCGACGAGTTAGGCGGAATATTGAAGAACAAAGCTAGACTAGTAGCTCGTGGATACAAGCAATTATTAGGCATCGACTTTATGGAATCCTTTTCACCTGTTGCCCGTTTGGAAGCTATTAGACTATTCCTCGCTTATGCAACCCACATGAATATGATCGTCTATCAGATGGATGTGAAGACGGCATTTCTTAATGGTGAAATCAAGGAAGAAGTCTATGTTCAAAAACCGGATGGTTTTGTGAATCCTAATTATCCTAATCATGTGTACAAGCTTAAGAAGGCTCTCTATGGGTTGAAGCAAGCTCCACGCGCATGGTATGATCTATTGTCACAATTCCTCATTACGTAAGGCTTCGCCAAAGGCAAGGTGGATCCCAAGTTGTTCACTCAGAAACGAGGTAAAGATATGATTATGGTACAAATATATGTTGATGATATTATATTTGCAGCCTCGACCCAAACCTTATCTGACGAATTTGGGAAACTCATGTCTTCCAAGTTTAAGATGTCAATGATGGGCAAGGTATCATTCTTTTTAGGTCTTATGATATCTCAGAGCCCAGAGGCATCCTTATCAATCAATCCAAGTATGCCCTTGAATCACTTAAGAAATATAAGATGGAATCTTGCGACCCCGTGGATACCCCAATGGTGGAACGAACTAAGCTGGATGCATATCTACATGAAGTTGCCGTTGATCCGACACTTTATCGTGGTATGATCGGTACCCTTCTGTATATAACAGCTAGTCGTCCTGATCTTCAATTTGCTATATGTATGTGTGCTCGGTATCAAACTAGGCCTACTGAGTTACACTTGGCTATTGTGAAACGGATCTTTCGATATCTTAAAGGAACCATTAATCGGGGACTTTGGTATTCAAAGGACTCTTCGATTGCACTTATGGCATATGTAGATGCGGATCACGCGGGTTGTCAAGATACAAGGCGTAGCACGAGTGGAACTTTGCAACTACTAGGAGATCGACTAATCAGTTGGGCATCGAAAAGGCAGAAAAGCGCTGCAATTTCAAGTACGGAAGCAGAATACATAGCTATGTCTGGTTTGCTGTGCTCAAATTCTTTGGATGAGATCGCAATTAACCGACTATGGTCTAGGTTTCAACAAAATTCCGATGTACTGCGACAACAAGAGTGCAATTGCCTTATGCTGCAACAATGTTCAATTCTCCTGGTCGAAGCATATTGACATTCGCTGCCACTTTATCAAGGAGCAAGTGGAAAATGGAGTAATAGAGCTTTACTTTGTCCGATCTGAGTATCAATTGGCGGATATTTTCACGAAGGCTTTAGATCGCGCTCGAATGGAATTTTTGGCCGACAAGCTAGGAATGAGAACTTTCTCGCCTGAGACTCTAAAGGAACTGGCAGATGAAGCGAAAGAATAGTGGTGGTAAGCTATTCTCCATATCCTTGGTGATCATCTGTATATATTGTTTATATTTTTATCCACAAAAGCAAAATAGAAAAATATAAAACCATATAAAAAACCATAAAAATTGAAAAATTCATAAAAATCTAAAAATATTTTTACTTTATTTTTCAAAGTCATGTCTTTTGGTACGATAATATTTACGGCCTTAGAAATGTTGATTAATATTGACACGGCGCCATAAATAGAGTTCGTACAAAAGTTGTAAATATTTCATAAAAATGCCTAAATGGCTTGTAGTTATTTCTGACTGCAACCCGGTCTTCATATTAACGTCAAGTATTTCTTATGAAAGCTTTGGCTCAACAACGATAATTAATTTTCTCGGGCATGGTTTACTTTATAACCATGCAATGGATTGTGTTTACATTATAACACAATCTAACACGAATATATGTACGCATCAGTGCATTTATTTGTTACAACAAGAGAAATCTTGTTTTTTATGAAGATATCATCTCTACAACCATAGCTATCTACAATTGGTATCTACATACTCGACGATGTGACTACTCAACCAACGACTACAACTCTTTCAATAGAACACGGGTCAACAATTGAGGGGAGAAATTGTCAAGCATTCAGAATCTTCAATGCCGAACGTGCCAAGCTCACTAACTGGTGTCAAGACAACAATACCAATCGTACACGTGGTGTAAAGAAATGACTTCAGACGTGACAAGGCGACCAACATATGCTGACAAGAACCATTTGATCTGATCATATGATGTTCTCATCTATCAGGTCCAACCTTGTCAATTCTTTTCTAATATGGTGAATACGTGATCATGTTACAAATCGGTATCATATCTCATACATTTGATATCATTTTTCTTCCCAAAACTGTTGTTAAAACTTCATTAAATCAATTGATATTAAAAACATCGATTGGGTTAATTTTTTTAATATGGGGGAGAAAATGTGATTTGATATGGGAAATTATCACAAATGGTTTGACTTAATGTGCTGGTTCATCCCGACATATGCGAAATGTTTTCGAATATCGTGGCATATGTTAAGGGGGAGCAAAACGGATTTGCATATCAAAATGGATTTTCATGGTGACATATACTTATCCAAAACCCATTTATTTCACGACGATGAAGATTGTGGTGTCATAAACCGGAGGAATCTTCCCAAGGACATTCCATAGCTAGAAATAGTAGTCCTTAGGAAAGATGGAGAAAGATTGTGAACGTAGCTGAATGCCGACCAAGTACTTAAGTTAGCACTGGAAAAATCACAACAAGGTGCTAGTTATGACGTATTGATAAGCATTGTAGGGGTTGAAGTATGAAAAAGAATTGTAAAGATAAAGGGTGTAAAGAAAGAAGCCCTCCTTACAACCTTAGGCAGAAATCGGGTCAACACATATGCTATTGAGATCATTTTTAAATGATGCTTGATATTGAAAATAAGACATCATGGACCCAGTGATGCAATGCACAACCTATCCCAGCTAACTCAGATATCTCTCAAAAGGTATTTGTTTTAATCACACGAAGACAACGCATTATCTATTGATTTATTCACTCCGAATAAACTGGTAATGAAATGGTGGCACTCCTCTCCAGCCTCCAATCACTAAAATCCAAAATGCACGATCGAGTCTAGAGCCATTTGAGATCATCAAATATCTCATTAGGACACACTTCCATAATTCCTTGCTTCTTCACACACTGTGAAAAGTAAGAAAGATCTTAAGATTCCTACGCAAAATCTTCATGATCTTGCCTGAACATCCGAGTAATACAAAAGTATTTACAATGAAGATGGAAATCCTTCTTGAGCGAATATCAAAAAGCTCATGGTAGGTGACTTGTGCGATTCTTTATGAATCAAGCTTGTGATAATTGGAAAGCAACAGTGGTTTAATTCTTAACTGAATTTAAACACGTTCCAGGCCTCTACGCAATATCTTAGTGATCTTGCCAGAACACTCAGAGTGATACCTTAGTGTTCACAGTGATGAGTGGAAATCCTTCTAGTGTTAACCTCAAACAGCACGTGGTAGGTAACTTGCAAGATTCAATATGAATCAAGCTCGTGACAACAAGAAAGCAACAATGGTGTGATTCTTTAATGAATCAAACTTGTTCCAGGAATCAGAATTGACGGCTTCAATCATGCGGATAATTTAATCCAAATGATTCACTCTTTACGTTCGCAGTTAGCTTTGGACGGTCGAGTAAAGAGAACGGGTTTACCCGCGAAATCTTGTCAAGGAGATTTTTAATTAAATCTACCTGCCACAAGTACGATATTTTATATCGTCCAACGGTCTTCACCGACCGGAGGTAAAATGCTACCGAATTAGAATGAAATGTTCAAAGCCATTTCCTTCGTGTCTACTTATGTTGCGGCATTTGAAGACGGTGGCGTTGCGGAATCCGAGAAGAAGTCGTCCCCACATGCTTATACTTTATGCACTTAATACCTCATCTAATTCTAGAAAGCCTAAAAGTCAAGTCTTCCGCTGTATCGAACTCTGAAGCTTTCAAGAATTACAAGGGTATAAGTTTGTGGGACGTGATGTCACGAAGAGGCGAAGATCACAAGTGATGGATGCACAAGATCAAGGCAAGAGATTAATGCTAAAGATTGATATCAAAGATCACATCAGCATGTTCACCAGAAAAGAAAGACGAAGACTACGAGCTCAAGACAAGCATATTATGCTAGGTTTATTTTATTAATGTAACTTGGGTAACACCCTTGTTTGGAGTGACCTCCCTTAGGGGGAGATTGTTGGAAATACGTTTTACGTATTAGTAAGGATCGGTCACTCCAACAATAGTCCATGTAATAGCTCGTAGTTTAGTTATTTACATTTATTAAACAAAGCCCAAAACTGAGCCCATGAAATGTATGGGCCGGCGGCCTAATGTAAGCCCAAGCCCATCTCATGGGCTTGGGTATATAAACCCTCTCCTTAGATGGAGAGGGTGGTGATTTCATTTTAATTTACACATAGTTCTTAAACTTTCTCTCTCTAGAAGTGTGAAATCATCTATCTTTCTCTCTCTAAAAACATAAGCAAGATTTACATATCCTACAATAAACAAGGCCCAAAAGTACATGGAGTACTTTAAAAACCCGATAAACGTATACTGGGGTCAAAGATAGCGTCCTCATTTTCGGATGAAAGACAAAACAACGCTATTTCAACACGAACGAGAACCTCAAAGAGGTAAAAGAAAAGAGGTGAGAAATAGAAGGGTGGGACAATGGGTGGGGCACTACAATGAGCTACTCGAGTTAGACTCATACCAAGAAAATAGATAAGATTTCCATTTATTGCATCGGTGGAAGACCGAGATTTCCCTTTACAAGCAATTCCGGGATCAAATATCTCGTCCTCGGTGGAGAAATGTGAGGGACCATAAGGGGCTTCCCCCACACTAAAACCACACAAAGCATCATCAAAAGGAGGAGACGAGCTTGTAGCACTCATAAAACGCGGTGATGACAGAGTTAAACTTGTAGAAAAATCATTTAAATCAATTTTAAAATCCTTTCCTTTTTCGTCCTTTAAAAAATATTTATGAAAACCCGATTTTATGATGTCGAAAATATTTGTCGTTTCTAAGACGATTTTAGGTACACTAAACATTCTCACATTTAAGTCGCGGTTAGGGGGTGGTGGATTGTATAAGTTTTCAAAACGTTGATCAACAAAGAACACCGCCCCCTCGTGGTCAACATATTCGTCATCCTCATGATCGTGAATCTCATCGATTTCTTCATCATAGATAGGCTTGACAAACCACGGTTTGTCATTCCCCTCATTGAGGATTTTAGAAACTCTCTCGGAAAGATCACGATCAAGCACAGAACCATCATTCTTTTGTGGGGATCGTTGATAAGTTAGATCCTCACGAATGTGGTAAACGTCATTCTCATTGAGGAGTGTTGATTAGGTAACTCCTCGAGAATGGGATATTTGGTCACGTGAGTTGGTTCGTCATTATGAATGAGACGTTCCAACTCATCAAGTTCTTCCTCGATTTTGTAAAAATCAACCTCGCTCGTAGGTGGAAGTGGAGGCAAAAGAGAAAGCTCTCGTTTAATAATTTCCTAAATCTCGGGATCAAACTCATAATCATCGTACTTCACATGTAAAGAGGTCTTTTTAGTAGAATCCTCAAAAATGGCATTTGAATTTTGAAGCACGTGATCAATTTCGGCAAAATCGCCATCGTCATTATCAAAGAAAGAGTCGATGTGAGCACTCACAACCATGGTGTTATAAGTCACTCGACTATGCTTAGGTGTCTCTTCAATGATGAGAGGATCGATATCGATAAAACCTTTCACCTCAACAGATATTAGGCTAGGAAATGGAGGCACTTCAATGGAATTAGAAGTTGATGCCTCAAATACGTGGTCTTTCGAAGGTGGTGAAGACGGGTCCATATCGGTCATTGTCGTGATGGCACTAACGTCACCCTCCGGAATTGGTAATTCACTTGTTTCGCCGAATATATCCCAAAATGATTTTTCATCCATAAATTTACGAATACCCTTTTGAATTAAGTAAACGTATTATTTATCATTAAAATCCTCATCTTTAAAACCGTTCATTTTCATTCTTTCAAAACATGCATCTAATCTCATTTTTTACGCTAAAGTATGAGCTTTGATATTGTCAAATTTTGAAATATCGGGTTTAGAAACCTCGGTTTTATCATGATCATTTGAAACTTGGGATCTACTCGCGAAAAAGTCCATTTTATCCTCCTTATATTTCATAGTTAATTTCCCACCGTGAACATCGATTACGGCTCGAGCCGTCGATAAAAAGGGTCGACCTAAAATAATGGGACATTTAGGTTCACACTCGTAATCAGAAATGACGAAGTCCGCGGGAAAAACAAACTTTCCAATTCTAACATAAACATCCTCGGCTATCCTAATTAGTTCTAAAGGTGTACAATTTGCTAGCTCGATCGTCATGTTCGTGGGGGTAAGTCTAGGCAATTTCATCAATTTTCAAAGAGAATGAGGCATGAGATTGATGCTAGAATCTAAACCGTCAAGGGCTAAACATCCCTCAATCTCAGAAAAATCACAAGGTAATAGAAATTGGCCCGGATCCTCTTCCTTTCTCGGCATATACCTTTTGGGTTTTTTAAGAATGATCGAAGCACAAGTTTCTTCAAGGGTTACATTGGTGAGGTCGATAAAGCTCTCTTTTTGAACCGTGGATGGAATTCGAGGTACACGAGGGTGTGCACTCTTTTCCTTGGTCACCACGTTCACCCCATCGACTTTAGAACATGAAGGCGTCTTAGAAGTCGAGGGTTGAGAAGAAGGAACAACTCTAAATCCATCAAGGTTTGGGGTAATCACACGACTTTTCTCAGGAGACGAGGAGACTTTAACATGTTCCTTCGGATTTGCAACGGTGTCACTAGGTAACGAACTCGATGACGCACCTGAAGATTTGTTCATAATGGCCGAAAACATCTTTTTAATGTCGATTTGTCCTTGCTCAATCTTTGTATTTTGATTTTTCAATGTGTTGGAAAAGTCGTTTTTCAAAGTACCAATTTGTCCCTCTAATCGTCTCATATTAGCCTCATTCGTTTTCATATATTCTTGAAACTCGTTTGACGAACTATTTTGATTAGAATTAAAGTTCCCCTGGTTTTGATTATTTCTTTGAAAATTCCCTTGATTACCATTCGAAAAATTGTTTCCTTGATTTGCGTTGTTTTGAAAATTCGAGTTTTGATTGTTATCTCGATTTTGCCAACTTAAATTCCGACCTTGATTATAACCTTGATTTAAAAAATTTCCTTGTTGATTATTTCCTTGAAAATTGTTTCGGTTTTGATTTGAAAAATTGTTGCCTTGGTAATTTCCTTGTGATGGACCCGCGTTGTTTTGATTTTGAAAATTGTTGTTTAACGCGTTAACAATCAACGTTTGGCCATCCGTAGCCGCACACTCGTAATAATTATGAGGTCCACCACACAACGTACACGATGCCTCAACCGCTTTCACCGTAGCGGGAGCGTCTTTCTTTTGCATCTCGATTAAGAACGAAGTAAACACATTCGTCAACTTATCGACTTTCGCATCAACCCTCACAATATCGTGATTAGGATTACTAACATTGGCGACATTGGAAACACTCGATGTGTTACGGAGTTGGTAAACCTTGGATAGATTTTCGATAATCATTAACGCGTCTTTCGGAGTTTTACACAAAAAATTGCCACCGGCGGCGGAGTTTAACGAATCTTGTTCTTGAAAACTAAGACCGTTATAAAATGTGTCGATTTAGTGTAACTTGGAAAATCCATGGTGAGGACATTGCCTAAGCAATTCCTTAAAACGATCCCACGCGTCTCTAAACGATTCATTTGGTTTTTGCTCGAACCTAGTGATCTCGTTTTTGAAAAACGTGGTCTTAGACGGCGGAAAGAAATGATTAACGAATTTGGAAACGAGATCCTTCCACGTAACTATGGAATTAGGTGGCTCTTTCTCGTACCAATCCTTGGCGGCACTATCGAGCGAGTACGGAAAAAGCATAAGCTTAACGACATCGATGTCGACGTTCTTAAACTTTCTCGTGGCCAAAAGACGATCAAAATTCTGAATGTGATCGTGAGGATTATCCGTCGCACGACCTCGAAACTTCGTAGCTTGAATCAACGAAATCATTCCGCTCTTAATCTCAAAATTATCCACTTCGATAACGGGAATTACGCTCGCGTCTCCATAACCCACTGTGGGTGCTTGGAGCAATTCTATCATCGAACGATTGTCGGCCATCTCGTCATTAGTTTTGACAACGATATTAGTAACGTCGGTTTCTAGATCTCGTCTTCGTTGTCGATTCCTTCGATTTCGATTCGAAGCGTTGCTAGAATTCGTATAGTCCTTCGATCGAGTGCGCATGCACTAATGTAAAGAATGGGGGTAGCAAAGAAGATTCTTTTTGGGGTTTTTCGTTTTTTCAATTTTTTTTGGTTTTTGATTGTTTTTTAATTTTTTGGATTTTCGGTGTATTACGTAGACTCAAATATACAAATCTCTCCTCGAATCAATTTCTCGATAAAAGGAGACTCAAGGAATGAAAACGATCAAGTTGAGTGAACGTATTCGATGACTTTAGAACGTTGGTGGAACACCAAAACGTTCAAGAGGGTTTAATCTTGAAAAACAAGCAAATATATATGATACGTAGATAATACTTTGGTTGGCAAACCCTCGATTAGCCATTTTTTCTCAAAACACGCACAATCAAACTGAGGAAACGAGGCGACGCTAAGCACTTAAGAGCCTTTTTTCCTTTAGGTCGTGAAATACAACCGCCTTATACCCATATTATAGTTTGTGTTAATCAAAATTAAGCCTTTCGAAAGTAATTATCTATTTTGGCTTTTTCTTTTTGCTTTAGATTCGAATACAATAACTGAGTGATGAAATCCCAATTAAGGTTGCGTTTTTACGCTTTTGGAGATATTGTAAATTTATTGTGATACGTAATACAGTATATTAATAATATTCACAAAGAAAAACGAAAACGAATAATGGGATATCTACAATATAGTAAAAAGATTGTTGTGTATTTAATTGAGGACAACTAAACACGTTTTATTTCGATATTTATAATATAGTAGAAAAATAAAAATCGAGTATGTACGATATTTACGCATTTCAAAAATAAAAAGCAAAAACGCACTAATCACACCTCCCTGGCAGCGGTGCCAAAATGATGTATGAAATTTTAGTCACTTACTTTTAGGAAAAAGCAAATAACCGTGACAAGTATTAAGTTCTACGGTTTAGGAAAAACGTAAAACCGAATAAGTGCGAGTTCGTTCTCGAAGGAGGTGTGTGTATTAGGTGCCAATATAATAAAATCAAGTTTTGATTAGTGTCGTTTTTGGGTTTGAGAAGAAAGAAAAGTAAATGACGAGTTACACTAAATTACACTACGATGTAAAACGTAAAACGTAAACGTAAATACGTAAACGTAAACGTAAATACGTAAAACGCGAAGAAAATAAAAATTTAAACTAAAAATTAATTAAAATTCAAAATTAAGTCTAAAATAATATAAAATAAGAATAAAAATTTAATAAATAAATTTAAAACTTATTCTTAATTAAATATTCAATTTTAAATGCTAATTAAAGCCCTAAAATTAAATATAATTAACAAAAAGCCCAAAATTATATTTTATCAAACTAATATCTTACTTATATTAATTAAATACTAAATAGTATTTTTCTAAAAAATTTCAAACTATTTTTCTATTTTTAAATAGCTAAAAACACTGTTAAATGAAAATAATCATAAAAATATTAAAATAATGAGAAAAATAAATTTACTTTTTGAAAAATCCTAAATTACTTACCTAAACAGTAGAAAAATGAAAAAAGTTGAAAAAAGTAATTTTACCCCTAATAGGACAAAACCAGTTTATTTAAAAACTAATTTAAACTTAAAATAATTCTAAAAAATAATTAAATAAAGGGAAATATGAAATTGCTTTTTGGAACCAGGGAAAAATGAAATATTTGAAAAACACTACCCACTAAAGACAAAAACAAAATATTAAAACCTAATTTAACTTAAAATAATGCTAAAAATATTAAAATAATCAGAAAAATAAAAACAACTTTTCTAAAAATCCTAAAATAATTAACTAATCATGGGAAAAATTGAAAAATCAAGAAAAGACTAACTTTAAGGCACTAAAGACAAAAAATAGAAAAGCTGATAGTGACTAGCTAGGGGTTTTTGTCTTTTACCCCAACAGTGGGAACTTTAACACTAGCAGTGGGAACTTGGTTCCCACTGATCTATCATAAAAAAACAACTTTGGACGATTTCTGGCTTGGTTACTTGGTGTTATTTGGAAACAAGGGCACCCCCACACTCATGGAAGTGTGGGGAGTCAATGCAAGCAAGAAAACTCAAAGATCCAACACAATATAACATAGAATCAAGCAAACGTCAGTCTCTGATATGGCAATAGGGGTCTGATGGTGTCTTTGCTGATGTTTATGGTCAAGTGGTGAACTTTGGCTCACCAATCTGAGCACTAAGGCACATACAACACTAAAACAATGTTATCACACCCCTAACCTAACCTAACTCTAGATACAAACAAGTAATCAAAAAAATGTCCAACAAAGCACGCTTAACCCTAAAAATGGCGGATGAATCTCTCCCTAGCCACCACCTCTTTCAACCTTAAAATTTGTTTCTCATCCTTATTTCCTCTCATAATCCTTATAACGTTTCTGTTTTGATCACTGATTTCGATTCATGTGTCCTAACATTAATTGTTATTCGGTTTGTTTGATGATTTAGGAGTGTGTTTCATTTTTTAGGTATTAAGTTCGGCTGTTTTAGGGTTTATTATTCTTGGTCTCTATTGTTCTCGTTATAGGTCGGTGTCGTGTGTATCTTTTCGTAATCATTGTGTGTCTACTTGTTACCTTGCACGATTCGTTTGATTAGTTTACACTGTTCTCGTTAATTAGGGTTTGCTTGCTCGGTTTAGGGTTTTTTATTATCATCACTGGTAGTTTGTTAGTAGGTCTTCCCCTATGGGTATGCATGATCCAGTGGATGAGTTTGTTAGTATGTCTTCGCCTATGGTGTCTAAGTTTATGGATGAAGATACTAATTTTTCACAGGCTGATGGTAACCCTAATATGGGTCTAAGTGCTCATGAAGGTGCATCGTTTGCTGGTGACGAATTTGCGTTAAGTAAGGAACAAGCATGGATTGGTTTGTAGCATATGTTTGGACCAGAAAATGTTTGATTTGATCAGATCCAGAATGAACCGGGGTATGGGCATTCAATCTGTAAATGGCGATAATGTGTTCGATGCGAAGGACTACTCAATTGATAAGATTATGGGATTTAATCCGGAGTCTATTCAAGCTGTGAGTGAGTTCTTTATAGTTAAACTTGGCATGCCTATAGATATCGACAATTTTGTTAAGGATATTGAAAGTGGGAAATATAAAGTATGGTCGATGTTGAATCATGAACAACGTACTGGGGTTGTTAAGATTATTTGTGATAGGATGTATTCCCTTTTAAATCCTCCACATATATATAGCAACCCTATGTCTACATCTAGTGAGGGAGGTGCAAGTGCGAGTAAGAATGTCCTGTCAAAGGTCGATGATGTGCCTACTGGTCTTACACTGGATGGTGCAAGTAATGATTATGTACAGTCGATTGAGGATATTACCGCTGATTTTTCTAATAAAATGGATACGCTTGCTTCTATTTGCAGACATGATGATCTGATTGTGCATAAATCCTTTGTAGGAAATACTAGTGCAAATGAAAAGGAGCAGCCCGCTGATAATGGTATTTTTCGTAACTTGTTGTCAGAAGATGTTTTTGAAGGAGTAAACGTCTCTATTCCTCGTAAAGTGGTTCAGAAGGTCAGTCATCGTCTTGAACATACTCTATATGGTCACTTTTTTTTGGTAACCGTGATTTCCGACTCGTTGGTCGACTAATCCACGGGGTTTGAGCCCACCACCACACAGACTCAAACCAGGTAAAGCCCTCCCTTTTCAGGAGGTTGGCGTGGCCACTTCAAGGTTGTTTGCACCTAGAAGGAATTGAACTTGAGACCTCACCCATTTTAGAGTGATAGCCACAAACCCCTTTGCCACTAGGCCACCCTTGAGTGGTTCTATATGGTTACTTTATTGGAAAGAGAATGGCTTTCCCGGTTGTGGATTACTATGTTAGAAACAACTGGGTGAAACATGGGTTAACACGGATCATGATGAATTCGAAGGGTTTTTTCTTTTTCAAATTCAAGTCACTTGCTGGTTTGGAAGCTGTTTTACAAGAGGGGCCTGTGGTTGATTCGTAAATCTCCGATCATTCTCAAAAAATGGTCGATGGATACTAGATTGATTAAAGAAGAACTGACTCGTATTCCTGTTTGGGTAAAATTACATGATGTGCCTATTCAAGTTTTTTAAGAAGATGGAATTAGTTTGATTGCTTCTTTCATTGGAAAACCCGTGATGCTAGATTCTTACACTAGTTCTATGTGTAAGGAGTCATGGGGTCGGAGTAATTTTGCTAGATGCTTAATTGAGGTTAATGCTGAGGTTGATTTTGTGGATGTTGTTACCATTGGTGTCCTTTCTCTTTCGGGGGAGGGTTTCACAAAGGAAACTATCCGTATTGAATATGAATGGAGACTTCCTAGATGTGCTGAGTGTAAGATTTTTGGTCACTCTCTTGATCAATGCTCTAATAAGGTTTTTGTTTCTCCTATAGTTCCTACTGCTAGTACTGGTCCATCTACTTCTGTTGCTATTCCTGTTGTTGAGAATAATGATGGTTTCCAAACGGTGACCAAAAGAAAGAGAAAGGCGAATATGACGAAATCTATTAAGGGTTGTAAGTTTACTGGTCCATCAGTTCAGCCAAATGTCAAATTTGTTCCTAAAGCTATAATTAGTGACCCGAAGAAGGGAGTGACTAGTGCAAAGACTGTTTCTTTGCCTAAGCTGAAGTCTATTGATACGTCATCCTCAGGTGTTGGGCTATCTACATTAAATCCTTACTCTGTTTTGGATCATGATGATGAAGATGACGAGATTGAAATGGTTTATGATGAAACAGCCAATTTATTCTCTAAAACAAATGCAGGTGGAAATTCCTTTACGGCAGCTATTAGCTAGTTTGGTTCATTTCGTTGCGTGCTAGGTGTTTTGTAAGTGTTTATGGCTTGTCATAAACACTAGATTTAGGTGTTTATCAAGCTGGTTAGCTTGAGGTTAATGTGGTACCTTAGCCACATTCTATTTGTACTTCACTGTTTTTTTGGTTAATCTATTTACCGAGGAAACCGATTACCAAAAAAACAAGTAATCAAGACAATGACCAAGCTAAAAGTGTCCTTACTGATGAATGTGGACTAATATGAAAATTTTTGCAAACCTAAATCAATTTTTCTTCTATAAAACTTCAAAAGCAACCTCAAAACTAGCTAAGCAACCCAAATGGACTGATACAGGGCCAGTTTACAAGAAAGAGTGTGTCACCCACACTATCTAGTTCACTGATCCAAACAACCCTTAAACAACTTGAACTAAGATTTACCAACTAACTTACTCTAAAATTAACCACAAGCTTGATAATTAAAGATAATGAAGAAGTACAAGACTAAGCTTAACTAAAATAACTAAGAAGGTGAGCAAGTTGTAAAACACACAAATCAAATAAACAGCTTAAATAGGCAAGCAAAAACAAACTTTCATAAACTTGAGAGCAATTAGCTTATAACAGGGTTCAAGCCAAGTACCTCATGTGACTCACATCTAAGCCACATGATGACAAGCTGATGTCATCTCCTATAACCTATAGATCTTAGGAATTATGAAAGGCTTTTGCAAGTGAGAGCAAAGATAAGGACAACAACTGTCCAAGCCTTCCAAGGCTACAATAGTCAAGGGAAGGCTATGTCTTCTTTTGTACCTGAAAAATATGAAGCAAAAGTAGAGGGATAACAGGCTTATAAACAACTTATTGGAGCTTATGTGTCAAATAAGCTTCAATGAACCAGTTTAAAAGATTAAAGAAATCACTTTGACCATAAACTGAACTTATGAAAATTTTTGGAAACCTTTTGGAAAACTGAACCCAACTAAGTAGCTTATACAAGCTTATGTAGCTTATTTGGGTGTCAACCAAATAAGCTCATAAGCTTCTATAATGCTAAACAGAAAAACACAAAAAGGGACCAAGTATCCTTGAATCCGTTTTTGGTAAAATGAAACTTACACTAAGATTTTCAGAAATCTAAACAGATTATACTAGAACAAAAAGTAAATGGAACACAACTCAAGTAAGATTTATAAAAAAACACTTTTAGCTATTCATTGATTCTTAAAAATTTACAAAAGCTGGAACAAGAGAAAAATGGGTACAAACCACCCATTTTATACTACATAACTGAAGGTTCTAGGCTACAAAAACCCTAATGCATAAAAAACTAGAAATGCCCTTGGTAAAGTCTTGATCTTGGTCAAAATGGCAACTTGTGACTGGTGTTGATATGCAAGTTGTCTTGATTTGATCTTGGACGTCCATTCATGCTTTGTGAACAAGAAAACAATGAGGGACGTTGATTCTCTGTATGGATTCCCTCTTTGCCATATTGGGGGTAACAGGGGAGCCACGTGGGGACCCACAAAGGTCACGGGGTGTTGGTTTTTTTGGTGGGTTTGAGTGAGGGTGAGTTGAGTTAGGTATCTGGAATGATTGGGGGTAAACCCCTTTGGTTTGCTATCAATTGATATTAGGGTTTATGGGGGTGTTTAGGGGATGTTGATGATGAATAGTAAGTGTTTAGCGCTTAATTTTGGTATTTAATAATAATAATTCACACGAACTATTATAATTAATCGGTGTGAGTGGAAGGGTGATGTGGTGGTGTGAGGTGGCAGCAAGGGTCAGTTCGATGGCTGTGATTGGTGGGGTGGGGTGGGGGTGGTGATGTGTCATGATATGAGTGGGTGGTATAAGGTTGGTTGTTTGGGACTTGTCAAAAATGGTTCCAAAAAGTTTACAAACATAGTTTTGGCAGCCAATACACCATTTTCCTTTGTTACAAGTTTGAGGGACTTGTCAAAAATGGCACAACATAATTCCAAACTTTATATCAAGGACCAATTGTGCAATTTGACCATATTTCAAGGGCTAAACATGCATTCTTTTGACATTTCAGGGACCCTTATGTAATTTTGAGGTTTTACAAGGGTATAAAACGACAAGTCTTTAAAAGACGAGGGACCAATCTTGACAAATCTTCAAACTTTAAGGACTTCAATGGAAAATCATGATTCAGGTCCGGTTCTTTGTGCGGCTTCGTTTCCCGTGTTCGTTTTTGCTTGATTCTTGTAATCTTTTGGTGAATTCACGATATCCGTACCTAAAATACACAATGAACAAACACAAGCATATTTTGGGATATTTTATGACATTTTTAAGCGTTTTAAGCCCGATTTGGACGATGAGACTATGTATAAATGCAGTCTCATCATTTGGGTAATCTTGCTTGAATCTGATGAACGAGAAACAAAATGGTTAATGAAAGGAATGATGAAGATCCATATCCTTTTTAACGTTGTATTAGAAATAAAAGGATGATAATAATAATGATGAATCATTAAAAGGTTTTTCCAAGAGACCTTACTCGTGATCGTACTAGAGGCATCGACGTGTATCTAGATGCTAACCGATGTGATCACACTATTAAAATATGTCCTAGTGGGTGCTGTTAGTTTATGGACTTTGTTGATCCCAAACTTAGATCGATTAGCTTTGTGTATACGAGATTAGATCAAGTATAACACGTAGAGAAACCTTTGTTATATGCTTTGTGAATCTAAGTGTTATGCGGAATTTAACACTTAAACAAGAACACAAGATGTAAACAAAACTTTCACTTTGATTATGAATGTCGAACTTGCTTACAATGAAAGATGTTTACGAATGAAAACTATATAAAACTTGATAATAAACATTAACCTAAAGGCCTTCTTTTATAGACTAAGAAGCCTTGTACAATAAGCTACATATCAACTATTCTAGGTAAAGATAAACATAGAAAATACATTATCGTTTCTATCCTTACTAAAAGTATTCTAGAACATAATAAACGTGTAGCTTATATCTTCCATCAGTGCTTGTCTTCAATGTGTCAACGCTTGACTTTAACTTGTCAACGCTTGAGCTGTCAGCGCTCACTTTGTTCTTGTCAACGCTTGAGTTGTTCTTGTCAGCGCTCAAGTGATCTGGCCTTAATTTATTCCCAACAATCCTCCCCTAAACTTGATATCTACTCTTATGATCAAGTTTCTGAATAAGCATTAAGAACTTGGAG
Source organism: Glebionis coronaria (assembly GCA_025667525.1). Classification (NCBI taxonomy): domain Eukaryota; kingdom Viridiplantae; phylum Streptophyta; class Magnoliopsida; order Asterales; family Asteraceae; genus Glebionis; species Glebionis coronaria. The sequence goes on along the minus strand of CM046879.1, from coordinate 92,464,520 downwards.
GAGTCTGACAAACCTTCTCATATTGGTAATAAATAAATCTGATCAAATTCTTTGCCACGTCACTTGTATAATCTATCTCCAGCTGAGTGTCCTTCATCTTTTCCAAAACAGCCTTGGATATGAAATATTGAGCATCCACAAGTAGATACTCAGCAAACTTAGTAGAACTCAAATGGTATACACCAGTAGCTGAATATAATCTCAATTGAAGACCACTGAGGTCATCTTCAAGATCCTTCCATATTTCAGGATCTTCCTCATTTGTCCCATACATTCTTTTGAATGTGGTCCAAAGTTTTATTCCATTGGCTGAAGTTGGTGCTTCAGCCTCATACTTGGTCTCCAGTAACCTCCAAAGGTCCACCAAGTCTTCTCTATCACAACTTGCAAATAAAGATATGAGAGTGGTAAAAGTGTGTACCTCCTTGCCAAATCTTCCAATCTTCTAGAATCCACATTCATCCTCATCATAACTCACAATTGGATTCCTGGAATCTAATGGTAACACCTGCACCATATCTGAAGCTTCTAATGGGGAGAGCTTGAGGCTCTTTCTAAAGACTGCTTCACTTGGATATAGTGGATTCATATCTTCTGGAAACTCAAGTGTAAATCCCTTCTTCACTGGCCTGGGAACTATCATAGCTTTCTTGATTTCCATCTCCTCTGCAAGTTGCTCCTTTCTTTCATCTGAAAGAAGTCTGAAAGTGTTCTCTTCCTGCACTTTCACCCAAATAGGATAAGCCCTATGTTCCAACTCATCAAATGTCAAAGTCTTCAACTTCTGATGTGTCCATCCAACTCCATGACATCTGAGCAACATAAAGTAGAGCTCTCTTCTATCCCTTTTCAATTCTGAGAGAATATTGCTTGCCTTGTGCTTCAAGATCACCTTACAATCCTTCTGAACTCTAAGAAGAAGCTCCAAACCCCATATTTGATCTGAAATGGTCAAGTCTGGATTATCCATACAACTTTCTTCCCAAGAATTGTACATCTGAACCACCTCTGGCATGTCAAAGTCAACCTGCAACTTTAAATCTCTCAACTTTTCCCTAGCAAGCTCATCACCATACTCAAGCCTTTCTGGTTCTATAATCATCACACTTGAGTTTGAGCTAGCTCTATCACTTTCTTCTTCAGAAGTCACAACAAATGGTGACTTTTCTTTTTCACCTTGTTCCATCAATTGTTCAGCCAATCTTCTATCAAATTCAACTTGGGCTGCATCCTTTGGAACAATTTCTTCTACCAATTTACCCTTACCCTTATCTGATGGTGCAATGGTTGGTAAGGTAGATGGTAATACCTGAGGAGGAACTTCCTTAATGATAGATGATGACTGGAATACATCACCTTCATGTGCAGATCTGTCAACGCCCAAATTTCCTCTATCAGCGCCCAAAATACTTCTATCAGCGTCCAAATTTGTCTTGTCAACGCTCAAATAATTTCCCTCAGCGCCTTGTGTAACCTCTCTCAACATAGCTGTAAATGATAAATTTAGATTGGTTGGAGAGATTAAGGATGTATCAAAACCTGGTTGTTCCTTCAAAGTTGTAAGGGCTTCAGCAACATCCATTGATTGACCATCTTGGCTGCCCTTATCACTCAGATTTCTTTGATCTTCCTCCCCTTTTAAAGACTCCTCCATACCCCTCCTAGCATGATCACTCTCCAAAACAACAATCCTCTCCCTCAATTCCTTGAGTTCAAGGCCTTGTGAGCTGACAATTTGTACTAAGTCTGCATTTTGCTTTTGCAAGCTAATGCAGACTGCCGTCAATTCCAAAAGAGTCATTGGTTCCAGTCTGCCCTCTTCTGAAATGGGGATTTGACCTCCCAAGTCAGGTTCATTGGACATGGATGAGGACTTAATTATGGTGGGACTGCCTTGGCCAGCTTCTAAGCCAGAACCAATAGTCCCAGCCTCATCCAGGTCACCAGCCACACTTGTGGTGGTGGTTCTCTCTGCTTCATGGCTAGGACCACCAGAGGAGAACACTCCAGTAGTCCTTTGGCGTTTTATCAACCTATATTCAGGTGGTGTGGAAGATGGTGTGGAAGAATGGGTAGATGTGGGTTGGTTAAGGGGTGTTTGGGATTGTGATGGTTGTGTGTCAGCGTTGGAAATAGGAACATCAACGCCAACATTTGATGTGTCAGCGTCAAAGGGTTCTTGGTCAATTTGCATTTGTTCAGGTGAGGGTAAAGGTTCACGAATAGGTTCAAGTTGTGGTTGAGGGTCAATTTGAGGTTGGGGGTCTGGTTGGGGTTGTACTGCTGAAATAACAGCAAGCATGGCTGGGGTTAAAGGTAGGTCTCTATGAGGTGGTGAATCCATCTTTGTAAAAATAGCTTTCTTTTGTTCAGGGATCTTATAAAAATCATTGTGATCCCTTGAACAATAACCTTGATCATCAAAAACCATTTGCAGAAAACGGGGATAAGCTAAAGTCATTTTGGTCCCCTTGTTTTTACACATCCCTTCAAAAATCATTTTAGAATAGTTATATTTTTGCCCTGTTGCAATGCACACAATAGCACTTGCAATGGATCTATTGATCTCATTGTGTGCAGTACATTTGAGACTCAAACATTGAAGGAGGATGTGGATGAGGTACTTCCAGACTGGGGGAAATTCCTGCTTATGGTACTTGTTAAGAGTACCTTCATCAGGAATAGGATATCCCAAAGCCCTAAGCCCTTGTTCTATTTCAGTTATGGGAAGGATGGTTATACCATCAGCATCATCAAGATGCAAGGCCTGGCTTACCAAGGCCTCAGTAACCACCCAAGATCTCCCATGAATAATAGAAGTTAATGTGGTCACTCCATTAACTGTGAGGAACTGACAGTGTTCCAAAACTGTTTAATTTGTGTGACTGGAATGAGTGGTGCATGAGAAAGAGCATACCTTAAGGGGGATGCGTTCAAATACGCCACCATTTGTGTGTATTGAGGAAACAAATCATTATCAGCAACAAGATAAGCAATCATGTTGTGTTGAGACTTGAACCCCAAATTCAATTCTGCTGAGTTAAACCTAGGTGCCATTGATGAAAGCTGTTAATTTGAAGTGTAGAAGATGAAGGTTGATAAGAGAAAAGTGTTAGACAAGAATTATAGATACCCTGTTTAAAAATAGGAGCCAAATTTATAGGAGATAAAGAATGCATGTGATTGGCCCAAAAATAGGCAAAGATTTTCAAAAACTAATCATGAAAATATTGAAAAAGTTATAAGTTATCTCATGCATTTAATGAAAGTAATAACTCCTAAAATTACGGCTTGAAAATATGTCAAAAAGTAACAACTGGGTAGGTCTCATTGAGTGTCAACGGTCAAAAATAACCTATCAACGCCCAACGGCTATAATCTTGTCAACGTTCGCCTAAAGCCATGTCAGCGTCCAATTTGGTCACAACAACGCTTGGAAAAATCTTGTCAGCGTCCAAAATAAAATTGTTTTAAAAAGTGAAAAATGACCTTAACAAGTAATTTATCCTAGAGAAGATAACCAAAAGCTGATAATTATTAGAGGGCGGCAAGCACTGTCCAGTTATGCACACTTGCATAAGCAAGATAGACATAACAGTCCTCTAGTGTCCCTTGCTAACCAAAATTCTTAACAACCAAGTTACCTTATAAAATCCTTGTTACTCCCAGGTAAATCCCATATCAAAATCATTATCAAGTCTCCCAACAGACCACAACCAATTCTAGGCCAAAAATGTCTTGGCAGCATGCAAAGTTGATATACTATACATGCTACAGTGCCTCATGGTTTAGTAAAACTAACCCATACTCACCTGTGGACACAATCTAGAATTGTGATAAGAGTATCAAATGGATACCCAAAAATCCTAAAGGTTCCTAAAACCTCCCCTTAAACTATGATACAAAAAGTTTGCTAAAATCATGCATGAACATAAAAAATTTATGTCAAGATAGGAATGAAACATTCCAACCATCATCCATAAATAAAAACTTGTCCAAATGCTTCTCCTTTGATCCATAAGCAACTCTGTATCCAATGGTATACTGCTAACACCATCTGCACATTTAGATTGAAAACCACAAAACTAACATTGTTGCTGACAACGCCCCGATAACACACAACAGCGTTGAAGGAAGCTTTGTCAGCGTTAGACAATTATATCGCTGACAACGTTGCAAAAACACTTATCAGTGTTCAAACAACCTTTGTCAGTGTTAGAAAAATATAGTGGAAAATCTAAATCATCAATAAGACCAATAATAATAATGCATCATCCTGTACATACTTTTACAAAAAGAATCCAAAATACATATTTAAGTGAGATTAACCATTCCAATACTTGTTACCAAGTATTGAAATCTTCCAGCATCAAAAGGTTTAGTTAATAAATCTGACACATTTTCCTCAGTGTCAACCCTATCTGGTTGTATTAAACCTTTCTCAAAGCAATCTCTTATAAAATGGTGTCTAATTTCTATGTGTTTAGTTTTAGAATGATGTACAGGATTCTTAATGATGCATAAAGTACTATTATTGTCAACAAATATCTTAGTATGCATGAAATTATACCCATAATCCAACAACTGGTTCTGAACACTTGACCACAACATGCTGCTGCAGCCACATACTCTGCTTCAGTTGTAGAGTTAGCCACCACTGTTTGTTTCTTGCATTGCCAAGATATTAATCTGCTCCCAAGAAACTGACATCCACCAGTTGTGGATTTCCTATCAAACTTATCACCTCCATAATCACTATCTGAATATGCAATTAGCTCCAATGGTGAATCCTTTGGGTACCACAAACCAAGATTGGGGAAACATCTTAGGTACCTAAAGATCCTCTTCACAGCATAAAGGTGACATTCTTTGAGAGTCACTTGATGACGTGCACAAGCACATACAGCAAACATGATATCAGGTCTGGAAGCAGTAAGATACATCAAGGATCCAATCATGGATCTATAATGCCTGACATCAACATCTTTCCCATCTCCAATCTTTCCCCAAGGGTGTTCTCTATCCATAAGAGTAGTAGCCCTCTTTTCATGTGGAGAAAAGCCAAACTTCTTCAAGATTTCAGCAACATATTTGTCCTGGGAGATGAAGATACCATCTTCTTTCTGCTGAACTTGTAACCAAAGAAAGAAGTTCATCTCCCCCATAGCACTCATCTTGAATTTGTCTGTCATAAGCTTGGAGAAATCCTCACTCATCTTTGGATCAGTAGACCCAAAAATGATATCATCAACATAGACCTGCACAAGCAACACATCTTTGCCTTTCTTCTTTGTAAATAGTGTCTGATCTATGGTGCCCCTTTTGAATCCATTGTCCACCAAATAGGTAGACAGAGTACCATACCATGCTCTAGGGGCTTAATGAAGGCCATACATAGCCTTTTTGACTCTATACACTTTATCTGGATGCTCTGGATCCTCAAAACCAGGAGGTTGCATGACATAAACTTCCTCAACAATGGTGCCATACAAGAATGCACTTTTGACATCCATTTGATAGACTGTGAACCCCATGCAAGATGCATAGGCTAGAAAAATCCTAATAGCTTCAATCCTTGCAACTGGTGCAAAGACTTCCTCATAGTCTATCCCCTCCTCTTGTGTATAACCTTGAGCCACTAACCTTGCCTTGTTTCTGACCACAATACCTCTTTCATCTCTTTTGTTCCTGAGAACCCATCTTGTCCCTATAGGTCTGACATATCTAGGACAATCAACCAGCTCCCAAACATCCTGAATTGCAAATTGGTGAAGCTCATCCTGCATTGCTTCCACCCAGCTTGGTTCTTTGAGAGCATCAAATATCTTCTTGGGTTCTTCTTGTGACAGAAAACATGCAAACAAACATGCTTGCACAAGAGGGGTATCAACCTTCTTGTGTATATTGGCAATAAATCCACCAAGTCCTTGATGAGATCTTCTTGTCTGAACTGGAGACATAACATCACCAATGATCTGAGATGTGGGGTGATTCTTCATTGTGGAAGTGAGAACCCCTCCTTCAAAAAGTCTGGTGTCCTCAACCTCATGCTCCATGTTGCCAATGTCTTCTTCATCAGACTCTCTTTGATCAACAGGAATCTCTTCATAAACCCTGGAAGGTCCTCCTTGTTCAAAAGTGGAAGAGAAAAGATGTGCAAAGGTGTTGTCAACGTCTGAACCTTGTTTGTCAGCGCTTGGGCTAACAACGTTTGAACTGTTGTTGTCAACGTCTGAGTCATCAACGTCTGAATTGGTCTTGTCAGCGCTAGATTTGCCTTTGTCAGCGCCTGAATAACCATGCATGTTTGTATCTGGTGGTATTTGGAGACCACCATTATCTCGTCCAGCAGCAGCAGCAGCAGCAAAAGCATCTGTCCAAATGGGAATTGTGACATATTCAAATGAAGGAAATGCCTTTTCTGCTTGTGATCCAACCCTCTCATTAACCTGTGTACCTGAAACATCAACAATTTGTTCCTCCACAACATTTGAAGTTACCTTCACAATGTCTGGATTAGTGACAGGCATATAATTTAAAGTTCTAGATAAGGGTTCCAAATCAAACAACCAATTAGGACCACTTTCAGGATCACTAGGTTTATTCTCTAAGAACCTAACATGTACTCTTTCAACAATTCGTTTGTCCTCTTTGAGATAAACCCTATAACCCTTGCTCTGCACTGAATACCCCATGAAGTAACCTTCATCACCTTTTGCACTGAATTTCCCTAAGGCATCACTAGTGTCTAAGACTACTATATGACATCCAAAATGTCTGAGAAAACCAATATTAGGTTTTCTTCCCCAAAGTAACTCATAAGGTGTTTTGTTCTGAATTTTGTTAACCAATGCTCTATTTTGCACATAGCATGCTGTATTAACAGCCTCAGCCCAAAAGGCTATAGGAAAGTGAGCATCAGCCAACATTGTTCTGGCTGCTTCAATTAGGGTTCTATTTTTCCTTTCAGCAACCCCATTTTGTTGTGGGGTTCTAGCAATACTAAACTGCCTAGTAATTCCCTTCCTGGCACAAAAATCATCTAGCTTCTTGTTCCTAAATTCTCCACCATTATCACTCCTAAGCATCTTAACCTCATTGCCAGACCTTTTCTCAATTTGAGTGATAAATTCAATAAGAACATCAGCTGTGTCACTCTTCATAGCTAGAAAGAATGTCCAAGTAAACCTAGAAAAGTCATCAGTGACAACAAAACAATATGACTTGCCATTCAAACTTTCTATATTAGTTGGACCAAAGAGGTCCATGTGAAGCATATGAAGAGGTCTGGAACTAGTATGCACCTGCTTGGACTTGAATGAGACCTTGTGCTGCTTGCCTTTAAGACATGCAACACAAGAGTGGTCATTGTGGAAGGCATTCTCAGGCAAACCATCAACTAAACCAAGCCTCACAAGTCTATTTATATTTTTAAAATTTATGTGCCCTAGTCTCCTGTGCCACAAATTACTTTCATCTACTGAGGCCTTAGCATAAAAACAAGACATATTTGTATTCACTTTAATCCCATTTAAATTCACATTGTATATGTCCTTATGCCTAGGTGTTCTATACTCAATATACTTCTCATCAGGGATCTTAAAATCCTTGCTTAACACGAAACACTCAGTATCAGTGAAAAGAACCTTATTTTTGTTATCACACACTTGTGATACACTAAACAGATTATAATCCAGTTCTTTTACCAGGAATACGTTCTCAAAACGTAGATTATTGGTGAGAAGGGTCCCTTTGCCTGTAATGGTGCCGTAGCCCCCTCCAAAGTATACCTTATCACCATCTTTAATAGGAGAGAAGTTCGTCAGATAGTCTTCCTTTCCTGTCATGTGCCTTGAGCATCCACTATCCCAATATCCATAATCATTGATCTGCTTTTGAATGCCCTGCACATAAAGAAAACAAATTAGTTTTCTTTGGGAACCCAAGTCTCAGAAGACTTGGATTCATCTGGTTGTTCAATAAGAACAGGCTTAGTTCTCACAACAACCCCATTCTCATCCTTTTTAGGATGAAAAACCCAGTTAACCCCAATTGGTTTTGTAATGACCTTAGAAATGTAATTAAATCTATTGCAAGTCATTGAAATTCCATTATTATTAGGGTTTTGATCTTTCTTGGGTCTCCATGTTAGGCTTGAAGAAGCTTTAGACCCCTTACCTTGTGGTTGCAAATACTTAGGTCTGGTCACGTTTCTGTCAGCGTTGGATTTTGTCCTGTCAACGCTGAAATTACCCTTGTCAGCGTTGAACCTAGGGTTTGCTACAGGAACCCATTGCCTATTTGACCAGGTGTTTGTCTTTTGAAAAGGTCTTTGTCCATGAGTGTTAGACCTTCTAGAGAAGAATGGGGCAGGTCTAATCACTTGTGGACTTTGCTGCACACAAGGTTTGGGTCTGACAACGTTTGACTTCCTAACAACGTTGACTTTCTTCCTATCAGCGCTGAAATTGTTCCTATCAGCGCTGGCTTTGGGAGCGTTGACACACTTGTATGCCAAATGTGAAAAGCTACCACAAGTATAGCAGGCTTTCTTAGACACACTCTTAGGTCTAGTAGAGAAGAAACCTGTTCCATGATTGTTAACTTGGCTCTTGGGTGACCTATTATTTCTATACATCTCTGCATATTTAATGGTAGGTCTTCTAACAGTGTTGGAGCCTAGGTCAACAGCTTTACCAGTAACTGGGTGAGTAACCTTAATGGGTGGTGATTCATTGGGACTTTCACATAGCAAACCTCCCTTAACAAATAAAGTAGGGTTAGCTTTCTTCCACTCATTTAGGTCAGTCAGTTTTTGTTGATACTCTTCCACTAGAGTGACAACTCTTGGTGGAGGAATGAATTCCTCTTCTTGGCATTCTGGTATACCAGTCCAAGATAAATCCTTTCTAAGGACACCATAGAAGTCACCAGCTGGTGGTGGAACCAGAGAGTAATCATTCATCCCAATCCCAGTCATGTCCTTAGGATCCCTTTGTTTAGCTACACAGTCTCCTAGGGTTTGGGTGGCTCTATCAAATCTTTGAATCTTGAGGTCAACATTATCTTTATTCTTAATAGCCTCATCTAACTTAGCCTGTAGGTCTCTATTGACCTTTGTCATGATATTTCTAATATCCATACTACCCTCTAACTCATGTTTTAAGATATTTATCTTATCTTTTAAATCAAATTCCATTTTCTTGTATTCAGAAACGGTTTTCTCAGTTTCAGTAAGAGCTAGTTGGTAATTGGACAATTTACACCTTTCAGTGCTCATATCATCTTTTAGTTTTAACACCTCTTTGTTAAGTCTATCAGTGTTTAACCTACAACCTTTGCTACAGAAAGCATCATCATATACCTCATTATCAGATGAGGAGGAGGAGTGTGCCATGAGAGCATATTCAACATGCTCTTCTTCTTCAATATCAGCAATCAAAGCTTTGTCCTCTTCAGCATCCTTAGCCAGATAGCTCCAATCCCATCCAGTACCATCAATTCCTTGAACTGCAACCATGGCTTTGGAATCTTGAGCTTTAACAACCTGACTTGAGGGTTTACCAGCATCAGATCTTCTAGGAGATCTGCATTCCCTCATGAAGTGCCCCATACGATGACAGTTGTAGCACTCAACTTTGGATTTATCAAATCCAGCAGTGTCTTTAGCATTGAAGGTCATCTTCTTCTTGAACCTTCTATTCCACCTATTTGCTCTTATACTAGCAAGAGCCATATTCCACTTGATGTCCATCTCTTCCAAGTGTTCATCACTTATCTGCTCAAGGTCCTCATATGTAATCACTGAACCATTGGGCAAAGAAGCAATGTAAGCACACACAGTATCCAAATCCAAACCAGCAGGTTTAACTCTTGGGCAGTCATTCATGAATGTGTCAGCGTCTGAAAAGGAGACGTTGACAGGACTTGTTCCAGCGCTGACAAATGATGATCCAGTAACTGGATGCATAAAAGAGTCCTTCTGATTGAATTGACCTTCACTATGAGAGAAGAAGGCCATGTTGCTGGTGCTAGCTTTGCTTCCATGTGCTGAAAGAGTTTCATCTTCCAACAGTCTTAGTTTGTTGTAGATGTCATCAAACGAGGAGCTCTTGTAAGTATTATTGGCAAGAATAGATCTTGCCTCAATCTTCCATGCCTCACCAAGACTTTTAAGAAAGGTAGCATTGGTGTCAACATCACCAACTTGTGTCCCCATGAAGGACAACTTGCTTGTGATGTCAAGCAATCTGCTTCTCACACTACTCAGTTTCTCATTGGGCTGAGCTTTGAAGACAGCATAATCATGCAGAAGTTGCTTTTTCTTTTCTTCCTTAGTGTCTGCATTACCACCATATGCAACTTCAATTGCTTCCCAAAGATCCTTAGCAGATTCATAGCCTCTATATTTGTGCTGATTTTCTTGTCCTAAAGAGACTTTCAGAATATTTAGGGCTTTCATATCAACCCTTTTCTTTGCAATATCTTCAGCACCTACAGCTCTACCATCTCCAGGTTTTTCTTTCTTATCTTCATCAGGACATCCTTCAACAGCTGATCTTTGAGTAATGGCATCTTGAATCTTTTGAGCCTTATTGAATGAGTTTCCATATTCAATAATCTCCCAGAGTGTGTAATCAAAGATCCCCAGATATTGTTCAAAGTTGAACTTCCATAAGTCAAAGTTGGTTGCATCAAGCATGGGAATCTTGATGTTTGGTAAGGGTGAAGAGGAGGAGGTTATTGCTTCAGACATGATGTTTTTAGGGTTTTGATGTTCGTATATCGTTCTGGTGTTCTTCAAAGATCAAAAGTTCCTCAACAAGCTCTGATACCACTTGTTGATCCCAAACTTAGATCGATTAGCTTTGTGTATACGAGATTAGATCAAGTATAACACGTAGAGAAACCTTTGTTATATGCTTTGTGAATCTAAGTGTTATGCGGAATTTAACACTTAAACAAGAACACAAGATGTAAACAAAACTTTCACTTTGATTATGAATGTCGAACTTGCTTACAATGAAAGATGTTTACGAATGAAAACTATATAAAACCTGATAATAAACATTAACCTAAAGGCCTTCTTTTATAGACTAAGAAGCCTTGTACAATAAGCTACGTATCAACTATTCTAGGTAAAGATAAACATAGAAAATACATTATCGTTTCTATCCTTACTAAAAGTATTCTAGAACATAATAAACGTGTAGCTTATATCTTCCATCAGTGCTTGTCTTCAGTGTGTCAACGCTTGACTTTAACTTGTCAACGCTTGAGCTGTCAGCGCTCACTTTGTTCTTGTCAACGCTTGAGTTGTTCTTGTCAGCGCTCAAGTGATCTGGCCTTAATTTATTCCCAACAGACTTTAATTTTAATAAGTCGCGTGTTAGGATCGAACTCAGGATTACGGGATTGCTCACAATACGTATAGAATTAATTTATTTAATAAATATATTTATATGTTTATTAAATTAAATCGAGCTATAACTTTAACGAACGTTAATTATTAAGAGTTAAGGTTTAACGGTCTTTGTGGAATCAAATAGAAGAGGAAAAGAAAAGTCAGGAACAACCCAAGGGGTGTGTTTGGACGTCGGCTATTACAAGAGGGGGAAGAAGGAAAACTTTTCTTAAATTTGTTTACTTGGGCTACAAGGATAATTAAGCCTATATAATCAACCCTTTACCCTCATAATTCTACACACACTCATAATCTCTATTCCGCTCTCTTTTGCGATCGCAAGCCAAACGCACCTTAGGGTTTCATTTGGTTTTCGGTTTAGCTAATAATCAAGTCCTAGCCCCTCTCTAGGGTTGTTGGGTTGATTTTTCACTAGACGTTGAAGCTCGGTTTACACGTACTAGCATTACAGTTAACTCGTTGTAATACGTGTGTACAAGAACGTAATGCAATCTTACTTTAGATTGCATCTTGGATAGATTAACAAAACGGTAAGGGGTTAATCATTGATCCGTTATAAACCCTAATTGGAGGTTCGTTCTTATCTTTTGGAATCGCATTAGCTAAAAGGTATGTAACCCTAATTCGATTAATTATAATTATATTAATTATGATCTTGTTAAATCGCTTCCGATATATGTGCTTTGATATTTGTTAGGGTTTTAATAATTGTTATGAACTATATAAACCTTCAAGTTTTCATGATACTAAAGGGCTGTGGGATTAGCTCGTTGGGTTAAAAAGATGGAGTATGTGTTTCATGTTAGTGAGTATGCTGTAGGAAACCATGTGACTTTTGCTACTTGTACTTTAGCTGCTAGAGCTTTGACATGGTGGAACACCCATGTGCAAACTGTTGGAGCCGAAGAGGCGTATGGAATGAGTTGGGATGAACTCAAAAAGTTGTTGATTAAGGAGTACTTTCCTCGTAATGAAATTCATAAAATGGAAACTCAATTGTGGAATTTGACTGTGAAGAGTAATGACATTGGGACGTACATTAGGAGATTTCAAGAGTTGTGTTTGTTATGTCCTGGAATTGTTCCGGATGAAGAGAAAAAGGTTGAGCGTTATATCTGAGGTTTACCTAGTAGTATACAAGGAAATGTGACATTGTCTAGACTGACTAAGGTTAGTGATGCTATAAGGTTGGCTCGCAACTTAATGGACCAAATCATTCGGGCAATTGCTGGAAGAGTTGTGGACAACAAGAGAAGATGGGGAAATAACCAGAGGAATAATCATGGACAATACTCGAACAAAAGGCAAGAAACTGTGAGGGCTTACACTGATGGTACCGGAGAAAAAGGGAGTCTACAATGGAACGTTACCTCTGTGTAGCTGATGTAAGCGTCACCATAATGGACAGTGTAATGTGCAATGTCACAACTATAAGAAAACTGGACACATTGCTAGTGACTGTAAGTCAATGTCAAATCCGAAAGCCAACGTTACCTGTTTTGAGTTCCAACAAAAGGGACACTACACCAATGAGTGTCCAAAGAAGAAGAATAATGACCAAGGAAAGGTTGTTAAGACTGGAGAGCTCGTGGAAGGGCTTATGTGATAGGAGGAGGAGAAGCACAAAAAAACCCTGACGTCGTTACGGGTACGTTTTTTCTCAATGGTTGTTATGCTTCAATTTTATTTGATATTGGCGTAGATAGGAGTTTTGTGTCGACTACCTTTAGTGTTTTAATTAATGTGACCCTTTCGCCTTTAAAAACTAAGTACACTATTGAGTTAGCTAATGAAAAGTTGATAGGAGCCGACACTATCCTTCGCTGATGTACTTTGAATCTTTTAGATCATCCTTTCGATATTGACCTTATGCCGGTTGAGTTAGGAAGTTTCGACGTGATTATCGGAATGGATTGGTTGTCGAAGTATCGTGCTACGATTGTATGTGATGAGAAGGTTGTTCATGTACCGTTTGGTGATGAAGTTTTGGAGATACAAGGAGATGGATGTAATGGAAAGAGCAAGTTACGATTGCACATTTTCTCGTGTACTAAGGCTCAGAGGTATTTGTTGAAAGGTCGCCATATATTCTTAGCCCGTATTACCGAGAAGTCGATTGTGGAAAAACAATTGGAAGATGTACCTATTGTACGGGATTATCCAGAAGTATTTCCCAAAGATTTTCCTGGATTACCGCCGACTAAACAGAACTCGACCTTCAGAATTTGACTCGTGACAATAGTCTCTAGAAAGAAAAGCAAAAGAAGATGCGGTTATGTAACAAGAATAATAAAAATGGGTAATTATGCAAACTAGTTCAAACTTCAAGGTCTATCTAGCCACTCACACATACACTAACGACATCGTTTAATCACCATGGAAACTTTTCTTGTTCCCCAATTAACCTTAAAAAAAACCCCTTTTATTATTCTCAAATCTTCAATTCAAATCAACTCAAAAACACTTCTAAAAATCATCGTAAGTAAAAAACACTCCAGTTCAATACAGTACAAATTTAATACACTTTGTATAGATCTATATATTGTTTTGTTAGGGTTTATAAAAATTGGGGATATAATTGATTATGTTTATTATTAATTAGGTGAATTAAGAAGAATGGCAACAAAGGAAGAGCAACCAAAAGCAGTAGCTGAAGAAGCTAAGATTGATCTCTTTGAAGATGATGATGAATTTGAAGAATTTGAAATCGATCAAGGTCAGCCAATATTACTTTTTTTTATAAATATTTGTGTTTAATGTGAAAACTTTAGGTTTTAATTATTGACGATTAGGAACTGTAGGATAGTGCCTTTGGGGCGTCGCGTCCTGTTGACTTATTAGGCGGCACCCGAACCGAAAAGTGTGCATAAGGGCCGGGGTGGTTTCCTGCCGATTTAAACCTTGTGGAGGAATAGTTGAATATTATATTATTATGCATAGGTTATTGTCTTATTGATAAGTAGGCTATCATGTGTAGTAGGAAGGTTTGTGTTGTTATGTTCTTTTGTAAGCGAGTTGCCGGTTTGGCATTGTGTTCATAAGTTCATATTTATGGGCTTATGAGCTTATATGTTTCTGGCTTATATTTAATAACTTCTGTTATTTTGGCACTTGTGGCTGTGGGCTTATGTTAGTTTGTTATGACATAATAAACTTATATAAGCCCTTAAGCCACAAAAGAAGCCAAAAAGTGGAGCTTATGAAACGTAAGCAAAAATTCTACAAGCCCGTAATTAAGCTTAAATTGAGGCTTGTTTGTTTCAGCTTAGATGGCTTATAGTTTATTTGGTTTTCGGCTTATGTTTCATAAGCTTACTTTTTGTGGCTTATTTTGAAACTTATCGGCTTACATAAGTTATTGTAAGCTTATATAAACCAAAAAGTTTTAAAATAAGCCACAAAAAAGTGAACCTATGAAACATAAGCCAAAAACCGCATAAGCCATAAACTCGGCTATATAAGCCAAAACAAACACCTTTATATCATAGATAGTCTTATTTGAATAGTGACTTCATCGTCAGTTATAAATTTTCTATACTAAGTTAGGATGCTGCGAGTCTAATGTGAAAACTTGGGTGTAATTTGTTTTAAGATTAATTATCTATAGTAGACCGTTTTTAGTTTACTCATGACTAGACATTATGTTTGCAAGATAGTTGACTATCCAAAAAGGGTGCATAAGGGCCGGGGTAGTTGACTGGTTTCCTTGCCAATTTGGAGGGATAGTAGGACATCATGTATAGCTTATTGATAAGTAAGCTATCATGTATAGGAAGCGACTTGGCATCGTGTTTAGGTAGTCTAAAAAACAAGATGAAAGTTTTAGTGGATAGATGAATCGCGGGTGTTTGTTTTAGCTTATACTTTATAGCTTAGTTGGTTTTGGGCTTATGTTCCATAGGCCAACTTTTTGTGGCTTATTTTGACACTTTTCGGCTTGCATAAGTTATAATGTCGTAATAAACTTATATAAGCTGTAAAGTTTCAAAATACAGTAAGCCACAAAAAGTGAGCTTAGGAAAAACAAGCTGAAAACCACATAAGCCATAAGCCCACTATATAAGCCAAAACAAACACCCCTGAAATGAGGGATTTGAAAATTGATAATGGTAGATAGTCTTATTTGAATAGCGACGTCATCATTAGTTTTACATTTTCTATATGAAGCTAGGAATCTGTAAGTCTAAAAGATTTGATTATCTATAGTAGAATATCTTTTTTTTAGTTTACTCGGAACTAGGACATTATGTTTGCAAGATGGTTGACTATCCAGGTATAGCATAAAGAGGTTACTGAGGAGATTATGTTTAATTAATCTTGTGAACGAGATAAGAAGTTCACTGGATAGACACAATGATGCGTTTTGAAAATGTAGAAGAAGGGTTCCATACTTCCATTAGTCTTCACAATGTCATGTACTCGTTTCTTATCATATGACATGTGTTTATATGTTCTAAGTAGGAACTGGTGATTCATGAACGTGGTTTGTTGCAAGTCATCTTCTTGGTTTAATAATCTCATTTATCGTAAATTAGCTACTGCTTTCCGCACCTCGTATATATTGAACTATTGAAGGGAAGGACATTTAAATTAGTTTAGGTCAAGTGTGCCGAATTCGAATGAGAATTTTTCACAAATATCTGTTTGCTTGCACATGTTGACTTTTAATGGGGGGTAGTGAACTATAGCATATGAAAAACTTGACTGCATTGTTGGTTTTTCTTTATTGTTTGGGTTTCATCTACCCAAACAAAATACAAGTAAAAGGTATACTGATATTAATCTTTTTATGGCCCAAGTTCTGTAATTGTGTGTGATTGCTTCTTGATAGTAAAGCCTTTATGCACTGTTCTAGAGTGACCTAAATTTAGTTGTGATAGAAGTTGTAGATAATTGTTAATTTGGCCCAACTTATATGGACATGTTCATTGGTGGTTCCTAAAGTTCTAGGTCGACAAGCATGTCTTCTTGGTGATGAATTATCACAATGGTGGCTGCTTCCGATGCTTATTTTTCTTCTTGTTAGTTACAAGATGACAACATAAAGCAAACCGCTGAACTGCCTTGGCCTCTATACTTTTTTAAACTTTTATTTGCTATTTATGTATTCGCCATTGTTGTTATCTACATTCTAACTTCTTATCATATATTCGTGATGGAAAAAATTGGCAGAGTGGGAAGTCAAGGAAGAAGGGAAAGAAGTAACCCAACAATGGGAAGACGATTGGGATGATGATGATGTGAATGACGACTTCTCTCTGCAGCTCAGGAGAGAACTTGAGAGTGCTGAGAAAAAGTGAGTGACATCTACAAGTCTAGCGTTGTTTGTTTTCTTTCTTAAGAGATTTCTGGTTAGTGAATTCTATGTTTCAAATGAATGAATGTTTAAAGGCATCAATTGTATTCAAAGCTTCTGAACATTATCTGTCTTATATATCTTTTACTTTTATTACATGTACGTAACACATAGCCGTTTTGTAGAGTAAGATCTAATTGCCTAATACCAAAATACCAGTGACAATATTTTAGAGAGACGTAGCGATAGAAGTTATCAAACACCCTACATTTCCTCTGTTTTTTTTTGTTACCAGTTTCCTAAATTTAAATATTACACTTTTGATCCGCATACATGAACACACATCGTGTTATAAACACCTTGCATCTCAATAAACATTCCACCGTCTGAACTCTAAAGACAAATCATGATCAGCACAACAGCTTCTGGTCTTCTTCATCTCTAAGTCAACTCCAAACAAACGTCCTGCGGAAATCTATCTTCCTTCCCGCTTCTCTCTATTTCAACACTAGTTCTACAAATTGGACAAACTGCAGTATTGATAAGCCATGCATCAATACAATTCACATGAAAACTATGCTTACAATTCGGTAACATCCTGCATTTATCACCATCCTTAAAACTATCCAAACACACTGCACACTCGACTCTTTTCACCTCTTCTGCATCATCTTCTTGATCCACATTATACTCATACATTGGCAGCTTCTTTATATCATCTTCTGAGATAGGACAATTGTTTTGCACCTCAACACTAATCTCAACGCTTTCTTGAGGCATCAACGGCGTGCACATAAATACACATACAGAAATTGTGACATTGACAACAAAACCCACAAGCAGCAACACCATAGAAGTTATACCGTCCATGACTGATCTTGATTCCCAAATTATTAGATATGTGGAGGTGTGTTAGAATGTAGATGTGAAAACATAAGTTTGGTCACAAATATAATAGTGTCTTGAAAGTGGAAATTCCAAAGCAATTGTAGTTGGTCTTCACGCTGACCAGTGAATACCAATTAAACATAAGCACTGGTATTTTAATTTAGTCCATTGTCCCAGTATCTAATCTAAAAGGAATTTGGTGATGAACACACAATAAGAATGCTTATTTAAAAATAGCTTAAACAGTGGTCCACTCAAAGATGGAGTTTTCTTTTCGTTTTGTTTGGTCATTTATACAAGGTGTTTATATCTTTCTAAAAAGTCTATCTATTTGTTATATATGAACTATCAGACAACTAATTGATGGTAAAACCTGAGTAGTTATTTTCAGAATGATAATATTGAAAATACAGTAACTATGAGAGAAACCGAATAGAGTACATATTCATGTCATAGGAGAAGTTTTATTTCTAGCACAAGATAGGGTATATTCATGTCACAAAGTGGGCGTCGTTAATAGCACAAGATGGGTAATCTACAAGATATAGTAGCATCGTAATATAACTTAACTAGTTCTCACTTCTCTCTAGGCAAGGTTCGAAGTTCGAGTCTAGTTTAGGGCGATAGGGGTTTCCTTCCGCGTGTGTAAAGGAAAATGTGTCATTGCCTTCTGGGATGGACCATTACTGTTCTAAACAAACTAGTTCTCTCAGTAGATGAGCATAGAACTTGAAAGCAACACAAAGAAAAAGGGACTGAAATCTTTATGTCTAGCATTGTTTTCATATTTCAGGGCCGATCTTTTGAAGTTAATACTATGTAAATTTCAAGTGAATGAATGACTAGTAATATTATGGTTCTAAATAGCGCGCTATAGCGCGCCTTATAACGTGCTATAGCGTGAAGCGTGGCCTCCACGTTACGAAACAGACTAAGGCGTCCTCTCTAGGCGTAGCGTGCTAAAAGGCGGCTTAAAGCGCGATATAGCGCGTAGCGTGACACTTTTTTTTGAATATTTTTGCAAATTTACAAGAATTGGGCTTGTTTACTAGTTTTTGGTTAGTAGTTTTATTATCGAGAAAACTCTTTGAGTAATTATTAGCCGGTTTTGTTTTAAATTTGAATTAAATTATTTCTTCATTTTGTAAAATCGTTATATAAATATTAGTTTATAAAAATTTTGTGCCGCTATATATCACGCTTCAGAAAACGCCATAGCTTCGCTATAGCTTGTATCTTGGCAATGCCACTACGCTACGCTTCACGCTATTTACAACCTTGACTAATATTAATGGTTTACAATTTGTGTAGATCATCTATCTTATCTTTTGTTATACTACGCATAACATATAACCATAATCATATCATAGAATAAGATCACGGCCAAATGGCAGCCAATATGTTTGAAATCAGAAGAGTGATAGTATTATGTAGTAAATAACTATTATAACCTCTTCAATAAGCTTCCATTCGACAAGGTAAGCTACCTCGCCTATGCTCTTTGTCAGTTGTAGAAACTGAAGTTTCGCCCTTATAAACACCAAAGACAAAAGAACACATTCTCATATTAGCGATTTGCGACTCCTTAGCTTCCAAACCCTAAAACACGAGATCATCATCACAGCCTCTTGGGGTGTATGTGGCCAAACTTCATAGTTAAGTTCACTACAAACAAACATCACCCGGAAATGTGCTCTCCCCGGCCTTGACTAATCTCTAAATCAACACAAGTTCTACAAATAGGACAAGCAGCACTCCTGATAAGCCATGATTCAATACAGTTGGCATGAAAACTATGCCCACAATTTGGCAACAATCTACACTTATCACCACCCTTGAAACCCTCCAAACACACTGCACATTCAACTCTTCTCATATCTTCTGCATCATCTTTTTTATCCAATTTGTAATAATATAATGGTAGCTTTTTTATATCATCTTCTGACAAAGTGCTACTCCTTTGCACCACAGTACTAAACTCAATGTCATCTTGAGTCATCCCAACTGTACTACTATTAGCTATGCATAAGTGAATTGCGACTAAAACAATAATGCCCAGAAATAATAACACCATAGAAGTTACGATTTCTAGTACCATGATTGATCTTGATTCCAAATTAACAATGGAGGTGTGCTTGAATTTAGATGTTAAGAAAGGTAAGGAGAGTTTGGTGAGCAAAACAAAATTTATATCTATACTTAATTATAAAGCATATTGACATTTTATTTTTAGTATACTTAATTTTCAACTTACATTCATTTAGGCATAATGTACAACAATAGAAACATTATTAGAAACTTTTAATTAAATCATACAAATATAATTTAATACTCATTAAAACTAATTAATACACACTAGGTATAAAAAATAGTTAATACTAATTAATATACCCATTATTTATTACTGTAATACAATTATATTCATATTGTGCAACAATTAAAAGCATGAATATAAAAAAATTCGTTTGAAAACGGGTTCAACCGGGAAACATGGTTGGCCACCGGCTCGGCTAGCAAATAAAAGGAGTAAAAAAACGAAGCGAACGAAACGTATAAAAATGAGTGAATCGAATCTGATCGAGATCATTTTATTTTTGTTATTCTCCGTTAATCACAGGGTACCCGCCGCTGCATCGCGCGGGTACCCTGCTAGTAGTATTAGTTTAAGTATTTGTGTGATTTTTGAAAGTTTAAATGTATTATTTGAAAGCAACTGGAGTTGATGTTAATGCTGACCAATAAAAGTAATTACTTGTCAATAAAAGAACATAAGCATTGGTATTTCTAGTCTATTTGTAACTGATATATGAAAATACAATACTATGCCTTATTTGGATTAAAATGGTTGCGCATCGGTACACTTGAACAGGTAGTGTTCTTTTCATTAGTTTGGTCATATGAAATGTTAAGCTATTTCAAGCCTGAGGATTAGCACTGTCGGATATTTTACAAAACATTATAGGTATGATCGAAAAAAATGTATATTAACCACCAAGACCGTTAAGGATAAAATTCCTTGTTAGCCCTTTAACGCCCGAGTCATTGCTATTGATATAAGTCGAAAGTTTGTCATGTTATTTTGCAGTGCAAGTTTGGTTCTTGCACAAATTGTGTTGATTAGGAAATCATGTTAACAAAGTATATGTTTTTGTTTCTTCTGTTAAATGCGCTTATAAATTCGGGAGGAAATGACATGGAGAGTGATGTGTGCTAAAAAATAGAAGTTGGCTATATAGTTTCAAGATTTGATGGTGACTTCAGAGTAAAATTAATATCTTATTTGGCTCCCTCCACGGCTCTAAAATATTTTAGCAATCAAAGATTCATCGACGACAAAAACTTCATTTTCCTGGATAATTAGACCATGTTGAAGGTTTAAAAATGATAGATATATAGTAATGAGGTAGATGATTAGTCCATTGTTGAAGGGTACAACTCATTTTATATTGCTGATATTTAGTATGCGAAAAAGATTTATGATTCATAATACGGATTAGGCTGATATGTTCTTGATTGGTACAAATGTTACTTGAATCATGGTTGATTAGAATGTCTTAACCAAGATGACTGGCCTTCAAAACGACCCCTGTAACATTTTAGGGGTTGTCAGCTTCTGAAAGTAAATTTGTGGGCTCATCTGCGTACCCATCTATCATCATTGCAGATGAAACCATGAATCGGAAAAGACCATTCAAAGAAGGATGATAAATTGGTGACAAGTACAATGATAGAGCCTCGCTATGAGTCAAGTTTTACATGTTTATCTTCTTGGATCAAGTATTATTTGATATGATAGTTCGTTACAAGTACTCTAGTTAAAGTTGCGTCTCAGTGTCATTTACCATAAAGGGTCTTTATCATATTCACATTTATATGAGTTTTGGGTCTTTCTATACCTCCAAATAATTTCTTTTTCCATGTAAAGAGACAACACGTACTACTCAGCGTGCGTCCTTCAGGTCTATTTCACTTCAGTGTTGTCATGCCGACATTTTTTCGCTGTTGGATTGAATGTCCTTATAAGTTTCTCTACACCTACAAGACCAAAGTCACCAAACACCTTCGATTAAATCCTTGTAACACTTGTTTACCCACACCATGTAAAGCAATAATGTCACGTGTACTGACTTCATCGTGTCAATTCATAGATACAAGGGTGACCGAAATTGACCTGCCAAAAATAGATTTTGTCTGTGGACACAATTGCATTCATATCATCCATACAATCAAAAAACAGTAAACACAACACAAAGCACATAATCAAGGATGTGTCTAAAGTAAGAGATCATTCTCTTAACTTTCTTGTTTAATGCTCAATCCAGTTTTTCAATCCACAAGCCTTCATGTGTCATTTTAACGATAGTTCATATGTTTATATTTCAGTAACTCTTACATAAACTATTAATACACACAAAAGCAGATATACATATATTTAAATATCCCCTCGTTGCTTCTGGTTCTACACGGGAATAACTATAGATGGAGACTAGATTCATAATTGGGATCATCGGTTTGTACATCTCTTCCTTGAAAGATCGAACAAATAACCTTAGGATATCTTCATTTTGTCTTTAACATGTTCATTTTTTTTGTATGCATGGTAGAAACTAACGATGCAAATCCAAGCTTAATCCAAGATGGATTTGATCTGGTTGTTTTTCCTTTTCTTGCAATCGAGATTTTCGTCTATCTCATAAAAATTGCATCACTGTCTCTATATTTCATGTACATTGAAAAAACGTTTGCTTAGAGTTCGTGATGTGGGTTTCTTCCTAAATGGGCATAATTTGTGTTTTGGTCTTCATAACCATATAATTTCAATCTGTTTTGGTTTTAAAGAAATTTATCGTCCATCTTAAACGTTAATATTATGAGTTCATGACCATCCATTTCACTGATAAACTTATCGAAATATAGCTGTTTAAATGAAGCCTTGGCATTGTATGCACATCATTAGAACCAGAGTATCACGTCAAAATAAATGATACATGCGTGTAATTTACCAACACTTTTTTTTTTTTTTTTTTGGAATTTCAGATGAATAACCCATAATATAAAGTCATTCTTAAGCGCACTACATACACAACTGCATTCACCTTACTAAAATGAAAAATGTTAAAAAATTTTAGAAACAAACAAAAGGACACTTTCGCCGGTTTATTACTTTACAGGCATGTATAATTCTGTGCGATAATCCTGTGCAGGAAATGTCATTTCATTGTATCTATATCTTTCTCCCACGTAAGCTTCATTTGGTTAATTTGCGCTCTCTACAAGAAAATATATTTTGGTGATGAACTGTTATTCTAAATATTGTCAAACACAATACTTGCAGGCCAACATTTATAAAAATTGTCAAGCGTAAATCAGTACAAGCATTCAAACCAGATACGTATCTTGCTACACTTGTGAATTGTGCAATGTGGCTTTTCTATGGTCTTCCCTACGTTCATCCGCATAGTCTGCTCGTCGTCACTGTTAACAGTGCTGGCATTCTCATTACAATCACCTTCTGCGCTATCTTCTTCTATTTTGCTCCATGGCCTTGCCGTGTACGTAACATCGTTCCTTTAACTTTGTTTTACTTGCTTTAATTTAATTTTTGAGGATTATAAATTCAGTTTAAAAGTAGTATCAAGATTTTGGCTTGAAAATATATACATTTTGTACTAAATTTCTACTGTTATTTTCTAATATATATATTTGAAAACTTCTACTACTTCCTAAAAATGCAGAAAAAGATGATAATTGTTTGGATACTGGAGGCAAGTTTTATAATAGCGATGATTGCTTTTACTTTGAATATCTCCCACAAGCACCCTACGAGAATTATGATAGTTGGAATATTTTGTGTCATCTTAAATATTGTAATGTATGCATCTCCGCTAACAATCATGGTACATCCCAATTTATATCATACTATGCGTACTGAACTTACTATTGTTTTTAAGTTTTTTCACGTGTCACTTAGATAAACAACATTTGATAAACAGAGAACTGTCATCCGGACGAAGAGTGTCAAATACATGCCGATATGTATATCAATTGGCAATCTACTAAACGGATCAATTTGGGTCGTTTATGCTTGCCTTGATTTCGATCCTTTCATCATGGTATTACATCTAACACATTAATTCACCTTTTTTAATTTATTCAACCGTATTCATGAAAAAATCGTTGCACCTTTCCCTCTTATGATTACTATTCTCATTTCACACAAACAGATTCCTAACATCATTGGAGCAATTTCGGGACTGATTCAAATGGGATTATATGCAAAATATAATAAAACTACCAATTGGGATGAGGAGGACGAAGAAACACCTAATGAGGTTGAAATGCGTACCGGTGCCTCCAATGCATGATCACATAAAGAAGGGACCTAGCTAGCCATACTTCATAGCCTAATAAGGCCATAAGCTGATAAGCACTATGGCTCGAATGATTTAGAGCTTCCACGTAAATAGGTTTGATATTTAAAATCGAACATTTTGTATCTAGTTATCAGCAACTAGCAAATGTGCATACATGTAAACCAGCTGTTGTAGTCTCGACCACCTCAGAGTATCTCCAGTGACGCAAGCTGGCATCATCATCTGCGTCGTTTTAAAAGAGAATTATATGGTTTACATTTCGTTTTGGGGTGAGAAATGTATATTGTACAAAATATAGATTTTCATGGTAAACAAAATTGTACAAAATTGATTCTGTTACATGTGAATATAAATCTGTTTGATATGCTTTGTGCCTTCTTATTTGTGTTTGATGATTTCGGATAGTCCAACGATTATGGGACCTCACCAACATTCCTGTGTACTTCAACACTTGGTGTGATATATTTTCGGGAAAACCCTTAAAAAAAACATACTACTACTGATTATGGGATCATTGAATATATAATTTCGGTTAAACTGCAAATTTCGTCTTTTGATTTTGCCAAAACGGAAAACATGCCACCACTACAACAATTTTGCACCCTAGGGACGACTTATTCGTCCCTAGGGAGTCACTTTTTCGACCCTAAACCCCTAGGGACGACAAAGTCGACCCAAGGGGTTGTGCCCGAAAAATCGTCTCTAGATTTCTAGGGTCGACTGTCCCTTTGAAACCTAGGGACGACTATGTGGGTCTCACAACCTACTACGTTGAAAATATTGACTACCCTAGGGACGACTCCCCTTTGAAACTTAGGGTCGAAAAAGTCGTCCCTAGGTTCTTAATAAAAATAACCTTTTTAAAATTTTTAATAAAAATTATTTTTTTAATTATTTTTAATAAAATCTTTTTTATACAAATTAATAAAATCATTTTCAGAGGGTAAATATGAACCTAGGGACGACTTAGTCGTCCCTAGGTTTTTCAAAGTTACCCAGGTATTAAACCTAGGGACGACTTAGTCGTCCCTAGGTTTAATACCTGGGTAACTTTGACACCTAGGGACGACTAAGTCGTCCCTAGGATTAATACGTGGGCGAATATTGGCAAGTTTAGGGACGACTAAGTCGTCCCTAGATGTACCTGGGGGTAAAAAAATCTGGGTTTTTTTGCAGTTTCTAGATTTTTTTCGGAACTTTTTTCGGACAAAATCTACAATTCAAAATGACAGAATTCAATAAATACAGAATAATAACAAATCAATAAATGTTACAATACCATATTAAGATAAATTATCCAACGTCATGATACAATATTCATCAAATACACTTATGCATCCTAAATCAAATGTTTCACACGCTACAAGTCTCAAAATTTATTAAACATGCATAATAAGAAATAAGAAATAATACTACCACAACCTCTACTTCTCCTCCTCATCCTCGTTAGGGGAAAAGTCACCTTGTTCCTCGTTATCCCCCTCGTCGTCCCCTCGTCATCCCCCTCGCCATCGCCTGATAAGTCGTCACCACTGTTTTAGAGATACCTATCTCGACCCAACTCGTCAACGGACCGGTAATCATGCTGATGAGGATTTATGATTACACGAGAACCTCCAGGTAGGGATTGTGAAGCAGAGCCGATCTCATGAGTTGAGTTTGTGGTGTGACGATAACAATGGTTAAAGGTGTTGTTGGTGACGGGAGTAATAGGATAAGTGCCGGTATAGGGAGGTTGGAGTGGTTGGAGATGGTCGGGAAAAGATGGTCGGTATGGGTCGATGGAAGGAGGTTGCAATGGTTGTGCCCAAGGATAGGGGGGTTGGACTAAGTGAGCCCAATCAGGAGCTAGGGGGCATAACAAAGGGTCGGGGCGGGGGTACTAAAGTAGGAGGGTTAATTGGTTGATTAGTATTTGATGAGTTGTAGTTTTGGAAAAACTCACCCAATTGACTTTGATATTGCGTCATATGCTGGTACGACGTCTGACTATATTGTTGCGCCGCATCTGCCTTTAACGCTGCCAAGTAAGCCCGTTGTTGCGCCTCCTGATTCTCTTTCCTCATCAGCTCCATCTGTTGCTCATGTCGTTCCATCATTTGTTGAAATTCATCACGAGAGAGAAAATCCGGTCGAGCTGGAGCACCGCGCCTGCGATAAGTTACAACAACAATTTTTCATTATATACAACAAGACATAAATATGAATAATTGATTTACATTTTGTTTTATTGAGGATATATAACCTGCGAGAAGTGTTATTGGCACCACCCGGTAACTTCCTGCCTTGTCCCGACACATTTTGCTTATTTTGACTAGGCATATGTTGATGCAAAAGTTTGGTGATCCTTGCTAGACCCGAATTAGGCTTAATTCGGGTTGGCTGGGCTCCGACTCCTGCACCAAGTGAACTATTTGGTTGGGATCCTGCACACTAAACAATATGCGTTAGGCTTACCGTGGGAAGGTTTCCCACGATTAGACTCCGGCGTGAGAGTAAGTAATCGGTTAGGGTTTTATGTGAGTTGAGAGTTTAGAACGTAATACCTTGTGGAACCTTTGAGGGTTCCTTTTATAGGCAGTGAAACCCTAATGGGCTGTCACTGATACTTCGGCCCCAAGGAAGAGATAAGCACCAGAATTAGATTGATTGTTATCTTCTAATTATGGTGAGTGAATATCTCCTTCTTTGGAGTAAATCACATTCAGAGATAGAATATGATTCTGTCTAACCCTGCACCGGTCATGCCGGGCCGTGGGCCGCACACGTGTGTGCGGTTACTGTTCATCCAAGCCCATAAGCTTAAATGACATTATTCCCACCCATCTGTGATGGGCCGGATACGGGTAGTACCCGTGGGCCGGGTTCATGACCCGGATGGGGACTATACGTCATCATGTCCCCCCAGTCTAGTTGTTACAACCATAGGCGTAACCTCTAGACTACCAAGATGCTCCCTGGACGTACCAAGAAAAAATAGGGAATGATAAGTTGTCCAAGAATTTGTTTCGGCCGCACGTGGCAACCTGACTTAGGAATTTATTCCATTATTATCTCAGCCGCTCATGGCGACCGAGACAAATTAAATATAGCATTAAATGTCAAGTCTTACGTAAGAGCCGCATATCCCGACATTAATAACTGTTCACGTGCCACGTTGACTGACAAAAGTGCAAACAGTCAGAGCCTCGAGCAGTGTAAACGTTTGAGTCAGAAGTGACCCGTGGGTCCCGCCTGACGTTTCACTTGCCACTTGCCCCCTAACCACACGATCAAGAATAGTGGCAGACACGTGTCACACATCCAACAGGCAATGACCCACGAGGCAACCCTATAAATAAGCCACCCCTACGGCTGTGTGCAACACACAGTTTGTATCTCCAATTCTGCCATTAAAGCTTTCTTCTTAGCTTCAATCAACCACGCACGGATCCCTTCCTCCGTAGGTTAGAACACCACGCCCTTACATTTTTATTTAGTAATGGCTCACAGAAACAACCCCACCATTGGATCCGTGCTTAATGTAATGACCCAGGAACAACTAGATCACTTTTGTACAAATTATTTCATCCCTAGCAACCTACACCCCTCACTTCCTGGCGCCGGAGACCTCATAACTGAGGCTCCGGTGGGTAAGATTGGCCTATACACTCGCCTTTTCGATGCGGCCAACTACCGCATTCCATTCACCCATTTCCTCATAGATCTGTTAGGATATTATGATGTACATATTAGTCAGCTCCACTATATAGGCGCCTGTAAGATTAGTCAATTCGAGATCCTCTGCTGTGCTAGGAGAATCCCCCCAACCGTAGAACTATTCTGGCTTTTTTACACCCCCAACCTAGTAAATGGTTGTTTATCCTTTAAGAAACGATCCCCTAACAGTCCCCAGTCTCATAATAAGCCAATGGATTCGCTGAAAAACTGGTATGACCACTACTTTTTCATTGACGCAATAGTATGGCCGGCTGATTATGCCTTTAGACATAGGATATCCCACGACCCCCAGCCGCACGCTAGTACATATAACCCCCGACACTCCCAAGAATTAGATCTGAATAGGACCGGGTTCCATAGAAATCTTCCCGAGTCATTTCTATGTTTGCTAGGGATTAGCCGCAACTATTTCGGCCCGTCCAACAGATATCCTGTGTTTTGGAGAAGGCAGGGTGAAGGTAGGCTAACATCCGTACACAAAAAAGCTTATCCAACTACTTTGTAATGGCTAACATATTTTGTTATTGTTGGGCAGAAATGAACTTCTTTGGACTTCTACGCCAGGGTGACCCGAAGCTCGTACCAGAGGGCTCCCGTTCCCTCCGTGAGAATGAACTACCCCTTCTTGAGCATACCCGAAACGTGACGGTTGCTCTTGAGGCCGTGCCGGATCCCCACTCGGACGAGGAAGAAACAACTTTAATGAGGACGCTCGTTGACTTCGACAACGAGGACGGTGATAACAGGATGCTTGAAGGAGGAGCCGGGCCCTCCTCACCGCCTAAGGCTGCCACTCCCGCACATGGGGAAGAGCAGGGAGACAATATTGACTTAACCACCTCCAGCCTTCGCCAGATGTTGGGCGATGATGATGAAGAGGTACAACAAATCAATGAGGAGGAAGAGGAAGAAGTGGAAAAAGAAGTTGAGGAGGAGGTTGAAGAAGCAACAGCTCAGCCCGTCGCTAAGCGTACCAGCAAAAAGAACAAACGAGTAAGGAGAGCTGCTCCAGCCGAGATTGGCGAACACAACGCCCCTCCCAAGAAGCTTCGAGAAGACCACCCCTTATACCAATCTGTTGGGAGCACCACCCAGGCTTCCGAGACGATCTGGGCCGCACATGTCGATCCAGTCACTCAGATTCCCCCAACCACATCAGAATTAGCAAGAAATAACATGTAAGACTCCATCCTGATACGTAAGAACGACAAATTCCCTTTAAGCAATACTTAATATGTATCCAAATGCTTGTTTCACAGGGATGAACAAACTGGTACCGCGCCTCCTCCTGACACCCAAATGGATAAGTGAAAAGAAAAAGAAGTGGGGGGAAACCCCATGCCTCATACGGCCGCCACGAAATCCGGCCCCGTTTTTGAAGAAGGTACCCCCACAACCTCCCAAGACCTCCCAACGTCAGGCCCCTCTCAGTCGTTCAACCCTATTTGGAATATCACCACTGCATCACGAATGAGGGAAGCCGAGGAATGCCGAGAGTACCTCAATAACTGCATACCACTAGGCTTGGTGCGAGAAGTGAATGCGCTCAGCCATGCGGACCCGGTGGATGAGTACAACGGTGCTTTGGTGCATCAAATGGCAATGGGCACCTCAATGAGAGTAAGGTTTGAAGCCGCACTTGGGCATGTGGAGTCCCTTAAGAGGAAAGTTGGACTGAGGGAGAGGATGATCGAGGAGAATGAAGCTCAAATTGCAACCCTCCAGTCCCAACTTGCTAGTGCCGAGGCGACAGCGAAGGAGCAATCAGCCCGTGCGAATGCTTACGACCAACAAGTGACCGATCTTGAGGCAAAACTAGATGCCGCAACAACCAAGGTACATATCCGTGATGCACCACCCTTTATTCTACAAGAAATATAATCTAACAATTAATCGCATATAGGTGACCGCGGCGGAGGCGTCTGCCAAGTCCTCCTCTAGCCAGGTATCCGTGCTAACCAAAAAACTAGAGGACGCTCAGATGACAATCCAGAGCATGGAGAAGGTACAAGAGGAGCTTGCTGATGAAAGGGCTATTACCAAGGAGCTGAAAGAGGCGTTTGCCCAAAAAGATATGATGATCGATGCCCTCACCGCCGAACGCGACGACGTGCTATGCCCCCAACTACTGGCAGCCATTTCCGGCCGCAGGTGGATGGTAGGACATGGGGCACGTTTGGCCGTCACCAAGGTACTAGAGGCCCCCGAATTCGTGCAACAGTTTTCAAGCCTTGTATCCGATGGTATTGACCACGGTCGTCATGAGGGAATGGTCCAGGCCGTATAGCTGATCAAGAAAAGGGAGAACTTCACCAGACATGCTTTCTTTAACCCTGAAGCGGCTAACAAGATGACTGCTTCCATGGCCGCGATGCGAGATCTTCATTATCCATTCTTGGCTGAGCTGGAGGCCACAAAAGATGCATCGAATATGGAAATCATGGAAAAGCTAAGTCTCAGTGCGTTCTCCCAAGATGAGGGTCATTCCCGTGCTTCCTTCACTCCATCACCCAGCCACCTGACGCTCCTTGTCTACGAGGATGTAACCAGGATCGTGCTCGATGAAGAACCCTTAAGTGGGGTGCTGGAGAGGAATGCAGCTCAAGCCCGGAAGTGGAAGGAACGTAGTGAGGGGTTGTCATGCTTGGTCGAGGAACAAGTGGAGATAGGTAAGTTTCTCCCCACCATGTAGGGTGCTCCTACTTTATTATCCATTTCAGACAACTCTGGTTTGTAACCGCTGAATATTTGTAGTTTTTATTCGTCCGTGCATGTACACGGCCAAGACATGTGTATTTTGTATGTAAGTCCGTGATGACCACGGCCATTTTGTTATTTATTTGGAAACTTGTGTATTTTTATTGTGTTGAATATTGTATACCAATACTGCATGACATGTCACGTCTTACACACAAAAATGGAAAATACCTACAAGCCTATAATTTACTAGACATGCGACGTGCGTCTTTACCATGCGGAGCACTGCGTGAGTACGGCATACGAAACTTACCACAACGTCTTGTGAGTAAGGTGTCTAGTAAGGATACATGATCCGTGCGGCTGGGGTTGCATCCCTCTTACGCGACAAGTTGAATTAGTAGGTTCACTTAATCCTCTTACCCTGCCTGGAGGCGTATAGTACATGTACAGTAATTTGAATGAATGCATACGAATGAAACATGGCATATTATAATAACAACTAAAATTCATATAACTGACAAAAATCTAAAAAAGGATTTGCACGAAACAAGACGTGGAGCTAGCTAGGCGCCACGGCATTTTATTAGAACGTTTACATTTTTTGTTTGAACAAGAATGATAAGTCCTAAAAAACAAAAAAGGAACCTAAACAAAACATAAGAAGAAAAACAGATAAGCCGCATGGTTCTTCATTAAAGCTACATACAGCGAAGCACCCATGCGGAAGCCGTAGCTTTCAAAGATAACACCTTTTAAGATTGAAGATGTTCCATGTGCGTTCTAGGTCGCGGCCATCCATGTCACGTAACTTGTACGCACCTCGTCCCAAGGCTTCCGTGACTTCATAAGGTCCTTCCCACTTAGGACCCAGCTTTCCTGTATTCTCTGCTCGACTTGCTTCGTTAGCACGATAGACATAATCTCCTGGTCGGAAAGAAACACCTTTGACCTTGGCGTCATAATAAGCCTTCATTTTAGCCTTGGATCTAGCCTCATTGATGGCTGCTATCTCCCTTTTTTCTTCCAACAGATCCAGGTTGATTCACAGCTGCTCGTCGTTCGTGACGACATTAACCTCCGCCGTGCGGATGGTAGGCATTCCTATTTCTGCTGGTATAACAGCTTCATTGCCGTAGGCCAATGCGAATGGAGTATCTCCGTTAGCTCTTTTGATCATAGTCCTATGTGCCCATAAAACATGTGGTAGTTCATCCACCCATTTGGCACTTCGCTCATCCAAACGTGCCTTGATACCGTTTCCCAAGCTCCTATTCGCTCGTTCCACAAGGCCATTTGTCGGCGGATGCTTAACAGATGCGAAACGCCGCTTGATATTCAATGCTGCACACCAGTCCTTGAATGGATTGTCCGTGAACTGTTTACCGTTGTCCGAGATGATTTCTCCTGGTAGGCCAAAACGGCACACAATATGCTCCCAAACAAACTTTTTAACTTGTTTTCCTGTGATGGATTTGACTGCCTTGGCCTCTATCCATCGTGTGAAGTAGTCCATTGCGACAATCAAGAACTTAACTCCCCCCGCAGCTACAGGAAATGGTCCTGCGATGTCAACTCCCCACTTATAGAATGGCCATGGGGATGTAATAGGCGTAAGCTCCTGCTGCGGATTTCGCGGCACTGGTCTATGCACTTGGCAATCACTACACTTGCGAATCATGTCGCGTGCGTCCCTGTGCATGGTAGGCCAATAGTACCCTGTTCGTAAGGCTCGAGCTACCACGAATCGTGGACCTGCGTGCATGACGCATAACCCTTCATGTATGTCACTGATTACGTAAGCGGCCTGACGTGGTCCAACACACCGCAACCATGGCTGCAAGAAAGAGCGCTTATAAAGGATGCCTTCTCGAAGTTCGAAGTGTTGCGACTTTCTCCTGATGCGTCGTGCTGCTTTTTCCTCGTCCGGAAGGGTCTCACTAGTCAAATAGTTGATGATCGGGGTTATCCATGTAGGTCCATCCTCCTCAACTATAGTAGCGACCTCCCCTTCTGTTATAGATTTCTCCTTGAGTATTTCCACCAAGACTTGTTTGGACAAGTGAGCGAAGCTTGTGGTTGCGATCTTACTGAGAGCGTCCGCCTTCTTGTTCTCGCCTCTTGGCACCTGCTTGATGGAAAATTTGCTGAAAGTCGCGATTAGTGACTTGACTTTTTCCAAGTATCTGACCATGTTGTCCTCCTTAGCCACATATCCACCTAGAATATGGTTCGCAACAAGCCGTGAGTCCACGTAGGCCTCAAGGTTGCGGACTCCCATTCTAGCGGTGATTTTTAAACCCGCAATTAATGCTTCATATTCCGCTTCGTTGTTGGTGGCCGTGAACTCAAAACGGAGGGCGTACGTGAACTCCATTCCTTCCGGATTTGTGAGGATGAGACCACCCCCGGACCCATCTGTACACGAGGATCCGTCCGTAAATAACACCGATGGTTCTGTTGGAGTCTCGTCTTGTTTAACAATTGGCCCTTCCTCATCCGGCTTCTCAATCAGGAAAACTGCCAAGATCTGGCCTTTCACAGCCGTCCTTGGTCTATAAGATATATTGTGCTCCCCCAATAATATGCTCCATTTTTGTAGCCTCCCTGCCACATCCGGTCTAGAAATGACCTGCTTGATTTGTTGGTCCGTAATGACTACAATTGGGTGCGCCTGAAAGTATCGGCGCAACCGCTTTGTAGCAAACACTAGTGCCAACACCAATTTTTCTATGGAGGAATAATTCAGCTCCGGCCCTTGTAATGTTCTACTTATAAAGTATACCGGGGTTTGCACTGTATCTCTATCTGTCATGAGTACCACGCTTATTGCGCCATGAGTGGCTGAGAGATACATAATGAGTTCCTCCTTTGGCCGGGGAGCTACTAGCATAGGGAGAGATGCGAGATGCTGCTTGAGTTGGCCAAAAGCTTCCTCGGCTTCTTTCGTCCACCGGAAGTCTCCCTTCCTAATGCACTTCTTGAGTGTCTTAAATAGGGGTAATGACTTCTCTGCGGATTTGGATAGAAACCTATTTAACCCGGCCAGTTTCCCATTTAAGGATTGCACCTCCTTCCGTGTCTGAGGGGATGGCAGCTGTATCACTGCGTCCGTTTTCTCTGGGCAAGGTTTGATGCCGTTTGGATCGATCATGTATCCGAGGAACATTCCCTCCGTTGCCCCAAACGTGCATTTCTTTGGATTTAGCTTCATGTTAATCCTCCTCAGTGTGCCGAATGTCTCCTGGACATCCCGGAGAAGTGCATCCTCCGTGTGACTTTTTATGACTAAGTCATCCACATAGACTTCTAGGTTGCGGCCTATTTGTGATTCAAAAGCTTTGTCCACAAGCCGCTGGTATGTAGCACCGGCGTTCTTTAGTCCAAACTGCATTTTCGTATAGCAATATACGCCCTGGCTCGTATGGAACGCCGTTTTTTCTGCATCCTCCTCCGCCATCTGGATCTGGTGGTATCCTTTATATGCATCTAAGAAGCACTTAAAGGGATATCCACATAGGGATTCCACCTTCCAGTCGATTTCCGGTAACGGGTAACAATCCTGTGGACAGGCTTTGTTCAGATCCGTAAAATCCACACACATGCGCCAACTTCCGTCATGTTTTTTGACCATGACCGGATTGGATAACCACTCGTGGTAGTATACCTCGCGCATGATACCTGCGTCCACTAGTTTCCATACTTCCTCCAATATTACTTGACTGCGCTCAGGCGCCTGGCCGCACTTCCTTTGCTTGATGGGTTGGTACCCCTGGCGGATCTGGAGCTTATGTTTTGCTATCGCACGTGGCACGCCTGTCATATGCTTTGGCTCCCATGCGAATATATCTAGGTTTGCACTTAAAAGAGAGCACATGGCCCTTTTGCCGTTATCCGAGAGCGCCCCTCCTATGGATATCTCCTGTTCCGGATAGTCGGGATGAATTGCCACCTTCCAATTGGGAGGTGGTGATCCATCCTTTGGTGGAACAGGTGGAGCCGGTGTTGTCACGGTATGACACTCGGATGCTGGTACGATTGTGTTGTAAATGGTGACGATTCCTCCCTCAACAGGGAATTTGATCATTCCGTGTGCCGTGGAGGGTACCGCCCGTATAGCCAGAATACATGGTCTGCCTATGATCCCATTATACAGAGAATGTGAGCGTATCACCATGAAGTTCATCCACGCCGTAGTGGAGTGTTCCTCATTCCCAATGGTTACAAGCAGACGTAGTTGCCCTATCGGCCAGATAGTGTCTCCGCTAAAGCCAGTGAGCGGCGTTGTGGCCGGTACTAATTGGCTTCTTATTTCTAGGCATAACTGCAAAAAAACAGTGTTCATACAGTACCTCTGCTGACGACCCTCCATCCACATACATGCGACGAACATTGTGTGTTCCAATGCTTATCTCAATAGTGAGAGGCGCATCAATCACATCGCTTGCTGTGATGGGAGGGAATGAGATTTCCCTGCCGCGTGAAAATTTTTGGCCAACTTTCTGCCTCGTGCGGCGTTGTCTGGATTGGATCATGTATATGGTCGAAGGTTTGTCCTTTTGGGGATCCTTCTTATCATACTTCTTGTTGTCTTTTCCATCCTTCCAATCCTTAAATAAGTGCTTGAGTTTACCTGATTTGATCAGTGACTCAATGTGCTTCTTGAGCTGGATACACTCCTTCGTGCCATGGCCCTTGTCATTATGGAACTCGCAGAAGCGATTTCCTTGCCGACGGTCCGGCGGAGTTGTCATTGGGGGAGGCCTTGGGAAGTTTGCCCCTTCCGTCAGCAAGATCTCCCGGTAGGACATCTTTAGGGGGGTAAACTTATCGTCCGGCCGTCCTCCTTTGTTCTGGCTCTTATAGTCTGAGCCCTTGCTATTGTTCTGATTGCCTTGACCGCCCGACTGTCTCCGAGACTGGTCGTTTGACCGGTACCCATTTCCTCTGGATGGGTAAGCCGCGGCAACAGCTGTTTCTCCTTCTATGAAATTTCTGACCCTTTCCATGAGGTCATCATATCTCTCTGGATGCTTGTCATTGAGGCGCCTGATCAATTCCCTGTCTGTTATGGCGTGCATGTAGTCAGAGATTTTCAGGAGTTCCGGCATTGTTTTTGTGCGCGTGCACTAATTCAAATATGCAAAGTAAACATAAAAGAGGAATGAGATGAGATGGTTGGTGCGTTTGTCTGCTGTACGAAAGGTCCAGGGATCAAATCCCTGGAGAAACAAATTATTATGCTGTTATTTATATTTTTTTTACCCTTTTTGGAACTGATTGGTTTACATTCAGTAAGCAAAATAAATCAACAAGCAAATATAACCAATTAAGCAGTAACAGCTTATCAAATAAGCATATCAGCCAACAACCAGATAAGCACTAACAAAGCCTAATAAGCTGAATCAAAAAAAAACTAAAGAGCAAATAAGCTAAACAAGACGAAAATGGAATAAAGCAAATAAGCAAGACCAATTAAGCTAGATAACTAAAAACAAATAAGCTACTAAAATTAAAGCAATATCCAAAAAGACTTGAGCAGATTGAACAGTTAAAAACTTAAACAAAAGCTGAATAATAGGATATAGCAAATCTAAACTACGAAACAGCAACAATCGCAGGCAGTAAACAAATTAAGATTTACTAAATAAATTTAACACAAATGATTAAACAGTAACAAAATAAAAACGAAACAATAATTCTCCAAAGAAAAACTAGCAGATCCGAACCATAAGCTATCAAAACAGTAACTTAACAAGCAGATATATAAAAAAAACTTAACACAGCAACATTCAAACAGCTAAATTAAAACTTAACAAAAAAAATAAATAAAAAGAAGATGGGATTAGAACCTTGTGTCGAAACCTTTGGGACGTAGGTGGGCGCTGAACCCCCTATGAACCGAAAACCAAGACCACCGTAATCATCAACTTCATCATCATCATAAAACCCTCGAACCGAAAACACTTCTCGAATCCAAACAGTTTTATCTATTTTTTTTATTTTTTTTAATTCATACGGATAACCGATTATAAATCAACAATTATAAAAAAAGGAGCAGATTAAAATGAAATAAATTGACAGAAACTTAATTAAAATGAGACTGGAAATAATTAAATTCAACTTTTCATTAATAAAAATCAAAATTACATTACTGAAAAAAAATTACAAGATTAAAGCTAAACCTAATTTACTGAAAATTAAACCTAATTAAATCTACTCCTAATTAATTAAAATAAACTGAAAAATAATTGAAAGCCTGATAATACATCTTGGAGATGGGGTTTTTATAAGCAAACCCTCAAACC
Source organism: Glebionis coronaria (assembly GCA_025667525.1). Taxonomy (NCBI): domain Eukaryota; kingdom Viridiplantae; phylum Streptophyta; class Magnoliopsida; order Asterales; family Asteraceae; genus Glebionis; species Glebionis coronaria. The sequence continues at coordinate 92,427,812 of CM046879.1, read as the reverse complement.
CTTTCCTTGGTGCCCAAGTTCTTCCATCTAGACCGTTCAAATCTTCTCTTCATCTCTCTCTTTTTTTTTCTTATCAAACGGCTGAGATAAAACAATTGACTTGGATTGCCAGCGTGGAGAGATTTGATTGGTGGGTTTATGATGTGAGTTATCAAAACCAATCAAATGAAAAGATTTGGCCACGTTGGAGTGATGTGAGGACCATCTTGTGAGTGTTTGATCCGAAAATCATGGGGATTTATTTCCCTTTGATGTGAATTAAACTATGAGGGTAAAAGCCCCATTTTTTTGTGGGTAATTTTTGTTTTAGTAAATTAGGGTTTGTAGGAGGTGAGTACTGTGTAAAAATGGGGGAGATGAAAAAACAGTATGTAAACATTGTTTCTAACGAATGAAAATAGGTGGGGTAAATAAATTCGTTTTATTTAATAATGAGTGGGGAGGGGTGAGGTAATAATTGTTTGTTGTGAGGCACACGGTAGGGTGAGTGAAACGTGGGAAAAAAAATGATCAATTTAGGTGAGTAAAAAAATGACACAATTTAGGTGAGTAAAAAATGTGAGGATTTGACTGGTTGTGAAAGTTTGACCGAGGGTTTATTTTCTTGCATAATGGGCTTGGCCCAATTATAATCCGTGTTATTTGACTTGTAAATTGGGTTTTGTAATTGGGCTAATTGGCTTGTTATCCATAAATTAAGCATTATTAGTCTCCTTATTGGGCTTTTGGGCCCAAAACTCAAATGTGGGACCCACAAGCTCAAATATCTTCAAAAAGATTGAATCCGCTAATAACGAGCTCGATTTTGGCTTTGTCATTCTTTTTCTTCAAACTTGTGTCGGTTTATCCGGTTTTCGTGAACTTGGGCACACTTTTGATCTTTTGACTTTGTCTTCGTCTCTTTTTGGACTTTTCTTCAACATTTGATCGTGAAACCCCGTGTTTTCTCTTCTTTTGATCCTTTTGTACCTATTTTAACACAAAAACACAAAACCACGCGTAATTCCGATTTTAACGATATAAAACACATGATTAGGTATTGTTTTTCCTTGATTTTAGTGGCAAAAGGATAAGTGTTTTCACACTTATTAAATCCTCTACACTTGACCATTGCAATGACCCCATGCAATGCATAGTTTTAAAGCATAAGTTACATTTTTCATCATTATTAATCCATCTCGGCCTTTATTAAGATATACTAATACTATGACGAAAACTTAAAAGGAGACAAAAGTTATAACAATTTTATTAGCTTGAAATTATTTGATGGAAGAAACTCGTAAAGAAATCTAAGACTTAGATTAGGGCTTTGGTGCCATGAATATTAATCACCCTCAAGTTTCACGTTCCCCAAACCAAGCTCAAAAACGAGATCATTGTTATTACAAGTTAGTACAACTAACACTTACTCATGTGGTTTAGTTAATCACTTAGACCCCCTTATTCCTACGGTGTATCTCTTGTATTTTATTTTTGTCTTGAATGATCACGAGGATGCATTTTTGACTTATTTCGATAATTTATTAAGGCCGAAAATAAAGTGGGACGATTTAATCGATAGTTAGCTAAAGGACAAAATCTTTTAAAACGGCTTCTCGAAACATCATAAAGTTCATATCTTGGAATAACTCGTTTCACGATTTGAGACCTCTCTCGGACCGATATTTGGCTTGTACTTCAAACTTCAAATCTTGAGAGACGATCTTGAAATTATGGTCTTCTCTTCATTTTGGTATACATCTTCATAAGGAGTGAAAGATGCTTCAAACGTTGACCACGACTTCTTCATTTATCCTCTTCTTTATTTAGGATTTTGATACACAACGATCCGCCTCCTTTTCGGACTTGGATCTATTTATCCTCATACCTTGTTAGGGTCTTTTTGGATAGACTTCTCCATGATCTTTAGGGGAGTAATTGCTTCTCTTCGTGTGTCTTGATCCTTCATATTGATTTGGATTAATGATCTTCACATCATCTTAGGATCTTTAGCAAAAAGTGAATCCTCATGCCTTGTTAGGGCCTTTTTGGACTCGGGTATCCTCATGCCTTGTTAGGGCCTTTTTGGATAAGCCAATCTTCGCGTCCCGCTTCAATAAGTTATGCCTTGGCTATGAACTCTAATTAATACCGAGCAACTTTTAAACGATCTTGTGCTAGAAGCTAAGTAACCTTTTAAATCGTACAACCTTATTTATTGCAAATATATTAATTAAAAAGTGATGGGAGAAAAAGCTTATAACTAACTCACATAAGTTAATGAAAGAATACCGAACTTATAATTAACTCTATCATCTCTCGTTCTCCACAATTTAAAATCTCAAGGAATGAGACTCGTGGATGCTTAGCCTAATAAACCAATTAAGGTCCATATGGTTAAGGATACTAGCTAGAGTAAACTTAGATAAGCAAACTCGGGTTGAGTCAAAATATTCACGACGGGCCTAATATATCAAAGACATCTAAACTTGTTAAAACCATTTTATTTATTTATTTTATTTTTGATTTTATTTTTTGAAATTAGAAAATATAAATACGATGCAAAGAAAATAAAATAAAAGAAAAATACTACAAGGCCAAAATAGATCAAAAATTTGAAAAACGTTGAAAATTTTAAAAATTTTCCGGTTAAAATGGGGTCAAATTCATGGAAAAGGCCACTAAAATTTCGATAGAAATCCCCCTACACTTAATATAAACATTGTCCTCAATGTTTAAGCATGTGAGAGAATAAACTCCCCTACACTTAGGACATTGAGTACGTTGTTTAGATCGAGCTAACTAAAGGACAACTAAAGTGATCCCACATTTATTTATATACAAGATTGAATCAAAATAGCAAAAACTTATCGAAGGAACCGGGTACACGGGTAACACGGGAACACGGGTCTCGTCAAAATCACCAAAAGTGGATCATCAAAGCACAAGTACCTACACAATCACAACACACAAAACAAACAACCTACACGGCTCCCCCTACACTTATTGGTAGAAAATAGATAAAAGATAGAACATCGGGTTGCTTCCCGAGAAGCGCTTGTTTTTGTTAACCGAGTCACGAGCCTGACTCGACCCCGAATTAAATGGTCCATGGGGAAGCCTCGAATGTAATACCGGGATCAAAAATCTTATCCTCGGTCCCGGAGGAACATAATAAATGAGAGGCAGGAGGATAAGTCATAGAAGGTAAAAAGGGCCTCTCAACATACGAAAAGTATGTGAGGTCGTGATCCACGGGAGGTGGGGTGGGTAAAGGAGACAAATTGTCATCCCCCAAATACATAGGATGGTCACTATTCGGCAAAGCCGTAAAGGTATCAATCAAAGAATGGTCAATGTCACCTCCCAGGTCAAAGCATTCATCCTCATGAACGTGAATCTCTTCGATTTCTTCATCATAGATAGGCTCGACAAACAAAGATTTGTCGTTCCCTTCATTGAGGATTTTAGAAATTCTCTCGAAAAGATCACGATCAAGTACGAAACCATCATTCATTTGTGGGATTTGTTGATATGTTAAATCCTCACGAATGTGGTGAACGTAATTCTCATTAGAGGAGTGTTGATTAGGTAACTCCTCGAGAATTGGATGAGAATCGATGGTAGAATCAAAGGTAATTGGCGAAGAGGCAAATGTGAATTTGTCAAAATCCGAGTTCTCAAAATCAATATCAATATCAAGTTTTAAAACACCATTTGCCTTCTCATCAATACCATGATCACAATTAAGCTCATGCGAGAAATCCAATAACACGGGATCATAAAAAGCATCCTCGTGATGGAATTTCTCGATACTTGGGGTATAAAAGTCATCACTAAGGAGTAAAGAATCCGATAAATCATTATCATGGTTTTCAAAAGTCGGTCTTGGTAAAATAGGTGAATCATCCTCATCCGATCCCGAGGAATAATTAAAAAATGTAATCGGAATCACAAGATAACTCATCCCTATCTACAAACTCCTTAGGTGTAGGACAACTTATGGGTTCTTCTTCTATGCACTCACACTCCTCAAAAATTGGTTTCTCAAAACATGTCTCGCTAAGAGGATTTGAAGAAAGCATAAAGTCATTTGATGGGGTAGGTGAAGGAGTCATAAAAGAAATGGGGTCATCAACGGGTAATGAAGGCTCAAGAATAATCTCGGGAATCTCCTCAATAGGTGAGCTAATAGTATCCGTGGGTGTCAACACCGGAGGGTGAGTAAAACTCATGATAATCTCCGGGCCTTGTCTCTCCTTTATTGGCGGAGAGATGGAAGGATCCACAGTGGGAACATCACTACTAGTAGTGGTGTTAGCCTCAATATCATTACTCAAAGACGGCTCAATATCAAATTGATCTTGATAGGTTTCTAAAATGAGCATGAATTTCCTATCGGTGGACTCTTGCATTTGTCTAGTAGATTCTAGCATTTCTTCCATGATTTTCTCATGTTCGGTCAATTTTTGTAGAATCAAGTCCATTTGAGGGTTGTGCATGTCCATTTGATTAAAGTTTTGAAAATTGCCGTCATGTGGAAAACCTTCATTATTTGAAAACCCTTGATTTTGAAATTCCCCATAAAACCGTTGATCATATTGTGGTGGGTCACTATTTGTAGGAAAACTAGGGGAGCCAAAATAAGTATTAGTATCATAACACATACTTTCCTCATTATTATAAATCTCCTCATAAGTTTTGTCACAATTAAAATAAGCATGAGGCCCACCACAAGTCGAACACTCCTCGGACATAATCTTATAACGCTCTTCTTGCAAGATTTCCCAAATCGGACGATTATCCATGGTAGTGTCGAAAGAAATCGAAAATAACAATAATTATTATACTACGTAATATATTATAATAAAAGAAAAATCTTTTTGTATTTTTGTTAGAAAAATATATATATACAAGAAAAATCGAAAGAAATCGAACTAAAAAAAAAAAAAAAAAAATTAACACTAATACGTAATATTTTTGGTGTAATACTTTTAGGAAAAAGTATTACTTTTGGATTTTTTTTTTATTTTTTTTTGGTGCAATTCTTAGGAAAGAAATTGCTTTTGTGATTTTTTAATTTTTTTTTAGTTTTAAGTTTTTGATTTTTTTGTATTTTTGATTTTTGGTGCAAGAAACGTAACGTTCAAAATCGAACGGATCCCAAAATCCAAACGTCTTCACGAAAAATCGTCAATCGTACGAGCGAAGCGGCAGCGGCGCCATTTGAAACTAGGATTTTTAATCCTTTTTAAATTAAGTTCGTTTTCCTCGATTCGACTCGAATTTGATTTCTAATTAACGAGATGACTTAATTTGTTTTTGGTAATGATATATTTGTACTTTTAATCTAAAATCAATTTAAAAGAAAACTATTTAATTATCTAATTTAAAAATTAAATAAATTTGAAACTAATTTAAACTAAATTAAAAAATAAAAACTATTTTAAAACTTAATTAAAATTGATTTTAGAAAATAAATTATAAATCTAAATCTACATCTAATTTTAATAAGACTAAATAAATTGAAAAAGACTAATTTTAAAACTTTTAACAAAAACTATTTTTAAATAAAAGACAAAACTAATAAAATGAAAACTAATGTGAAAACTAATTGCAAAAGTAATTTAAATAAAAGAAATATTTTTTTATCTTTTTATTTTTAAAACTGAATTAAAGAAATTAATTAAGTAAAACTTTTAAATAAAATTTCAATAAAACATAAACTTGATTTAATCTATTTAAAACTGCCTATATTAATTCAAATATGCAAAGTAAACATAAAAGAGGAATGAGATGAGATGGTTGGTGTGTTTGTCTGCTGTACGAAAGGTCCAGGGATCAAATCCCTGGAGAAACAAATTATTATGCTGTTATTTATATTTTTTTTTTACCCTTTTTGGAACTGATTGGTTTACATTCAGTAAGCAAAATAAATCAACAAGCAAATATAACCAATTAAGCAGTAACAGCTTATCAAATAAGCATATCAGCCAACAACCAGATAAGCACTAACAAAGCCTAATAAGCTGAATAAAAAAAAAACTAAAGAGCAAATAAGCTAAACAAGACGAAAATGGAATAAAGCAAATAAGCAAGACCAATTAAGCTAGATAACTAAAAACAAATAAGCTACTAAAATTAAAGCAATATCCAAAAAGACTTGAGCAGATTGAACAGTTAAAAATTTAAACAAAAGATGAATAATAGGATATAGCAAATCTAAACTACGAAACAGCAACAATCGCAGGCAGTAAACAAATTAAGATTTACTAAATAAATTTAACACAAATGATTAAACAGTAACAAAATAAAAACGAAACAATAATTCTCCAAAGAAAAACTAGCAGATCTGAACCATAAGCTATCAAAACAGTAACTTAACAAGCAGATATATAAAAAAAAACTTAACACAGCAACATTCAAACAGCTAAATTAAAACTTAACAAATAAAAAAAATAAAAAGAAGATGGGATTAGAACCTTGTGTCGAAACCTTTGGGACGTAGGTGGGCGCTGAACCCCCTATGATGCGAAAACCAAGACCACCGTAATCATCAACTTCATCATCATCATAAAACCCTCGAACCGAAAACACTTCTCGAATCCAAACAGTTTTATCTATTTTTTTTTTATTTTTTTTATTTTTTTTATTTTTTTTAATTCATACGGATAACCGAATATAAATCAACAATTATAAAAAAAGGAGCAGATTAAAATGAAATAAATTGACAGAAACTTAATTAAAATGAGACTGGAAATAATTAAATTCAACTTTTCATTAATAAAAATCAAAATTACATTACTGAAAAAAAATTACAAGATTAAAGCTAAACCTAATTTACTGAAAATTAAACCTAATTAAATCTACTCCTAATTAATTAAAATAAACTGAAAAATAATTGAAAGCCTGATAATACATCTTGGAGATGGGGTTTTTATAGGCAAACCCTCAAACCCTTTCCTTGGTGCCCAAGTTCTTCCATCTAGACCGTTCAAATCTTCTCTTCATCTCTCTCTTCTTTTTTTTTTCTTATCAAACGGCTGAGATAAAACAATTGACTTGGATTGCCAGCGTGGAGAGATTTGATTGGTGGGTTTATGATGTGAGTTATCAAAACCAATCAAAGGAAAAGATTCGGCCACGTTGGAGTGATGTGAGGACCATCTTGTGAGTGTTTGATCCGAAAATCATGGGGATTTATTTCCCTTTGATGTGAATTAAACTATGAGGGTAAAAGCCCCATTTTTTTGTGGGTAATTTTTGTTTTAGTAAATTAGGGTTTGTAGGAGGTGAGGACTGTGTAAAAATGGGGGAGATGAAAAAATAGTATGTAAACATTGTTTCTAACGAATGAAAATAGGTGGGGTAAATAAATTCGTTTTATTTAATAATGAGTGGGGAGGGGTGAGGTAATAATTGTGTGTTGTGAGGCACACGGTAGGGTGAGTGAAACGTGGGAAAAAAATGATCAATTTAGGTGAGTAAAAAAATGACGCAATTTAGGTGAGTAAAAAATGTGAGGATTTGACTGGTTGTGAAAGTTTGACCGAGGGTTTATTTTCTTGCATAATGGGCTTGGCCCAATTATAATCCGTGTTATTTGACTTGTAAATTGGGTTTTGTAATTGGGCTAATTGGCTTGTTATCCATAAATTAAGCATTATTAGTCTCCTTATTGGGCTTTTGGGCCCAAAACTCAAATGTGGGACCCACAAGCTCAAATATCTTCAAAAAGATTGAATCCGCTAATAACGAGCTCGATTTTGGCTTTGTCATTCTTTTTCTTCAAACTTGTGTCGGTTTATCCGTTTTCGTGAACTTGGGCACACTTTTGATCTTTTGACTTTGTCTTCGTCTCTTTTTGGACTTTTCTTCAACATTTGATCGTGAAACCCCGTGTTTTCTCTTCTTTTGATCCTTTTGTACCTATTTTAACACAAAAACACAAAACCACGCGTAATTCCGATTTTAACGATATAAAACACATGATTAGGTATTGTTTTTCCTTGATTTTAGTGGCAAAAGGATAAGTGTTTTCACACTTATTATGCACTCATCACTGAAGCGTTCAGTGAAGGCTTCTGTGGACTCCCCCGGTCGTTGTTTGACAGTCGCCAATGAGACCGGATCCCTATTATACTTCTTCCTCTGAGTATAATTATTCTTGAACGCAGTGCGTAGTTCCGTGAAACTATCAATGCTTCGTGGAGGGAGTCCCTCAAACCAGTCACGGGCATTTTCGATCAGAGTTGAATTGAACATTTGGCACCATATAGGCATGGGCCATCGCTCAATTTTAGCCTGCGTATCGAATATTTTAAGGTGATCATCCGGATCACCAGTTCCATCATAGGTCTTGACACACGCCGGCATGCGACGTTTGGTGTCCTCGGAGTAGTTCCGTATGCGGAGGGTGAATGGGTCTTCCCTGGGATCCGCCCATGGCCGGGTGAGCCTGGGGTCATCCCATGGTTCACACCACGGGTGGGAAAGGTCCTCCGCTTCTGCATCTCGATAATAAGGACCACCATAATACTCATCATTGTTTGGTGGTGGTGGAGGGGTACGCCTAGGTCGGCGACGCTTAGGCGGATGGTCATCTGAGTCCTCCCCTGATGGGTCTGGAGACGGGGGTGGTGCCCCATCCTTTGGGTGAGGACCACTTTTTTGGGACGAACCAGGAGCCTTTTTCCCAGTGTTCATCCTGTCCCACACGCTCGTGCGGCGAGCGGCTCTGGCCAGCTCTCGATCCGGTCGCTTGGGTGAACCGTCAGACTTATCTCCCTCTTCTCGAGACTGCATTAGTTCCTGTATGAGGCGATCTCCTATACGCTCAAACACATTCCTAGGTTGAGGGGTTTCCTCAAAGATGCTCTGCTTCTGAGGCCGGGCTTTCCTTTTCCTCTGATTTTGGGTAGAGGTGATTGGTCCGGTGTCACCAAAGTTGAGTCTAGATTGGAGGTTCCTCCCCAGATTCAACCTTGATGCGATCCCCGGGACGATCCTATCAAAGTTCTGCGTGAGAACTCGAGTGAGATCCTCCTCGCTGAGTGGTTGGACTTCTACTTCCTCCTCCACTGATGGTCTGCGCGGCTCCTTGTTAGGAGGATTGGGCGCACTCCCTGGATCAGGGTTATCCAGGGTTGAAGTAGGTGGGGGTGTTATGGAGATCGTGCTCGTCACCCCCAAGGGCTGAAAACCACCACGGTTACCAGGTCCGCCTGCAAGGCGGCTAGGTGATTGATTGGGGATGGGTATCCCTTCCCCTTGGGACTTCCGATTTCTAGGAATCGTGTTCCTGGGATTAGCTTGCGAATGCCCCTTCGTCATTGGAAGTTTAGAATGAGGTTTTGTTCTAGCTTAGTGTAATGGGTCCCACGGATGGCGCCAACTTGTTGATGCAAAAGTTGGGTGATCCTTGCTAGACCCGAATTAGGCTTAATTTGGGTTGGCTGGGCTCCGGCTCCTGCACCAAGTGAACTATTTGGTTGGGATCCTGCACACTAAACAATACGCGTTAGGCTTACCGTGGGAAGGTTTCCCACGATTAGACTCCGGCGTGAGAGTAAGTAATCGGTTAGGGTTTTATGTGTGTTGAGAGTTTAGAACGTAATACCTTGTGGAACCTTTGAGGGTTCCTTTTATAGGCAGTGAAACCCTAATGGGCTGTCACTGATACTTCGGCCCCAAGGAAGAGATAAGCACCAGAATTAGATTGATTGTTATCTTCTAATTATGGTGAGTGAATATCTCCTTCTTTGGAGTAAATCACATTCAGAGATAGAATATGATTCTGTCTAACCCTGCACCGGTCATGCCGGGCCGTGGGCCGCACACGTGTGTGCGGTTACTGTTCATCCAAGCCCATAAGCTTAAATGACATTATTCCCACCCATCTGTGATGGGCCGGATACGGGTAGTACCCGTTTGCCGGGTTCATGACCCGGCTAGGGACTATACGTCATCAGCATAATTTCAGCCACTATTTCTTTATCAGACATGGGCGGGATGATCTTTGCTTTGACTTGGTCTTGGAGGGCTTTCATCTTCCGCTGGGAAAGAAAAAAAAAACGGTTTAAAACAAATAAAATTAGTTACTAAGGCATGTAAAGAGTTATATATTACTTACATATCTTTCCTCGTTTTCTTTACTTTTAAACGTGCCATTACTTGAGTGCCCCTTCCTCCATGTTTCAACCAGGTCCTCGTATTTCCCTTCCTTGACTTTCTGTAAAATATCAAATAAATTAATAACGAGCTATAATAAATAAACAATATAAACACTTTTAATAAAATCACAAAAATTATAAAGAGTCTTACGTATTCATTCCTTCCTCGGGCGAATGGTTTTTTGCCTTGAGTGGTCGGTACCGTGTTTTTGGAACGATTAGCAGTATTAATCTCACTTCTTGCCACCCTACTTGGATGTGACCACCACTCAAACAAGTCAGCCCAGTCAGCTTCGGTTCTACGGTCCCACGCACTCTCCGGCGATACATGTTCTTCTGCCTGTGCGGGCGTCTCATATTTCGAATAATAATGTTTCTTCATCTTGTTCTTGCGTTTTCTATACAGCAACCTCAGTTAGAGTTCCAATGCAAGCTTAACCCGAGTCGACACCTCATACACACCACTACCACACACCACCTGAGTACGATCATTGTACCATGGCCGGAGGTCGAAATATGTCTACATAAAAACATATGGATTTAAATAAACAAACAAATTAAACATAACACACATATCTAAATGTCGATAACAATAACAATATAAGTAAAATAAACAATTTGACCTCAAGTGTAGGATAAATATGAGCTTTATCAGAGTCTGGAATTTGGTCCCATTCGCAGTTCAGGGGAAGTGTCCGGACTAATTCCCCCATAAGATGAGATAACAGGGATGCATAATCGCCCAGAGGATGTAAGGTTTGCAGATCCTTAAATTCAAAGCCAATTGCCAAAGGTTTTTCGTGATTTGCTCTGTACGCCTTCCTTAATGTTGCTAGGTTGGTCTCAAAACGTTGATTTGAACCTACAAAAGATATGTTATTTACTCGTAAAAATTCAAGTGACATAAATTATAAATATCAGTGTTTGATGAGACTGCTTTTATACATAGTCTCAAAACGGGCTTTAAATGCATTAAATATCATGAAAATGGCCAAATATATGCTTGTGTTTGTTACTTGTGTATTTTAGGTACGGATATTGAGAAAATGACAAAAGATCACAAGAATCATGCAAAAACGAACACGAGAAACGAAGCCGCACAATGAACCAAGCCCTAATGAAGTTTTTTCAAGAAATACCTTTGAAGATTTGAAGATATTGCAAGAAGGGTCCTCTAATATTGAAGAATTGACACTTTAAACCCTTGTATATTCATAATTACAAGATTGGTCCTTCAAGTTTGTCAATATTACAAAAAGGACCCTTAACTTTGAAGAATTGGCAAAAATGGTCCCTCATAAATCATGACTTGTCAATTTAAGTCCTCCAAGAAGTCAAACAAACAAGTCAAGACCATCATCTTTGAAGAAAAGTCCAAATCAGCCCTTCAAGAATCAACAAATGGCAAGAAATACCCTTGAAAATACTTTAGAAAAGTATTTGGGGCAAAAGTGTGAAAAGTGAAACTTCAAAAACAAAGGAAATCTGGTTTTGGTTACTTAAACTTCAAATGAAAGGAGTTTGAAAACTAAGGGGCTTAAGTTGGCAGACAATGATAGTTACCTAGACCACTCTCACTCTTACACGTGTCCCACTCAACCTTTTTATCCAATCACACCTCACCAAATCGCCACCTCAACATCCACTAAACCGGTGTAAGGTTTATTTAATCCTTGGCGGCTAAAACAAGTTTTTAAAACTTAATCTCTCCTAAACCAGATTAAACTCACTCACTATTCACTCAAGAACAATTTTGGGCATTCTTGTTTAAGCAACAATTAACCTCCCATAATCTCCAGATTAATGATTGATGATACCTTAATCAAAACCCAACTCACATTTGCCTTGCCACATCACTCATATGCTCACATGTATAGTGCCCTGCTACACGTTTGAGGAAGAAGACAAAATTACCAAAGGAATCCAACGCCCGACATACAAGCTTACTTTCTAAGCTTATTATGGACCATTTGATCATGTAACAACAGGTCACACCTCAACAAACTGCCAAAACAAATTCACATGTTCAAGAATCTTCAAGCTATTCAAGGGGCAATTTTGGACTTCTACACATTAGGGTTTACGTTTTTTTATTGCTTTGTAGTTCACAATGTAGCCTATATAAGGCATAGGACCCTTACAATTTCAGTTTCCTCTGAATTTTTCCTTGTTCACTTTTCTGTAAATCTCATTTTCAAGTTAATGAAATATGTTTGAAATTGTGAAGAAAAGTCAAGTGCCAATCTTGTTTACTGCTTGTTTATGTTTAATGTTTGCTAAAACGGAATATCAAAACGTTTTCTTAGGCTTTGTGCAAGAAATTGCTCAAAGTTCTTAAATCTTGATATTTTGCTAAGTTCTTGGTACACCTTGGAATTTTTGGGCTATAAGTGGATCATAGCACCTTGATATTGTGATATCAAGGTGTTGTGAGGCTTATAACTTGTGGATAATCAAGTGTGGGGTACAAGAGTTGCATTAATCAAGGATTTGTCACTTTCTGATTTTGATATTTTTGCTTCTAACTTTGTTCCTTCTTAGCAGATTGATATTGGAAGCTTGTTCTTGTTCTTGCTAGCACATAAGCTCAAACATACGTGGGTGTGGATGTACATCCATGAGGTTTGAACCCTTAATCCCAAAATCTGATTAAAATTTGGATATTTGTGATATTTGAGTTCTGCTTGTGTATGTGTTGTTCTTGGACTCCAAATCTTGTTGATTCTGTTTATGTTTGACCTTTTGATGCTTATGTATGCATGTGCTAACCTAAATCATACTTTTGATTTGGAAATCTTGATTTGAAAATATAAAAGGGTGTTTGGGTTAACCTGTTTTGAATCATAGTTTGTTATTGTGTTATTGGAAGTGCTTTGTTTGAGTTGGTATCTACTATTCACTTGGTTGTGTGCCAGTTTCTGCAAGTTGTTGGCTTTAAAACATCAATTCTTTTATTGTGCTATATCTCACTTGTTTTAACTGATTTTAACCTAAAATTTTGGAAATAACTAGAGTATATGCATGTTTAGGGTTAAAAGGTGTTAAATCAAAGTTTACATAACCTATCTAAGAGATTTGAGTGTTTGAATTTGGCTGTGTGGTCAAGTATATCAGCAAGTGTTCATGATTGCATGTTCTTAGTTCATCAGTAACTTTTCTAAGCTTGAATCTTGATCTAGACCTTGAGTCGTTGCATGAAACTTTTTTAGATTTGTTCATTTGAATTTATTATAGCTTGTGTATGCTTTTGGTGCAATTTGGCTGGCTGATTTTTGCAAAAATAGCTTATTGAGTGAAATCTGCTTATTGTTCATGTCTGTGTGAGATCTGGTGATAAATTGAATCCATAACCGTAACCGTCATTCTCTTCTAATCTCCCTTCTATTTTCTTTCTTCATAAATTATAATCACAAAAGTTAATCAATTCTTAGCACAACACACAAGCCTCCTTGAGAACGATCTCCACTTTGGGTCATTAACTTGTGATTTTCCTAAATCACTTGTTTATACTTGCCCTATTTACGCTCTTTTTCCTAAAAGACGTATTTTACAACTATCATTTTGGCGCCGCTGTCGGGGAGGCGTGTTGTGTTTTGATTTGGAAATTGTTGTTTTTATACTAACCATAATATCTATTTGTATTAGTAGCACTCTACTAATATGTATTATCGGTTTTCGTTTTTTGTGTGTGAATATTATTACTATATAATATACGTAGAACAATAAATTCACAAGTACTCCAAAAGTGTGAAAACACAACCTTGATTGGGAGGTCATTACTCAATCATTGTATTCAAATCTCAAACAAGAAATCAAAGGCAAAATAGATAAATACTTTCGTGAAGCTTAATTCTGAAAAACACAAACTATAAGGTGGGTATAAGGCGGGTATTATAAAATATACCCTAAGGAAAAAGGCTCTTAAGTGCTTCGCGCCGCCTCGTTTCCCCGCTTTCTTGTGAGTGTTTAGATAAAAAGGGATAATCGAGGGTTTGCCAACCAAAGTATTATCTAAGTATCATATATATTTTCTTGGTTTCATTTGATTAAACCCTCTTGAACGTTTTGGTGTTCCACCAACGTTCTAAAGCCATCGAAGGTGTTCACTTCACGTGATCGTTTTCATTCTTTGAGGCTTCTTTAATCAAGAGATTTGATTAAGGAGGAGATTTGTAGATTTTTGTCTACTTAATACAATCACAAAAATCCAAAAAAGTAAAAACAATCAAAAACCACAAAAAATTGGAAAAATACAAAACACCAAAAAGAATCTTCTTTGCTCATCCCTACGTTGTACGTGACGTTTATGCAAACTCGTAACCAAGCAAAACGTGCACGTAAATGTAGAATCCGAAAGGAGTCAACACCTACTCCTAATCTTTCTAGTGAGGAGTCTCCTATTGACGAACCTATCGTAAGAGAAGAACCAACCATGGCGAATCGAACTATGATGTTGTTACTTCAAGCACCCACTGAGGGTTATGGAGAGGCTATTGTGATTCCCGCTATCCTTGCGGAGAATTTTGAAGTGAAAACGGGTTTGTTGTCGATGATCCGAAACAACAAATTCCGTGGTGATGAAAAGGATAACCCGCACAACCATATCCGCCAATTCAATCGTCTTACCGCCACTTGCAAATTTAAGGATGTTGCTAATGACTCGATTAAGATGATGCTTTTTCCGTATTCCTTAGCGGTACCCGATAAAATTTGGTTAGAGAAAGAGCCACCCAATTCTATATTGACGTGGAAGGATCTCGTTTCTAAGTTTGTGAACCAATTTTTCCCGCCCTCTAAGACTACGCATCTGAAAAACGAGATTTCAAAATTTTCACAAGAATTTAATGAGAGTTTTTCAACGGCTTGGAATAGGTTTAAGGAAATGTTACATGAATGTCCGCATCACGGTTTTTCCTACTTGCATCAAATTGACACGTTTTACAATGGACTAAATGATCATGAAATGGATTATCAAAATGCCGCCGCAGGTGGTATTTTTTTGTGTAAAACGGTTAAGGAAGCGTTGTTGATAATTGAGAATAGATCTAAGGTGTATAGTCCTCGTAACACATCGAGTGTTCGTAAGGCTTCGTCTTCGGCTTCACCTTCTTTGTCTAATACCATCGATGCTTGCCAAATTGAGGCGAACTTGGAAAACAAAATCTTTGATAAGCTTAAAGGACTTTTAATTGAATTCAAAGTTGGAGAACAAAGTGCTCCCGCTACGGCTAAAGCGGTTGAGGTTTCATGTATGTATTGTGGTGGAGGTCATGATTTCTCTGAGTGCATTACCAACGGTGGTAACACTTCGAGTGCCTACACGGCCACGGGAACTTACAACCAAAACGGTCAAGTTACCCGCTCTAATTAATTGACTCCACCGGGTTTTGCTCCCAATCAAAATGCTAACAACAACTATCGAAACAATCAAGTTGGTTTTAAAAACATTTACAAAGGAAACTATGGGAATCAAGGGGCTAATAATCAAGTTTCAAACAAAAACCAAAACATTGATTTTCAAAACAACAACAAGGGATTGCAAACTTTGAAAGATCTTCCAAATGAACTTGTTGAATATGCTAATGGAAACGATGCTAGGTTCGACAATATTCAAAGAGAAATCATTAGCCTAAGATCCGAGTTTAAGAACGACTTGAAGAAGGAGTTGAAAAACAAGTTAGCAAATGAGCTTAAAATCCATACAAACAAAATGGAAGGGAATGTAACTAGGTTACAACAAAACCAACAAAAAATGGAACAAGTGCAATATGAAATAAAACAAGAGATGATTAAGGCCGAGAAGAGGCAATCCATGTTTGAGGATAAAATTTCATCTATGTTTGAGGCTATTATGTGCAAACCGTCTTCGAGTAGTCTTCCTAGTAACACCATATCGAACCCTAAGGGAGAGATGAAAGTGATTACCACACGTAGTGGTAAGACACTTAAGGAACCGACTCCTCAACTAATTTCTCCTACGGAGGATGCAATTGAGGAAGAACCCGAGGTGGTGGTCGAAAAGGAGCATGTCCCAATCCCACGAAGTATCGCTCATGCCACACCTACGGTTGACCCATTACCACATTTGGAACCCGAGCTTCCAAAGGCTATGCCTATGCCTCAACCCACACCACCTTTGCCCTATCCATCGAGACTTAGAAAGGAGAAACGTCAAGAGCGCGATAATTATCAATTTGAGATTTTTATGAAAATGTTTCGTGACGTTCATTTTAATGTGAGTTTTGCCGATGCTTTGGTCATGATGCCTCGATTTGCCGCTAACTTTAAGAGTATGTTGAACAACAAGGATAAATTGCAACAATTGTCTAGTTGTTCATCGGACTATCTTAACCGCATACCTCAAAAAGTCGGTGATCCTAGTAAATTCTTGATTCCTTGTGCAATCCAAGATATGGAAGAATGCTATGCCTTGTCCGATCTTGGTGCTAGTATTAAATTGATGCCACTTGCAATCTTCAAGTCACTCAATCTTCCTAATCTTACTCCTTCACTAATGTCTATCGAGTTGGCCGACCATTCCACGATTCCCGCATGTGGATTGGCGGAAGACGTTTTTGTGAAAGTGGGAGAGTTTTATTATCCGGTAGACTTTATCGTTGTCGATATTCCCACGGATCCTCAAGTTCCTCTCATTTTAGGTCGTTCGTTTTTATATACGTCTATGGCTTTAATCGATGTACATGCTAGAAAGATCACCTTACGTTTCAACGACGAGGAACTTGTTATAAACGCAACTCAAAATTCTCAAATTTCTCATGTTTATTCCGTTGCAACCATAAACCTCGTTGATATGATTGACGTTGTTTGCGAGGAATTTTCACAAGAAGTTCTAGGTTTTGGTGATGATGAAAATAGTGGCAATCCCACTATGTTAGATCCCATTCTTGATAACTCGATACCAACCTTCACTCCATTTGAAGGTGGTGGTTTTATGTTGGAAGAATTCGATGTTCCACGTACTTGTGACGAAGACCTCGACAATTATGAGGACTTCTCGATTATCAAGGATTTTCTTAACGATTTCCCATTTCCTCCACCCGAGGAGGTTATGAGTATCGAGCCCAAATCTTCAATTGAGGAGCCACCTATCCTCGATTTGAAAGATTTACCTCCTCATCTCGAATATGTATTTTTGGAGGAGGACGACAAGTTGCCGGTTATTATTGCGAAAGAGCTTTCGGATGATGAAAAAACCGCACTTGTCGATGTTCTAAAGGATCACAAAGGGGCAATTGCGTGGAAGTTATCCGACATTAAGGGGATCGATCCCAAATTTTGTACCCACAAAATCTTAATGGAGGAGGATTACAAACGCGCAATCCAATGTCAAAGGAGGGTGAACCCCAAAATTCACGAAGTCATCAAAAAGGAAGTCCTAAAACTCATTGACGCGGGAATGATTTACCCTATTTCCGATAGCCCTTGGGTGAGTCCTATTCATTGTGTCCCTAAAAAGGGAGGAATGACCGTTGTGCCAAACGATGCCAACGAGTTAATTCCAACTAGACTCGTGACCGGATGGAGAGTGTGCATTGACTATCGTAAGTTGAATGAAGCCACTCGAAAAGACCATTTTCCCTTGCCCTTCATGGACCAAATGTTGAAGCGTCTTGCGGGAAACGATTTCTATTGCTTCTTAGATGGATTTTCCGGGTACTTCCAAATTCCCATTGATCCTTGTGATCAAGAAAAAACTACGTTTACGTGTCCATATGGAACCTTTTCCTATCGTAGAATGCCATTCGGACTTTGCAATGCACCGGGAACCTTTCAAAGGTGCATGATGGCTATTTTTCATGACATGATCGAGAAGACGATGGAAGTCTTCATTGATGACTTTTCCGTGTTTGGTAGTTCGTTCACTTCGTGTTTGTCGAATCTTGAGAGAATGTTGAAGCGTTGTGAGGAAACCAACCTTGTGCTTAATTGGGAAAAATGTCATTTTATGGTTAAAAGTGGAATCGTCTTAGGGCACAAGGTTTCGAAAGCGGGGATTGAGGTAGATCAAGCTAAGGTAGACATCATCGCCAAATTACCTCATCCCAAAACCGTTAAGGGAGTTAGGAGTTTCCTAGGCCACGCGGGATTTTATCGTCGATTCATCAAGGATTTTTTAAAGATTTCTCGACCTATTACACATCTCCTCGAAAAAGATGCACATATTGTCTTTGAAGAAGATTGTGTACGAGCCTTTAAAATCCTTAAGAGGAAACTTACCGAAGCTCCCATTCTTGTTGCTCCCATTTGGAACCTCCCCTTTGAGCTCATGTGTGATGCTAGTGACTACGCTATTAGGGCCGTATTGGGGCAACGTCATGATAAGCACTTCTTGCCTATTCACTATGCTAGCAAGACGATGACCGAGGCTCAACTAAAATACACTACAACGGAGAAGGAATTCCTTGCCGTGATGTATGCATTTGAGAAATTCAGACCTTATCTCGTCTTGACGAAATGCATAGTGTATACGGATCATTCGGCTATCAAGTATCTTATGGCTAAACAAGATGCTAAGCCAAGATTACTTCGTTGGATTCTCCTCCTTCAAGAATTTGATCACAAAATCGTTGACAAAAAAGGAGCCGAGAATCTAGAGGTCGATCATCTTTCTCGTTTGGAAGATCCTCACCAAAGTGTTTACGAGCCCAAGGAAATCACCGAAACATTTCCGCTCGAGACACTTGGTGTAGTGAATTCTAAGCTTGATTCTTCCACCCCATGGTTTGCGGACACCGCAAATTACCATGCGGGCAACTGCATCATCAAGGGTATGATGAATCGAGAAAAACGAAAATTCTTACGTGACGTCAAGTTCTATTTTTGGAACGACCCTTACTTGTTTCGAACTTATGCGGATCAAATTATTCGACGTTGTGTCTTTGGTACCGAAGCTTCTAACATCCTTAGAGCTTGTCACGAGAGACCCACGGGTGATCACCACGGTGCTAATCTCACGGCTAAGAAGGTTTTTGATGCCGGTTTCTTTTGGCCTACTATTTACCGAGATGCACATGAGCTTGTGAAGTCGTGTGACTCATGCCAACGATAAGGAAAAGCCTCACAAAAAGATGAAATGCCACAAAATATCATCCAAGTATGTGAGATCTTTGACGTTTGGGGCATTGACTTTATGGGGGGGTTCCCATCATCTCGTGGTAATAAGTACATCCTTGTCGCCGTTGACTACCTATCTAAGTGGGTGGAAGCTAAGGCTTTGCCCACCAACGATGCTCGTGTGGTAGTCAAGTTTTTGAAAAGCTTGTTTTCTCGGTTTGGAACCCCTCGTGCGATCATAAGCGATCGTGGAACCCATTTTTGTAACGACCAATTCGAAAGGGTCCTAAGGAAATATGGGGTTACACATCATCTTTCTACGGCTTATCACCCACAAACGAGTGGGCAAGTCGAGGTTTCAAACCGAGCTTTGAAGAGGATCTTGGAGAGATCGATTGGGGAAAACTGACAATCTTGGTCGGATTAGTTGGACGATGCTTTATGGGCCTTTAGGACCGCTCATAAGACGCCCATTGGGTGCACTCCCTATAAGCTTGTGTATGGGAAGAATTGTCACTTGCCAATTAAACTCGAACACAAAGCTTATTAGGCCCTTAAGCATTGTAATGATGATATGGAGACTGCGAGAAAACACCGGAAAATGCAATTAAATGAATTGGATGAATTAAGTGATATTGCTTATGAAAATTCATTGATTTATAAAGAAAAGACTAAAAAGTTTCATGATTCAAAAATTAAAAACCAGGTTTTTAATATTGGGGATCAAGTTTTGCTTTTTTAACTCACGTTTGAAAATCTTTTCCGGTAAGTTGAAATCCCGTTGGTCCGGTCCATTCACCGTGACTCAAGTTTTTCCTTATGGGACCATCGAGCTAGCTCAAAATGATGGCCCCAATTTCAAGGTGAATGGACATAGGTTGAAGCACTACTTTGGCGGGGAAGTTCCATCCTTGAACTACCTCGACCAAATCACCTTCCCCAATGATAATTAATATTGAGGGGATCGAGTCGAGCTCATGACTCAGTAATCAAAATCGAGGTGCCTCGTGGGGGAGTCCTATGCTTATCCTATGTATATATTATCGCTTTCTAATGTAGTAACGTGTGGGGATTTGTGCCCTTCCAACCTTTGTTCCGTGGTTGTTTGTGAATGGTGGACTTTAGATGATCATTATCTTCACGATTGGAGCCTCTCGTGTTCGTTTTATGGGAACACTCGATCGTTTGCTTTGAAGACTTTCTCAATATCCATGATATATCCTTTGATGTTCTAACCTTAGGTTTTTAACACACTTCATAAACGGCTTTAAATTTAACGGTTGTACCCTTTCCATGCTAGATTAAGCATTCGACTACGTCTCTAGTATGGGGATTTTCCAACCCTTAGACTCGAAACATTGAGGACAATGTTTAACTTTAGTATGGGGGTGAATAGATACTTGCCTTGCCAAACCTTCACGCTTTCTAAAGTTTATCTTTTTGTTTATCGTTTTATTGCAAAATAAGGCTAAAAATGGCCAAATTTAAAAAAAATTCTCATGTTTTATAAGTGTTTGAAGACACGAATGTAGATTTTTCGATGGCGAGAATAAGAGTAATTTTTTACTCGACCGTGCGTGTTGAGCACTTAGCTTCGATTCCTTAACTTTATATTAGGCTAAGTCTCTTAAATGAGGACGAGAAATGATAGAGTTAATTATAAGTTACTATGCTAAACGTAGAGTACTCGTATTCTTTCAAAAACTCATGTGTTCTCGTTGTTTGCTTATTCTCCCTTTGCTTGTAAATATTTTTTGCTTAATAAATATTGATTTAGCGGTTTAGTCTTGATTGTTGGTTTCTAGTCTTTTCTAGTAGCTTCCACGTAATTAAACTGGGAAGACATTAAGGTATCACTAGCGTCACGGTTTTGAAGTATTGGCAACCCGAATAATTGAAAGCTTCACCTAATAATAAGATTTTAAGTGCTCACCTAAATCAAGCAAACAATTTGAAGCTCACAAGGCCGAAAAATCTATGCAAAATTGAAAGTGAATCAAGCCTTAATCTTTGAAGCTTTAAAGATCCAAAATTCGACTTAGCGTGAGGATATACGTCTTTGGCCACAATAAACACCTCATGGCGTGGTTAAATAAAAGGCAAGGCAAGACCGAATTCATAATAAAAGCTTCATGGTGAAGTTGAATAAAAGATGGAGGTAAACCTATGATAATAAGGCCCTTCTGTTAGGGGGCATATAAAAGTCTTGGTAATGAGTCTCATGTTCAAAACCGTTATAAAACCGTGTTTATCGATCCTTCTGGTTGACTTAATTTTTTGACATCGTTGTCTATTAGGAGGGGTTATTAATTCGATGGTCTTGATTACACCGTTGGGATTCTATTTTTAGACCTAAATCTCTATTATCGCATGTCAAAAATGTATCCTCGTGAAACATTCAAGACAAAATAAAATATAAGAGATACAACTTAGGAAAATGGGAGGATAAGTACGTGATTAGGGCATCTGAGTAGTGTTAGCTTTACTAACTTATAATGACAACGATCTCGTTGCACGCTTAGCATGGAATTGGGGTGAAAATCGAGGACGATGAAAATATTTCTAACGAAGCATTCACGTGTTCTTATTCTATGAACCTTAACGTCCCATTTTACGATGAAAATCATACATTATGTCTAAAACGCAAGTAGAAGTAATAGTAGTAGTGTAGCTAGTTTATCATTCACTAAAAGTGAATAAAAATGAATTTTGGAGGTGCTACGATACTTTATTCTAGCCTTGCGTGAGGGCACGATAATGGTTTAGTATGGGGGAGTGATGAGACTGCTTTTATACATAGTCTCATCGTTCAAAACGGGCTTTAAATGCATTAAATATCATGAAAATGGCAAAATATATGCTTGTGTTTTTTACTTGTGTATTTTAGGTATGGATATTGAGAACATGACAAAAGATCACAAGAATCATGCAAAAGCGAACATGAGAAACGAAGCCGCACAATGAACCAAGCCCTAATGAAGATTTTTCAAGAAATACGCTTGAAGATTTGAAGATATTGCAAGAAGGGTCCTCCAATATTGAAGAATTGACACTTTAAACCCTTGTATATTCATAATTACAAGATTGGTCCTTAAAGTTTGTCAAATTTACAAAAAGGACCCTTAACTTTGAAGAATTGGCAAAAATGGTCCCTCATAAATCATGACTTGTCAATTGCAGTCCTCCAAGAAGTCAAACAAACAAGCAAGACCATCATCTTTAAAGAAAATGCCAAATCAGCCCTTCAAGAGTCAACAAATGGCAAGAAATACCCCTGAAAATACTTTGGAAAAGTATTTGGGACAAAAGTGTAAAAAATGTAACTTCAAAAACAAAGGAAATCTGGTTTTGGTTACTTAAACATCAAATGAAAGGAGTTTGAAAACTAAGGGGCTTAAGTTGGCAGACAAGGATAGTTACCTAGAGCACTCTCACTCTTACACGTGTCCCACTCAACCTTTTTATCCAATCACACCTCACCAAATCGCCACCTCAACATCCACTAAACCGGTTTAAGGTTTATTTAATCCTTGGCGCCTAAAACAAGTTTTTAAAACTTATCTCTCCTAAACCAAATTAAACTCACTCACTATTCACTCAAGAACAATTTTGGGCATTCTTGTTTAAGCAACAATTAACCTCCCATAATCTCCAGATTAATGATTGATGATACCTTAATCAAAACCCAACTCACATTTGCCTTGCCACGTCACTCATATGCTCACATGTATAGTGCCCTGCTAGACGTTTGAGGAAGAAGACAAATTTACCAAAGGAATCCAACGCCCAACATACAAGCTTACTTTCTAAGCTTATTATGGACCATTTGATCATGTAACAACAGCTCACACCTCAAACAAACTGCCAAAACAAAGTCACATGTTCAAGAATCTTCAAGCTACTCAATGGGCAATTTTGGACTTCTACACATTGGGGTTTACGTTTTTTATTGCTTTGTAGTTCACAATGTAGCCTATATAAGGCATAGGACCCTTACAATTTCGGTTTGCTCTTGAATTTTTCCTTGTTCACTTTTCTGTAAATCTCATTTTCAAGTTAGTGAAATGTGTTTGAAATTGTGAAGAAAAGTCAAGTGCCAATCTTGTTTACTGCTTGTTTATGTTTAATGTTTGCTAAAACGGAATCTCAAAACGTTTTCTTAGGCTTTGTGCAATAAATTGCTCAAATTCTTAAATCTTGATATTTTGCTAAGTTCTTGGTACACCTTGGAATTTTTGGGCTATAAGTGGACCATAGCACCCTGATATTGTGATATCAAGGTGTTGTGAGGCTTATAACTTGGGGATAATCAAGTGTGGGGTATAAGAGTTGCATTAATCAAGGATTTGTCACGATCTGATTTTGATATTTTTGCTTCTAACATTGTTCCATCTTAGCAGCTTGATATTGGAAGCTTGTGCTTGTTCTTGCTAGCACATAAGCTCAAACATACGTGGGTGTGGATGTACATCCATGAGGTTTGAACCCTTAATCCCAAAATCTGATTAAAATTTGGATATTTGTGACATTTGAGTTCTGCTTGTGTATGTGTTGTTCTTGGGCTCCAAGTCTTGTTGATTCTGTTTATGTTTGATGTTTTGATGCTTATGTATGCATGTACTAACCTAAATGATATTTTGATTTGAAAATCTTGATTTGAAAATATAAAAGGGTGTTTGGGTTAACCTGTTTTGAATCATAGTTTGTTATTGTGTTATTGGAAGTGCTTTGTTTGAGTTGGTATCTGCTATTCACTTGGTTGTGTGCTAGTTTCAGCAAGTTGTTGGCTTTAAAACATCAAATCCTTGATTGTGCTATATCTCACTTGTTTTAACTGATTTTGACCTAAAATTTTGGAAATACCTAGAGTATATGCATTTTTAGGGTTAAAAGGTGTTAAATCAAAGTTTACATAACCTATCTAAGAGATTTGAGTGTTTGAATTTGGCTGTGTGGTCAAGTATATCAGCAAGTGTTCATGACTGCATGTTCTTACTTCATCAGTAAATTTTTTAAGCTTGAATCTTGATCTAGACCGTGAACCATTGCATGAAACTTGTTTAGATTTGTTCATTTGAATTTATTATAGCTTGTGTATGCTTTTGGTGCAATTTGGCTGGCTGATTTTTGCTAAAATAGCTTATTGAGTGAAATTTGTTTATTGTTCATGTCTGTGTGAGATCTGGGGATAAATTGAATTAACTACACTAATTGGCTGATTGGAAGTGTGATTTCTTTGTTGTTTCTGACTCCTTGTGATTCACTGATCACAAGGGTGCCTTGTTTGTAACTTGAATCCAATAAAAAGTCACTAAAGACAAAAAGTCAAGAAAGTCAAGTAGTGGGAAAAGTTCCCACTGCTCAATACCCAAAACAAGCCCCTACTAGTGTTAATTCTCATTCAACTTATTTATAAGCCAAATTGGCTTATCCAGACTTGCAACAACTTATTTTTTGTAATAGATCTTCCTCATTTGACCCATTTATTTGATCTGGAGCTTATCAGACCTTGGCTTTGACTTTTTACTAGAAAACTCATAAGGTTGACTTTTAATTAAGTGCTTATTTGCTTATTTCAGCTTATTGGGTGTGCTTATTGAAATTTTTTTTGTTGATTAAGCTTAGTTAAGTTATTTAAAAGCTTTTGAAAGTTGAATCAGCTCTTGGGGTGGCCTAGAACTCGAAAACGATTATTTTGTCATTTTGTGAAGATAGCTTTTAGCTTATTCAGGCTTATTCCTTGTGCTTTTTCCAATTTTCTTTTTACAGATCTCTTAAGTAACTCAAAAGAAGCTTGTGTGTCTAATTTGAGCTTATGGCATCAACTTATAGCTTAATGGGCCAAAAAGCCCATTAAGAATAAGCTGCTTTGAAATAAGCTAGCTTAAACACATTTTCAGCTTTTGGGCCTTCAGAGTTTTGTTCGTAAAATCAAATTTTGAGTCAGATAGAAGCTTTTGGGATTATTTGGACAACATTTTTCTTATTGGGCCTTAAATAGCCCATTAAGGGGTATGTTTGGATTTTTAGCCCATTTCTAGGCCCAATAGGGGTATTTTGTAATTTCAACTTCATTTCTGTATTATTTAGGTTAAAATAAGCTAGTTTTCAACTTTTTAGAATTTTTTATAAATTTTGGATTTTATTAATATTTTATTATTAAAAATTAAAATTTAGATTTTTCAACTTTTTATATTTTTCTTAGATTAAATACATTAAGTTAGGAATTTTACAATTTATAGAATATTTTTATTGTCATTTGATTAATTTTTAGAATTATTTTAAGTTTAAATAGTTTTTAATTGTTTTTAAATAGTTTTTATTAATTTTAAAATTTCAAAAATAGTTTTAAATTTAGTTAAGTCATTTTAGAGGTTTACAATTTAAAAAATCTCATTTTGGGTTTTTTGTTAATTAAATTGATTTTTTGGGCTTTAATTAGCATTAAAAAATTATTATTTAATTAAATAAAAGGTTTGAGTGATTTTTAATTTTTTGTAAACTCTAATTACATTTTTTAGAATTTATTGAAATATTTTAGGAATATTTAGGGTAAATTTTAAATTTTGTCATTTTTTACGGTTTTACGTGTACGACTTTTCGTCTTAGTGTAATCCATAACCGTAACCGTCATTCTCTTCTAATCTCCCTTCTATTTTCTTTCTTCATAAATTATAATCATAAAAGTTAATCTATTCTTAGCACAACACACAAGCCTCCTTGAGAACGATCCCCACTTTGGGTCATTAACTTGTGATTTTCCTAAATCACTTGTTTATACTTGCCCTAATTACGCTCTTTTTCCTACAAGGCGTATTTTACAACTATCATTGTTATAAAAAATATAACGATTTCTTACGTTGACACTGGGCTGTACAAGACGTGTGGGCCGTCTGGGTGGACTACCACCAGCATCCCCACCGTGTGATCTAGGAGCTACACACGCCATCTGTAAAATAACAAGTTCATATCAGTATACACATTTTATCAATATACACATTTTAACATATAAAAACATTTTCATTAAAAAACAAAATTACACACAATTTAATTAACCAATTAATACTAGTACACAAATTCATATCAATATACACATTTTAACATATAAAAACATTTTCATTAAAATACAAAATTACACATTTAAACAAATAAAAACAACTCATCATCATTTAAGCGTATAACAATTGTTTCATTCAAACTACAACTTAAGCATATAACAATCGTTTACAAATAAAAAATTACACATTAAAGCATATAACAATTGTTTCATTCAAAATACAACTTAATATCAATTGTCATCTTCAGAATCATCGCTAGATAAAACTTCTTGAACATCATTATTAGGGTTTACTTCATCATCATCCGACACTAAATCATCATCACCATCATCAACATCATCAATGACGTGTGCAAAATCCTCATCTTCAATATTAATAATATCATCATCAACCGGTGGGGCGTCCACTTCCGTTGGTTGAGTATTTACACTCAAATCCGTAAGACCCAAATTACGCAAAGCAACAGACAATGTAACATCTGATGAACTGCTACCATGTATAACATCTTCATCGGACTCTGCCACATCTCGATGATAAACCTGTTCGACGACCTTCCAATGAAGCGGTCGTCTAGCAAGGTCTTCAAGGTAGAATACTTGTGTTGCTTGTGTCGGGAAAATGTATGGGTTATTTTGGTGAAATAGCCTATCGGTCAAAATATGATGTATGCCTTTCTCAGTGTAAGAACGTCTGTTGGGTTTGGTGCAATTGGTACGGTTAATTGTGTCAAACCATTTACATCGAAACAACAAAACCTTGCGGTTGCCGATATAAGTGAGCTCCAGAATTTCTTCGAGTTGACCATAATACATCTCTCCATCAACCCCGGGTGTTGAAACTCCACTGCGTTGAGTGGTACGAAGTATATCGCGTTCACGTACCACAAACTTCACACCATTCACTATGCAAGAGGGGTATGTACATGAACTAATAGGTCCACATGCCAAAGAGAATAACTCGTCACTACAGCCCACACTCACTTTTTTCATGAGTCTACAAAAAAGAGATACAAAAAGGTTTATTAGATGAGGAATAAATCCAAGGTAATATATCTAATGTATTTACCTTGTTATTAAACCACGCAGGAAAACTCGTTTCCACATTATCAGGCGCTTCTCTGCAAAGGTTCATGATATTAACAGAAGTCATCGAGAAAGAAGAATTTTCAAAATTATAAAATAAAAAAAAGGAAAAAACATACTCGTTGTAAGCCGAGATGTCTGCTTCGACTTTAGGACTGTTGTTAAGTATAAACCACGTAACTGCCTGCATGTCGTCATTAGTCATACGAGTTGTTTTGATTCCACCCGTCGGTGTGCATACGGTCCGGAACACCTCGAATTTATCTGGTTGTCCAGGCAAATCGTCTTTATTTCTTCAAAGGCGGTTAAATCTCGTCTCGACATCCTTAAGGTAACACGAACAAAAAGTTAATGCCTCTTCTGCAACATAACCCTCAGTAATACAAGGTTTTTAAACTCGTATGAAAGTTCGTTAAACCGATCTTTTCGAATTGATTATTGGTAGAAAGTGCGACTCAATTGTTCTTGGTGGAAAATAACAAGGTTTGGTTATCTATTCTACTAAAAATAAAAATGTCGTTGAAAGCTTGAAAATTTAATCTAAGATAAAACAAGTTAAAACAATGCTAAATAAAAAAGGCGGGCAAAATTAAAGTTTAGAAAACAGAAACAATTCAGAAAATTCCTAATTAAACTAAGTCTGAGAATTTCAAAGAAATCGAATCTTCAAAATAATTGTATCTTCGGAAAAATGGTGTTTTCAGAAAAATTGGCATTTTCGGAATATTTGTCTTTTCAGAAAAAAGGGTATCTTCGGAATACTTGGGTTTTCAGAAAAATGATGATTTCGGAATAAGGGTTTTTCAGAAAAAGGAACTTCTTCGGAATAATGAAGTTTTCATAGAAAATGACATTTTCGGAATAAAGGACTTTTCAGTAAAAGTGGGATTTTCGGGAAAACGGTGTTTTCAGTAAAATGATGGTTTTCGGAATAATACTCTTTTCAGAGAAATTGGTTTTTTGGAAAAAGAAGGTTTTCAGAAAAATGGATTTTCGGAATAATGACTTTTCATAGAAATGATGAATTCATAGAAATGGAATTTCGGAATAACAGCAATTTCAGAAAAGGGAAGATTTCATAGAAATGATCAATTCAGAAAAATGGTATTTTCGAAAAAATTAACCCTAACCCGAAAATGTTAAAACTCAGATACAGATGAATAGAAACAAAGAAACTTAAGAGATAAGCTACTAATAAGCACAAACCAAACAAGCAATTAACCAAAACTTTAACCAAATAAGTTTTAAGAAGAACTAAATAAGCCACAAATTAAAAACTATAAAAACACTAATTAATGAAAACATTTAAAATCAACTAATAAGCAATTCTATAAATCTATCAAAACAACTTAGTCACAAATAAGCCAAACTCTAGAAGATCATATACCACAATAAGCTCAAAACATCCACCACAACAAAACTAAAAGATCAATCACATGAACAAATCAATCACATAATCAAAGAGATGAGATTAGCTACATGATTATCAAGATTAAGAAAAAGATTAAGAAATGTAGAATGAGAATTAAGAAAATAAGCTTGATTGATTAAAGATGAATATTAAAAGATTACAAGATTAATGTAAAGATTAACAAGTTTGAAAGGAAAACTAGAGAGAAAAATTAAAAGCACTTAAAAATTAAACTACAACTATTAAAAACTAAAACACCTAACCACCTAACCACTAACACCCTCCTAATGACATATTAGGAGGGTATTTATAATAGGTGGGGAGATTACATGCTTAAGCTATCTTGTTTCTTTCTTCTCGTCTCGACTTGACTTAATTTCTTTGTCTTTCTCGACGTCGTCTCGGGATTTGTCGATATAAGTTGAACTTGTCTTATAATTTTCTTCTATAATTAGACTTGAGTTCTTCGACTTCATTAAACTTCCGTCTTTAGACTTTTTCTTTGATAAATCTTCAGAATTGGCCTTGGACTTCTGTTCTTTTTGCATTCTCGATCTTTCGACTTAGTCTTTAGTCTTTTTCTTCGATAAAAGCCCGTGATAGTCCATGTTTTTCTCCCTTTTGCATCTTTTGGTCCTAAAACACAATAAAAACACAAACCACGCATAATTCTGACTTTTACGACATAAAATACACGTTTTGGTCTTGTTATTATTGGAAATAAGTGGTAAAAGGATAAGTGTTTTCACACTTATTAAATCCCCTACACTTGACCATTGCAATGTCCTCATGCAATGCACTAATTTCAAGCACGGTTTACATTTTTCATCATAGATAACCCACCTTGGCCTTTATTAAATACTGAACACTAAGAAAACTAAAATAGCAAAACAAGTAAGAAATCAAAGACTTACATTGGGGTTTTAGGTAGTCATGAATGTTCATCATTCTCAAGTTTCACGTTCCCCATACCAAGCTTAAAAACGAGATCATTGTTATTATAAGTTAGCAAACTATCACGAACTCATGTGGCCTAATTATTCACTTAGACTCCCTTATTCCTAGGTGTATCTCTTATATTTTATTGTTGTCTTGAATGATCACGAGGATGCATTGTTTGACTTATTTCGATAGTTATTTAAGCTGAAAATAAAGTGGGACGATTTAATCAATAGTTAGCTAAAGGACAAAATCTTTTAAAACTGCTTCTCAGGAGCTTTCAAAGTTCATATCTTGGCATAACTCGTTTCACGATTTGAGACCTTTCTCGGACCGATATTTGGTAGCGACTTCATACTTCCAATCTTTGAGAGACGTTCTTGAAATAATGGTCTTCTCTTCATAATAGGAATTTCTTCACTTGAAGTTTTGAGAGATTCTTCATATTTGGACCACGAATTCTTCATTTTTCTCCAATCATTACTTTGGACTTTGATATACAACGATCCGCCTCCTTTTAGGAATTGGATCTATTTATCCTCATACCTTGCTAGGGTCTTTTCGGATAGACTTCTCCATGATCTTTAGGGGAGTATTTGCTTTTCGTCGTGTGTCTTGATCCTTCATATTGATCTTTGATAAATGATTCTTCACATCACTTTTGGATCTTTAGCAACAAAATGTAGCCCTCATGCCTTGTTAGGGCCTTTTCGGACTCGCCAATCTTTGCATCCCGCTTCAATAAGTTATGCCTTGGCTATGAACTCTAATTAATACCGAGCAACTTTTAAACGATCTTGTGCTAGAAGCTAAGTAACTTTTCAAACCGTACAACTTTATTTATTGTAGATAGATTTACTAGCAAGCGATGGGAGAATAGGCTTATAATCAACTCACATAAATTCACGAAAGAATATTAAACTTATAATTGACTCTATCATCTCTCGTTCTGCACAATTTAAAATCTCAAGGAATGAGACTCGTGGATGCTTAGCCAATTAAATCAAAGTTTTGGGTTTTTGAGTCATCTATAGGATCTTGCAAATTCTTAGACTTTTTCAAGTTTAAAAATCGCATTTTAAAGTTCCCTTGATAAACGACTCTCTAGGATCAGTTATAGGAACTTGCGAAAAGTTATTGTTCTTAACCCGTGAGAGTTAAGACTTTCGCGTTTTAAAGTTCCCTATATAAATGCCTAGCAAAACTTGACTTAAACACGTTAAGGATACTAGCTAGAGTAAACTTAGATAAGTAAACTCGGGTTGAGTCAAAATATTCACGACTTTGAAAAATTTAAAACCACTTTATTGAAAAAAATTTCTAGCAAGGAAAGAAAATAACCATAACAAAGGAAAATACAACTATACAACTAGGCCAAAATAGATTAAAAATTTTGAAAAATGTCGAAAAATCAATTTTCTTGTTAAAATGAGGACAAATACAGGGAAAAGCCCACTTACTTCGATAGAAGTCCCCCCTACATTTGATATAAACATTGTCCTCAATGTTTAAGCATGTGGGAGTAAACTCCCCTACACTTATGACATTGTGCACTTTGTTTAAATCTTGCTAAGGAAAGGGCAACTATAGTGATTTCAATGTGAACATATAAGATATGAAATATTGAATCACGACAGTTTTAGGATAGAACCGAGAAGACGAGAACAGGGGATCACGGTTCGTCAAAAGTCATCGAGAATGGATCTTTGAAGCATTAATCCCTGCACAGAAGAAGAAACAAGACAACAAACACATACGGGGCTCCCCCTACACTTATTATGAAAACGGTAAAGGATAGATCACGGGTTGCCTCCTGGGAAGCGCTTGTTTTGATAACCGAGTCACGAGCCTGACTCGACCCAAAACTAGTTCATGGGAAACGTGGTGAGGGATGGAATCATCTCATGAGAGATGTCCTCACCAAAGTACAACTTCACGCGCTGGCCATTCACTTTAAAATTTGGCCCATTTGGCTGAGAAAGCTCAATGGTGCCATATGGAAAGACTTTGGCGACGGTGAATGGACCAGACCAGCGGCTCTTTAATAAGTGTGAAAACACTTATCCTCTTACCACTTATTTCCAATAATAACAAGACCAAAACGTGTGATTTATGTCGTAAAAGTCGGAATTATGCGTGGTTTGTGTTTTTATTGTGTTTTAGGACCAAAATATGAAAAAGGAAGAAAACACGGGCTTTCACGGGCTTTTATTGAAGAAAACGGGAAAAGACGAAGTCAAAAGATCGAGAGTGCAAAAAGAACGGAAGTCCAAGGCCTATTCTGAAGATTT
Source organism: Glebionis coronaria (assembly GCA_025667525.1). Lineage (NCBI taxonomy): Eukaryota > Viridiplantae > Streptophyta > Magnoliopsida > Asterales > Asteraceae > Glebionis > Glebionis coronaria. Next base: position 92,395,805 of record CM046879.1, on the reverse strand, counting down.
ATCGAAGAAAAAGTCAAAAGACGGAAGTTTAACGAAGTCGAAGAACTTAAGTCTAATAGAAGAAGAAAAAAATTAAAAGACAAGTTCAAATCCCGAGACGACAAAGACGAAGAATTAAAGTCGAGTCGAGAAAACGTGAAGAAAGCAAGAAAGAAGATGCAACACATGCACTCCTTCCACCTTCCCTATAAATACCCTCCTAATAGTCATTAGGAGGGTGGTTTTTTGAGAGTTAGAGATTTTTAGTTAATTTTTCACTTTTTAGTTTTCTCTAGTTTTTAGAGAGAGAAAGTCTTAAACTTTCTCTCACTAGTTCATCTTTTTCTTTTAATCTTTCAAGATTAAACACTTTGTATTGCTTATTTTTATTAATCAAGTTCTATTTTAAGCTTTTATTTCTTAATCTCGTTCTACTTTTCTTCGATTTAAGGTTGATTTTGGTGCGTATATCATAAGATCCGTGTTGTTCTAATTGATTTCGTGCTTAAAAGTTAATCTTTTGATCATCTTATAAGTTTTCATTTGATTAAGCTTTAAGACTTTTGTGCTTCTTGGCTTATTTTTATGATTATCTTATTTTTCTTGTTAAAAAGCTCTATTTAAAAGTTTATGTTTTCATTGTTTGATCTAAAAAGTTGCTTAATTTCGAGTTGAATAAGTTGATATAAGTGCTTATTTGATTCGGTTAAGAATTTGGATTGATAAGTTTTGGATTTTAGCTTATTGAACGTAGCTTATTATCTAGCTTATGCAAATCCCTTTATTTTCGGAAAAGGGAGTTTAAAACCCCTTTCCGATTGGGTTTTTCCGACCGGGCACTATCCTAACCAATTTCCACTATTTTCGGAAAGGGTGGTAAAACCCCTTTCCGATTGGTAAACATTCCGAGCAGCTCCATCTTAACATTCCGATTGAGTCCAATCGGAAGAGGGCATTGGCTTTCCGATTGGCACCCCACAAACATTCCGATCTAGGATCCATTTCCCTTGAGTATTCCGACGGTAGCGCTTGTCATTTATTCCGATAGGAATTGTTTGCTGCATTCCGATTTGATCCCCCCATATTCCGATTGGTGTCCTTGAATAAGTATTCCGATTGTGTATGTTCTCACACATTCCGATTGAACCATTTTCTCGATATTCCGATTGTAGCATTTAACCATATTCCGACCCTCCGATCGGAATACATTCCGATCGGGTCCCCTTTTGGCTTATTTTGGTTTCTTTCGATATCACTTTCTTATAGTACTTTTTATTTTCTGAAAATTTTCCAAGTGTTAGTTTTATTTAGTGAGTTAGTATTTTTCCATTATCACCTTTTAGTTTCCATGCATTTATTTTACTTGTCATTTCAATATTAATCTTTTAACTTCCATTTACTCAACGACACTTTAATTACTTGTTAATAGTTTAAAACAAACAAACCAAACCATTCTCTTGATTCACCAAAAGACGATTGAGTCGCACTTAAGACCGGTTTTCAATTCGAAAAGATCGGAACAACGAACTTTCATATAGGGTGTCAAAAGCCTTGTATTAAATGGCGCCGCTGCCGGCTCTTTTCGTTAAGATAAACGGTTTCTAGTGAGAGACGCATTGAATTTTGGGATCCGTTCTTTGAACGTTATTTTCATTTGCTATAAAAATTTCCAAAAATCCATAAAAAAATATAAAACTCTTCAAAAATACAAAAACATTTAAAAAATCATTAAAAGCAATTCTTTTCAAAAGGTTTTGCACCAAAAAGATTATATAGATATTCTTTGTGTATATTTTTCTTCTGCAGGTGTATGCGTACTAGATCTACGAACTATTCTGAGCCCGAGAATCGTGAAGATTTAGATATGGCTAGTGTTAATAACAACAATAATCACCCACCTCAAAACAATTTGAATAACAACAACAACAACAATGTCCTTCTACCTGATTTACGAACCATGGAGGAATTGTGCCAACCCACCATGAACGGACGCGGAGGCCCGATTGCGCCAATGCACGTCACGGCTCAGGAGTTTTCGTTGAAGCATCACATGATACAACAAGTGCAAACGAACCCATTTCGTGGAATTCCGGATGATGATGCCAACAAACACCTCGACAAATTCATTACCATTACCCAAAGCATGAAGTGCCCCGGTGTTTCTATGGATGACCTTCGCCTTCAACTTTTTCCACACTCGCTTTCTCACCATGCCGAAAAATGGTTTGACCGTCTTCCTAAGAATTCTATTCATACGTGGAACGACATGACTCAACGTTCCCCCATCCATGGTCACTAGCCTTCGTAACCAAATCAGTGGATTTATGCAAGAGAATGATGAATCGCTTTTTGATGCTTGGGAACGTTACAATGATTTGATCGACCGCTGTCCTAATCACAATATGCTCCCCGTCACTCTCATTGACACCTTTTACAATGGTCTCACTTTTCGTGATCGTGACACGATCAATGCCGCCGCCGGTGGTACTTTTATGAAAAGGAGACCGGAGGAGTGTCGAGAGTTGATTGAAAACATGACTACTCACCACAAGAATTGGGATTCATCCGCATCCTCAAGATCTAATCAGAGAGTCAATGTTTCATCTACTTCTTCCACCACCAACCCGTCTATTTTGGAACGTGCTATTCTCGATATTAACAAAAGTCTCCAAATTTTGACTTCTAACCAAACTCAACAAGCTAAAGCCGTTGTTATCTCTTGTGACACATGTGGTGGTCCTCATTCCTACAATGAGTGTCCTTCTACTCACGGCAATTATTCTGAAGACGTTAACGCAGCTTACGGCACTTATCCCACGGGAGGCTATCAAGCTCGCCCTCAAGGAGACCGTGGCTTGCTAAGTTATCGTTCCAAATATTATCTTGCTCCTCCCGGTTTTCCTCCTGCAAACCAAAACCAACAACAAAGCTACAACCGAAACAACCAATCCCAACCTCGTGCTCAAAATCAATATCAATCCCAAAGAAACCCATACCCAACTCAAGGAAATTCTCAAGCTTACCAAGCTCCACCTCTCAATCAACCGATGGCCGTAAACCAAGACGTCGAGACGTTCATTAAGACTAATCGTGAGATGGTGACGAATCTTCAGAGTCAATTTGTCAACTTGAAGAATGACATGGTGAAACAAGGGAGCGATATTCGAGCCGAGCTAAGGAATGACATGGCCAAACACAGCAATGATATTAATGCCAACATGCAAAACTCTTTTAACAATCAAGCTCTTCACCTTCGTGATATGATTGGTTCGCTCATCCAAAGTAATCAACCCTCTGCTTCGGGTACTCTTCCGAGTAATACCGTTGCAAATCCAAGAGGGGAGATGAAAGCAATCACCACTCGTAGTGGAAAAGGTTATATGGAACCCGAGCTTCCTACACCTCCACCGGTGATTATGAACAAGGAAAAAGAGCAACTTTCCCCACCTCCTTCACCTTCTATCCCCATTTCCCCACCACCCGTGGTTGTGAGTGATCCTATTCCCTTAAAGCCTTCTTCTTCATCCAATATACCTTATCCTTCAAGGTTGAGGAAAGAGAAGCAAAAGAGCAAGGATGATATTCAGGTTTCAAACTTTCTAAAAATGTTTAAACAATTGAATTTTAACATCTCCTTTGCCGAGGCTCTCGCTCACATGCCCAAATACGCTAAGATGTTTAAAGATCTTCTAAGTGATAAAGAAAAACTCCTTGACATTGCTCAGACCCACCTTAATGAGAACTGCTCCGCAGTGCTCTTAAGGCAATTACCCACCAAACTTGGTGATCCGGGTCGCTTCTTGATTCCTTGCAACTTCCCGGGAGTAGAGAATTGCATGGCCCTAGCTGATCTAGGTGCCAGTATAAACTTAATGCCTTTAAGTTTTTGGAAGCAATTATCTCTCCCCGAGCTAGTCCCCACCAAAATGACTTTGGAATTAGCTAACCGTACGGTTGCTTATCCAGTGGGGATAGCCGAAGATGTCTTTGTTGGCGTCGACAAATTCACCTTCCCGGCGGATTTTGTTGTCGTTGACTACGAGATGGATCCCCGTGTTCCATTAATCGTCGGACGTCCATTTCTGAGGACCGGTCGCACTCTCATTGATGTTGCCGCAGGCGAAATAATCATGAGAGTTGGTGACGATAAAATTGTCTTCAACATGGGTAAGATTTCTAAGCAACCTTATTCGTATGAGAGTGTTAATGCTATTGATGTTCTCGATGAGGCTTGTGAAGAACATTTTCATGATGCTTGCAAAAGTACTCCTTCTCTACCCAATGTTGAGACCGTTGCCTCAATTGCTCCAGCATTGACTCCTTTTGGAGAAAGTGACTTAGATGATTTCGAAGCTAGCTTGGGTCCCCTCGATATTAAGTATGATAATTTGTCCACCAATTGGGATGAAGACATTAGTACTATTGAGAGACTTCTCAATGAGGACCCGTTCTCTCTTCCTGCTCCTAAAGAGGTGATTAATGATGATCCATCGTTAGTTTCACCATCTATTGAGAATCCTCCTACTCTTGAGCTTAAGGACCTACCTCCTCATCTTGAGTACGTTTTTCTGGAAGACGACGAGAAGCTACCGGTCATCATCGCAAAGGATCTGAAAGAAGACGAAAAAGAACGCCTTGTCGCTGTGTTGAAGAAGCATAAACGAGCTATCGCTTGGAAAATCTCCGACATCCGTGGAATTGATCCTCACTTTTGCACACATAAAATTCTCATGGAGGACGACTTTAAGCCTACAATTCAAAGTCAACGAAGGGTGAATCCTAAAATACATGAAGTCATCAAAAAAGAGGTTATCAAACTTCTTGATGCGGGTATGATTTACCCTATTTCGGATTCACCGTGGGTTAGTCCAGTCCATTGTGTGCCTAAGAAAGGCGGAATCACCGTTGTGCCTAATGCAAACAACGAGTTAATTCCTACCCGTCTCGTTACTGGGTGGAGAGTTTGTATAGACTACCGCAAACTCAATGATGCCACGAGAAAGGATCATTTCCCTCTACCTTTTATGGACCAAATGCTTGAACGTTTAGCTGGTAATGAATATTACTGCTTTCTCGATGGTTTCTCGGGTTATTTTCAAATACCCATCGATCCCCAAGATCAAGAGAAGACAACATTCACTTGTCCCTACGGCACATTTGCTTACAAACGAATGCCTTTTGGCTTATGCAATGCCCCCGGGACTTTCCAAAGGTGCATGTTGGCTATCTTCCATGACATGGTTGAGCAAACCATGGAAGTCTTCATGGATGATTTCTCGGTCTTCGGGGATTCCTTCTCTGCTTGCCTTGCCAATTTGGAACGTATGCTTAAGCGGTGCGAAGACACTCGCCTTGTTCTGAATTGGGAAAAATGCCATTTTATGGTAAAAGAAGGAATTGTGCTAGGACACAAAATCTCTAAAGCCGGTCTTGAAGTCGACCGTGCTAAAGTAGATGTCATAGCCAAATTACCTCCACCTTCAACCGTGAAGGGTGTGAGAAGTTTTCTGGGTCATGCGGGCTTCTATCGTCGATTCATTCAGGATTTCTCTAAAATCGCTCGCCCGAAGACCCACCTCTTGGAAAAAGATACTCCTTTTATCTTTTCTAAAGAGTGTCTCCAAGCCTTCAATCTTCTTAAGAACAAGCTAACTAAGGCACCGGTCTTGGTTACCCCTAATTGGGAGCTGCCTTTTGAATTGATGTGCGATGCTAGCGACTTTGCTATTGGTGCGGTTTTGGGCCAAAGAGTCAATAAACACTTCCAACCAATCCACTACGCTAGCAAAACAATGACAGGGGCTCAATTGCATTATACGACAACCGAAAAAGAGCTTTTAGCTGTTGTCTATGCTTTTGAGAAATTTCGCCCCTATCTTGTTTTATCCACCACCATCGTATACACGGACCATTCCGCGTTGAAGTACTTGATGACTAAGAACGATTCTAAGCCAAGACTTCTTCGCTGGGTTTTGCTCCTTCAAGAATTCAACATTGAAATTCGTGACAAGAAGGGAGCCGAAAACCTGGCCGCGGATCATCTGAGTCGACTTGAGGATCCATATCAGGGGGATCATCCGAACAAAGAGATCAATGACTCTTTCCCCCTGGAGATTCTAATGTCTATAAATCTCAATCTTGATGGCACCCCGTGGTTTGCGGACATTGCAAACTATTTAGCGGGTGGTATTCTCATCCAAGGGTTAACATCCCAACAAAAGAAGAAGTTCTTGAACGATGTTAAGACTTACTTTTGGGATGACCCTTATCTATTCAAACAGTGTGCTGATCTGATTATTCGTAGATGTGTTGACAGCCCGGCAGCTTTTAACATCCTCCAAGCTTGCCACAAAGGACCCACCGGTGGTCACTTTGGTCCCAACTACACCGCTAAGAAAGTGTTTGATTCTGGATTCTACTGGCCCACCATTTATCGTGATGCTCAGGAAATGGTTAAGCATTGTGATGCTTGCCAACGTCAAGGCAAGATCACACATAAGGATGAGATGCCTCAAAATTTCATACAGGAATGTGAAATCTTTGATGTATGGGGCATCGACTTTATGGGGCCATTTCCATCCTCCAAAGGGAACAAGTACATCCTCGTCGCCGTCGACTACGTCTCTAAATGGGTTGAAGCTAAGGCTCTTCCTAAGAATGATGCGAGGGTGGTTGTGAACTTTTTGAAGCAGCTCTTCGCTCGATTTGGCGTTCCTCGTGCTATCATCAGTGACCGCGGGACTCATTTTTGCAACGATCAATTTGCACGAGTCATGGCAAAGTATGGTGTCAATCACCGTCTTTCCACCGCCTATCATCCCCAAACTAATGGGCAAGCTGAGATTTCCAATCGTGGCTTGAAGAGAATTTTGGAGCGTACTGTGGGAGAGCATCGTGCCGCGTGGGCCGATAAGTTAGATGATGCTCTGTGGGCTTTCCGTACTGCTTACAAGACCCCGATCGGTTGTACACCTTATCGTCTTGTGTACGGGAAAGCCTGCCACCTACCCATCGAGCTGGAACATAAGGCGCACTGGGCCTTGAAGTGGGCTAACTTCGACATCATCAAAGCCGGTGATCATCGCAAGGTTCAACTCAACGAGCTAAATGAACTGAGGAATGAAGCTTATGAGAACTCGCTGATCTACAAGGAGAAGACGAAGATGATCCACGATGCTAAAATCAAGAACCGAGAGTTCCACGTTGGTGATCAAGTCTTACTCTTTAACTCTCGGTTGAAGATCTTCTCTGGCAAGTTGAAGAGCCGCTGGTCTGGTCCATTCACCGTCGCCAAAGTCTTTCCGTATGGGACCATTGAGCTTTCTCAGCCAAATGGGCCCAATTTCAAGGTGAATGGCCAGCGTTTGAAGCTGTACTTTGGTGAGGACATCTCTCAGGAGATGATTCCATCCCTCACCACGTTCCCCATGAACTAAATTTGGGTCGAGTCAGGCTCATGACTCGGTGAACAAAAACAAGCGCTTCTCGGGAGGCAACCCGTGTTCTATCCTTTACTGCTTTCATAATAAGTGTAGGGGGAGCCCCGCATATGTTTGTTGTCTTGTTTCTTGTGCTGTGCAGGGATTTAAGCTTCAGAGAGCATCTTGATGACTTTTGACGAACCGTGATACTGTGTTCCCATCTTCCCGGTTCTATCCTAAACTCTTGTGATTCAATATTTCATATTCTATATGTTCACATTGAATTCACTTTAGTTGTCCTTTCCTTAGCAAGATTTAAACAAAGTGCACAATGTCCTAAGTGTAGGGGAGTTTAATCCCACATGCTTAAACATTGAGGACAATGTTTATCTCAAGTGTAGGGGGGACTTCTATCGAAGTAAGTGGTCTTTTCCATGAATTTGCCCTCATTTTAACCGGAAAATTTAATTTTTCGACATTTTTCAAAATTTTTAATCTATTTTGGCCTAGTTGTATAGTTGTATTTTCCTTTATCCTTTTTAGTTTCTTTCCATTGCTAGAATTAATTTTTAATAAAGTGGTTTTAGATTTTTCTTAGTTGTGAACATTTTGACTCAACCCGAGTTTACTTGCCTAAGTTTACTCTAGCTAGTATCCTTAACGTGTTTAAGTCAAGTTTTGCTAGGCTTTTATATAGGGAGCTATAAAACGCGAAAGTCTTAACTCTCACGGGTTAAGAACAAGAACTTTTCGCAAGTTCCTATAATTGATCCTAGAGAGTCGTTTATCAAGGGAACTTTAAAATGCGATTTCTAAACTTGAAAAAGTCTAAGAATTTGCAAGATCCCATAGGCGACTCGAAAACCCAAAACTTTGATTTAATAGGCTAAGCATCCACGAATCTCATTCCTTGAGATTTTAAATTGTGGAGAACGAGAGATGATAGTCAATTATAAGTTCGGTATCCTTTCATGAATTTATGTGAGTTAATTATGAGCCTATTCTCCCTCCGCTTGTTAATAAATTAATCTGCTAATAAATAAGGTTGTACGATTTAAAAGGTTACTTAGCTTCTAGCCCCAGATCGTTTAAAAGTTGCTCGGTAATGACGAGAGTTCATAGCCAAGGCATAACTTATGAAGCGGGGCGCGAAGATTGGCGAGTCCGAAAAGGCCCTAACAAGGCATGAGGGCTACATTTTGTTGCTAAAGATCCAAAAGTGATGTGAAGAATCATTTATCGAAAATCAATATGAAGGATCGAGACACACGACGAAAAGCAAGAACTCCCTAAAAGTCATGGAGAAGTCTATCCGAAAAGACCCTAACAAGGTATGAGGATAAATAGATCCAAGTCCTAAAAGGAGGCGGATCGTTGTATATCAAAGTCCAAAATAAAGATTGGAGAAAAATGAAGAAGTCGTGGTCCAAAGATGAAGAATCTCTCAAAAACTTCAAGTGAAGAAATTCCTATTATGAAGAGAAGACCATAATTTCAAGAACGTCTCTCGAAGATTCGAAGTATGAAGTCGCTGCCAAATATCGGCCCGAGAAAGGTCTCAAATCGCGAACCAAGTTATGCCAAGATATGAACTTTCTGATATCCCGAGAAGCAGTTTTAAAAGATTTGGCCCTTTAGCTAACTATTGATTAAATCGTTCACCTTATTTTCGGACTAAATAACTATCGAAATAAGTCAAACAATGCATCCTCGTGATCATTCAAGACAAAAATAAAATATAAGAGATACACCTAGGAATAAGGGAGTCTAAGTGAATAATTGGCCCACATGAGTTCGTGATAGACTGCTAACTTATAATAACAATGATCTCGTTTTTAAGCTTGGTATGGGGAACGTGAAACTTGAGGATGATAAACGTTCATGGCCGCCAAAACCCAATGTAAGTTTTTAATTTCTTTACTTATTTCTATCTTTTATGTTTAGTATTTAATAAAGGCCAAGGTGGGTTATTTATGATGACAAATGTAAACCGTGCTTTAAAATTAATGCATTGCATGAGGGCATTGCAATGGTCAAGTGTAGGGGATTTAATAAGTGTGAAAACACTTATCCTCTTACCACTTATTTCCAATAATAACAAGACCAAAACGTGTGATTTATGTCGTAAAAGTCGGAATTATGCGTGGTTTGTGTTTTTATTGTGTTTTAGGACCAAAATATGAAAAAGGAAGAAAACACGGGCTTTCACGGGCTTTTATTGAAGAAAACGGGAAAAGACGAAGTCAAAAGATCGAGAGTGCAAAAAGAACGGAAGTCCAAGGCCTATTCTGAAGATTTATCGAAGAAAAAGTCAAAAGACGGAAGTTTAACGAAGTCGAAGAACTTAAGTCTAATAGAAGAAGAAAATTAAAAGACAAGTTCAAATCCCGAGACGACAAAGACGAAGAATTAAAGTCGAGTCGAGAAAACGTGAAGAAAGCAAGAAAGAAGATGCAACACATGCACTCCTTCCACCTTCCCTATAAATACCCTCCTAATAGTCATTAGGAGGGTGGTTTTTTGAGAGTTAGAGATTTTTAGTTAATTTTTCACTTTTTAGTTTTCTCTAGTTTTTAGAGAGAGAAAGTCTTAAACTTTCTCTCACTAGTTCATCTTTTTCTTTTAATCTTTCAAGATTAAACACTTTGTATTGCTTATTTTTATTAATCAAGTTCTATTTTAAGCTTTTATTTCTTAATCTCATTCTACTTTTCTTGGATTTAAGGTTGATTTTGGTGCGTATATCATAAGATCCGTGTTGTTCTAATTGATTTCGTGCTTAAAAGTTAATCTTTTGATCATCTTATAAGTTTTCATTTGATTAAGCTTTAAGAATTTTGTGCTTATTGGCTTATTTTTATGATTATCTTATTTTTCTTGTTAAAAAGCTCTATTTAAAAGTTTATGTTTTTATTGTTTGATCTAAAAAGTTGCTTAATTTCGAGTTGAATAAGTTGAGATAAGTGCTTATTTGATTCGGTTAAGAATTTGGATTGATAAGTTTTAGATTTTAGCTTATTGAACGTAGCTTATTATCTAGCTTATGCAAATCCCTTTATTTTCGGAAAAGGGAGTTTAAAACCCCTTTCCGATTGGGTTTTTCCGACCGGGCACTATCCTAACCAATTTCCACTATTTTCGGAAAGGGTGGTAAAACCCCTTTCCGATTGGTAAACATTCCGAGCAGCTCCATCTTAACATTCCGATTGAGTCTAATCGGAAGAGGGCTTTGGCTTTCCGATTGGCACCCCACAAACATTCCGATCTAGGCTCCATTTCCCTTGAGTATTCCGACGGTAGCGTTTGTCATTTATTCCGATAGGAATTGTTTGCTGCATTCCGATTTGATCCCCCCATATTCCGATTGGTGTCCTTGAATAAGTATTCCGATTGTGTATGTTCTCACACATTCCGATTGAACCATTTTCTCGATATTCCGATTGTAGCATTTAACCATATTCCGACCCTCCGATCGGAATACATTCCGATCGGGTCCCCTTTTGGCTTATTTTGGTTTCTTTCGATATCACTTTCTTATAGTACTTTTTATTTTCTGAAAATTTTCCAAGTGTTAGTTTTATTTAGTGAGTTAGTATTTTTCCATTATCACCTTTTAGTTTCCATGCATTTATTTTACTTGTCATTTCAATATTAATCTTTTAACTTCCATTTACTCAACGACACTTTAATTACTTGTTAATAGTTTAAAACAAACAAACCAAACCATTCTCTTGATTCACCAAAAGACGATTGAGTCGCACTTAAGACCGGTTTTCAATTCGAAAAGATCGGAACAACGAACTTTCATATAGGGTGTCAAAAGCCTTGTATTACTCTTCAACTTGCCCGAGAAGATCTTCAACCGAGAGTTAAAAAGTAAGACTTGATCACCAACGTGGAACTCTCGGTTCTTAACCCTTGCATCATGGATGATCTTGGTCTTCTCCTTGTAGATCAATGAGTTATCGTAAGCTTCATTCCTCAATTCATTAAGCTCGTGAGTTGAATCTTGCGAAGATCACCGGCTTTGTTGATGTCGAAGTTAGCCCACTTCAAGGCCCAGTATGCCTTATGTTCCAGCTCAATAGGGAGGTGGCATGCTTTCCCGTACACAAGACGATAAGGTGTACAACCAATCGGGGTCTTATAAGCAGTACGGAAAGCCCACAAAGCATCATCTAACTTATCGGCCCACGAGGCACGATGCTCTCCCACAGTACGCTCCAGAATTCGCTTCAATTCACGGTTGGAAATCTCGGCTTGACCATTGGTTTGGGGATGATAGGCGGTGGAAAGACGATGATTAACACCGTACTTAGCCATGACTCTTGCGAATTGATCATTGCAAAAATGAGTCCCGCGGTCACTGATTATAGCACGAGGAACACCGAATCGAGCAAAAAGCTGCTTCAAAAATTTCACAACCACCCTCGCATCATTCGTAGGGAGAGCCTTAACTTCAACCCATTTATAAACGTAGTCAACGGCTATGAGGATGTACTTGTTCCCTTTAGATGATGGAAATGGCCCCATAAAGTCGATGCCCCATACGTCAAAGATTTCACATTCTTGTATGAAATTTTGAGGCATCTCATCTTTATATGTGATCTTGCCTTGTCGTTGGCAAGCATCACAATGCTTAACCATGTCGTGAGCGTCACGATAAATGTGGGCCAATAAAATCCAAACTCGAATACTTTCTTCGCGGTGTAATTGGGACCAAAGTGACCACCGGTAGGTCCTTTATGGCAAGCGTCAAGGATTTGTACCGCTGCCGGCCCATCAACACATCGACGAATGACAAGATCTGCACATTTTTTGAAGAGGTAAGGGTCGTCCCAGAAATAATGTTCAATATCTTTAAAGAACTTTTTCTTTTGTTAAGACGTTAACCCTTCCTTGAGAATTCCACCCGCTAAGTAGTTTGCAATGTCCGCAAACCACGGGGTGTCATCAAGATTTAGATTGATAGACATTAAGGCCTCAAGGGGAAAAGAGTCATTGATCTCTTGATTCGGATGATCCCCTTGATAAGGATCCTCAAGTCTACTTAGATGATCCGCGGCTAGGTTTTCGGCTCCCTTCTTGTCACGAATTTCAATGTTGAATTCTTGAAGGAGCAAAACCCAACGAAGAAGTCTTGGCTTAGAATCTTGCTTAGTCAACAAGTACTTCAACGCGGAATGATCGGTATACACGATGGTGGTAGAAAGGACAAGATAGGGGCGGAATTTTTCAAAAGCATACACTACAGCTAAAAGCTCTTTTTCGGTAGTGGTATAATGCAATTGAGCCCCTGTCATTTTCTTGCTAGCATAGTGGATTGGTTGGAAGTGTTTGTTCACTCTTTGGCCCAAAACCGCTCCAATAGCAAAGTCGCTAGCATCACACATCAATTCAAAAGGTAGCTCCCAATTAGGGGTAACCAAGAAGGGTGCCTTAGTTAGCTTATCCTTAAGAAGATTGAAGGATTTAAGACACACTTTGGAAAAGATGAAAGGAGTATCTTTTTCCAAGAGGTGGGTCATCGGGCAAGCGATTTTAGAAAAATATTGGATGAATCGACGATAGAAGCCCGCATGACCAAGGAAACTTCTCACACCCTTCACGGTTGAAGGTGGAGGTAATTTGGCTATGACATCCACTTTAGCACGGTCAACTTCAAGACCGGCTTTTGAGATTTTATGTCAAAGCACAATGCCTTCTTTTACCATGAAATGGCATTTTTCCCAATTTAGAACAAGGCGAGTGTCTTCACACCGCTTAAGCATGCGTTCCAAATTGGCAAGGCAATGAGAGAAAGAATCACCATAAACCGAGAAATCATCCATGAAGACTTCCATAGTTTCTTCAACCATGTCATGAAAGATAGCCATCATACACCTTTGAAATGTCCTAGGAGCATTGCATAAGCCGAAAGGCATTCTTTTATAAGCAAATATTCCGTAAGGACAAGTGAATGTGGTTTTCTCTTGGTCTTTGGGATCGATGGGAATTTGAAAATACCCGGAGAAACAATCTAAAAAGCAGTAATAGTCATTACCCGCTAGACGTTCAAGCATTTGGTCCATGAAAGGGAGGGGAAAATGATCCTTTCTCGTAGCATCATTGAGTTTGCGATAGTCTATACAAACTCTCCACCCTCTAACGAGACGAGTAGGAATCAACTCGTTGTTTTCATTGGGCACAACGGTGATTCCGCCTTTCTTAGGCACACAATGGACCGGACTAACCCATGGTGAATAGTGGGTTTAAAGTTGTCCTCCATGAGAATTTTATGTGTGCAAAAGTGAGGATCAATTCCGCGAATATCAGAGATTTTCCAAGCAATCGCTTTCTTGTGATTCTGCAGCACGATGATGAGTTGAGATTTTTCTTCCTCTTTCAATTCCTTTGTGATGATGACGGGTGACTTCTTGTTGTGTTCAAGGAAAACGTACTCGAGATGAGACGGTAGGTCCTTAAGCTCTAAATCCGGAGGATTTTCAATGGAAGGCGTAGTCAAATTCGATTCATCGATAGAAATATCCTTAGGAGATGGTGGAGAAATATGGTCCTCATTGAGAAGTTTCTCAATGGTACGAATGTATTCATCCTAGTTAGAGGGAGAATCGTCATATTGCAAGTCCACATCTTCCAAAGTTGCTTTAAATTCTTTCAAGATGAAATCACTTTCTCCAAATGGAGTTAGTGATGGAGCAATAGAGGCAACGGTCTCAACGATGGGAAGAGAAGAAGAACCACTTTTACAAGCGTCTTTGAAATGTTCTTCACAAGCCTCATCAAGAACGTCAGTGAAATTAACACTCTCGTTTTCAGAAGGTTGCTTTAAAAGTTTTCCCATGTTGAAGATGATTTTATCGTCACCAACTCTCATGATTAATTCGCCAGCGGCTACATCAATGAGAGTGCGACCGGTCTTCAGGAATGGACGTCCAACGATTAATGGAACACGGGGGTCCATCTCGTAGTCAACGACAACAAAATCCGCCGGAAAGGTGAATTTGTCGACACCAACGAAGACATCTTCGGCTATCCCCACCGGATAAGAAACCGTACGGTTAGCTAATTCCAAAGTCATTCGTGTGGGGACTAGCTCGGGTAGAGACAATTGTTTCCAAACGCTTAAAGGCATTAAGTTTATACTAGCACCTAGATCGGCTAGGGCCATACAATTCTCTACCCCAGGGAAGTTGCAAGGAATCAAGAAACGACTCGGATCACCAAGTTTGGTGGGTAATTTCCCTAAGAGCACTGCGGAGCAATTCTCATTAAGTTGGGTCTGAGCAATATCGAGAAGTTTCTCCTTATCACTGAGAAGATCTTTAAACATTTTAGCATATTTCGGTATGTGAGCGAGAGCCTCAGCAAAGGAGATATTGAAATTCAGTTGTTTAAACATTTTGAGAAAGTTAGAAACCTGAATATCATCCTTGTTCTTCAATTTCTCTTTCCTCAACCTTGAAGGATAGGGTATATTGGGTTGAGATGAAGGCTTTGGTATGGAATTCTCACTCACATCCTTGGGTGGTGGAGGGGTGTTAGTAGAAGGTGGAGGAATTGGAGAAATAGAAGGTGGAGGAGTAGAAGTTGGAGGAATTGGAGAAGGAGACTCGTTTTCCTTTGTCACAATCACCGGTGTAGGTGTAGGAAGCCCGGGTTCCTTTAAACCTTTTCCACTGCGAGTGGTGATTGCTTTCATCTCCCCTCTAGGGTTAGCAACGTGTTACTCGGAAGAGAACCTGAACCAGAGGCTTGATTACTTGGGAAGAAACTAGCCATCATGTTCCTTAAGTCATTCGTTTGACTAGCCAAAGTGTTTCGCATATCAGCTCGAAGATCATTCCCTTGCTTCACCATATCTGCTTTCATGTTGGCCATTTCTCGCTGAAGATTTTGCACTATCGCATCATTAGTCCTCATGTAGGTTTCAACCTCTTGGTGTAATGCAGTGGGTTGGTTGGGAGGAGCATGGTAGGCAGGTGGTTGATAAGCAGGTTGTTGGTAAACTTGGTTGTTTCTTTGAGGTGGATATGGGTTTCTTTGGTTTTGATATGGAGTTGGAGCACGTGGTTGGTTTTGATTGTTGCGATTGAGGTTGGTTGGGTTTTGTGGGGGAAAACCGAGTGGTGAAAGAAAGTTGTTTGAGCGATAGCTGAGCAAGTTGCGGTCACCTTGAGGACGTGCTTGATAGCCTCCTGTAGAATAGGTACCGTTGGCGGTATACACATTTTCCGGATTGTCATGAGTCGAAGGACAATCGGTGTATGAATGAGATCCCCCTCAAATTTCACATGATTGAGTCAAAGCACTAGCTTGGGCAGTGATACCTTTGGTATTGTTGGCGGCTTGGAGAGCAAGTGATTCAACAAGCGAAGTAAGGTTATCAATTCTCTTGTCACTCTCATTAGTGCTAGCACTAGCCACATTCGTCCGAACACTCTTGGTTTGCACTCTAGACTTGTTCTCAATAATATCCCAAGCGGCATTAGCAGACTTAACCAAAATGTTACCCCCCGAAGCACTATTTAGTGAATCTTGGTCATTCATGCTTAAACCATTGTAAAAATGTATTAATTTGATGTACTTTTGTTAAACCATGTTGTGGACACTTTCTTAAAAGTTCCTTAAAACGGTCCCAAGATTCACTAAATGTCTCACCGTACTTTTGTTCAAAAGTAATGATTTCATTCCGCAAAGCGGTAGTACGTGAGGGTGGGAAAAAGTAGTTGATGAATTTGGTCTCTAAATCCGTCCACGTAAGAATACTTTGTGGCGGTTCCTTATCAAGCCAATGCCGGGCTTGTCCCTCTAAGGAGAAAGGAAAAAGTTGCAAGCGAATTACCTCTTGTGAAACCCCATTATACTTAACCGTATTAGTGAGGTGAAGAAACCTCTTTATATGGTCATGAGGATCATCAATTGAACGCCCCAAGAAGGGTTGAGCAGAGACCATTTGAATGAAGCCGGATTTAAGCTCAAAGTTGTTGGCTCCAATCTCAGGTATGACAATAGTATCGGTGTTGCCTTCTACATGCGATTGCAAAAGCTCGATCATTGGTTGATTGTCCATGGTGACAATAGGTGGAGTAATGACTTCAGCTTGAGCTACTTTCTTCTTATGAGCACGAGTACGCATGCACACCTACAAAAGAAAAGAAAAATATACAAGAAATATTTTTGGTTTTTATATGTTTTTCTATTTTTTTGTATTTTTGAATTTTTTTTTAATTTTTGTAGATTTTTTTTAAAAATTTTTAAGCAAGGAAAATAACGTTCAAAAATGAACGGATCCCAAAATCAAACGCGTCTCTCACTTAGAACCGTTAATCTTAACGAAAAGAGCCGGCAGCGGCGCCATTTAATACAAGGTTTTTAAACTCGTATGAAAGTTCGTTAAACCGATCTTTTCGAATTGATTATTGGTAGAAAGTGCGACTCAATTGTTCTTGGTGGAAAATAACAAGGTTTGGTTATCTATTCTACTAAAAATAAAAATGTCGTTGAAAGCTTGAAAATTTAATCTAAGATAAAACAAGTTAAAACAATGCTAAATAAAAAAGGCGGGCAAAATTAAAGTTTAGAAAATAGAAACAATTCAGAAAATTCCTAATTAAACTAAGTCTGAGAATTTCAAAGAAATCGAATCTTCGAAATAATTGTATCTTCGGAAAAATGGTGTTTTCAGAAAAATTGGCATTTTTGGAATATTTGCCTTTTCAGAAAAAAGGGTATCTTCGGAATACTCGGGTTTTCAGAAAAATGATGATTTCGGAATAAGGGTTTTTCAGAAAAAGGAACTTCTTCGGAATAATGAAGTTTTCATAGAAAATGACATTTTCGGAATAAGGACTTTTTAGTAAAAGTGGGATTTTTGGAAAAATGGTGTTTTCAGTAAAATGATGGTTTTCGGAATAATACTCTTTTCAGGGAAATTGGTTTTTTCGGAAAAAGAAGGTCTTCAGAAAAATGGATTTTCAGAATAATGACTTTTCATAGAAATGATGAATTCATAGAAATGGAATTTCGGAATAACAACAATTTCAGAAAAGGGAAGATTTCATAGAAATGATCAATTCAGAAAAATGGTATTTTCGGAAAAATTAACCCTAATCCGAAAATGTTAAAACTCAGATACAGATGAACAGAAACAACGAAACTTAAGAGATAAGCTACTAATAAGCGCAAACCAAACAAGCAATTAACCAAAACTTTAACCAAATAAGTTTTAAGAAGAACTAAATAAGCCACAAATTAAAAACTATAAAAACACTAATTAATGAAAACATTTAAAATCAACTAATAAGCAATTTTATAAATCTATCAAAACAACTTAATCACAAATAAGCCAAACTCTAGAAGATCAAATATCACAATAAGCTCAAAACATCCACCACAACAAAACTAAAAGATCAATCACATGAACAAATCAATCACATAATCAAAGAGATGAGATTAGCTACATGATTATCAAGATTAAGAAAAAGATTAAGAAAGGTAGAATGAGAATTAAGAAAATAAGCTTGATTGATTAAAGATGAATATCAAAAGATTACAAGATTAATGTAAAGATTAACAAGTTTGAAAGGAAAACTAGAGAGAAAAATTAAAAGCACTTAAAAATTAAACTACAACTATTAAAAACTAATACACCTAACCACCTAACCACTAACACCATCCTAATGACATATTAGGAAGGTATTTATAGGAGGTGGGGAGATTACATGCTTAAGCTATCTTATTTCTTTCTTCTCGTCTCGACTCGACTTAATTTCTTTGTCTTTCTCGACGTCGTCTCGGGATTTGTCGATATAAGTTGAACTTGTCTTATAATTTTCTTCTATAATTAGACTTGAGTTCTTCGACTTCATTAAACTTCCGTCATTAGACTTTTTCTTCGATAAATCTTCAGAATTGGCCTTGGACTTCCGTTCATTTTGCATTCTCGATCTTTCGACTTCGTCTTTAGTCTTTTTCTTCGATAAAAGCCCGTGATAGCCCATGTTTTTCTTCCTTTTTCATCTTTTGGTCCTAAAACACAATAAAAACACAAACCACGCATAATTCCGACTTTTACGACATAAAATACACGTTTTGGTCTTGTTATTATTGGAAATAAGTGGTAAAAGGATAAGTGTTTTCACACTTATTACTCAGCAATAGAACCTTTAGGCTTTGCTTTATTTCGTACATAATTCTTTAGCTTTTTCATGTATCTTTCAAATCGATACATCCACCTGCCGCGAGTAACGGAACCTAGAATAGCCTCATCGGGTAGATGTATAACCAAATGAGTCATTATGTCGAAAAAATTAGAAGGAAAGATTTGCTCTAAATTAACCATCATAATGGATCAATTTGTTTTTAGCTTCTTTCATGTCCTACACAGTCAAACTTCGAGCACAAAGCTGCTTAAAGAATAAGCAAATCTCGATTATAGGTTTTGCAACGTCTTTGGGCAAGTATTGTTGCACTCCATAAGGAAGTAACCGATGCATCATTATATGACAGTCATGAGATTTCAGGTTCGTTATATTGTCAGCATCAGCGGTCACTTTTCTATTGAAGTTGGATCCAAAGCCATCAGGTAGTCTGACTCCTTTGATGAATTTACAAAAAAGTTTTCTTTTTTCTGGAGTGAAAGAGAACTTTGGATGAGGCTTATCGAACTTCCCGTTATCTTTTTTAACTAACCACAACTCCTTTCGAACTCCCAGTTTTTACAAGTCTAGCTTGCCTTTGGTGTGTGTTTGGATTTGTCGTTCTCTAACAGGGTATTCAGTAAAGCCTCAAGGAAATTCTTTTCGATGTGCATGACATCGTAACAGTGTTTTAGTAGAAGAAAGGGCCAATACTCAAGATCCCAAAAGATAGAACGCTTACTCCAGTTCAATTCAACATCTCGATTTTTGGGGCGGTTCTCTTTGAGAATTGTTTTATGTTTATCCGGTTTACGTTTAAAGACTTTACTAATCTGCAATTGGATATCAAGTTTTGAAAACTTTCTTGGTTAGGCTTATTTTCGGGAGAACCGTAGAACTCCTTAGATTTTTTACTTTCTGGATGATTTGTTCTTAACCATCTTCTGTAACCAACATAAACAATTTTGCTGTTGATACGCATCGATGGAGTGTCCATATTACAAGTAGGGCATGCGTGGTACCCTTTCCCAGTCCACCCAGACAAACTACTTCGAGCTAGAAAATCATTGATGATCCATAAAACCGCCCTTTCATTTTGAAATGAGTACCCGTAGCAGCGTCTTTCGTCCAGACTCCCTCCCATAAATCTTTAAGTTCTTTAATTAAAGGCTACAAGAAAACATCAATGTCCTTAGCAGCTGATTTAGGGTCGGGAATTAACATCGTCAACATTAAAGAAGTTTCTTTCAAACACATCCACGGTGGTGTGTTGTATGTTGTCAATATAACCGACCACATGCTGTAATATTGGCTCATCATGCAATACGAATTAAAACCATCAGCAACCAACCCTAACCGAACGTTTCTAGGGTCACAAGAGAACTCAGGTTTCATCATGTCAAAATATTTCCATGCTTTGCCGTCACAGGGGTGATTCATTTAACCGTCTTCCTTAGACTGTCCGGCCACATGCCAAGTCATCCACTTTGCTATGTCTTTTGTGTTGAACATACGTTGTAGTCTAGGTTTTATCGGAAAGTAACGCAACACCTTGTTGGCAACTAATTGCGTCCCCTTTTTCTTCTTTTGGTTTTTCCATCTACTCGCATTACAGATTGGACAAGTATCCCTCGCCTTGTTTTCCGGTGATCCCTAATATAAAAAACAATCATTTATAGAAGCATGGATCGATTCGTATCCTAACCCGATCTTTTTGTATGTCTTTTTTATTTCATAGTATAAAGACGGGAAATTGTATCCTTTACTAGGGGAACATGCCTTTTGGAGAAGAGCTAGAATTTTGTTAAACCCGGCATAAGTTATTTTGTGTAAAACCTTGATGTGCGAAATCTCTGATGTAAATTCCAATGTGCTCATATCACAACCCGGGTACAACTTTTGGGTAGACCTAGCAAGTAACTCTTCAAACTCGTTACTAGGACCCGATGTTTAGGGTGGTTGAGGACCGGTTGTTTGAGTTGGTGGAGTTTGAGAGGGTGGAGTTTCAGATGGTGGATTTGGAATATTATTTGCAGAAATATCTTTGAAGAACGCATCCATGTGAATTCGATCAGGTGAATGTGGTAATAGTGGAGGTAACAGAAGAATTGGTTCACCGTGATATATCCAAGTGGTGTAACGTTTGTCAAACCCGTATTGGGATATGTGTGCCTCAAGTTGGCCGAGGGTAACCAACGTTTCACGGTTACAACAACGACTACATGGGCAACGGAGCTTTTGTGAGATGGGGTGCAAAAATTTCTCACAATCCTGGATGCATCCAAAAAGACCATCTAAAAACTCATTGGAATTACGATTGTTTACAGTGGTCCAACTCTTATCAATTGTCATAACTGCGTTGCAAATAAACATACTCAGATAAATTATATTTTTATACGTAAAATGTCATACTAACCAAATGAATATGAACTCTTTTTTTTCTTCCTAGTGCAACTATGGAAGGCAATCCTAACCCACCTTTTGAATGTTTCGTCCCATATATGAATGCGTATAACCGGTTTACTATTTGAGAAAATTTCGGCAGCATTTCCCCTCTACTCCCCAAATATGTGTTTAAAGAAATATTCGTAGGAGTAAAGGAGAAACACTGTCGAAATCATCTCAAATAATAAACCAGTTATACTCATTCATATCCTAAATGAGACAAAACACCAAAAAGCAGTCCCAAACAGGGGACTTTCCGAAATTAATTCCTAATAAATTAATTTCGGACGGGTTTTCTATAGGTTGATTAACTTCGGACGGGAATTTTCCAAAATTAATCGATAAAATCCTAAAATATTCCTAAAATTATTTACTACAAAATACTAACAATCATATATCATATATAATATAATAAACATATACATAATATTAATTACACACCTCGGTCACGGCTGAAATAAGCAAAGATAGAAAGATAGAAAAAGAGGTCCGGATGAGGAAGTTGTCCCAACTGTCCTGGTGCTAACCAAACACAAACATAAAATAAAAAAACATAAATTAGTTGGTTTCCGAAATTTTATCTAATTTGAAACAAACACCACCACAACGATTTAAAAAACACATTACCTTTTTTCGGCTGTGACACGGGTCTCGGTTCTCGGCTGTGACTCGGTTCCCTGCGACTGTGACTCGGGTCTCGGCTACGACAAACATATAAAAAAATTAAACTCATGCCTATTTCATATTAAGCCAAAATATTAACCCGAAATCCCTATATAAATATTAAGCCATATATAAGCCGAATTCCATTAAGCCTAAATCAATTAAGCCAAAATCGACTATATATATATTAAGCACTATATATAACGGAAATCAACTAATGCTAAATCAATTTAGCCGAAATGAATTATATATATATATATATATTAAGCCGAAATCAACTAAGCCTAAATCAGTTATGCCTAAATATAATCCGAAATCAACTAAGCCTAAATAAGCCTAAATCAATTAAGCTTAAATATAATCCGAAATCATAAGCCGAAATATTAAGTCAAAATCACCTTTGGTGGTGGTGGTGGCTACTGCTGCTGCCGGCGGTGGTGGCTACTGCTACTGCTGCCGCGACGGCATTGGTGGTGGTGGTGACGACACTGCTAGTCAATAAAAAATAAACATTAAAAATAAGTAAACATAAAAAAATTAAACAAAATTAATAGATTAAAAAAAATCATTTACCTTTATATTTATTTAAAAAAACAAAATTAAACAAAATGTGGTTGTGGGACGGTGGTGATGGGACTGGTGGTGATGGGTTATGGGACGGTGGTGATGGGACGATGGTGATGGGACGGTCGTGCTCGTGTTCGAGTGTGGTGGGACGGTGGAGATGAGACGGATGGGGTTGATGATGGTGGTGGAGATGAGACGGATGTGGTTGAAGTGGTGGTGGAGATGAGACGGATGGAGTTGAAGTGGTGGTGGTGGTGGTGGTTCTATCGTCCCGTTTTTTTTTTTTTTTACTTAAAGTGAATGAGAGAAAGAAGATAAGATATCTGAACTATATTGATACTTAGGGCCGACCAGCTTTTGTAATTTAGGGACGACTATGTCGTCCCTAGATTAATTATAATTTTTTTTACGCATATTAATACGTTGGGACGACCTCTAGTGTGAAACTTAGGGACGACAAAGTCGTTCCTATATTTTTGGAAAACCTAGGGACGACTAAGTCGTCCTCCCTAGGTGTATACCGGGAAAACTCAAACCCAAGCGGGTTATTTAAATTTTCGCCAAAATTTTCAATTTTTCCAAAATTCTGCTAAGTGTTTGGAGTGTTTTTTTAGGGACGACTTTACCTAAATATTTAGGGACGAAAAAGTCGTCCCTAGGTGTTTTTCATACATTTTTACATTATACCTTCTATGTAATAAAATTAATAATATAAATTAATAATAAAAATCAAAAAAATTATTATAATTAATATTAAAATATACGTTATACTTAGTTTGTAATCATTAATAACCGATGAGTCGATATGTTACGGTTATACGTTAGAGGTTCAACCGATGAGTCGATATGTTAGGGTTATACGTTATAGGTTCAACCGATGAGTCGATATGCTAGGGTTATACGTTATAGGTTCAACTGATGAGTCGATATGTTACGGCTATACGTTAGAGGTTCAACTGATGAGTCGATATGTTAGGGTTATACGTTATAGGTTCAACCGATGAGTCGATATGTTATAGTTATACGTTATAGGTTCAACCGATGAGTCGATATGTTACGGTTATACGTTATAGGTTCAACCGATGAGTCGATATGCTAGGGTTATACGTTATAGTTCAACTGATGAGTCGATATGTTACGGTTATACGTTAGAGGTTCAACTTCAACCGATGAGTCGATATGCAAGGGTTATACGTTAGAGGTTCAATTGCTGAGTCGATATGCTACGGTTATACGTTATAGGTTCAATCGATGAGTCGATATGCTAGGGTTATACGTTAGAGGTTCAACCGATGAGTCGATATGCTAGGGTTATACGTTAGAGGTTCAACTGATGAGTCGATATGTTAGGGTTATACGTTATAGGTTCAACCGATGAGTCGATATGCCAGGGTTATACGTTAGAGGTTCAACCGATGAGTCGATATGTTAGGGTTATACGTTATAGGTTCAACTGATGAGTCGATATGTTACGGTTATACGTTAGAGGTACAACTGATGAGACGATATGTTAGGGTTATACGTTATAGGTTTAATCGATGAGTCGATATGCTAGGGTTATATGTTAGAGGTTCAACTGATGAGTCGATATGTTACGGTTATAGTTATAGGTTCAGTCGATGAGTCGATATGCTAGGGTTATACGTTAGAGGTTCAACCGATGAGTCGATATGCTACGGTTATACGTTAGACGTTTAACCGATGAGTCGATATGTTAGGGTTATACGTTATAGGTTCAACCGATGAGTCGATATGCTAGGGTTATACGTTAGAGGTTCAACCGATGAGTCGATATGCTAGGGTTATAAGTTAGAGGTTCAACCGATGGGTCGATATGTTAGGGTTATACGTTATAGGTTCAACCGATGAGTCGATATGCTAGGGTTATACGTTAGAGGTTCAACTGATGAGTCGATATTTTAGGGTTATACGTTATAGGTTCAACTGATGAGTCGATATGTTACGGTTATACGTTATAGGTTCAACCGATGAGTCGGTATGTTACGGTTATACGTTATAGGTTCAACCGATGAGTCGATATGCTAGGGTTATACGTTATAGGTTCAACTGATGAGTCGATATGTTACGGTTATACGTTAGAGGTTCAACCGATGAGTCGATATGTTAGGGTTATACGTTATAGGTTCAACCGATGAGTCGATATGCTAGGGTTATACGTTATAGGTTCAACCGATGAGTCGATATGCTAGGGTTATACGTTAGAGGTTCAACCGATGAGTCGATATGTTAGGGTTATACGTTATAGGTTCAATCGATGAGTCGATATGATAGGGTTATACGTTAGAGGTTCAACCGATGAGTCGATATGCTAGGGTTAAACGTTAGAGGTTCAACCGATGAGTCGATATGTTAGGGTTATACGTTATAGGTTCAACCAATGAGTCGGTATGCTAGGGTTATACGTTAGAGGTTCAACTGTTGAGTCGATATGTTAGGGTTATACGTTATAGGTTTAACTGATGAGTCGATATGTTACGGTTATACGTTATAGGTTCAACCGATGAGTCGATATGTTACGGTTATATGTTATAGGTTCAACCGATGAGTCGATATGCTAGGGTTATACGTTATAGGTTCAACTGATGAGTCGATATGTTACGGTTATACGTTAGAGGTTCAACTGATGAGTCAATATGTTAGGGTTATACGTTATATGTTCAACTGATGAGTCGATATGTTACGGTTATACGTTATAGGTTCAACCGATGAGTCGATATGCTAGGGTAAGACAATATGTTATTATTGCTCTGAGGTGACCATTAAACTAAACATACTGAGCTTAAGCAGGGAAACGCAGGTTATTATACAAATATTATACGTTAGAGGTTCAACTGATGAGTCGATATGTTACGGTTATATGGGAAAGCCTAAATTTGGTGGGAAATGTTGGCGGGAAAATGTTGGCGGGAAAGCTAGGGTCGACTAAGTCATCCCTAAATGTCTCGACCCTAAACTTTTATCTTTATTTATGGTAGCTCTTATCCTCACAAACTCTTATCCTCTCATACCAAACTCACCACCACCACCACCCGATTTTGCATAAGATGGATCCGCTTGAAGCTTATACGTGTCCATGTGGAAAGGGATATATAGTGTTGAGACAGTCACATCAATCTCATAGCTTTGGTAAACTTTACTATGCATGTCCTCTTTCGAAGGTAAACGATCTAATGTTTTATTATGTAATACGTGTGATTATTAAAATGACATGTCATGTTATTTGTTTACTTTGTAACAGCCAAAAAAAGAAGATTATGGATGTAAATATTTTAAATGGAAGAATGATTTTGATCTCGAACTCTGTATAAGATCTTCCCTTGGATCTTCAACACGTCAAGGTTCACATCCAAGTTCTTCTACAGGTCCTTCTTAATCTGCACCCACTGAGTGCTCCAATTGCAAGATCAAAGATCTAAAGATAAAGATGCTAGAGGCAAGACTAGAAATGGAAAGGCATCCTGAAGACCACATATGTCAATCGGCTGCAATACTTCATGAGCTTTTAAATGAAATAGAAAATCTTAACTTTGAGTAGTAATCTGTTTGTTATTTTAATGTGTTAATTTGTATTTTATTATTATGTGTTAATCTGTATGTTTAGTTTGAACTAGTTTGTTATGTGTTTTTTTTTCTTATTTATGAATCTATTATCGTTGTAATATCTATGTTTAATTAAGCGCATTTTTAAGTGTTAAATATATATCTAAAGTTTTTTTAAATACGTATAAGTTTTTTTAAATAAATATAAAGTTTTTTTAAATATATATAAAGTTTTTTTTTAAATATACATAAATTTTTTTTAAATATGTATAATGTTTTTTTTAAATAAATATAAAGTTAATTTGAAATATATATAAAGTTTTCACTTAGGGACGACTTCGCTATGTAATTTAGGGTCGAAAAAGTCGTCCCTAAATATATCCACTTTTACCGGGTCATTTAATTTATTAGCGGGGTATTTAATTTTTTTGGTAAATATTCAGAAAATATGGCGGGAAATTTAGGGACGACTTCCCTATGTAATTTATGGTCGAAAAAGTCGTCCCTAAATTTTTCCAATATATTTTCCCATTTTTATCTAAAACTTTTTATAGAAAAATAATTATATTAATTTTAAATAATTTTAAATAATTTTAAATAATTTTAAATAATTAAATTTGATAAAAAAAGAAAAAAAAAAATTTGCTTCACCTAGGGACGACTTAGTCATCCCTAGGTTACACGGGCCCCACTTTAATTTTAAACTTTTTATAGAAAAATATTTATATTAATTTTAAATAATTTTAAATATTTAAATGTGATTAAAAAAGGGGGAAAATAAGTTTTCTTCACCTAGGGACGACTTAGTCGTCCCTAGGTTACATGGGTCCCACTTTGTCCCAACAGCCTCTTTGACTTGATTTTTCTTGTAAAACTGATGGGCCCCCACTTAATATAGGGATGACTAAGTCGACCCTAGAAAAAGGGCGACCCTAAAGACTTGTTTTGTTGTAGTGCACTGAGTGGAAAGTTTCCGGATATTTGTCGTTGAACTTTGCATTTCCATGCAAACAAAACCATGAGACGACGATTTGTAAGTTCAGTCATTACCAACGTTAACTCCCTCACGTGTCACTCACGTGAGGGCACTTTCTTCCATTCTTATCGTCTCAGACACGCAAGCACTCTTCCACTTTTACCTTCGTGCAAAATACGTCCCCAAAACCATTTGTCAACCTTTCACGACTGTAGCTTCCTGCCAACACTTTCAAGGAATAAATTCGCAACATCAATGTTGAAGCTTTCACTAGTATCTTGACATTAAATATTATACTGGTTCAATTAAAATCGTACTACCAACACAAAACTCGATTCGATTTCTTATCAAGTAGCTCTGATGGCGTATAAAAAAGAAGTCGTTTTCAAAATGCACAAAATGGTTTTTTTGTACATGGTCCATTGAGGTATGTGAATGGAAATCATAGCCAAATTTGTGGATGTATTACTTTCGAGGCCAGTATATTTAGTATTGGCCTAAATCATATTTTTGGATGGCTTGGTAATGTGATAGGCTTTGTTCTTTTGTTTACCTACCAAATCACTAGAAGAAGGTTTGGAGTTGATTCACACTAACAATGATGTCCGTATGATGTTGGAACTGGCTTGTAAGAATAGTTCAATTGATTTGTATGTTGTTCACAAGAAACAGAGACTAGCTCACTGTTATTTAAGAACTTTGATTTAGAGGATGCAGATAGGGATTTTTTGGGATGGGTAGAAGATGATGTAGGTTGCGTTGCTATAGTTCAACTTCGTTTGAGATTGGACATCCTTTTCAAAAAAGGAAGAGGAACGATAACAACCAAACTCAAGGTGGTAAAAACAAAAGATCGAAGAGAGCAGCTGTTATAACGAAAGAAAGAAACAATGATGAAAAGGGCAAAGAGAAGAAGAACATAGAGGGGAAACAAAGGAGTATTGGAAAAGGGAAAAAAATGTGAATGGGGGTGCCAGTGAGACTGAGCATGAGACTTCATTGGTGAAGAAGAAGAGAGCTACGGAAAAACGAAAAGGGATCATGGTTGAAGATGATCCGGTTTTAACCCGAATGTTGGTACTCTATGAAGGTCTACTGGTATTGTCATTAGAGAGGGTGGATCTCTGAATCTTAGGAGTAGGTCTAAAACCAGTTTGAATGTGGGGGTTCTACTTCTGTTAATAATGTTGTCGGAAATAAAGGTCCTATAAAAAGGTTTGTTGTGCTTAGTTATAGAGCTCGTAACAAGTTATATGAGCATCAAGATTTTAAGATCACAAATTGTGTACTAGGTTTTAGAGCATCAACATTTGTGGAAAACTAGTGAACTGTATATGACTATTACAAAGAGTGTTTGGGATAGTGTATATGATTATTTCGACTACTTTGTAACTAGATAACCCTAGGGAACTCATATTCTTAAGGAGTGTTAGAGATCTGCTTTTGTTAAAAAAATAAGCTTATTATCTTCTTATTGTTGTCTTGTTAGTGCTTATTACTATGTTAATAGTAATTGGTTACTCTGTATATTGTTAAGGAATGTTAGTGCTTATTACTGTCTTAATAGTAATTGGTTATTCCCCTGATCCAAAAAATGGAATGGTCACGACTCGAACCTGCACCCTCACCCCCACAAGACACAATAATTACTATTAGCTCCCTTGGATCTTTTACATAAACATTTGCAGACATGTTATAGTTATAAGCTTACTTGTTAAGATCTTATTAGCTTATTAATTAACTGCTTATTAACCTTACTTGTTAGCACCTTATTTGCTTATTGATTTATAACTGGTTATTGACCTTACTTGTTAAAGCCGTATTTGCGAATTGATTTATAACTGCTTATTAACCTTACTTGTTAATGCCTTATTAGCTTATTAATTTATAACTGCTTATTAACCTTACTTGTTAACACCTTATATGTTTATTGGTTTTAACTACTTATTAAAAAAGTTTTTTCATTTTTGTTTTCTTTTTAACATTAACCATTGGTTAAAGTCTTGAATAACCCATTTGGCCCTCTACCAAACATAATAACTTGCGATTAACAATGAACGAAACACCTTAATTCAAAATTAAAACAACAACAAAACACCTGAATTCAAACTAAAAAAATGTAATTAACACTCTATTAACATTTTACAACCTAAAAGACTAGGCATTACCAACCCCTATCTACACACACCAACCCTCTAAACCTTTATGAACCAACCAGTTCACATCTCCCTCAACCTCGATGCAAAGTCAATATTGTCAATAATCTTGTTGTTAATATGTGTGGCCATTTTCGTCAACATCCTTGCCTTGCGCATGTCACCGGTTTGGGGGGCTTGAGCTTTGTCACATTCGCCCTAGCACATCTGGAAGGATTGTCATATTAGGGCTCGAGAATCAACTCCCTCGACGCATTACCCGTCATCGGTTCTCTTGCATGTCACATGTCCTCATCAATCTCTTTTTGATATCGTGCTACCATCATTTCTTATGGGTGAAATGACCTAAAGATAACCAATTCAACACATCGAGCCATGATATCACAAACTAACGAAAGGGTAATGTACTGCGTCTTCTTAAGTGTGTGTGTGTGCGCGCGTGTTCCAACCTAATATATGTAGAAATGAAAAGTTTGCTTTCGTTGCAAATCTAGTCCTAGGAACAAAAGATGTCAGTGAAATAATGACGGGGAAGCTGCAGTCGTGAAAGGTGGACAAATGGTTTCGGGAACGTTTTTACACGAAGGTACAAGTGGAAGAGTGCTTGCGCGCCTGGGACGATAAGAATTGACGAAAGTACCCTCATGTGCATGGCACGTGAGGGAGTTAACGTTAGATAACGGTCGAAACTTACAAATCATCGTCTCAGAGGTTTGTTTGCATGAAAATGCAAAGTTCAATGGCAAATGCCCATAAACTTTTCATTCAGTAATAAATTTACCATTTTCGCAAAGTCAAAGAACGAAATTTACAGTGTACCCTATAATTTCCTAGCATGCACTCTAAAAAGCTGTTGATCATCAACATCTTGTTAACTAAATTGAGATTTGTAAGTTACTCAAGCGTCAATATTAATACGAGTACAATGTCGAATGAATAAACCGTTATGAATCTTAGTGTGTACGCTATATATCATGAGCAATGCTTTATAGTACACGTACTAAGTAGCAATGATGAAATCGAATAATAGAAGAACCATCATACTCATGAAAATCAGGGACACGCATGCATGTATAGATTTCCTCTTTTAGAAATTGAATCCAGCAATAAAAAAAGTTAGAACCCGTAAATAATTATTTTCACAAACATCTAAATCTAAATGGAGAGAGTGGACTAATCCAAAGACTTGATCTTTCGTTCTTTAGTCTTCAAATCAGATGGGACGTCAGGTTACCCGCATGGGTCTGGTCGGTTTAGCATTGATAGAGCCCGTATCATCAACTGGGCCTTGATACGGTTGGTACTATTCTCTCATCGCAAACGCTTAGTTTACCGGTTAAAGAGAGCTATTTGAATATTACCCTGAGTTCAAACTCAACTCTTGACTAATTAGACGCAATTGGACAGGTGTCGATTGCCTAGGGCCGGTTTCTTGAAAAAAGGTCTAGTTGGTATCAAAAAATACATAAAATCAGAGTGTTCACGGTTATGCACATTTTGAATCGATAGATCCCGTATTAGGAAACAAATATAACCCAACTGGTTTCAACTTTATTAAAACCAAATTCAACTGAATAAAATTAAAAATCACTTGACACGTGTTGGTATTAGGGCGGTCTTGATAATCAAAGATTGACGAGTTAAATCTTGAATGATGTATAATTCACTTTTCAAAATAGTCTTGGTTTACACGAAATTCGTATTAAAATACGATAAAAACACCCAAATTATAGGCACAAGAAATGAGATACACATGGCCTGGGTTTGTTGTTTCTGTTGCATACATTTAAGAATCATTAACGAAACTTAGATATAGAGTAATTATGTAAGTTGCATACACTTGTGAATACAGTTTATAGCTTTAACCATTTGATATGATCAGGGTTCTTTTAGAGACAAAAAGGTCATAACTCTTTACCCATGTAGGACTCATTTCACCCAAAACTGACCTAGTTCTCATGGTGTGCTCACAAGAGTTGGCAGGATAAGATCCAATTAGGAGCAATGTATAGGTACCACTTGATTAGCATGCGTGCCCACAAAAGGACAAGTCTAAATCATTGGCTCGAATGTGGTTCCTGCCACTGTGTGCTTCTTTCCCAACACGCATTCTCCCCATCATATCACACTTGAAACCTTGTTAGCCTCAAGCATGCACAACCGTTTTTCTGATAAAGTGAATTGAGAGGTTAAAAAGGACCATTTTATTTTTTTTAATGGCGGATATTATAAAAAGAAAAAAAAACTAGCAAGGAGCAAGAGAATTAAAAAGTAACAAGGTGAGAGTTTTTAAGCCACTTAGTCCAACTAAAGGAAGTTTTACATCTATAACGACACCAATAAAAAGATCAAGATTTCACATCAACGAAAATACCGCCTTTGAAAGAGATTCTAACCCAAGATAGTTTTAATACGGAAGCTCGAAATGTGCCACCAGATCACGTAGCAAACCCTATCAAAAATTCGCTTGTGATTGGTCGAAAGCCGAAGACTGTGTAAGTAAATGTATGAGTCCAATATTTATAGGGCCCATATTTGGTTAAGCCCATGTAATCTCTATGACTAATCTTCATGTTAAGTTAAAATCCTAGTATCTCAATCTTCCTTTGAGTTATTTGTTGCTAATGTTGAGACAATGAACTTGTTCGTAGTATAGTATAGCAAGGTATTCGGTGCCTGCGGATGAAGATGAACTTTTTCATAATATAGCAAGGTATTCGGTGCCTGCGGATGTTCATCTCAATGAATACGAATCGTGTATTTCAATAAGAAAGGGAGTTTGATGATAGTTATCATGTTGTTGATCAGTCTCCTAAGTTTTCATTGCTGAAGATTTATCAGTTAAATTTAAGGCAAGTGATGTAACAAAACAATCATTGTATGAATCCTTACATAATTGCATATTGTAAACAACATCTTGTGTTATATCTATGTAACAATTTATGACATATTCAACGGAATCATTCAAAGAGCGGTGAGCAACCCTGGCTAGTCCTTTCGAGCATGATCCCGAGCTTATTAAGCACCCTATTAGGAAGGGAATGCTTTGAACGCGCTACAGCGATTGTATCTTATAAAAACTTTTAAAACTATTAAAAACATTAAGTATTGAATCATGAACAACCATGAAGTTCTACAATCTCAACACAACAACATAACTATGAATTATGAATGAAAAAACAAACAGATTACAATCTGAAACTTCCTTCATTGATTATCCGCCGTGGTCCATGTCAAGTCGTTCTCAAATATCCAGTGACAAACTTCAATTTTACCCGGACCCGGTCCAAGTGCTATGAAAGCTCCATGGCCAGGGCTCCACGATGACGTGTCAATGTGACATATCGCAACACCGCTGTTTATCTTTGCCTTAGTCTCCACGTCAAGTATATCCGCCACGTAGACTCTCACTTTCGGGACAGAGTGGCAATAGTACAATAGGTATGGGTACAAGCTTTGATGACACGACACTGACTTAGTAAGTTTGCCACCATTGACACCTTTAACTTCGCCAATCATCACCTTTTTCTTTGACCCATTAACATTCTCCGTTGTCCTAGCAACCACGTCGTGACCCAAAACTGAGACCGCAAAATCAACCATGTCCTCAATTGAGCCCACACATTGTTTGGTTTCACCTGGGCTCGGGGCTCGTTCACATTCTGAGAGCGTGTGGGCCAGCACACGCTCCATAGTAGACTTGTCCCGAGCCTGAAAGACTTCTTTCAGATCAGATAGTTTGTTAGTGGCAAATGGTAATTTCGAAGTGATGGCTCGGGGCAAAAATGATCGTTTAGGCATCTTATCTACGATATCAGGCATCATCATAATGGTCCCCGTTTTCAGCATTTTTTCTCTAAAGAATTTGACCGGCTCGGTCCATTTATTTACCAAGCTGCCACTAACCTCTTTTGAACTCGAACTATGTTTTGTGTATTGAGCAAATCTAACACCGGTTTTAGTATAATCTTTGAACGTCGTGTTCAAAGCATAAATACTAAAACCGGTGCTTTGACCCATGGATCCTTTACCGTATTCTCTAAAAGAATCGGATCCAGGGTTAAAAGATTTCCCATAATTAACAAAATCCGTCTTACCTGAATTGGATTTCCTACCATAGGACAGAAAACTATCACTACCTGAATTCGCCCCATCCCGGTAACTAACAAAACTATCCGAACCCGCATTTCCACCACTACCACCATATGCCTTAAAATCATTTTTCGGGTTATTAGCATTTGAACTATACGCCTTAAAACTATCATTAGCACCATTAGCTAACTCACCATAATGCGAGAAGCCTGACCCAATCACATTCGACGTGTCCCCATAGCCAGTAAACCCAACCGGTACCCCATTCCCATTCTTCGCGTAATTAGAGAACTGCTCGTTACCAGAATTCGTGTCGTCAACATAGCTTTTAAATGTCATTGGATGATTATTCCCGTTTGCCGAATACGTCGCGAAACGGAGATCAGGCACATTGACTCGTGGCATGTATGAGCTAAAGTCACCAGTGCCACCAGTTGCATCACTAGCGTAGCTAGTGAAGTTCGAATTCGCCACATTGCCATCAGTAGCATAAGAAGTGAACCCTTCATGATGACCCGTAGATGCACCACTGTACTTGGTGAAACCACTAGACGCAAAATTTGTGTTTTCCGAATAGTTTTTAAATGTATCAGAGCCGCCAAGGCGGCTTGTGCCATAACTCGAGAACTTTTTAGTGTCGTAAATAGCGAAATTCGAGTCTTTAGCATGACCCGTGTTAGTTGCTTCTGAATCAAGGAAGCAACATAAGTCAGCTAATGAGCAAAAAGACGAGAGATGTGATGAAAGTGAGTGATTAGATGCTAGTTTTGTGTATAATGTGAATTCAAATGGTGCAAGTGGAGATGCTTTCGATATTAGAAACGAAGGGATCGGCTTCTTGTTCAAGATTTGTGTTTTCCAATATCGAGTTATAGCCGATTTAGGAGTAAAAGGGTTCGATTTAGCTAACGAATTCGAGGTTGCTAGGGTTAAGGAAACCTGCATGAAGATTGTTAAGTTGATGTTAATGTAATAGAATAATATAAGTAAGAACAAAAACAAATTAAGGTAAAAGACAATGGAAGAAGAAGATGAAGAAGAAGCCAAATGTAGTGAACTTACATTAATGGATGATAGTAATAAGAACAAGAAGCAACACAGATTGAGTTTGACTCTTTTGTCCATCTTGATTTGTTTGTGTAGAAGGTTAGTGCTTGGTGTGTTGGGTGGTTATGAGATCTATAAAGGGAAGTGGGATCTTATAAATTACTCTAACACATATTCAATTTATTTTCTTTCTTTTACAAATGTGTAAGTCATGCCGTTCTGGTTTTGTCATACGATCCGCTAAAAAAATAAGTGGGTCGCATTGACATGAACCAAATGAGTCTTGGCATGACTTATACATACACACATAAATGTTTGTTAAACATAGTGAGTCTAAAGATGCGTTTAATTCAACGAGGTCGTATAAATCTGAGTAAAAACGCTCGTTTTTCGCGATGAAATTAGACAAACAAAATCTAGTTGATTCGGTTTTTTAGTCTAAAGAGGCGGATTTATCAACTTCTCTTAGAGTGAAACTCAAATAAACTAGGATTGTGTTTGATAAAAAATTAAAGAGTTTTAACTAAAAAATTAGTAAATAAATTAAGTCATTAAATGCTTGTTTATTTTGTGTTTTAAATTAACACATTAGTTTTTTTAGGAAAAACTATGAAAAAGAAAGGTCTCCATGTCTATACTTAATTTATAATTTTATATATTTATCTTTCAACTTATTCAGATTTAATTTCATGTAACTTTCTTTTAAGGTATGAAAATAAATTTTTTAATTCATACACTTATTTCAGCACATAAAACAAACAACCATATATTCATCTAAAAACAAACATAATACATCTAGACATACGTTTTAATATTACAGAACTAAATAAAAAGACCCTAAGCTGTCGATCTTTATTTCAAACACTTATAATCGTTATTTTGAGAAGAAAAAAATATTTTTTGTAACGGCAGTTTGGTGCAGCGGAGTATCTTGCGTGCCACCGAGGCACCAAGTCTCTCGACCCGAGTTCGAATCATCTCACGAAGAGAATATCAACCCCATGCTAGTCATCCAGTTTCCCATTAAGGGGTTTCAAGGCATTGCGATGGGATTAAAACCCGACTACCAATTCTGGGAAAAAAAAATATTGTCTTTCTAGTTACTTAAATCAGTTAACCCAAAACATCAACATTTAACAAGAAGGACCACTTTTTTTACTCAAGATCCTGAACTTGCTTATACTTTTTCTTTGGGAAGCAATGGGTTGAATAGGTCAAGTACAATAATGATTTTTTATTTACATGTACAAAATTTCTAAATAAACCATGTCATGGTATCTTAGGAAAAGGATGGACTGAGATGTACTATAGTTGGTAATGGTACAATATGGGCATAGGTGTGTCTACCAACTATGAGTATATGTTTCTGACTCATATCCAATATTATTTCAAAATAAAAGCTTTAAATGAAAAGACCAATATGGGTGTCTTCATGGTGACATTTTCTTTTACTTTTCCTTTTTGAGACTTCTTTTACAGAAACGGTGAAAAAGACAACCCAATGTCGACCATGCTTTCAAGGACCATCGATTAATTACTCATAGTTAACAAGACCAGATTTGTACATTTTTTAACGTACTTGTCACATTCTTTTTGCATATTTAATCGTATTTTAAGCTAAAGTTACATATCTAGTTGAACATATAAGCAGTACAAATTATAAAAATCGTTTTAATTTTTCTACGTACTAAGGTTTTCATAACTCTGATATTCTTTGTTTTCTTAGTAGCCACCCTTTGTATATTTCTATTAGATACATGCCCGTCTTATAGTTTTTTATAGTTTTCTATGGTTCTAGACAAAAGCAACAAAAAGGTCATATTACACTTGTAAACTAACAACAAATCGCATATAAATTTGAGCTATATTAATTTTAAATGTTAAAACTATATGTATTTGTATGTAAAAAAATGAGGCTTTTTTTAAGTAGAGTTCTTGTGCAATCGCACCTATTACACACTCTTCTGCACCCCTTCGATTAGATAACCTATTGATTCTTTCTAAAATGTCAAATATATTTCATTAAAACTGAGAAGGAAAGATGTATGCCATATGAGGGCTTTTACAATGGCATATTCGTGAAAAAAGTCTATAACTAGAAGAAACCTTTATCTTTTAACTATAGTACTCTTTTATTTCATGTATATGTGATATTAATAGTTTTATATTTTTGAATATTTTCATAACTTAATATTGTGGATAATTTATATAGTTGTAAAAGGTTTATACGTTGTAGCAATAGGTCTATAAAATTAAAATGTTACAAATTAGTGATTAGACAGGTTTATAAACATATCTAACAACTTAAATGTGATTAAGAAACTCAATACAAATACAAACTAACCCAACATCTAAACATTTACTTCGGAAGTACATAAGAATAAAACAAGCGTAGAGACAAAAACTAAAAGACTAAAACCAACCAAACAATCTAAGCCAAACACCTACACCGAACATGAAACCTGTACTAGAAATATGACTTACTATATGAGATCAATGTAGACTTGAATGTATAATACTAGTTGAATGCCAAGACACAATACATTTGACAACCAAATGATTAGCATTTATTATTATCCATTAGTACCTCTCACCTTGATCCATCAACATTCACTGACAGGGTGGGTAACCAAGACCTTGACATTATACAATGTGCATGAAATTATAGGTAAGGAATTTGAAGTTAACAAACTGAAAATGAAATATATACCACACAAAGTGATATACACATCATAAAATCATATATATCATATATGTATAACTTCCCATATATATATTTGTGTGGTATGCACATCACAAAACTTTGTGTGATGGGTATATCAAAAGAAGACAAGTATAATGGTCTGAAACTAGGTAGAGATGTGTAGCAAACCCCACTCGACAATATTTGAAGTTGCACATTTATCATATCCATAATCTTCTTTATTCATCAAACAAATTTGTGTAAGCACTTGTGATTTTCAACACATTTAGTAGATCTGATAAGACATGTATTAAACAAATGACAAATAATATCTAAGTGATGCACAGAAAACAATGAGTTAGGATTAGTTTAATTGTCGGAGAGGCCAATAGTGGAATAGATTCCTACTGCAAATTGCATCGGTTTCAAAGGTCAG
The DNA here is from genome assembly GCA_025667525.1 of Glebionis coronaria. NCBI lineage: Eukaryota > Viridiplantae > Streptophyta > Magnoliopsida > Asterales > Asteraceae > Glebionis > Glebionis coronaria. The sequence goes on along the minus strand of CM046879.1, from coordinate 92,358,638 downwards.
AAAAATATAAGCGATGAGGTATAAGACAAAACATTGACAGGAATCTTGATGAAATTTTGCAGTTCCACAAACGCACTACTGTCACACATACAATATGCTTCTTTGCTAACCTTATTTTAAGTCAGTAAATAGTATTCAAATGTTTAGGCAGATTTAGTATCAATTTTCTAGTTACTAACAGGGTGAGCATAATGCAGGTGGTGCGGTTTTTGCGGTTTCGGTTTTACAAATTTTTAGTGGTTTTTTGGGTTTAGCGAACGTTAATCGCATCAGACCACGTCTTATAATATATAAAAATTATGTGAGTTTTTGGTTCACAATGTTGGTAATTGTTATAACAATACATATAGTTAATGAAAGCACACACATTACTTAGAATATTGTTGATAATATGCATTAGAACCCTTATAACACGCATTAAATAATCAATGTATCATTTTTTTTTAATTTTTTTTAAAAGAATGTGTCATTTTTCAAGGTTATATAATTAATGTGCGGTGCAGTGCGGATTTTGTGGTGCGGTTTTATAGGTAAAACCGCAACCATACCGTATTTTGCGGTTTTTCTTTTTCTTTAAACATGATCCACCGGTTTTTGTTATGGTGCGATTTTTTATGCGATTTTTTGCAAGTTTTATAGTTTTACGGCTTACAGTGCGGTTTCTGCTCACCCCAAATTACTACCGTAATATTTATTTTGCTACTTATATGATGTACAAACAAATTGTTTTAATGTAAATGTCCCAAAACGTACAAAGCACAAGCTATTTACCGAAATGACAAATTTGGTTAGTTAAATACTTAGATATGAAAAAAAAGGTACTTAAACTAGCTAATGGTTTAGCTATTTAAGGATTTAACACGATGAATATGAATGTTAATAAATTCTTTAATTAACATGCAGGTTATGAGGTTACCCGTAAATATTAATTATTCTACACTCACTTTTGTGTTGCCTTTTTCCTATTTGCTTGCTTTATTGTGTAAGTAATGGTTCACTTTACCTTTGTAAAGAACACATTATTTAACTTAGACATGTGTGTTTTCGGTATGGGTCTTATAAGAAATACTTTTATGTTTACTGTATTGAGTTTTCCAAGTTGTTTCACAATCTTTTGACTGTTGTCATTTTGTAAAGAAAGTTATCAAATAATTCTTAGAGCTCTCGTATGCAGTTTGAGCTAGTTAAGCTTTTTTGGTAATGCACAGTTTAGAACAAAAATTATATACACAAATCTCTTTGTAAAAGGTCTATAATCTAAGGCGAAAATTACGCACAGGAGTATATAAGCTTCTTTATGTCTAGCAAAAGCTAATATTTTTTCTATTTTACAAAAATGATCATGATAGTCGTTAATTATTTTCAAGACTATGTTGATGCCACGTGTCGAGCTAAAAGCCGTTTACAGAAATATATATGAAAAAGTATGATCTTGAAAACATTTTCACGACCATGCCATTTTTTAGCCCACTTTGTTACTTGTCAGTTTTTGGTACGTAATATTTACGAATTTAAAAAAATAAATTGAAAAAGGATAGTCTTGAATTTTGTTTCACGAGCATCATATTTTTATTATACATACAAAATTATTAATGAAACAAGCATAAAATAAATAACACACTGCCATAGCCATCGCGATAATAGTAGAATGAAAAAACAACGCCAACACAAAACCAACAGATTTGAAAGAACCACTAATAAAACATCAAGATACGAATCAACTAGTTATACCAACTTCACCATAAAAGAACTAAATGTGTTATTTTTTTCGTCTATTTTATGAGTTATATTTTTTTTCTGGGATTGAATGATCAAAGGTTTTTTTTCACATTGTAAGCTTTTATAAACCGGTTGTAAGGTGTGAAGAATCTTACTCTCAATTATTATATCACGAGCATTGATTAGGTTTTTGTTTCTGTCGAATAAGTTAAAATAAATTATACATGCCAGCTGAAACAAATGCCAAGTAAGCCTATTTAACTGATGATCGTTAATCTAGTTTCAAGTTATAGCACAAAACAATAGCCACGTAAACCTATTATACTACGTAGCCTTTTTTTATACAAGCCAACAAAAGAATCTGACCCAAATATCCTAACGAATTGTGCCATGCTAATTTCAAGAAGCAAACGGCCAAAAATCACAGCGTAGGTCCTAAAAATATGGCATGCTCGTGAAAATGTTTTCAAGACTATTTTTTTTTTTAAATTCGCTATAAGCCAAGAGGTGGGCCCTGGAAAATAGCATGCTCGTGAAACTGATTTCACGATCTTACTTTTTCACATTTTTTTAATGGGCTTTTGGCTCGACACATGGCATCAACATAGTCTTGAAAAATAATTTATGACTATCATGATCACTGTTGTAAAATGGATAAAATGTCGGCCTCTACCGGACATAAAGAAGCTTATATGATCTTGTGTATAATTTTTGCTAATCTAAGGAATATCTATAAAAGAACAATTAGGTGTCGTTTGGTTGAGGATATTTGGGGATATTCAAAATATTTACATTTTAATATCCCTAAAATATTGTGTTTGATAAGACTAACAAAAGAGTTTAAAATTCCTCGAATTCCCAAAAGGATGATATTAGAATTACTCCAATAAGTGAAGAATTTTAAATTACTTGAAAATTATTTTCTATAAACTTTTTTTCTAGTCGTTATTATTCGGGTTTTTATGTTTATATAAAAAATTATAAAATAAAAAATTTATATAAATTTCTTTAATAAACTTTATATAAATTTTAAATAAAAATTTATAGCAATTTTTATAAAATTATAGAATTTTTTATAAAATATATATAAATTGTATAAAAAAATTATTGAACTTTTTTATAAAATTTATATAAATTTTTTTACAAAAATTTATATATATATATTTTTTAAATTTAATGATTTCTTTTATAATTTTTTTATACAATTCATATAAATATTTTTACTAAATTTATATAAATTTTTTATAAAATTTATATAAATTTTTTATAAAATTTATATAAATTTTTAATAAAATTTAATGAATTTTTTTATAATATTTATATAAATTTTTATAAATTTTATGATTTTTTTATAAAATTTAAATAAATAAGATTTATATAAATATTTTTATAAAATTTATAAAAAAAATTTATTGAATTTATAAAAAAAAATTCTATAAAAATGTATTAAAGTGTATATAAATTTTTTATAAAATATATATATTTTTTATAAATTTTAAATAATTTTTTTATCGAATTTATATAAAAAGTGAAAATTTGAATTTTACTCTTTTAAATAGAAAATTTATATAAAAATATTTATTCCTTAACTAGTTCAAACCAAAATCAAGATTTCAAAATATTATAAATTTTTGCGAACCGAACAGGCGTAAGCATTTTAAATTCTAGAATTTCAAATTCTGAGAAATTTTAATATATTAAGATTTAAAATTCTAGAATTTTAAAATCTTGAACCAAACGGCCCCTAAGAGAATTAACATTTACTTCTTATAGTATGCTTCCTAACATATTTTGTAATTTGGGATTCGCTCACAAACTTATGTGATTGATGAGAAAGTAAGTTTACTTCAATTTATATAAAAGGAGATAAAACAAAACTTGGAGAGACTTAGTAATTATTACTAATTAGAGCAAATTATGTTGGATTTGCAAAACTATGTGTGATAAATTTGAATTTTTTAAGATAGAAAAAGTAATAGTAAAAAGTATTAATATACAAATTAAAGAGAAAAATAAAGTAAATTTTGTCCTTTATTTCTCTCCTTATTATAGAGGGGAATCACGGCTCCCAATGAACAGTGATTCCCCTCACACACTGATAAAAATATTGTTTCCTTCCCCTCTCACAGTTACTTCTTTCCCTCACAAAATCTACACACACAAAACACGCACCGTTCGTTCCAACGGCCCGTTTTGTGACTCCGTTACCCATTGACGAGTTTTGGCATTTTCCCCCTTTGTCCGTTACTCATTAAAGGCTAAGTGCACTTAATTGATTTGTTTTGCCTTTTCAAATTGATCCTTAATTGCTATTGTTTTTCCCCTTGCCCTTTCATCGCTGATCCTTAATTACTATTGTTTGATTATGTAGTGGCTACAGGAGATCGATGGTGTAGCCATGGTCACCGTTGATGTTTCTCCCATGCCAGCCATATATATACCCATAATAACACCTAATTTGTTGTGGGTTTGCATTATTTATGGGTTAGGTCTATTATCACAGCATTTGTTCATCCTTGGCCTTTCTGTTCTTGATCCGACAATTGTTTGTAAGTTCCTATGTCTTCAGTTGGTTTAGGTTATATACTACACATTTTGGTTTTGATTAAATCTAGCCACATGTGTGTTTTTGTGGCCCTTTAGTGTAACCCTCTTATTAATGCTTTAACTTGATGGTCCCTGTTTACATATGTGATTATGCCTTGGTGATGATAGGAATAGATATATGTGTTTTGCTGATAATAAGGAGAGAAATGTAGCGAGTTGTGTGTTTTTTCTGGCCCTTTAGTGTAGCCCTCTTATTAATGCTTTAACTTGATGGTCCCTGTTTGCATATGTGATTATGCCTTGGTGATGATAGGAATAAATATGTGTGCTTTGCTGATAATAGAAAATGATATATTAGTTGCTCATAATAGTTATACATGGGGGTCGGTTGGTCATAATAGAAATTCATATATTAGTTACTCATAATAGTTTCGGTTGCATTTGTATGTGTACGTATTACCTGCCCACTTAGATCGCACGTCAGAGTCTACATGGTTTCTTGCCCATGGGTTTTGGTTCTTGGTGTTTCTTGATGGTAGGTTTTTCTGGTGCATTTGGTTGGTTATTTTCCGCGATGGATGTATGTGTTGTGTGTCGTTCAAATGGACCCAGCGGACCTATTCCTGTTTGTTCTGAATGTTGTGCGATGGACTATGCCCATGGTGCGCAGAACCCAAAAATAAGAGGTTGGTTTTCTATCTTGTTTGCCAGTTTAGTAGCCTAACATATGGTGCTCTCTCTTATTCGGGTTTCTATTTGTTGTCTGTTTTTCGCAGCTACCGCTGACCGCTATATTGCTGAACATGGCCTTAGACTCCTCCCTCAGCCAAGGCTATGGGCTGATATAATGGAAAACCATCTTGCTGCCGTCGAAATCCCGTGAAATGCGCAGCGGCCCACAGTGCCTGTTTTACTTGCCTCGGACCAGCCTTTAGGCTACTATGTGCTTTCGTTGCAAGATGGTCCCCCAATTGTTTCTGTGGCTCAGCCAATAGGTCATCCGGGCCCGGTCGAAAGGCGACCCAAGCAAAGTGCCCGCCGCCGTTTGCTGTTTTCGCCTGCCTCAAACATTGCAACAACCCCCCCCCCCCCAACTGGTTAGTATTGCTGATAACACATGCCTAACACGACAAATACCGTTGTCGTTTATGTTCCTTGGTTAGTTACTTATACTGTGTTGCTCATCCATGTAATTGTGTAGGTTCCTTGACGCAACGATCGAGCAGGCCCGCTGGCGCGCCCAATCAAACAGCCGTTCCTCTTGCCATAGGTGCACCCAAGGTTGGGTTGGAACTAGGGTGTAGATCTATGATACATGGACTTTGTTGTCCTATATATTATGTGATGATTCTACACGAATTAAAGAAGAAAGGTAGATAGAAGATAGATGAATTCTAGAGAGAGAAAGTAGAGAGAGAAAAGAGAAAGAAGTGTGTGAAACTTATGGAAGATTAGATTAGAAAATGAACAACCAACACACCTACCTCTCCTTATATGCAAGGAGAGGTATTTATAGCCTTGCCTACATGTGACATAATGGGCTATATGTTTGATTGGGTCGGGCTTGAATAAATGCTTAGTACCTTGAAAGAGGCCTTTTAAGCTAGCCATCAAGCCTGTAATGTTACGACTATTATACTACCTATTACAACGTTCTAATAAATGTTACAATAATAAATTATGACCGAGCATTCTTGTTTGACTCAATATTTTGAGGCTAACAATCTCTCCCAATGTGAGGTCATTCCTCTTTGATATTTGGAATTCAATGGAGATTATGAATCTCGTCATAAATGAGTCTTGAACGTGTAATAGTAGTCTTGTTTCTTCATGTTGTGATCTTTGATCCTTTGTCGTTGTCTTTCGACTTCGTCTTTAAACTTGAGATCTTCAAATCATTCTTGACTTGTCTTTGCCAACTTGCGATCTTGTGTCTTTATCCACATGTTCATTCTTTTCACAATCTTTAAAGCTTGCTAACAATCTCCTTTGAAGAGAGGTCATTCCTCTACTTTAATTGATAAGGAAGATTTTTATCATCAGTGTGGAAACCTTGGTTTCCTCGATCTTTTAGCTACTAGGAATGCATCATGTTCATATGATTAGATAATCAAAGCGGAATTAGAACACGACACATTAACAAGGTGTTTAGGGCACAAGACACATAAATTACTCAACGATTGTTCATTATATTAATAACAAACAACCACTAGACGTGTATGTATTGAATCCCACGTCTAGTCGACACACGCTTTAGGTTTACATTATATATGAAAGTTATGAAAAACCTAATAACCCTTGGTTCCTTTTATAGTGTAAGGATTAGGGTTTTACAAAAGATAACTATGAATAAACATGAATATCTTCTATTAAAATAACTAATATAGAATATATTCTGCATACTTATCCTAAATAGAAGCTTCCAACAACGTTTGACTTTTGTTGACTTCTGTCAACGCCTGATTTGTTCTTGACAATGCTTGGATTACACTTGTCAACGCCTGATTTGTTCTTGTCAACGCCTGGATTACACTTGTCAATGCTTAGACAAATGCCTTCATGTTTTCTTCGTTTTTGAGTTTCTGCCACATCAACTTTTTGACCCAACAATCTTCCCCTAGTTTATGTCGGCAAAACTCTTTGTGTATCTCTTGTAAGTTGTACATCATCTTCAAATTGCTTCCCCTCAGTTGTAGCATGTATGTCTTCCCCTTTTTGTCACATCAACAAGGAAGTAAACAATGTATGCAATCTTGAAGATTCTCCACTTAGATCGATTCAGCTTTGTGTTAACGAGATTAAATCAAGTTTAACACGTAGAGAAACTTTGTTGTATTGAACAATCTAAGTGTTATGCGGAATTTAACACTTAGAACAAAGAACAAAACAAAGTAAACCAAACTTTCACTTTGATTAATAATATCAATGAATGATTACAATGAAAGTGTTATGAGATATATGGAAGAGGTGTGTGAAAGGGATGTGTTTTATGTCTAACCCTAAGGCCTCCTTTTATAGGTTTAAGGAGCCTTGTACAAAAAGCTAAGATAAACTATTTTAGGAAAAGACATAAGATAAACATAACTTATTGACTAAATCTTTTTAAACATTAAGAATATATTCTGAATTCTTATCTTCATATTTTGTCCACCAGCTTGAAGAATTCATCATTGGCAGATTTAGTCCTTGTCTTTGTCTTAAGATTCTTTTTGTGAACGCCTTGATAATTCTTATCAGCGTCTCATCTGTCAGCGCCTCGTTTACTCTTGTCAGCGTCCAATTTCCTCTTGTCAGCGTTCCAGTGACTTAGCTAATTTTATTCCCAACAATCCTCCCCTAAACTTGATATCTACTCTAGTAATCAAGTTTCTGAATAAAATAAAACATACATAGAGGATTCTTACAAACATACTTATCCCTGAATTTGAGTAATAATAAATCTCGAAAAGTTAATCACTCAAATCCCTTGTATAGTCAGCCTTCACTTGGTCTTAATCATCTTCAGTACATGTAGAGTCTTTGGAGCTTTCTTTATTACTTTTGTCACTCAAATTCGATTGCTCCTCCCCTTTTTAAGACTCATCTCCAAGATCAATATACAAGGACGGAACCAAGAACGTCCTCCTTGCATCAGCTTCCAAAACAACAAGTCTATCAGTTCAAAACAGTGATCCTTGACAATTTGTACCATTTATGTATTATACTTTTACAAGCTAATACAAATTTTCGTCAATTCCATTAATGTCAAAGGTTTCATACTGTCCTCATCCACATTCGGGAAATGAATCCTCAATGTTGATTCATAGGACATGGGGATGGACTTACTGATGATAAGACTGACTTGACCTACATTAAAGCTAGTGCCAATAGTCTCAGCCATTTCCATAACACTATACACCCTTGTGAAAGTGATATCTGCTGCTACTAGATGTCAATCACTAGGAAAAACATCTAAATGATCATTAGGCTTCTAGATATCCAAAAATTTGAAAAATGAAAGGGTGATGAAACGTTTTGGGACTATAAAGAAGTTTATCAATGACACCAGCTAAGATGTCATAGCATAAAATGGACTTGCGAATGGAAAACTTTAGTTAAAACATAAACAAAGGTAGTAATCCTAAGGAAATTAACTAGTCTCTAATAAGCAAGAGTGACAAACACTGTTCATGCATACACTTATGCAAAAGCATGATAGACACACATGAACTCTAGAGTCCTTTGTTCACAAATGCCCCAAAGAGAAAGTTAACTCATATAAAACCTTTGAAACTCCCCAAGTAACCCAAACATATACCCAAAGTCTCCCAACCGACCAAACCCAAATCTAGGTCAAATGTCTTGGCAGCATGCACAATATATCAACTTTGCATGCTATAGTGCCTCAAGAATTAGAAAACTAAATCGTACTCACCAGTGGACACAATCTAGAATTGTGCAAGAGTGCTATAAGAGTACCCAAAAACCTAGAGGTTTACCTCACCTTAACAGAAGCATACAAATCATTATATGTGAAGAAGCAAAATTTTATCTCAAGATAGGAATGTAAACACTCCAACCATCATAAATAAAAGTTTGCAATTTTGTATCCATCCAAATGTAGCTCCATTTTTCTGCATAGTTAGACAAAAAAACCACAAAAACACACCAACAGAGGCTAACCTTTCCCACAATAATGGGTAGAGATAACATGTCAGTGGATAAAAATAATAACAGTGGAAAGGCCAAAATGCATGTTCCTTGAGCATCCACTATCCTAATATCCTTGATCATTAACCTGCTTTTGGATAGGCTGCTCAAAAAGAAAACAAATTAGTTTTCTTTGGAGATCCAAGCCTTGTTAGACTTGGATCTGTCTAGTTGTTCAACTAGAGTGGACTTATTCTTTACCACAAATCCCTGTTCATCCCTTTGGGACCTAATCACCCAATTTGTTCCAATGAGTATAGTAATGACCTTCTGAAGATATTTAAACCTATTACAACTCATTGAAATACCATTAAAATTGGAGTTTTGCTCTTGTTTAGGTTTCCATGTTAAGTGGGATGATGCTTTAGACCCTTGACCCTTATTAACCAAGTATCTTTGTTTATATGGTCTAAAATAAGGTCTCATACCAAACTTGGAGCTGTCAGCGCTGCATTTGTGCCTGTCAGCGTTGAATTTGTTCATGTCAGCGCTGAATTTGTTATTGTCAGCGCTGAATTTGTTCTTGTCAGTGCCCAGACTAGGGTTTGCTATAGGAACATACTGCCTGTTTGACCAAGTGTTGGTCTTTTGAAAGGGCCTTTGTCCATGGGTATTAGCTGCCTTAAAGAAGAAAGGAGCTGGTCTAGTAGCCTGTGGTCTAGTGTGGACAAAAGGTCTATGGTTGACATTGGATGACCTATTGTCAGCGAATGGATTGTATCTACTGACACAATTATAGGCCAAATGAGAAAAGCTCCCACATGTATAACAAGCCTTTTTAGACACAAACTTAGGCTTAAACTGGTAAAACCCTGTCCCATTAACACTTGCTTGGCTTTTGAGTGACCTAGGTTTTCTATACATTTCAGCATATTTAACACTAGGTTGTTTCTTAATTGGGGAGCCAAGATTAACAGCTTTTCTAGTGATGGTATTGGTCACAGTGATAGGTGTAGATACTACTGGACTCTCAATGGGTGTAGGCACAAATGGACTCTCACTAAGCATCCCACCCTTAACAAACAAATTGGGGTTGGCCTTCTTCCACTCTTCTAGGTCAATAACCTTTTGTTGATATTCCTCAACTGGAGAAAGAACTCTAGGTGGAGGAATAAACTCCTCTTCTTGGAGTTCTGGAATACCAGTCCAAGACAAGTCCTTTCTATGGACACCATAGAATTTCCCAGCAGGTGGTGGAGCGGCAACATATTCTTTCAACCCAATCCCAGACATATCCCTAGAGTCTCTTTGTTCACTTACACACTTTTCTAGGGTTTGGCTAGCTTTATCAATTTTTTGAATCTTAAGCCCTACATTCTCTTTATCTTTAATGGCCTCATCTAACTTAGCTTGTAAAACACCATAGGCTCTCTCCATGATGTTTTTAACCTCAATACTAGCATTCAAATCATGAGTTAAAACATTGATTTGATCTTTTAGGTCAAACTCCATTTTCTTATATTCAGCCATAGTCTTTTCAGTTTCAATAAGTGCCACTTGATAATTTGAAAGTCTAGCATTTACGTCTAAAACATCTGATTTCAATTTTAAAACTTCTTTATTAAGTCTTTCAGTATTTAACTTACAAGAAGAGTCATCACATACCTCATTATCAGAACATGAAGAAGAATTGGAACTTGTGGAACTTGAAGTAGACGGGTCCTTAACTGAAAACATCATCAGATTCTTCTTCACCTTCTTCCTTAGCCTGGTTCACCTCACGATATTGGATTTCGTTCTTCAAATCAAAGTTTCTCAACAAGCTCTGATACCACTTGTTGATCCCAAACTTAGATCGATTCAGCTTTGTGTTAACGAGATTAAATCAAGTTTAACACGTAGAGAAACTTTGTTGTATTGAACAATCTAAGTATTATGCGGAATTTAACACTTAGAACAAAGAACAAAACAAAGTAAACCAAACTTTCACTTTGATTAATAATATCAATGAATGATTACAATGAAAGTGTTATGAGATATATGGAAGAGGTGTGTGAAAGGGATGTGTTTTATGTCTAACCTTTAGGCCTCCTTTTATAGGTTTAAGGAGCCTTGTACAAAAAGCTAAGATAAACTATTTTAGGAAGAGACATAAGATAAACATAACTTATTGACTAAATCTTTTTAAACATTAAGAATATATTCTAAATTATTATCTTCATATTTTGTCCACCAGCTTGAAGAATTCATCATTGTCAGATTTAGTCCTTGTCTTTGTCTTAAGATTCTTCTTGACAACGCCTTGATAATTCTTATCAGCGTCTCATCTGTCAGCGCCTCGTTTACTCTTGTCAGTGTCCAATTTCCTCTTGTCAGCGTTCCAGTGACTTAGCTAATTTTATTCCCAACAATCAGAGTTGCGGAAGTCTTTATCTTTCTTGATTGTTGAATGTCTTTGGGCATGCATATGTGGTTTTGAATCTTTAACTAAGCTGAGTACACCGTAACGCCACCTTCTTGAGACAAAACATAGACACGCACTGAATGGCTTTAACATTCATCCTAAATCGGTAGCATTTTACCTCTGGTCAGTGAAGACCGTTAGACGATATTAAATATCGTACCTGTGATTAGGTAGATTCAATTAAGAACCACCTTAACAGGGTTTCGCGGCTGTACTAGTCGTTCTCTTTACCCAACCGTGTCAAAGCAAGACTGCGAACATAAAGAGTGAATCAATTGGATAGACATCAGCTTGATTAAAGTCATCAATTCAAATTCCTGGAACAAGTTTGATTCATTAAGAATCTTACCATTGTTGCTTTCTAGTTGACACAAGCTTGATTCATAAGAATCTCGCAAGTTACCTACCGTAGCGTTGTATGATGTTGACGCTAGAAGGATTTCCATTCGTCACAATAAATATTAATGAATATCACTCTGAATGTTCTGGCAAGACCGTAAAGATATTGCGTAGAAACCTGAAACGAGTCTGAATCGATAAAGAAACAAACCATTGTTGCTTTTCAGTTTATACATGTTCAATTCATAAAGAATCTTACACTTGACCTACCGCAGTGTTGTTTGATGTTAACACTGGAAGGATTTCCACTCATCATTATGACTACTAGGTAGTATCACTCTGAGTGTTCTAGCAATATCACAAGGATATAGCGTAGGACTCTCTTGATCTTCATCCGTGTGTCCTAACGAGATTTGATTGATCTCTTGGCTCTAGACTCGATTTGTGAACTTTTAGTGGTCGGAGGCTGGAGCAGATGCCACCTATTCAATATCAACTATCTCGGAGTGAGAAAGTCAATAGAAGTCGTGTTGATCTCCGTGACAATAGAACAAACTTCGTTTGAGAGAAGCCTGAGTCAGCTAGGGAGGGGTTGTGCATTACATCACTGGGTCCATGATGCGGTGTCTTCATGATGTGTTGACCCGATTTCTGCCTAGGTTGTATGGAGGGCTAATTTCTTTACACCCTTTATCCTTATATTTCTTTTTCATTCTTCAACCCCTTCAATGCTTACCAAGACATCACTACTAGCACCTTATTGTGATTGTTCCAGTGCTAGCATCAGTACTTAGTCGGCATTCAGCTACGTTCACATTCTACTCCATCTTTCCTAAGGACTTCTAATAATCTATTTGATTGTCCCTGGGAAGATCCATCCGGTTCTGGTTGGATCATAGGACTTAAACCTAACCACCCTTTTGACACCAATAACGTCGTGAATTAAAGATGTTGTGGGTATTTGATCGTAACCATGAGTGCTTAATTCTTTGGATCACATTTTAATCACATTTTCTCCCCATATATATAATATATAAAATCGTTTGATATTAGAGATACCAAATTTGATTAAAATATATTTTGAAAAATAGTCTTGAAAACTTTCGGGAGAAAAATGTGTCAAACTTAGCATGAATTTGGAACGCTCCCCCTCAAAAATTGATCAAATTGAATTATCATTACGAGGATATGATCCACATTAAACTTTTGAGGATAGGAGTTGTTGAACACACAATTTTTGAAAGATTTTGAATATCATTGAAAAATTCTTGAAAAAATTGTGTTCAACGCTTTTTGAAAAATCAATTCTTTTTGGCGAAGTGGTTTTTCTAAAGCATTAACTTGAGTTCATATACTTTTGAATGTCTTGATGAATCCACTCAAGTGTAAGAAGATTTCTATTCTTTTGCTGAGGGTAAGCGTACTAAATCGTACACTCCCTCGTGAATATAGATCCGGGTTGCAATCTGAAAGTGATTACAAGCCATTGTGTTGAGCTTAAAATGTTGAATGTTTTGTGACATGCTCAACCCAAGATAGATTGCTCTACCCGTTGTTGGAAAAACTGTCCAAAATAGACATTTTCCTTTAAAAAAAATAGAAATGACATGTTTTGAAAAACATTTACAACTTTCATTCGAGCTTTATGTACACACCCGTGTCGTGATTGAGCGACATTCCTAGGCACGTCTATATTATCGATACTGAAAGACATGTCGAGAAGAATATTTTTGGATTTTCAAAGATTTTTAATTTTGTGTTTTGCTTTTTCATTAATATTTACAAGTAGATGTTTGATAGATAAATCAAGAAGGCTTCTTTGCTAGAATCTCCAGTTCTTCTGGAGTCAAACATCTCATACCAATTTGCCTAACTAGATACGCAAACCTCTCTTTCAAAAGAGCTTTTGTAAACAAGTCAGCTAATTGGTAATCAGTTCCAACAAAGTATAGTTCAACAATACCCCTTTCAACTTGTTCCTTAATGAAATGATATCTAACATCAATGTGCTTCGTGCAGGAATGTTGTACCGGATTGCAGGAGATGGCTATGGCGGACTTTGAGTCACAGTACATAGGTACTTTATCAAAGTGGAAGCCATAATCCATGAGTTGTGTTCTCATCCAAAGAACTTGAGTACAACACGCATATAGAGACACATACTCCGCTTCGGCTGATGATAGTGACGTGCAATCCTGCTTCTTAGAAGACCATCCCACAAGCTTATCTTGACCTAGAAATTGTGCACCACCAGAAGTACTTTTTCGTGTATCAAGACACCCTGCATGATCAGAATCTGAATAGGCCGTTAGAAAGAAACTGGTTTCCCTCGGATACCATAGTCCTAAATGAATGGTATTCTTTAGGTACCGAAAGATCCGTTTAACCTCCTTGAGGTGCTTTTCAGTGGGTCGTGCTTGATATCGTGCACAATAACACGTAGCATGTGATATATCTGGTCGGCTTGCTGTTAAGTACATGAGGGAGCCGATCATGGAACGATATTTCGTTTGATCTCTGGCATCTCCCTCCAAATCAGCATCTAGGGATGTGGTTGATAATAGTGTCCCAACGGGGTCACATGAGGTCATACCATGCTTTTTGATTATTTGTTGACAATATTTAGCTTGGTTAATAAAAATACCACTTGGGGATTGGTGAACTTGAATTCCTAGAAAGAATTTTAGTTCTCCCATCATTGACATTTAAAATTTGTTGTGCATGACTTTTTCAAACCATTTTGAAAGTTTTGGGTTTGTAGACCCAAAAAAAATGTCATCAACATAAATCTGCACAAGCAAAATGTCATCCCCATATTTATAAGTGAACAAAGTTAGATCAACGGAACCTTTTGAGAAACCTTTGGATACCAGAAATTTCGAGAGCCCGTCGTACCACGCCCTTGGAGCTTGCTTGAGTCCATAAAGTGCTTTGTGGAGACGATACACCTTGTCAGGATAATGAGGATTGACAAATCCTTCCGGCTGTGTGACATAGACTTCTTCCTTCAAAGGACCGTTAAGAAACACCGTTTTTACGTTCATTTGATAAACGATGAATCCTTTATGTGCAGCATAAGCAAGGAAAATCCTGACCGCTTCCATACGAGCTACAGGTGCAAATGATTCTTCAAAATGAATACCCTCTTTCTGTCCATACCCTTTAGCCACTATCCTAGATTTATTCTTGATGATCGTGTTTTCTTCATCCATCTTGTTTTTCCAGATCCATCGAAGATTTAATGGTGTTACATCGTATGGTCTGTCAACAAGTTCCCAGACTTTAAGTCTTTCAAATTGTTGAAGTTCATCCGTCATCGATTCAATCCAAGCGTGATCTTCCAAGGCTTCTTTGATATTTGTTGGTTCAGTTGTACTCACGGCGAGTGCGAACATACAAACATCACCATCGGTTTCAAGCTGTCGTCTTGTACGAACGGGCTGTGAAGGGTTTCCAATTACTTGAACCAAAGGATGATCTTGGGTCCAATGATGTGTTGAAGGATGTCGTTGATAGAACGTATGCATATTTGACGGATCAACATAGCGAGTAGAAGACTCTCTAGTTTCGTGTACCGTTGTACCGAATGGGTTGATAAAGTCGTCTTCGTCATTTAATGCATTATCTGCTTGATTTGAGTTCTATGGAGCAATGACAGTAGTTGTTGATGTTGTAGGAGCGGTTGTTGATGTGATACTCTGAGGAGATAAATCGGCAGCAACCCGTGTTGAAGTAGATAGAGTTGTATCCTATTGTTGACGATGATCGGTATCATCAGCAGAAGACTTTGATACAACATGTTTCTCCCCCGTGAAATATTCATCATACATTGGTCCATATAACATTTCCAACTCTTCAATTGTCGTGTTGACTGTCATATCTGATCTTGGAACATTTCCTTGAACCAGCTTTGAACTTGACGGTTCATTGCTGTGGTCTTGAGTTCCGAGTTCCGCGCGGTTGTGCACAGAAGTATTTTGTCGTTGTGGATCGGGACTTAAACTGCTTTGTTCAAGTGCCATTTCTTGTAATTCATCAAATCTGATATGAATAGTCTCGACTATCAGTTTTGTTCTCTTGTTGTAAACTCTATATCCCTTAGACTGAGTTGCATATCCCACTAGAATGCCTGCATCACCTTTCTCTTTCATCTTGTCCAGATTTTCACCATCGCGAATAATGTAACACATACATCCAAAAACATGAAGGTGTTTGAGTGAAGTTTTTCGATCATGAATTATGTGATATGGTATCTTTTCGTGTCTTGGGATAATTAAGGATCGGTTTTGTGTGTAGCATGCGGTTGACACGGCTTCGACCCAAAAGAATGGTGGTAGTTTTGAAGCGGATAATAATGTTCGAGCAGCCTCAACCAAAGTACGGTTTCGTCTTTCAACAACGTCGTTTTGTTTGGGTGTTCTAGCAACAGATGTTTCATGTTCAATCCATTCGGCTTCAAAATAATTCTTCAGAGTTGAATTCAAGAATTCTGTGCCTCTGTCAGTACGTACCACTTTTACTTGATCTTGAAGACCACGTTGTATCTGCTTAATAAAGTTGATGAGAACTTCGGGTGTTTCATCCTTAGACATCAAGAAGTGAGTCCATGTGTACCTTGAGTAGTCATCGACAATACCAGAATATATTTCTTCCCATTGATACTTTGAACACGCATAGGGCCACACAAATCCATATGAAGAAGATCTAACCGTCCTTTAGAGCTTGGTGTAGTCTTTGTCTTGAAGCTACTTCGTTTAGATTTACAAAGTTCACAAGAAGAACATAGATGATCTTTGATGAATTTCAAGCTTGGAAAGCCTCTCACAATATCTTTCTTGGAAAGCAAGTTGATGGTATAAAAACTGAGGTGAGATAAACGTTGATGCCATAACCATGCCTGAGTCGTTGAAGCTTTAGCCATGAAGCAAATTGGAGTTGAGGAAGTTGTGTCTTGAAGTGAAATTATGTAAAGATCGGTACCCCGTGAACCGGTGAGTAAATCATTCCCATCATAATCACGAACAAAACATGTCTTCTTTCTAAATGCAACCTCCAAATATGCATCACCGAATTGACCAAACGAGAAACGATCGTGATTGAGCCCTTCAACGTAGTATACCCTTTTGATCGTGATATTCCCCTGAACCAAATCTCTATATCCTAGGATTGGTGCAAATTGATCATTTCCGAATCGGACCATACCCAGGAACTTCTCCACGAAGTTAATTAGAAGCTTGCGATTCCCCGTCATGTGCTTCGTGCATCCGGAGTCCAGTATGAAAAGAATTATTTGTATTACCTGCAGAAGAATTAGAACATGATGAAGTATTTGCTAAATTGGATACCACGTTAGTTGTGATTTCAGAATCATTAGTGTCCGTAGCAACATTTAAAGGCATACTAACACTCTTCGTCACATTTTCTGTCCTAACTTTAAGCATCCATTTATATCCTAGAGGACATTGATTAGCAAACCACTATTTCCACGACTTGCTAGCAAACTCATATAATTCCTTAATTCTGCTTCTAGGGTTCTTAGTGGTGGAGTCTGATGCATTACTTTTCTTAGTGGGGGTTGCACCAAAATGGTTCACTTTGTGTGTGGGTTTACTAGCACTAATATGCATCGTAACTTACTTCTTAGTTCTAGTACCTACGCCTTTGACATTATTCATAACATACATAGAATGATTAGCATTAGCACATTTTCCACATTTGACACAAACAAATTTAACATTCAAAGCATTAAAATCATTCAAAGCATTCAAATCGTCATTACACGTGATTACATACTTTTTATTCTTAAAAACATTCAAATTCCTAGGGTGTTCTTCTACTTCCTTCATCTTCCCTTGACTCTTGTGTTTCCAAACCATATCATTCACTTGAGTGCTCTTAAGCTGAGGCCGGTTAACACTAGTAGTGGAGACTACTCCTGTAGTAGAAGACACACGAGTATTAGTGTTACTAGAAGTCTGAGGCGATTGAGTAACTTTGTTTGTGGGTTTAGTGGTCATTCTATACATCCGTGGTTTAATCACATTATTGTAATTAACACGTGGTGCTAGAGCATTCCTTATGTGTTGATTCTGTGGTAACCTTTCCTTTCCATCCATCTTGGGGGCAAACATAGGTTTTCAAACGAGGAATTTGAGAAAGCGGACGATTTTCCCAAGATAGAGGATCTATTCTCTTTATAGGAATTGGGTTGTATAACAACAGGTTTCTTAGCGCTAGGTTCTATAACTTTCTCACCCGTCTTAGCAACGAGTTTCTTAAACTCTGCTATTGCTATGTCTTTTTCTTGTAACTGAGCTTTCAAATCCGTAATATCAAGACTTTGTTTGTTAGTAATCGACATGACTCAGATAATTTTACTTCTAAAGGTGTATCATTTGAAAAACTACCAACTTTGTTTTGCAAAGCAAGTTCAAGTGAATGACATTGTTTTTGAAGAAAATCATATCTATGTTGAAGTAACGAAAACTCTTTTTGGCCAATTTTATTTGAAAGCTCAGTTTCAAGACGTTCACACTCTTTGATTTGATCAAGATATTTGCATGCAATATCAGAATATTCATCAATATCAGCACAAGATGTAACATAAGCACACATAATATCTTTTGAGAGGCATCTTGCAAGAGTAGATCATGTCGTTCACTTCTTGTTCAAGAGATTCCACATATTTCAAATCATCAAACATTTCTTGCTTAATTAATGTTTCAAATTCCAAAAAAAAATTTGCGTTCTTTCCGCAAGCGGAATCAAAATACTTTTCACAAGCACATTTATATCGTGAGGAGTTTCTTTATTGCCTTTCAAACGTTCACGTTCTATCCAGTCATCGTCAACAAACTTTTTGAAATTTTCAATGTTTTGTTTAAGAAAACTAAGTGTTTGCTTACTCTTGCTTACATAAGCTTTATATGGCAAGTACTCAATAAATTTTGAAACATTAGTTTTCTTAGTGGCAAAATTTTGTCTCCATTTAATTCTTATTTGTTCACATTCATAAAATATTTGCTCACGAGACTTCTGTTTTTGTGGTTTGAAAATTTCATAAAGACTATTTTCATAAGCATAATTATATGGTTTCACAAAGGCTTTATTCACTAATGATCTACTCTCTTCTTCAAAAATTAATGACTCATCGCTATTGGGCCTAGAAATTAAACAATCAACATCGGTGTTGGAAATACGTTTTACGTATTAGAAAGGTTCGGTCACTCCAACAATAGATACAGTAGAAGCTCGTAGTTTAGTTTATTTACATTTATTAAACAAAGCCCAAACCGAGCCCATGTGATGTATGGGTCGGCGGCCCAATATGTAAACCAAGCCCACTTTGTGGACTTGGTATAAAAGCCCTCTCTTCTTTGATAGAGAGGGTGTGGTTTCATTAATAAAACACATAGTTCCATTACTTTCTCTATCTAGAGTGTGTGTGAAATCTACCATCTTTCTGTCTCTTTCTCTCTCTAAAATATAAATAGATTTACAATATATAACAAATGGTATCAAGAGCCATGGGATAACTATATTGTTTATGTGTTTGTGTTCTTGATTTTTGTGTCTATTTTGATCCAAAATCAATTGATCCAAAAAAAATTTGTGTTTTAATGGTTCAATCTTGATACAAATCATCTACATAGGTGTGGTAGAGATTTGGGATTGTTATTTTGGCTAAAATCATAAAATTTTTGAGTGTTTGGATCAATTTTTAGCATAAAACTTCGTTCGTGGTTTGTGATCCGAGAAACAAGGGAAGAAGTCGGCCAAGGTGTTCAGTTTCGGAAAAGGGTTTCTATTTATCCCAAAAAGGGCAAAAATTACGAAATAAGTTTTTTTTCGGAAAAGGGTTTATGTTTTCTGAAAATTGGAGTTTATCCGAAGAACCATTATTCCGAAAAAGTGGGTTTTATCCGAAAAGTGGTGATTATTCCGAAGTTGATTTATCCAAAGATCTGTCATTTTTCCGAAAAAGGTACATTTTTTCGAATATCTCATTTACTCCGAAAATAATACTTTATCCGAATATCTCCATTATTCCGAAAATCAGACTTATCCGAAAATTAGTTTATCCGAAAAACATCATTTTTCCGAATTTGCTACTTTATCCGAAGGAAGACAATTTTTCCAAAAACAGATACTTATTCCGAAGATATTCTTTATTCCGAAAAAGTCACTTTTTCCGAAGACCATCACTTTATCCGAAATTAGCAGTTTATCCGAAGATAGCACCTAATAAGTGTGAAAACACTTATCCTTTTACCACTTAATTATAATAATAACCAAGCCAAAACGTGTATTTTACGTCGTAAATGTCGGAATTATGGGTGGTTTGTGTTTTTGTTGTGATTTAGGATCAAATGTGAAAAGGGAAGAAAACACGGGCTTTCACGGGCTTCTATCGAAGAAAAAGACAAAAGACGAAGTCAAAAGATCAAGAGTGCAAAAAGAACGGAAGTCCAAGGCCTATTCTGAAGATTTATCCAAGAAAAAGTCTAAAGACGGAAGTTTAATAAAGTCGAAGAACTCAAGTCTAATAAATGAAGAAATTATAAGACGAGTTCAAATAATCCCGAGACAAAGTTGAAAAAGTCGAAGAATTTATAAAGACGAAAAGACGAGAAAAGGAAGAAAAGATCAACACATATTAATCTCCCCTATAAATAGAATCCTTAACCTCATTTGTGAGGTGTTAGCTAAATTGACAATTTAGTCTTTTCATTTTTTACATGCACTTTCATATTGTCCATTTACATTATTGTCTTTAATTTGAAGTCTTTAATTCCAAGTAAGTTTTAATTTTGTTGTTGAATCTTATTTTTAATCAAGTTTTTAATTAATCTCTCATTCTACCTTTCTTGTTTTGCTTAATCTTTATGCTTATTTGCTTATTGTCATGCTTATTTGATTGTTTGCTATGCTTTTGTGTGTTTGATTGTGTTAGCTTATTAGTCTTATAGCTTATTGATTGCTTTTCTTAATTTTAATTAAGTTCTTTCAAAAGTTATTTTATAAAAAGTTGATTTTAAATATTTTTATTATTTAGTGTTGTTAAAAGTTTTTAAATTTTGGCTTATTTGCTTTTTCTTAATATCATTTTGGTTTAGTTTTTAGATAAGTGCTTATTTGGTTTAACTTAATTTTAGTCTTTGCTTATTTTTGATCTAGTTCGGGTTATGTTAAAACCCTAGTTTCCCTAACTAGGTCCAGTTCAGCTTTTCCCGAATTAGGTGCTAGTTAACCATTTCCCGAATTGAGTGTGAACTCTCTGGATTCCAAACTACATATGTAATACTTGGATTCCGAACTACTTGCATTTCTCGTTTTCCCGAATTTCGTGTAGGATTAACGTATTCCGAATTAGATTGGAATGCATTTTTTCCGAACTGTTTGAAAACCTTGCATTTTCCGAGTTAGGTCAAAACTGTGGATTCCGAATTACATAGAGGATCTTCATTCCGAATTTCATGTGGTATTTGTTTTTCCGAACTAGGTCCATTTAATCCATATTCCGAACAAGGTCAGTATTACACATTCCGAATTAGGTATTGCATCTGGATTTCGAACTAGTTTCTAGTTACACATTCCGAATTAGGTACATGATATACATTCCGGATTAGGGATTGGATTAGTATTCCGAATTAGGTTGAGCAAACACGGATTCCGAACTAGGTTTGGTTTCTTGTATTCCGACTTAGGTCCTAGTTTTTGTTTCCTGTTTTAGTTTTCAAACTTTATTTTTCCCGCCAATTTTCTTAAAGTGTTATTTTAATTGTTTTACTTTATTTTAAATTTCAAGTTTGCATTTTTATTGCGTTGTCAAATTTACTTTTCGTCAAGCTTTAATTTTACGTCATTTAATTAATTTACTTTCAAAGTTTTAATTTTTAGTCATTTACTTTTTAATCAGTTTCAGCTTTATTTACTTTACCATTTACTTTAAAGTTTCGCAATTTCATTTTAAACAACGACCCAAAATCTTTCTTTTCCACCAAAGAATCAATTCGATTAGACATAATTAAAAGAAGCAATTTTTCAGTTATTAGCACCTTATTCTGAAAATCCTTGTTTATCCGAAATTTTCAAGTTATTCCGAAAAACCTTGTTTATCCGAAAACCTTAGTTATTCCGAATTTCCAACTTATTCCGAAAATCCTACATTTTCATCCAGAAAAATTTTCGTGAGTTTTTGAGTTTGCTTTGGAATTTTTGGTTTATCGTGAAGATATCTTAGGGGATTTTAACATTGTTTCTCGACTTCAACACACGAAATCAAACACATTTACTTTCTCTAATTGATCGATCCAAAGTTGTAAATCTTCTATTATCGAAATGGAGTACACATCTCTTACGGATAAGTCAATCCTCTCGGGTACGGATAATCATCCACCAATGTTGGAGAAAACTATGTACGAGGATTGGGCTTCCCGCATGGAACTTTATATGTTGAATAAAGAGAACGGACATCTCATTTGGGCGTCGGTGCTCAATGGACCTTTGGTATATGGTACTGTGATGGAAGGTGCAGTTACTCGACCTCGCACAACGGGTGAATTAATTGGAGATGATAAGATTCAAGACAAGCGTGATAAATATGCTACAAACATCATTCTTCAAGCCCTTCCTCCAGATGTCTACAAACTCGTCAGCAAACATAAAGTTGCCAAAGAGTTATAGGATAGAATTCGTGTTCTAATACAAGGCACCTCATTAACTAAACAAGAACGAGAGTGTAAGCTATATTATAGGTTTGATAAGTTTGCTTATGTCCCTGGGGAGACTCTCAATGATTACTATTTGATATTCACTCTTTTGATGAATGAGATCAACATCTATGGCCTAGCAATTCCTACATTTCAATTAAACACCAAGTATTTGAACACTCTCCCATCTGAATGGAGCAAGTACGTGACGACGTTAAATTAGCTAAGGATTTTCATCAAACCAACGTGGATCAACTTCAAGCTTTTCTTCAACAACAGAATGCCACGTGATTGAGGCTAGTTTGTCAACACCACAAGTTCGTGATCCACTTGCCATGTATGCTTCTCAACAAATGACCCCCCAAAACATGGTTTACACTTATCAACAACCATCATACTTGCAGTAGCAACCACAACACACCTATCAGCAACCACATCAACCATCTTATCAACCACTAATGATGCCATATCAAACATTTCAACAAACTGTTCTTCAACAAACTTATCCACAGCAACCAACACATCAGGCATCACCATCACAAGCTATCACTTCTCCAATGGGCTATACTCATCAGCAAGGATATTTTCCAGTTGAAGCACCATAAGCACAAGCCTTCTACTCCAATGAAATTCCACCACTTCAAGCACCGGTCTTTACTCCAAATGATACACCTACTGATGTCTTAAACCATCTCACTGCCTACTTGTCAAAACTTTTTGCAACTAGAGGATTTCCAGCAACGAACAATCAGCTCCGCACTTCTTTAAATCCTCGCCAACAAGCCATTATTCAAGATGGACAAGTGACGGTCCAATCCATTCAGGGAAGGCAAAATTCATATGGACCCACTACAAGGACTGTGAACGCTCAAGCTGTGAATTCTCAAGCTAGTGGAAATGGAAGCACTGTTGGTCCTCAAAAGGTTGTGACTTTCTACAATTGTCGAGGACAAGGTCATATGGCTAGGCAATACACTCAGCTGAAAAGGAGAAGGGATGCAACGTGGTTTCATAAGAAGATGTATTTGGTCGATGCTCAGTCTAAGGGAAAGATTTTGGATACAGAGGAGTTAGCATTTCTTGCAGACCCAGGGGCAACAGATAATGAAGGCATTGTAGTCGTTTCTACTTCTAATGTAGCATATCAAGTAGATGATCTTGATGCATATGATTTGGATTGTGATGACATTCACACAGCCCAAGCTTCTCTCGTTGCTAATATCTCTCACTATGGTTTCGATGTCGTTAGTGAGGTACCAACCACATCTAATACATATAATCATGTTCATGATTATCCACATCAAGTTGAGCATGAGAATGACAACCTCGAACAATATTCGGGAACTAGTAACTCAAATGGTTTGGTATCCAAACCAACACATTTGAGTGAACCTCAACCAAATGCTACGACGGGTGTGGAATCTTATGATCAACATGATTTGGTTATGGTACCTAAACATATTATTGATGACATGAATGTGGCCGTCCTACAAACCGTAGATTTAAATGCCAATCTAACCGCTGAGCTTGCGCTGTATAAGGAAAAGGTCAAAACTTTTGAAATGGTCCCTCAAGCAGAAAAAATAACTTATTCTGAATTTGACCAATTTCGTTTTGAAAAGATTGAAGACTTAAAAGAAATAGAATCATTAAAAGCTAATCTTTCCAATGAATTAAAAGAAAAAGAGTCGGTTGTAAATGATTTCAGAAACTTAAAATGGATTTCGAAACTCTCGAGTCTAAAAAGTTTGAATCGGAAATTAATGCTACCAAACTTCCTTAAATTCAAAGAACAACAGATTTTAAAACAATACGCTTCCACAGAAAAGGTTCATCTTTTAACTAAATCATTTAAAGAACTCGAACTTAAGCGTCTTCAAGATTTACCACCTAATCCCGGTTATGCAAAACAAGCTCAGGAATATATTGCTTGTCTTTATGAAGTGACCCTAATTGGCAAATCGAAAGAAGCACCTTATGTTCGTAGTACTGAGGAGACATAGTCACTTGCGGAAGAAACTCGATCTAAAATGCTTTCAAAATTCCATAAGCTTGATTATGTTCAGCATAATAAAGACCAATTTAATGAAAAGACACGTATTCGATTACAAACGAAATTAGCTCAATTATCAGCTGTTGTGCCCCAAATTTTGTCAAATAAAAACCTTCCTAGTACGTCTCCTACACTTGTCAAAAAAGATTTAACTAAGTTAATTCCACCGACAAGTAAGGTGTCAGATAGCTTAAATGCGTTGCACCAACACTTTGCCGATTTTGACTAGGTCATTAAGGAACGTACGACAGCTTCGGCCATAACGGAAGGTGAATGGAATTTTGAGCGCACTAGAGCTGCGTTTCGAGACGAAATTGTTCCGTTTGTAAACAATATTAAAGCTTGTTTTAGTAACATCGATCAAGATTTGGTTTTGGAAATAAATGAAGTTAAATGTGTTTTCAATGAAATGGATGCTGCTTATGAAAACGGTTTAATTGAAATAGAACGAATTTCACGTCAAAATGATCAGCTTCTGAAGCAAGTGATGTCGCATGATATTGTTTCCGTCCGTGTGAATAATAGTATTGATAACGATTCTATTGTGCATAATGTTGAATCTGTGGATAATGTGGTAGATAGTACTTGTCACAAATCTGACGCTAAATTTTTAAAGCTTCGAGATCTTATACTTTGCTTTCAAAACGTTTTGATGAGATTCAAAAACATTGTATTTCACTTGAATGTGAAAATCAATCTATTAAGGAGATTTTTGAAACACCACAATGTCAGCCAAGTGACAAGGTTGCTAAATTATTGCCTATAGACATAGAGAAATCTAAGGAGCTTAACTGTGAGCATGTACTTGAGGCCGCTGAGATTTTTAAACTTGATCTAGATAATCGAGTTTCCAAGATTTTGTCCAAAGTTGATAACTTAAAACATAAAAATACACGACTCTTCGATTCAGTAAAGCCCGCATGTGCTAATAACACCACACATAATCAATCATTGATTAAACGATTGAATCGAAAGTTAGTGGAAATATCTGATTTGAGGGAACAAATTTGTGATAAAAATTTGGCTTTGGCTGAGTTAAAGGAAACACTTCGTACCCTAAAAGGTAAGAATGTTGTGGATAACGCAGCCACCGTCTCAGCATTGTCCTCTAGTGCGATCAAAAGGAACCTCATCGCCGTCACACCATTTAACAAGGGACCTAGGACTAAACCATCTCAAACATTGGTCACTAACGATAAGGCAAAATCAAAAAGAACTTCTAATATTCCCGTGTTGCCTTCTACAGGAGTAAACACCACTACTAAGGCTAAAAGATCTAAGCGTACAAGAAACATGAAGAATGATAGGATCTTGCCCTCATCTGGTAGTCAAGTGAAGAAGAAAGTAGAAGCCTACCCTAGGAATGTTATTCTTGTTTTAAATAAAAAGAATCATGTAGCTAAACCTAAAGGCTTTGCGGTTTTGCAGTGTTCTAAGCCTATTGTGAGTTCTAATTTGAAATGTTGGAATTGTAATGAATGTATGTATTCTACTCGTCATGATTCTTGTCTTATTGACCATGTGAATGAGATGAATGCCCGTAAAAATGGTTTAGAATGGAAACCGACTGGGACAGTGTTAACCCAAGTTGGTTGGATATGGCGTCCTACTGGTAGAACTTTCACTATAGTAGGAAATGCGTGCCCTTTAACTAGGATCACTCCCACTACAGCGAAGAAATTGTGCCCTTTAACTAGGAGTACCAAGGCTACCAAAACACAAGCGTGTCCTTTAACTAGGAACACCGACACTACTGTAGGAATCAAGTGCCCTTTAAATAGGTCTCCTCCCACTATAGTGCCCACTAGTAATCCAAAACCTCCGAAAGTTGGAACAATAAAACCTGTTATTGGTAAAACTTACATTTGAAAAAGCTGGAAACCTAAGGATAACACAAATGTTAGCAATTTTGATAATTCTGTATCTGTATCTGCTAACACTCCAGAACCAATAGTTTCCAATGCATTGTCTACTGTTTTTGATGAAAACATGTGGTCCAAATTTTTCTCTGGTATTTGGACTCTGGTTGCTCCAAGCATATGACCGGAGATCGCTCTCAGCTCAGAAATTTCGTCAGCAAGTTTCTTGGTACGGTTCGATTCGGAAATGGTCATATTGCAAAGATAATAGGTTATGGTGAATATCATATTGGGAATGTTATTATTTCAAGAGTGTATTATGTGGAAGGACTAGGTCACAACTTATTTTTTGTGGGACAATTTTGTGATTCAAACCTAGAAGTTGCTTTTCGTGAGCATACCTGCTTCATTCGTAATTTGGATGGGGTAGATTTATTGAAAGGTACTCGAGGGAATAATTTGTACACTTTTTCTCTACAAGATATGATGGCCGCTTCTCCCGTATGTCTTTTCTCCAAAGCATCAAAGACTAAGTCATGGTTATGACATCGACGGTTATCTCATCCTAACTTTGACGCTATTAATCATTTGGCGAAAAACGAACTTGTCCATAGTCTTCCTAAACTTACATTTCATAAGGATCATTTGTGTTCCGCGTGTTCAATGGGGAAAAGCACTAAGAAATCATACAAACCCAAGATTGAAGACACCAACCAAGAGAAACTTTATTTGTTGCATATGGATCTTTGTGGGCCAATGCGTGGTGAAAGTCTTGGTGGTAAAATGTACATCCTCGTCATGGTGGATAATTACTCTCGGTTTACATGGGTGAAATTTCTTGCAACAAAAGATGAGGCACCTAAAATTATCATCGACTTTCTCAAGATGATTCAAGTGCGTCTCAACGCTACTGTCCGACGCATTCGTACAGATAATGGAACCAAATTCGTGAATCAAACCTTGCGTAAGTATTATGAAGAAGTTGGTATATCTCATGAAACATCTGTTGCTCGCACTCCACAACAAAACGGTGTCGTTGAAAGGCGAAATCGCACACTTATGGAAGCTGCTCGAACGATGTTAATTTACGTAAAGGCTCCATTATTTTTATGGGCAAAAGCAGTATCTACAACAGTTTACACCCAAAACAGGTCACTAATTCGAAAACGCCATGCTAAAACACCGTGTGAGCTTCTACATGGTAAAGTACCAGATTTATCATATCTTCATGTATTTGGTTCTCTTTGCTATTCAAATAATGATGGTGACAATTTGGGAAAACTTTAACCAAAGGCTGATATTGATATTTTCATTGGTTATGCACCCGCAAAGAAAGCATACCGAATCTACAATCGTAATTCTCGCAAGATCCTCGAAACTATGAATGTCGATTTTGATGAGCTGACAGCAATGGCTTTTGAGAAAAGTAGCTCTGAACCCGTACTTCATGAAATGGGACCCAGTAACATTAGCTCTGGTCTTTTCCCAAACAACCCCACTTCATCATCATTTACACCACCTTCTAGGAATGAACGGGATACGTTACTTCAACCGTTATTTGATGAATTCTTTACTCCTCCAAGTATTGTTGCTCCATAACCTGAGGTCATAGCTCCGGTTACCGAAGTTGTAGCTCCAGCAACCGAAGCTCAATCAGATACGTCTGCACCTATTGGTCAAGATATACCTTCATCAAGTAATTCTCAACCAGCACCCAAATCAACTACCCATTTCATGCATGTTGATGATGAAGAGGATGATGATGATCACGACTTGGAATTCTCTCAAATGCGTGAACTTCCATTCTTTGGTGTACCAATTCCCGACCATAATCAAGTCGGGTCGTCCACCTCAGAGGAAGCTCCTACTACGGTCTACTCCAATCCACGGATTCGTGAACATGACAGCAAGTGGACAAAGGATCATCCTATTGATTCTATTATTGGTGACCCTAATCGTCCGGTATCCACATGAAGTCAGGTACAAGAAAGCGCAGTGTTTTGTCATTTTGATGCTTTTCTCAGTGAAGTTGAACCTTAGACGTGGCAACAAGCATTCACCCAATCTTGTTGGATTGAAGATATGCAAGAAGAACTTAATGAATTTATACGTCTTGATGTATGGGAACTTGTCCCATGCCCGGATCAAGTGTAGTTACTCACTTTGAAATGGGTTTACAAGGTGAAACTCAACGAGTTAGGCGGAATATTGAAGAACAAAGCTCGACTAGTAGCTCGTGGATACAAGCAATTATTAGGCATCGACTTTATGGAATTCTTTGCACCGGTTGCCCGTTTGGAAGCTATTAGACTATTCCTTGCTTATGCAGCCCACATGAATATGATCGTCTATCAGACGGACGTGAAGACGGCATTTCTTAATGGTGAAATCAAGGAAGAGGTATATGTTCAACAGCCGGATGGTTTTGTGAATTCTAAATATCCTAATCACGTGTACAAGCTTAAGAAGGCTCTTTATGGGTTGAAGCAAGCTCCACGCGCGTGGTATGATCTATTATCACAATTCCTCATTACACAAGGCTTCGCTAAAGGCAAGGTGGATCCCACACTGTTCATTCAGAAACGAGGTAAAGATATGATTATGGTACAAATATATGTTGATGATATTATATTTACAGCCTCGACCCAGAATTTATCCGATGAGTTTGGGACACTCATGTCTTCCAAGTTTAATATGTCAATGATGGGAAAGGTATCATTCTTCTTAGGTCTTCAGATATCTCAGAGTCCCAGAGGCATCTTTATCAATCAATCCAAGTATGCCCTTGAATCACTAAAGAAGTATAAGATGGAATCTTTCGACCCCGTGGATACCCCAATGGTGGAACGAACTAAGCTAGATGTAGATACACATGGGATTGTCATTGATCCGACACTTTATCGTAGAATGATCGGTACCCTTCTGTATATTACAGCTAGTCGACCTGATCTTTAATTTGCTATATGTATGTGTGCTCGGTATCAAACTAGGCCTACTGAGTTACACTTAGCTACTGTTAAACGAATCTTTCGATATCTTAAAGGAACCATTGATCCGGGACTTTGGTACTCGAAGGACTCTTCGGTTGCAGTCATGGCATATATATAGATGCGGATTACGCGGGTTGTCAAGATACAAGACGTAGCACAATTGGAACTTTGCAACTTCTAGGAGATCGACTAATCAGTTGGGCATCAAAAAGGCAGAAAAGCGCTGAAATTTCAAGTACGGAAGCAGAATACATACCTATGTCTGGTTGCTGTCCTCAAATTCTTTGGATGAGATCGCAATTAACCGACTATGGTCTAGGTTTCAACAAAATTCCGATGTACTGCGACAACGAGAGTGCAATTGCCTTATGCTGCAACAATGTTCAATTCTCCCGGTCGAAGCATATTTACATTCGCTACCACTTTATCAAGGAGCAAGTAGAAAATGGAGTGATCGAGCTTTACTTTATCCGATCTGAGTATCAATTGACGGATATTTTCACGAAGGCTTTAGATCGCGCTCTGATAACGCTCAAATCTAACATATTTATATGAGTGTATTCGTGGTGTTTATGCATATATTTATATGATTATTATGACCTTATGATACTTAATGAAGCTTATTTGTTATTGTAGGTTCATCAATGGTTACATCACGAGAAATGAAGAAAAGACAAGTATTGGAGGTGAAAGAATGAACGAGACATGAAAGTGTAGCTCTCGTATGATAAATAATACAAAGAATATGAGTCTTGGAAGTTTAGAGGAAAGAAGGAGGAAGACATAAAGAAGAAGGACTAGAAAAGGGAAATGTGGAAGATGGCCAAGAAGCCACCAGCATGGCTGAGAAGCCACCAGCACAAGAGAAGCCACCAGCACGGGAAGAAGCCACCAACATCTCCCATGGCTGGCACTTCTCCAAGTAAACTTCAACACCTCCATTACTTCACCTTGCTCACCAAGTTCAGCCATAACTCCATTGTAACTCCTCCAAGCTTCATTAAACTCATTATTTCACATCTTTGGCTCCAAGAAAAGTGCTTTGTGACCAACACTAATTCACCTATAAATAAGACCCATGGGGTAGTGTTTATCATCTCTCAATAACCTACCAATCTATCTATCTCATCCTTTGTAGTCTTAATCCATCATATTTCTGTGATTTTGATATCACCCCTCACCCAAGTAGTGAGGGGTGGAATTGGTTACCATGTTCATGTTATAATACATGGAAGAAGTAGAGATGAAATCCACACACCATAAACAATCCAATCTCCAACAATCCTTATTCCCTAACACCCCAAAAGGCTCTATACTCGCACCAAGAGGTTTATGTCCAAGAAGGCTATGGGTAGGACGGATTGTATTTTGGTTGTTCATATGGGTAGAATGCATTGTACTTTGGTACCATGAACTCTAATGTTTGGTAACTTCTTCTTTATTATTCAATGTAGTTTATGTTCATGTTCATGGTGATTCTTATGTTTTGTGATATTGTGAATGTTGTCTTGATACTTGTATTGTTCATATGAAACTTGTGATATATGGATGTTTGTATTCTATTAGTGCTTGTCATTGGATTATGGTGATAATGTTATATTTGGTTAAATTGGAACTTGTTCTTGTTTGTCAATTTGGTTAATCATTGTTGAGTCTATATATCAGAATTATTCTCAACATGGTTGATTTCAATTCGTTATCCGACTAATGATTTGGTCTTGTACTTGTGAAGATTATGCAAGAGACTTAATAAACATAACAAGTAATGGTTTAATCTAAATTATAGGTCAAAAGGAGTCTTTTGAATATATTGTTCTAATCATCTTTCAAGTAAATGGAACTTATCAAATTGATAACACCATGTCTATGGGTCGAAAGGATTCTTGTTGTTGTTAGTTTAGGCATAAGGCTCATGAGTGACCACTTGATTGAGACTTATGTATATTTGATTTATAAAGCACTAGTTTCTTATTATTGGTTCTATAGGTCGAAAGGATTACCTTTAATATGTTTTCTAAACTAAGCATCCTAATGTCCGTGTGATCATTTGACTATACATGTATGTTCGTTGTGTGCTTGTGCCTTTAACGATTCTCATGGTGGTGTGATCGTGACAATCATACTTACCATTGTTACAAACAACTACACTTGAGTATAACCAAGTCCCATGGGACGACCTTGAGTTACCAATCTATTTGCAACATAACTAGAGTATACTTGCTCGATTTTGTGTTCCTAATTAATATCGGTAATTCTTGTTTATAAATTTAAAACCCAATGTATGGAAAGAATGCATCAAGTTTTTGGCTTCTTGTCAGGGATTTGTATTTGCATTCTTTAAATATCTATGTCCGGAGCACACATAAAGATTTTGGCGCCGCTACCGGGGACTTGCTAGTTTATACTCTTGTGTTAGTTTGTTTGTTTGCTTGTGTCCTTGTTTGATGAATCGTTTTGTTACTAAACTAATACTTAACCCGAAAGAGTTGTTATACCCTATTTATCCGCATAGGGGGGACGAATTTCACATAGGGGGAATTCGGTTGGTGGTTGACAACTTAATTGGAGGCTTTGAATTGCTCTAATTTCCGTTTCTCTTGAATGATTGCTCTTGTTCTAACTCTTGACAAAGGTTAGAACACCATTTTCTTAAAATCTCTTAACTCTCAAAAAGTTGCTTAAATAGTCTTGGCGCCAAAAATCATATATTTGGTGTTGGGATTTCCTCTCATGTGTTCTCAAAATGCTTATTTCAATGATTGATTGCTAAATGTGTTCTAAGTGCTTGTTCTCAAAAACCCAAAAACCTTGTCCCGAAACACTCTAGTCGATGACTAGAACTACTTAACCACATGAATTTTTTGTGTTTGTTTGTTTTTCTTGTTTTGTGAGTTTGTGTCTTGTTATGTGTCATGTGTTTAAGTGTTTTTATGTTTTTATGTGCTTGTATGCTTATGTGCTTGTTTGCATTTCTCATTGTATGCATTTTTGTGTTTTTCCTGGTTTAAGGGGGCGTTTGGATTAGTCATTTTTTAACGATTTGGATCATTTCAAAAATCTATTTTAGTTAAAATAAGTGGTATTGATACCTTAAGTCATATTTGTTAAAATAAAAAATTAAAAAAATTGTTTTAAAAATAAATGGAAAATACATGAAAAATAAAAAAAAGGTTAGGAATCTAATTTTTGTCATTTGTTTCATGTTATGTGTTAGATGTGCATTGTGTTATGTATCATTTTGTTATTAGAATGTTGTGTGCTAAATGGTTTTACATGTTTTGCTATCTTATTAGTGTTTTCTTTTTATTTTGTGCTTATTTCTCATTTTTCATGCATAATGTGTTTTTAAGGGTGTGTTTGGATGAAGCTATATCTTATATGTTTTAATGATTTTAACAAAAGTGTTTTTACAAAAGTTCTTAATTTTTATGTTTTAAGAAAGTTTGTAAAAAAAAAATTTTGTGTGCAGGCAAAGAAGCCGCCGACATGAACCCGTGCCGGCCAGCATGTAGGTCCTTAGTTTCTTAGGATTGTGCAAGTGTTTGATTTATCTTAATAGAGAAGAAGATGAAAGAACTATAGAGGGAGAGTTAGAGAGAGAAAGGAGAGAAAGAGAGAAAAGATGGAATGTTGAATGAATGACTAAGTGCTCAACCCCTCCTAACATGCTAGGAGGGGGTATATATAGCCCACCCTACATGTGGGCTATATGGGCTATATGTTAATATATTGGATCACGAGCCCAATACTTGAATATATCGTTGGAGTGACCGATCCTTTCTAAATACGTAAAAACGTATTTCCAACAATCTCCCCCTAAGGGAGGTCACTCCAAGTTACAATGTCCTAAATAGTCTATAGCTCGTGATCTATGCTAACAATGATGTGACCGAGACTTTCTTTGGAAAAACGTGTTTCCAACAATCTCCCCCTAAGAGAGGTCACACCATTTTGCAAAATCTTAAACCTAGCATACTATGCTTGAGTCTTCGATCTTGTTCTTGTGAATATGCAGATGAGATCTTTGAATTTAGTCTTAAGCATGTTTCTTTGCCTTGACCTTGTGCATTCATCACTTGTGAAATTTGCCTCCTCGTGACTTCATGTTCCACATACTTATACCTTTATAAATTCTTGAAAGCTTCAGAGTTTGATACAGCGGAAGACTTGAGTTTTAGGATTTCTTGAATTTGTTGAAGTATTAAGTGCATAAAGCATAAGCATGTGTTTACGACTTCTTCTGGATTGTACACCGTAATGTCACCTTCTTGTTACGCTGCATAAGTCAGTTAGCAACAAAACATATACACGGATTAAATGGCCTTGAACATTTCATTCTAATTCGGTAGCATATAAAATATCGTACTTGTGGCAGGTAGTTTCAATTAAGAACCTCATTGACAAGATTTCGCGGGTAAACCCGTTCTCTTTACTCGACCGTCCAAAGCTGACTGCGAACGTAAAGAGTGAATCATTTGGATAAAGTTATCCTCATGATTAAATCCGTCAAATCAGATTCCTGGAACAAGTTTGATTCATTAAAGAATCGTACCATCGTTGCTTTCTAGTTTTCACGAGCTTGATTCATATAGAATCTTGCAAGTTACCTACCAAGTGCTGTTTGTGGTTAACACTAGAAGGCTTTCCACTCATCACTGTGAACACTAAGGTATCACTCTGAGTGTTCTGGCAAGATCACTAAGATATTGCGTAGAGGCCTGGAACGTGTTTAAATTCAGTTAAGAATTAAACCACTGTTGCTTTCCAGTTATCACAAGCTTGATTCATGAAGAATCGCACAAGTCACCTACCATGAGATTTTTGATGTTCGATCAAGAAGGATTTCCATCTTCATTGTAAATACTTTCGTATTACTCGGATGTTCAGGCAAGATCATGAAGATTTTGCGTAGGACTCTTAAGATGTTTCTTACTTTTCACAGTGTGTGAAGAAGCAAGGAATTACGAAAGTGTGTCCTAATGAGATATTTGATGATCTCAAATGGCTCTAGACTCAATCGTGCATTTTGGATTTTAGTGGTCGGAGGCTGGAGAGGAGTGCCACCATTTCAATACCAATTTATTCGGTGTGAATAAATCAATAGATAATGCGTTGTCTCCGTGTGATTAAAACAAATATCTTTTAAGAGATATATAAGTTAGCTGGAATGGGTTGTGCATCGTATCACTGGGTCCATGATGTTTGTCTTCAATATCAAGAATCATTAAAAATGATCTCAATAGCATATATATTGACCCGGTTTCTGCCCATGGTTGTAAGGAGGGCTTCTTTCTTTACACCCTTTATCTTTACAATTCTTTTTCATTCTTCATCCCCTTCAATGTTTACCAATACGTCATAACTAGCACCTTGTTGTGATTGTTCCAGTACTAACTTAAGTACTTGGTCGGCATTCAGCTACGTTTACAATCTTTCTCCATCTTTCCTAAGGACTACTATTTCTAGCTATGGAATGTCCTTGGGAAGATTCCTCTGGTTCTAGAAGAATCATTGGACTTTAACCTATCCTACCATCCTAATGTCACCACAATCTTCACCGTCGTGAATAGAGATGTTTTAGGTAAGTGTATGTCACCATGAAATCCATTTTGATATCCAAATCCATTTTTCTCCCCCCCTTAACATATGCCACGATATTCGAAAACATTTCGCACATGTCGGGATGATCTTTCATGTTAAGTCAAACCATTTGTGATTAAACATTTCCCATATTAAATCACATTTTCTCCCCCATATTAAAAATATTAACCTAATCGATGTTTTTAATATCAACTGATTTAATAGAAGTTTAAGAAAATTTGGGAAGAAAAATGTAAATCCAATTATCTTCATGATTTACACAAGCTACCCCTCAATTTAATGAGGGTGTACTTGAAACGTAAATTAAATACCTTTTAAACACAAGTGTAAGGTATTTATCACGTGCAAAGATCATATATGATAATATATCACAAGATTTGCAATTTACGAGGTTGGACCTGAATGATGGAGAACATCATATGAAAGAATCACATGGTTCTTGTTCACGAATATTGGTCGCCTCGTCACGTCTGAAGTTATCTCTTGACTCCATGTGTAAGATTGATATCGTTGTCTTGACACCAATATGTGAACTTGGCACTTTCAGCGTCAAAGATTTTGAATGCTTGACAATTGCTCCCCCTCAATTGTTGACCCGTGTTCTATTGAAAGAGTTGTAGTCTCCGTTTGAGTAGTCGCATCGTCGAGTATGTAGATATCAATTGTAAATTGCTATGATTGGTGTAGATGATAACTTCATAAAAACAAGATTTCTCATGTTTTAACAAATAAATGCACTGACACGTACATAAATTCGTGTTAGATTGTGTTATTACATAAACACAATCCCTTACATGGTTATAAAGTAAACCATGCCCCAGAAAATTAATTCCCGTTGATGTGTCAAAGCTTTCAGGTGAAATGCTTGACTTGAGTATGAAAATCGGGTTACTATCTGAAATAATAGCAAGCCATTTTGAACATGTTTTAAATCATTTAAACTTCTGCTCAAACTTTAGTTACAACCCCGTGTCATTATTGAACGACATTTCTAGGTTCGGAAATATTATCGATTACGGAAGACATGTTCTTTTTATCAAAACATTTTTGAACACACAATTTTGAAAGATTTAGAAAAACCTTTTGAGAAATTCTCGAAAAAATGGTCCAAAGTTTTGAAAACCAATTACTTGAGCTTAAGATGATGAATATCTTACAAATCGAGCTCAAGTCCTAGAAGTTGTAAACTTCCCGTTGTGAGGATAAGTTTATCATCGGCGATAAACTTTCCTTTTAATTGAAGAACGAGTCCTAAGTTGACATTTACTTAGAAGTCGTTTTCATGAGCTTGAAAAACTTTGAATGTTTTAACGTAAACCTCATGACCGAGAAAGATGAATTTCTCGTTGAGAAGAAAAGTTCTCTTATTTAAAAGATACACTTTACTTTATGAGCTTAAAACTTGGAATGTTTTAATACAAGCTCATGACCGAGAAAAATTAATTTCTCGTTACGAGGAAAAGTTATCATGAAAGATAAGCTTTCCTAAAAATTAAGGTCCGAGTTACAGTCTGATATTTAACTGTAAGTCATAGTGCATGAGCTTAAAAACTTCGAATGTTTATAATATTAGCTCATGCCCGAGAAAAATTAATTTCTCGTTGTAAGGATAAGTTTATCATCGGCGATAAACTTTCCTTTATTTGAAGAACGGGTCACTGTCTGACATTTAACAATGAACCATTATACATGAGCTTAAAACCTTTGAACGGTCTTAGTGTAATCTTGTGTCCGAGAAGAATTAATTTCTCGTTTTTGAGGATAAGTTTATCATCGGCGATAAACTTTCCTTTATTTGAAGATCGGGTCATCATTTGACATTTAACGATGAGCCACTGTGCATGAGCTTAAAAACTTTGAATGTTTTTAACATAAGCTCATGCCCGAGAAAAATTAATTTCTCGTTGTGAGGGTAAGTTATCGTTGACGAGATAAACTTCCCTTTCTTTGAAGAACGGGTCACAGACTGTGATTTGTCTATAAGCCTTGTACACAAGCTTAAAAACCTTTGAATGGTTTTAAAGTAAGCTCGTGTCCGAGAAAACTTAATTTCTCGTTTTGAGGGTATGTTATCGTTGACGATGTTAGGACCTCTGTAATAGACATTTGTAATAGGTATGCTAGGAGGTATGTAGTTCCTCCTGGTCCTAGTAATAGTAGGAGCAACACGTGCTCCTGGTCTTTAGAAAGTCAAACATTATTATTTTGAATAGTTTGTTAGGATATGCATGAGATATGTTAGGAAATGATATGCATATCAGAAGTTACACGTTTTGGTTTAATGCTGTATTAGGGTTTCCGTGTAGTATAAAAGGAACCATTGGCAGAAGGGTTAAACACACCTTCATCAAACATTATTTAGTTCATATTAATATTAGAAATCCTTAGTAAGGATCAAGTCATTATAGTTATTTTGTTTCTTCTTGTTCATAGTATTTGTATTCCGCACTTATAATGTGTGTGTTATCTTGATTCTCTCTGTGAATAGACTTGTGATTATAGAAGTCGTTCACCATCCTTAACAGGCTGCAAGATCCATATCTAGTGGACCCAACAAACGAGATAAACTTCCCTTTATTTGAAATCCGAGTCATCGTCTGTCATTTAACGAGGAGCCATTGTGAATGAGCTTAAAAACTTGGAATGTTTTTTATATGAGCTCATGCCCGAGAAAAATTAATTTCTCGTTGTAAGGATAAGTTTATCATCGGCAATAAACTTTCCTCTCTTTGATGAACGAGTTAGAGTTTGTGATGTGACTATAAGTCCTTGTGCATGAGCTTAAAAAACTTTAAATATTTTTAATCATAAGCTCATGCCCGAGAAAAACGAATTTCTCGTTATTAGGATAAGTTTTGTATATTTGCTATTTAGGATCCGGTGGTCTAACATGGTGGAATATGGTGGTGGTAGCCATTGTTGGTTTAGAGAGAGAGAAGAGAGATTGAATGTGTGAAATGAAAAATGTATTCAAATGATAAAATGATAAGCAACACCCCTCCTTGGAAGCTAAGGAGGGGTATATATAGTCACACACACTACATAAACTTTACAACGAACCTAGTCTAGTCTAAATGTGTGTGACTATGATAACTAATAGGAATTCTTAAATGTCGTCACATAAAGTGAGTTTCCAACAATCTTCCCCCATGGGACGACGTGTAGAATTCCTTACAATATTCTTCCTAACAAGTACATAATGATTAAGAACAAGAGCTTCCATGAAGCGTCCAATGCTGATGATGTCTTCTGAGGCCTTTGACTTCAAAACGACTCATCTTTAACTTGTAGTAGAAATACTGTAACGGCACGAGCTAAGTAACCCATACACTTCTGGTTAAGGAGAAACTTCTGAATTAGCTTCCCCCTAATTCATGCCACATAAACTTGATGTAGAAGCTTTTAAATAGCTTCCCCCTAAACCGACAATCCTCGTAAGCAACTTCAAAGCTTTCAATAAAGCTTAGAATAATTAAGCGCATAACAGAATCTAACAAGCAAATTGTTAGCCTCAAAATATTGAGTCAAACAAGAATGTTCGGTCATAGGTTATTATTGTAACATTAGTTAGAACGTTGTAATAGGTAGTGATTTAGTCGTGGTTTACGGGCTTGGATTTAAACTAATTAAAGTCCAAACAACAAGCCCGACCCAATATATAGTCCATTAAAGCCCGCATGTGGGTGGACTATATATACTACCCTCCTAGCATGTTAGGAGGGTTGGTGGTTCATATTCTTCACTTCTCAATCTAACATTCACCTAGTTCCAACCATTTCTCTCTCACTTTCTCTCACTACTTTCTCTCTCTAGAATTCTTCTCATTTCTTCCTTTCTTTCTTTATTTCGTGTAGTATAACATCACATATTAGGGACAACAATTGGTATCAATCGCCATGGGGTAGTTTTGTGATTGGTTTTTGAGTTTTCATTTGATTTAATCCTTCTTTCATCCACGAATTCAAGATTTTTCTTGTTTTTTAGTGTTTTTCGATTCGTATACCTTCTTGATTCGTGCCATTGTGACTTGGGTATCTTGGTTTTTGGCTTAAACACAAGTTTTTTGGATCAAAAGTTGAAAATTTCTTGTTTTTCATCTTTCCGAAATTCTAGCTTGTACCACCATCGGAAAGTACAACTGAAAGGGGTTTGATCGCAATAACCAACTGGTTCTACTTTGCGATCTAAGGATTCCGATACCCTATTCCGATCTGGACATTTCGATCGTACATTACGATCTGGGATTCCGACGGTTTCAAGGGACTTTTGAGTCGTTACTCTGCCAAATTTGTTTCAGCCACATTCCGATCTGAACATTGCGATCTGGGATTCCGATCTGAACACATTCCGACAAGTACACATTGCGATCTGGGATTCCGATCTCAACATATTCCGACAAGTACACATTGCGATCTAAGCCACATTCCGATGATCATTCCGATGGACATTCCGATGGAACATTCCGATGGACATTCCGATGACTTGTTTAGCTAAATTTTGTTCGAGTATTTTTTCGACTTAGCCACCATCTAGACTAGTTTCGTAATATTGTTTACACGAAGATTAAAAAAAAAAAAAATAAAAAAAAAAAAAAAAAAAGAGTTTTTTGGCGGGAAAACCCAAGTAAAATTTATTTTTTCCTAGACCATTTTTAGGCCATTTAAGCTTCAATTTCAAATTTTGGCGATGCGGAAAAATTTTCGACCAAAAATTCAAATTTTCGGACCAAAATTCAAATTTTTAGGCCATTTTTAGATTTTATTTTTCGTTAAAATTTTCATTTTTCAAATTTTTTCCCTACTAGTTATTGGCTATTTCTAGCTCGTTTTCAAATTTTGGTCATTCAAAATTTTTGGGTTTACCGTTTTAGTCGGACTGAGGAATTTATTGTCGGACTGAGAAAAATTTCAAATTTTCGGAATTTCAACAACAACACAATCACACCATATCTACTTAAGATCCAAAGTCATTTCATCAACAGAGAGAGACGATCATCATGCCAACGAGTAATGCGGTTACTGAAAGTTCAGATGTGAAAGACCTCGAAATGGAACGACTACAACAACAGATATGTTTTTTGAGAAAAAATGCCATGGACGGTTTTAGAGTACTTCAAGATTCTTTTCAGAACCTTTCAAAAGTCTTGTTCGACTTACGTGAATCCACTGGCACATTCAGCAAAACATTCACTCATTCCATGGATAGACTTCAAACACAACTTGTCAACAAAAGAATCATTGCACAACACAAATCCCATCATATAACATGATAACGTTGCTAAGAGGGATTGAAAGTAAGGGGTACACCAAGTAGATCAACAACTTCTCTTCTCACGCTTGAATAATTCTTCTGAATTTTTCTTCCCCCTGAGAGTTCAAGTTATGCATACCAGAAAGAATCAAGACATTTCTTCCCCCACGTAGTTGAAGAAAGTAAATCAATCCCAATTATGAAGCTCAAATACTGAAGTGGACACTTTATCCCATTCATGAAGTTGACATCGTAACACCAGAGTCAATTAAGTCTCGGAAATGCACATATCTTCTTCCGGAGATGCACCAGAGTCAATTAAGTTCCGGGAATGCATATAGGATAATGATGATGTTTAATTGCAACAATCAAACAATTAAACCTCGAATTAGTAGTGTACCGTTTAGAGATTGATAACGCCACGAGTTAAAACACTGATTTTCTCTGCGGCTATGACAAATGTCATCCCAGAATATCTTCAAATCAAAGAAAGGTATGAAGTTCATCACGTGTACTCGTTGTGCGTTCAATGTGTCTTCTTCTTCCCCCTTGATGGTTTCGAATTCGGGACCATCATCAAATCGTACGCACATAAACCTGAAATCTCGTGAGAATAATAAATAAGCTGAATTATATATTTTGTGAGAATCAGCTGTTGATCGAAAATCTCTTCTCATAAACTCTCCATGGCCACCTTTACCAACCCACGTGAAAGTAATTTGAAGTGACCACTGAAAGAATGAACCGGATACATCAAACATGAAGCTGAATAAAAATCCTTCGATCTTGTGACTTAAGCTTGCACTATTGTTGAATGAAGAACGGTGGAGAAATCTCTAAGTACTCAATGCATCACTAAAGAAGTCTATAAGCACAACACCTCTTGAAATTATCCACGTCGACTAAGCGCGTGACACTGAGTACAACAATGTAACCCCTTTAAGTGATAGTTATCCGAGTCATCAACCATCCACCCCGAACCCGGAAACCAGATAACCAAGTCTTCGTTCTAAGATTAAGCACGAGCAAGTTATCTCCAAAGATAAAATAAGTGCACGCCTTCGAAAAATCCGTCTTCAACTTCAAATAATTAATACCCGATCAAAAATCCGTAGTCACTAAAAATATATCCATATTTCTTGGTCTCGTCCTAAATAAATTTTTGTCACTTAGTCACGTCTTTTTGTCATGTCACTTTGTCTCGTCATTTTTGTCTTGCTTAAAACCCGATAATATAACCGATGACTAATAGTTACTAGAAAAATTAGTAAAATTACTAATAGTAAAATTACCAATTAAGTTTAGTAAAATTAGAAACATAGTCACTTTGAATTTAAAGCGAGTATATAACCACATATTGCCATATAGCAATATAAAATAGCCGTGACAAAAATATTGGCCCTCACAACTTTTTGCCAAATATCATACTCGGTTCTTTCATTGCATATCCAATCATGGCCCAATTGTTTAAAAATCACTATGCATGAACGTCACGTGGCTTTTACCTTTTTTTTTCTTAGAAATGTGGCTAGATACTTTGTGATACAAAAAATAGGACCCGGCCCAAGATGAAATGTGAATATAACCGGTGCAAGATCCCACATGTTGAGATATAAAAACACTATAACCCTAAGTTTAGTCACAAACCAACCCTAATCACATTCTTATCATTACCTCCACCCCCTTTTCCCATCTCTCACTACTCCTCCCTTCATCTCATCCATCACCTACCGTCTCAATTATCAAAACAAAAACAGCCATCAAAAAATCAATCTCATCAATCCAAATCCCTTCTCATCCCAATCACAAACGAATCTGATCATATCAATTATCAATTGAGTGACTCCACCATACCCGATTATCATATTATCTCAGAAAGCAATCGATCCATTCATGGAGCAAAGACCCATAAATATTTGACTTCAAGATCTATTAAAAAAATAGGTCGCAGGTAGGTTACAATTTCGTGACTGCATGTCGTTTTTGATTAATTCGAAACAAAGAGTGAATGACAACAATTATGTTGTGGTTCATTCTTATATATTTCGTAAATTGATGGATGGGTTTCTCAGCACAGATCTAAGATGCATGTCGGTTTTGTTGAATTAATCGAAAAAAATAAAGATTATGACAAGCTTGTTATAAATTATTATTTAATTTCGTAAATAAACTACAGATCTGTGATGATATATTTTTGATTTCGTGTTAGATCTTAACAGATCTACACATGCACGACGAAAAA
Source organism: Glebionis coronaria (assembly GCA_025667525.1). Taxonomy (NCBI): domain Eukaryota; kingdom Viridiplantae; phylum Streptophyta; class Magnoliopsida; order Asterales; family Asteraceae; genus Glebionis; species Glebionis coronaria. The sequence continues at coordinate 92,316,233 of CM046879.1, read as the reverse complement.
AATCCTGAGATCAATATTTATGTTTTAGTTTCGAGTCTTTTTGATGTTTAGATGGAAGGTTGTAGACGGGATTAGGAGTCGATGGGATTAAGAATAGATATGGTGTTGATTAAGGAGTAATAAGGTTGGAGATATGATGGTTCAAGTCAAGTCCAGGGTCTCGGTATGTTTTTAAACAAGACATACTGTTTTTGTTAATCAGTCACAATGTTTTTCTTTTAAAGAAAAAATCATCAGCCATCGCAATAATTTTTTATTAACCCATCGCAATGTTTTTCTTTAAAACCCATCGCAATGAAAAAAATCCATCGCAATGTGAGAAAAAAAAATTGGCAGCACAACGACATAGATGCCATTCCGATAGGTCGAACCACCCATCGCAATGTGACTCATCGGAATGAGTCCCATCGCAATGGATAGGTCGAACCCATCGGAATGAGTCAAAAACTACCTATCGCAATCCATGCGATCTAAATAGCCATCGGAATGATAGCATCGGAATGCGTACATCGGAATGTGCATATCTGAAAACTCTTATCCAAAAGTACTTTTTTCCGTTTTATCAGGATCTGTGATTTCTGGGTCTGATTTTCTGGCAAATCTGGGTTTTCACCTTCATCTTCACAAAAATAAAGAAACCTATCAAAGTTGAACCCCAGGCATGCATTTTTGACCAGAAAGAAGATATTTGACCCAATGTAAAACCGTGAGACCAGGAACAAAAAAAAACCAGTGAGAAAAGTTGTGGTTTTGAGCATATTAGAAGTGGAATGTTATGGGTGAAACCAGGGACTCAAAACCTCAAATCAGTAGTGATACATTTGACCAGTTGGACAATGAATGTGACAAACCAGTTAATGCCATGTTTCCATAAAAAAATGAAACCATAACAACTATTGTGACAAAAACGTGACATACGGACCAAAAAATTATATAACGAGACACTAAAAAATGTTTAGACCACCAAATCAAAACAAAAAAACATGATCCAAGGAATGAACCAAGGCTCTGATGCCAAATGTAGATTTGCTATTTAGGATCCGGTGGTCTAACATGGTGGAATATGGTGGTGGTAGCCATTGTTGGTTTAGAGAGAGAGAAGAGAGGTTGAATGTGTGAAATGAAAAATGTATTCAAATGATAAAATGACAAGCAACACCCCTCCTTGGAAGCTAAGGAGGGGTATATATAGTCACACACACTACATAAACTTTACAACGAACCTAGTCTAGTCTAAATGTGTGTGACTATGATAACTAATGGGAATTCTTAAATGTAGTCACATAAAGTGAGTTTCCAACAAGTTTTTAATCAGCGATAAACTTTCCTTTTATTGAAGCATGGGTTATAGACTGTGATTTATCTATAAGCCTTTTACAATGTAAGCTTAACTGCAAATCCCTTGAGACACTTGTTTCTTAAATATCAGCTTCTTTAGTAACCAAACTCTGAGAGTGTCCTTAGTTGAACTGTAGACAATGATTGGACCGCTTTGTTGTGGTTGAACGTTAACTTTGGTACCTGCATTCTCATTAGGAGTTTGTATACTTTCACATGGGTTAACGATATCTATTTTAGATGCAAGTGGGATTTCACAGTTGGCTTTACTTGTGCCTGAGGTGACCTTAGGAGATGATTCAATTGTCTTAGCTGGCAAGCATTTCCTTTTATAGAAAACCTTAAGTTCAGGCTTAAGTGATGTGTCATCCTTTTCAATTTCCTCCCTAGTAGTCTTAGTAGAATCAGAGACTATCCTAGTTAAAGGGCACTCGTTTCCTACAAGAGTGAAAGTTCTACCAGTAGGGCGCCACATTTTACCAATGGGTTTGATTTTAGCTACCCACTAGGATTTAAGTCTAGCACGGGAGTTCACCTCATTAAGTAATTTCTTGACACAAGAATCATGATTGGCTTTAAAGACACATTTCCTACATGTTTTACAAGTAGCATATTTAATGTCCTAGTAAGATCTAGAATTCCTAGATGAATGATTGATGCTTCTAGTGTATGATATGCTACGGTTAGCAGTTTTGGGTAACCTAGAAGGCATCTGACTAGGTTTGAAATTCCTATCTCTTACTTGTGTCTTTTGAATAGCTTCCCTAGACCAAAATTGTGGTGAACGTCATTTGAACTAGTTCGAGACGTGTTCTTTGGACTATGTCTAGGGAGACTAGTGGAAATCATGTGATGAGGTCTTGCAAAAGCTGATTTAGTCACATTAGGCCTAGTTGGTGGAGTGACTGTTATAGAAATATGAACCATATCAAATTGGGAGGCAAACCGCGGTCTCGAGGATTATAGTCGCTCGGATCTAAATGCAGTCGGTTGTCTTATGGACTGATTTGTAGGCGGTTTCCCCAAGATTGATGGTTTTTCAAGCTTAGTGTCCACACTAGTTCCTTTAGTTTTCCTCAATTCATTTTTCAACGCAGCTATAGCAAAGACCTTTTCCTGTACTTGAGCCTTTAAAATCTCATTTTCTTTGAGCAATTCATCTTGGGATGCCAACTTAAATTCAAGCAACTTAATTTGTTTCAAAAGATTATCCTTTTCAGCTTTAGAATCTAGAACTTTTTGATCCAATTTTCGTTCAAGAACAACGTTTGACTTTTCAAGTTTTTCAAAATATGTTTCAAACTTGTCAGTTCTCTTAGAAAATTCTAGTTTGGCATCCTCAAGATCTTTTGATTGCTGAGCTATGATCGTTTCGAGCTCTTTAATCTTGGAACCAGAAGCCGTTAATGAAACAGTCATAAGGCAATTATCATGATTGTAAGCATTTTGAACACTTTCTCCCCCATTATAACGCACATCGGATGAATCAGAAATGGTATCGCTATCACTCTTTTCCATCCCATGTTTGTCACAATTAGGTTCAAAATGCTCAACATGCGGCATTTCATTAGCATATACATCATATACAACATTACATTGTACCATGTTTGTAGGTTCTTCATCATAAACGGGTAAGGTGTCATCAAAAGTGATGTCTGTAACATTCCCTGACGTGCTGCTGATATCATGCTTTGATGTTGATTCCATGCCTTTGCAATCTTTAGCAGCCTCCAATGCGTCAATCGTATGACCATTTTCCTCTTGCATCGTAGATTCTCGCACTCCATTATCATACGCTTGCTGAAGTCGAGATCTTTCATAAATCGAAGACGAGACCGATGTCATGAGTTTCAATATTGTACCACGGAAATCTTGAAGCTCGGTATGTGTATCTCGAAGAAATGACTGGCAAATCACTGAACTTTTAGACTTGACGATATTGAATTGGAGGAAAGGCGTGATTTGTGTCACAAGAGCCTTATATGCAAGTACCGATGCAGAGTGATTAAAGTCTTCATTGTGGAGTTGCTCTGCTAGTTGGTTCAATATGATGAACATCGATTCCATGAATATATGACGATCTTGACCAAAGAGTGTCACAAATTCGCTCCCTCCTTGAAGCAATGAAATGTTCACAAGATGAGACTGAAGTAGTCGAAATGAAATTATACCACTTTTTCTAGCTGTGTCTTGCATGTGATGCAAGTCTCCCTCTTGAAATTTCGAATTCAACGAATCCATTGATAGTTGATGACAAATTCTTGGATCCTTGTTTGGTAAAATATCTTTTTCTCGGCTCAATAATTTCGTGATCAGCTCAAACGTTGATAAAACAAAGCGGAGTCCAATTCAAACTCGACTCACTCCGATAATAAAGCCCGTAAAGTAATTAATCCAACCTGATAAATTTTGCAACTATCGAATATTTAATCGATCAGTTCGAGTTAAATTGCAAAAAATAATCGGCCTACTATATGTCTTTGATAAAAGTAGTGATCGGCCCGTCAAGCAAATTTTTATAAACAAAATCGAATATATATTAATGTATCCGGCCTTATCTAACAAAATTTATATTAAAGGGTGACCAAAGTGGCTTAAATTTCGGATGTTAATATTGACACAATCCAAAACTCCAATTAATGTTTAACAATGTGGCCCATGAGATGCAATACCCGATCCATATGACGTAATTTAGGTATATAACTCATGCCCTAATTCATCTCACACATACAAACCAGCACCTCCATTTTTTTTCACCAAACACCAAAAGAATAGATCCACTCTCATTCAATTTTTCATTCATCGAGTCCCATATCTCTTTCTTGTATAATACCGTACCTCTTCATCCAAATACTACCTATCTATAATCCTTATTAATCTCATCCATCACATCCTTCAACATATGCTTTTAATCAATTAACCAATTCGAATCAAACCCAACCGAAGGTAATGAATTCAAGATCAAGCAACTGGTCTCGGGTAGGTACTATTTATGGAAGTAAGATTCGTTTGTTTTGGTTTAACATAAAAACAAAAACGAGACTAAGAACAAATCTAACAATCTTGTTAATGGTCGTACTTAACCTTCGTAAATTAAACAGGGGTTTTACCCTTCACAGAGATCGATGATCATCTATGTGTTAGATCTATAAGGATCTCGACAGGGCATGTCGAAGAACTAAGTGAATCTGAGATCAGATTTGATATCGTTTTGAGTCTTAATCGAAATCAAATAAAGAATGGCAACCGATTTGTTGTTGTTGATTCTTATAAAATCAAAAAACAAAGGAGGTGAATCCTTCACATTCGATCTATGATGAGAGCAGTTCAAAGATAAACTCTATAAAGATTTTCTTATCTTGAGCGAATCTGAAACCACGGTTTGAATGGTGGTCAAATAAGTTGAATACCAAATGTTTTGTTGAATGAGATAGTTTTGTTTGTTTTTGAGTCTTGTTAAGGTTTTCAAATGTTGAGGTTTTTAGAATCGAGTCTAGGTTCGAGTCGAGTCTTAGTTGGTGTTTGAGTCGAGAGTTAAGGCGAGTCTTAGTTGGTGTTTGAGTCGAGAGTAAGTTCGTGAGACAAGGTTGGTTTGTGTTTCTAAGAAAAATGATTATGAGTCCGGTTCAGATTGGAGTCGAGTGAAGTCTTGTGTTGAGTCAGTTTTGAAACGAGTGTGGTATTGGATCTTTCGAGTTGGTATGTGAGGTTGGTTTTTGAGAGGGTGTTTTGAGGGTGGTCAAGGCAACTCAGATGTGTGTTTTCGAGTCCATGGGTGAGTGAGTCGAGGTCGAGGTCAAGACTTAGAGATGAGTGAGTCTTATGATCGAGTCTTGGTTTAGGTCATAGATCTTGTTGTTATGAGTCGGGTCAATGGACAGTTGAGTCGAAAGGATTTTAATGGAGTCTTGTGGGTATTGGGATTTGGTTGAGTTCGAGTCGTGTTGGAGTCTAGTATGTCTGAGTCGAGGGTCGGCTGTGATTTTTGGTCAGTTAAGTTTGTGTTCGAGTCTTGATAGTCTTTGTTGGAGTCAAATTGTTTTGAAAATCAGACCATCACAATAAGGACAAAAAAATAACACCATCACAATAAAGGACAAAAAATCATGCCATCGCAATATGACAAAGTGACAATCACAATATGAAAAAAGTAATTTATAACAGATTTATCGCAATATTACAACACCTGTCGCAATAATAGCAAAAGTTGTCGCAATAACTCACAATCTGTCGCAATATACCAAACACTGTCACAATATCACAAAAAACTGTCGCAATAACTAAAAAATTGTCGCAATATGCTCAAAATCTGTCGCAATATGCTCAAAATCTGTCGCAATAACTAAAAAATGTCGCAATATGCGTCGTAATATGCGTCGCAATATGTAAACCCTAGGCTATTACGACGGAAAAAGTGTCGCAATAGTACAAAATTATCCCTATTTCTACTTTTTCCGTTTTTCGGATAAAACCCAACCAATTCGAGATTTTAAGCCAAAAAATGATCAAAACTCCCAAAAATTGTGTTTTTAACCAAAGAAACAATACCAAATCACTACCACAACTATGTAGATGATTTGTATCAAGATTAAACCATAAAAAACGCAATAATTTTCAAGATTTGAGCTTGATTAAATCAAAACCCCCGAAAAAACAATCAAAACAAAAAAAAGAACAATCAATCAACCATGCCTCTTGATACCATTTGTAGGTCCTTAGTTTCTTAAGATTGTGCAAGTGTTTGATTTATCTAAATAGAGAAGAAGATGAAAGAACTAGAGAGGGAGAGTTAGAGAGAGAAAGGAGAGAAAGAGAGAAAAGATGGAATGTTGAATGAATGACTAAGTGCTCAACCCCTCCTAACATGCTAGGAGGGGGTATATATAGCCCACCCTACATGTGGGCTATATGGGCTATATGTTAATATATTGGATCACGAGCCCAATACTTGAATATATCGTTGGAGTGACCGATCCTTTCTAAATACGTAAAAACGTATTTCCAACACGGCATCTAGCCTTCTATGAACAAGAAGCTGCCGACATGAGGTGTGTGCCGGTCGGCACGAAGCATTCTGTTAGCAAGATGCCGCCGACAAGATTAGATGCCGGCCGACATCTCATGGCATGTTTTAAAAAAAAATAAAAATAAATCGGTGCCGGCGGCATATTTGCTTGCCGGTAGGCTTCTCGCCCACTGTTTTCACCGTGTCGGTGGCAACTATTCGTGCCGACCGGCTTCTCTAAAAAAAATTCCTTTTTATCTTCTTTTATATAAACTAGGCTTTCACCAAAACCATTCCTAATTGTGTTTTACACTCGTTTGAACATCCGTTAATCGAGTTTCAAACCAATTATTAATAAAGCTTATATCCCGCCCAACCACCCCGTTTTAGTCATTTTGTGCCTTTTTCGTATTTCTATCCACTCCAGTTAATTCCCAAACCCCATGGATAGAACCCGAAGTCTAGAAAACCGTCCGGTTTAATAGATTTGGTACAAAACTTCTATTATGTGTTTTGGTTTCATTTAATTAAAAAAAATATAGTTTTTCTTATTAGGATTTTGTTGAGTTGTGTTATATTTTTAAGTGTTTAGATTGTTTTCATTTGTCATATGTGTGATGTTTATATATGCATATGTTTGTTTTTGTTTGTGTTTGTTGTCTTGTGTGCTTGGTTCATTTTGTTTGCATGTGTGTTTGTGTTTGTTTAAGTTCATGTGGTTAATGTATGAACTTTGTGGGTGTGTTCGCTGGAAACCCTCACGAGACTATAACTCGTCCACTCAGGATACCGAGGGGTTTAAAGGCTTGTTTCATACGCTAAATGCAATCGTGTTGCTTACGAAAGTGTGCTTAATAAATTTAATAGTTTTGTAGTTTAGTTTATTTTGCATATTTAATAAAGCTTATGGTGGATGGATTGGTTAGATTGATGGATTGTATGTGAGTACTCGTTGGAGATGAAATCGCTTGATCTTCTTTACTTGGCATCTTATCATATGAAGATCAATTGCAATTTCTTAGCCCGGAAAGTTTCGTTTCTCTTGGACTATTTATTATTTACCCTACTTTTCATGCTTTGAAGTTTATTTTTCACATTAAGTCCAATCCAAAACTTAAGTGCGAGGAGAAATAAATGGGAAAACGAAACCGAATTTTCAAAATATAAATTTTTGGGCTAATTATAAAAAAATGATGATTTAGAAAAAAAAGAGGGAGAGTTTGTGTACTTGTTTGCCTTTAGGATTTAAATGTTTTCACGCATTTGTATGTAAATATATTTCAATAATCGTCCACATGGTAAAAAAAATTATAATAAAAAAAATATATATAAAATTTCAAATAAATAAATAATAAAAAAATAAAATAAGTTTTACTGAGATCAAACTTGTGTGATATAAGTGTATATGCGTGACAAAGAGGCAACCTTAGGAATAAAACCCAAATAGCCTTCTCCATTTTCTATTTAGTTAGTTTCATCGATTAGCTAACCTCCCATATTAACCCTTTTGTTAGCACTCTCGTTTAGTGCTAGATACCCTTAGAACACCCGTTGAGCCATTTCTTTCATTTTTGATAAAAAGAATATATATATATATATATATATATATATATATATATATATATATATATATATATATATATATATATATATATATATATATATATATATATATATATATATATATATATATATATATATATATATATATATATATATATATATATATATATATATATATATATATATATATATATATATATATATATATATATATATATATATATATATATATATATATATATATATATATATATATATATATATATATATATATATATATATATATATATATATATATATATATATATATATATATATATATATATATATATATATATATATATATATATATATATATATATATATATATATATATATATATATATATATATATATATATATATACTAGTGACAAAACCCGTCCGATGGACGGGTATGACTTATGATTGTGGTTTAACTTTTTCTTGTTTGGTAAATATTTGCTTGTAAAATTATATCTTAATGTAGTTGTCTTTTAATGCATTATTAGTCGACATAACTTGTATTTTGTTTCAATTAATGATGGCAAACATCCGCTAAACTTGACCCGCACCTGCACACAACTTATTTAGACCGAGTTTAATTGGAAGCAAACCACATACTTCTAACGGTTCACAAGCAACTTCCGGAGTATAAAAATGTTACAAAAATTTCATTTGTTCGATTAGCTAAATATTGATGTTAAAAAATTGTATATTTTATAAATATTTTCTAACCATAGTATTTTTTTAATTATTTATGTTTATTATATTACCAAATACTCTCTTCATCTCAAAATTATTATCTTCTATTTATTTTTTTTGATTTTTTCTTCCAATCTTAGATCTTAATTTATTTCTATTATTAACTTTAATTTTTACAGATAAAGTTGATTTTCTTTAGACTTGATGAGCTCATAGGCCAAATGGGTAATCAACAAAGTGTTGAAAACAAAAAACTCTTCATATACAAAACTTTAACATAATATATTTATGTTTTTCATAAATTTGATTCTACCGATAAGACCATACGTCACGGGTCATATGTTACTGACAAATTTTTAATTTTACCTTAAATAAAAAATTAAAAGATATACTTTTAGATTATAACATAAGTACATACCAATTTTGGAGCATACGAATGCATATTACTTTATCTATACTTCTATATTTATATTATATAAAAGGGAAAATCACCTAAAAATGTAGTAAACTAACCAATTTTTATGGTTGTGTGTACTAAACTATTCTTTTTCTCATTGTGTGTATTAAACTTTTTAATTTCGATCATTGTGTGTATTTTGAGACGATTTTGTCTTGTAAAATGACCATTTTACCCTTCAAAAATTGAAAAAAATAGGGGTAAAACGGTCACAAAATACATATAATGATATAAATTTGAAATTTTAATACACACAATGAGAAAAAAATAGTTTACTACACACAACCATAAAAAGTGGTAAATTTATTACATTTTTGAGTGATTTTCCTAATATAAAATATGTATATACACATCTTAACTCTAAACCTAACTCAAAATTAAAAATTAAGATAAACATATTAAATCTCAACCGTTGGATCATTTTAATCCAAACTCAACTACAAACCAAATATGCAATAAAACCAATAAGCTATTTTGTTCTCTTTAATTCAACATCTATTTTGTTATATTTATAAATGTTTTTTAGTGATTTTATTTATTTAATTCAATTTTTTACATTTTAACATTAATTTTAGTTAAAACATAATTTTCGGGTATTCGTCGATACATTACGCGGATACGATGCTATTATCACTATAATAAAACATTATCATGGCCCTTCAGGCACTTCTACATTTGAAATACCCAAGACCAAATATTGATAAAGAAAATTAAATCATGTCTTGTAAGCATCTTTACATTATTCACATATCATGGTTAACTTAACCACGCTATATTTTAAAGTTATTTAAATTCGCATCAACAATACATAGGACAACCAAAATCACTTAAAGGGGAACCATATTTATTAATAAAATGGAAAGTAATCAATTAAATTACTTATTTGACCCATGACATTAAAATTAAAAAGTGTACCATTTGGCAACTATAGGAAATGTTTTGTTTCAGTCACACCCTCTTCGATTGTAGCTGACAGATGAACGTAATGAATATCGTAAAATATTCAAAATTTTAATTAACATGACCGAAAATAGATGTATATGAAATAAACAGAAAAATAATAACACATGACGATAATAAACTTAGTATATCATCATTAATAGTTTGAGCCAATAACCACTTCACATTATCAAAAGTACATCTCCATAAACCTTTTTTTACATAAGTATTAATAGATACGTAATAGATTAGTAGATATCCCATAAGATTCACAATATTCGGATGTCGACTATGATCAAGAATATGCATCTCTGTTGCAAATGAATGAACCGCTGGGTTATCATCTTTCCTCGTTCACCATTTGCCATTTCATCTTTGTAGATGACCCACAAGAAACAAAGATAAACTTATGCAATAACTTAATGAAGTATAGACATACCTCTAGCATCAGCTGATGCTCTGCCATTTACAGTGGGGCACCTCCTTAACACTTGGAAATTTTACATTTTGTGTTTGTTCCTGTGGTGTAGCTTGTGGCTCTAATATACCCCGCATCCATCTTCAGAATTTCCGTCAGCAAATTTAAATGCTCAGATGGTGTACTCAAATATTGTAGGCGCTGAAGCAAGTCAAGGTTTCCAAACATTTATAATTGGTCAGGGCAGCAGTAAGGGTAGGGGAAACCAAGATATGGAAACAAAAGTTAGTTAACCTAGTACATGCAGGGAGATAGTTTAATACTTTATTGATGGCCTGCTTTTGCAGCAGGAGATGGATGCAATTGTAGACATCTATTTTGTCACCTCAATGGACCAAATCACATCACTAATAGAATGGTAAGTGAACCTAGCTATCCTGTGAAATGTAACTCGCCCCTGCTGAAAGTTGTGAGTTCGTATACGTTCAGGTCTATCCCCGCTACTAATCTGTTCAATGAAAAGGTATTAAAGTTTAGTCATTAACAAACAATATCAATAATTGCACAAAAACAATAATTAAGTCAAAGAATAGTAAATGTTTTGCTCTTATGTTTGATCTGCTATTAATTACTTTCAATGGTTTAGCCTTGTTCTATTAAACCCAAGGGAAAACAAAAATGAACTTCTAGCATACATACCTAATGAAACAATCTAAAACAGTTTTTAGAGAGTATTGACATGTTACTTGCGAACTTTGAATCATCAGAATCGGAAAGTAAAGAGTTAAGTGTTAGCATAAGAGGCTGAAAGCTCCACGTACCGTGTTCATCCATCATTGGCTTCTCCAAAAATATCCACGGGATTTACAAATAAAGAGCATTGCTAGACCAATCAAGATTATGTTCACATGCATAGAAATGTATAAACAGAATGGTGGCAGGAAGGGAAAAGAGCAAATTTTATGAGGTGGCAAATCGTGTGCTCAAAAGGCGGTTGGTTGAAAAGGTTTAGGGCAGATTGACCAGCTAATATTCTATTTGTCCTTGCGTAGTGAAAATTAAAGTGATCATCTGTCATCGATACTACTTGCATGATTAGCACTTTTGATTTCACTTTTGGCTGATATTCTTTACATAACAGACAAGACAAAAGAACATAAATAGTAAGCTTAAGTAAATCCCTACACGGAATTACCAGTGTAGACATAATCATGAAATGTGTAACACGATAGGAGTGATACGTCAACCTTTAAACATGTTTATGGTAATCTATAAGTACACGTAATAGACATCTGAATCAAACTCAATATTAGGGACATGCATGCCCATAAAAATATTACCTTATTGGGATCAAGCGTTAACATTTTCTCAAACAACTCCAAAGCATGGCGAGAAAAAAGAGATTGAGATTGCTCTACATACTGCCTAAAGACATTTCGAAGACACCCATTTGGTCACCCCTGGTCAAAAAGTTATATGCATTAGAAATGAACTTCTGAGAAGCCATGTAACTTAAAGATGTGTGCCAACTTCATTACATAATTAAGACTACATTTGTAAGGAGTCTTTCCTTTATATCGGTATTTTATAAAGTCATAAGGTTGGTATATCAATACTTAAAAAGATTAGATATTTAGTTAGATTTGCTACAGAATGTTTTATGGGTTATAATTATATTAATTATCCCATTGTGATTAGTTGCTGATTAGGGGTTTTAAATGGTACATACAGATCGGAGAATATCGTAAAGAAAAAGCCTCAGAAGCTGAACGTTCAAGGTTAGAGTATTTCAGTGAAGACAATTTGTAACAAGTTGCTTCTCTATCAAGATCAGATGATCAACTGCGAAAGATAAGAAAGAATACGAAGTCGGGTTAAAAGTAAAGTATGTCGTAATGAGAAAGAAGTGCAAGCATATATTTCTGCGTTGGGGGGATCAGGTAAACATAATGAGGATAAAGCAGGTACCGGACGATCTCATGTGCAAGACAAAATTGATGAAAGACTTCAAGATGTGATACGGAAAGTAAGTTTTGGTCGAATTCAGTAAGGAACCATAATCTATTGGATTCTATTTTGTAATTACTATCTTTCCTATATGTTTTTAAGAAAATCCAACCAAAGAGGAAAAGGCTTTTGTAGAATGAAGAAATGACTACCTCCCTATGAGTACTTTTCATTTGAAGGTCCATCATGAAGAACTTCTGGTTCCATTCAATCACGTAAAAATACTGCATAATTTTCAATCAAATAAATATTATTAACAAAAAATAAGATAAGTTTTATATAGTTAAACTATATGTAGCCATGTAGGTTATATATCTCAAGTTACTGAAATCTGCCATTATGCATAGTCCTCTGAATTACAACAATATTATACTCTAAACCAGAAAATATGATGTATGCAGTCTGTGTGCTTGAAATTGAAATAGAATTTATACATAACAGTTGTTGAATGTAATGTTATCCCACTATGAAATGGTACGCAGAGAAGTAATAATTTAGATCCAACATTCTGAAGGTGAATGTCAGACTAACGAATAATTTACTTGGCACTTCTCACAGAATGAAATATTAGTCAAACGTCTATAAACAGATCAAGACGTGCTTCTATAATGCATTGAACTGGTTAAACCATTTTAAATAAGTGGATCAACTGCTGTAACTAATATAAGACTAATTAACTGGAGCATTTACCTTGTTTGTCTCAGCTAGTGTGAGCACCGTGAGTTGCTTTAGCTTGAGGTCTGATCGGGTGCCAATGGTGGAAGATTCAGTCAGTTACTTGGCATACACTATTGGTTGAATTTGGATAGCACCTGGTCTAATGCTATATAACGCAAAAGCAAAAGAATGACCTAAATTCAAGGAACCTGCGGGACTTGCATGCTATGGAAACTTTATTAAACGGAAAGAAAAGCTTGTTAAAGTCGATTCAGCCCTTAATACTAAGCATGCATTTGTACAAATCAAGATAATTTAGCATTTTACAGAAAACATACTTACCTCTGTTGATACCCGTTTCACATAGGCTGCAATACCAGCTATTAACCCGCCACCTCCAATCAGTATCAAGTGTTTGGGACCGTGAAACAGAATCTGACTCTACATAGCAGATTATTTTTCAATAAGCTAACTGGGTTGGCATAATCATAATTATAATTAGCAACATGTCAAGAATATTTTATAAACTGCTTTTTAAAGGCTTATTATCATCTTCTAACTATAATTGAAGCATATATAAACCGAGAAAATAGGCAATACCAAGCACCCTCATACACCTATTCTTAGTATCTAGCAATAGGAAAGATTAAAAATGTAACTGAATTACAAGTATTAAACAAAATATGTAATCTGGGAATTGTCGCATGAACCTCCATTATTGCAGTCTGCCCTGCGTAAAATCATAGTGATGTATCGAGCAGTATGGCTAATTTTTCAGCTTTAGTGGAACCTGCAGAACTGGAATCGGCTTGGAGTCCTTTACAGGAATGTGGTTTCTTTGACTTCATGTCCAACAATCAATGGTGCAACATCAACCACATCAGAAGTAGGATAGTTATCGGGTTTAGGTAGTCGATATGGAATTGTTGAATATGAGGATGCTCTAGTGAGTAAGTTAGAATATATAGTGAATTTAGGTTTGTTTTCTAATCATGAACGGGATCTTGTTCTATGGTTCTTTATACTGCCGTTTTCTTTTCGTTCGAATATTATTCTAGAAGATTTGTCACCGACTGCGTGCAAGGTTCTGCTAAGCTTTATATTAGGCTCTCTATCCAGCTGCACTGTGTCAAGGGCGACATATCTAGAATCCTTCATCTAATACTCTTTTAATAATTTTGTTCTTTGGCACTGTGAACTATGTGTTATTCAAAATGCAGCAGTATCTTTCTTCACTAACACATCTACTGCACACACACCAAAATACATACAAAAACACGTATGTAAGCATTGCAATAAGGACTGTAACATAAATAAAATCACAAAGATACAAATTATGTAAACCTACAAAACAACTATAAGATAATTGTGCTTAACAAATCATTCATTCGAAATAAAAAAATAACCAACAAAAAGTAAGGCAATCGCAATCACTATAAGATAATTGTTTATCGTACGATTTAGGTTAGCAAGTTTTCCCAAAACACTTACTTGTCTACCTAATAGTTTTTAATTACGTATTAGTTATGGTCGTACAGGTTTAAATATGATTACAAAAATAATACCTTTGTTTTATGGTCGTACCTGTTGTCTCTTTAATTTGTCTGTATAATTTGTTTTATACAGACTTTGGGACTTTGGATCTTGTATGCAGTTCTGATTACAGCCACTAATACATTTTCATATGACTAAAAAATGCAATCTACCTACAGTGAACAAATGTGGGTTATTCGCATCAAGTCCACCAATCGCTAGATAGTTGTAATTCTGCAATAACGTAATTGAGATAGTTCTGACTTTAAACCTGTAATTTTATCGAAGATTAAGCGCCATTTACTGGTTTAGATCAACAAATTTGGTTCACAATATACTATTATACCTGAGGACCTTGTGCTTCACAGGTTTCTAAGCATTTGGCCTGAAACACAACTCCAGTTGATCCATGCCCAGCAACGCGCTGAGTCATTTAACTGATTGGTGCCAAGCAGTTCTATTGGGAATTTCCCATACAATACAATTGGTGTCATTAGAAGCTGACATCACCTTTTGTTTCTTCAAAATTATTCTCTAGTGTATGATATTAAGCTACAAAGCATTAAGACCATACTCAAGCCCACTACATGTATCATTTTGATCAAGGGCATTCTAAAGTGCACTTTGCAATCCTTGATCAGAAACAAATAAATGATAAATAAACTGTAACTTACTCTGCAAACAGAGGTGAAAGTAACATGTGCCGCCACCTTAAACTTAAAGTTAAACATATGGTTACCTTTGGTATACATTTTTTGTCGATGTTCGTGCCTTCTTTTCTTTTTAAGAAAATGACAACCAAGAACGGCATCAGATAACATCAAGAACGTGTGCTTCCAAATCCGATTCTCCATACAAATGTGTACCTCAGGAACCTCCACAAAAATTCCATGTTAGTCGGAATTTCCAACAGCAACTACTTTAAAAAAAACATTCATAAATACTAATACATTTATAATAACTATAGAGAATCTGCAAGGGATCTCCTATCCAAGAATGTTTTGGTACATTAGTTTTGGTATAAAACAGTGAAAAATAAGACTCAGGTCTGTGAATACCAAAGCAGTGCCAAACACCTGCCATAAATGCGAGGATGCGGTGGCTGTGCTAAGATGCGAGCCCCGGTAAACCACTCATGGTAGACAAACAGGTAGTATCATCATCCAACATGCTTCTTTTTTAATGCTCTTCTTGTGGTTATAATCAGGTTTATGTAATGAAGTGAATATAAATTTGTAAGAAATTGAGTAGGCCAGCCTATTTCTAATATAGTAATATGTAATGAAGTGAATATAAATTTTTTAAAGCTATAGTTTAAAAAAATAAGTGGCCAGGTTTCTTTTATACCCATTAAATTGTATTACATACCCAGTGACATGAAACCTTGGGAGTTTGAGTACATCCTGAAGGTACAGGGGTTTGGCGCCTATAGTTTTCTGCATGATTGAATAAAAGAAGAACCATCATGTATGATCCTCATCAGAAATAATATTGAAGATCCCCTGAAGAACATCAAAACTAACATATTATACATGTGAAAATTGAGCTACAATTAAAAATTTAGCAAGGACTCGCATAACCCCATAACATATACTATTTCAACCTTATTTTACCAAGGACTCGCATAATCGCAGCCTAAAAGGCGAATGTCATTGCTCTAAACTTTGAAGCAGGTTTGAACATAATGGATGCATTTAGAATAAAAAATTCAATCACTCATAAAAAGGAATGAAACCAATTAAATATTGAATACCTTAAATTTGTCTGTAGAATAAAGTTCAATAGCATCCGCTTGATCAACCTACGTAATTAGGTGGTTTTCATCCAGCAATTGGTGTAGAATAGTAGATGCAGATCATCGGAGCCTGCACAAAATTAGTTACAAAAGAATGCAATAAATATTAAATCAATAATATCATAATTAATAAAACAGAAAATTGA
Source organism: Glebionis coronaria (assembly GCA_025667525.1). Taxonomy (NCBI): domain Eukaryota; kingdom Viridiplantae; phylum Streptophyta; class Magnoliopsida; order Asterales; family Asteraceae; genus Glebionis; species Glebionis coronaria. Next base: position 92,299,653 of record CM046879.1, on the reverse strand, counting down.
TTAACAATACCTCGTCTTTTTTAGTGGTGTGCGCACCATAAACCTAAAAAGGCGTACATGTAGTTTTAGGATATATTAGAGAAACAGGCGTTCACCATTGATTTTATTCACAATCATCGAGATTTAGAAAATAATATACATAGGTTTTTAGTGATTGATTAGGGTTTTGAAAAGAGATGGATGGTTTTAGGATCAAGAGAAGATACGATATCTGGACGTGAGAACCAAAACCAAAACAGAAGAGTGCAAAGCTGATTCTAAAAAACACTATCACGAGTATATAGAGAGGAAGGGAGCCGTCTTCTTTTTCTGTGAAGAAGATACGAATTAAGGTTTATCAAAAAAATATATATGAGAAAGGCGGATCGTAACTGTGTGATCAAGTGATTTGAGCGTTTAATTATCTGCTTTTTTGTTTTTAATAACGACTTGCGGCTTGCTCCATTGGTTAACATGTATGTTCATGAATTAGTTGACCCGTGTTCGAATCTTGTTTGGTACATTTATAAATTTTTGGACAATTCCGAATTTATATGCTTAGGTTCCTTCATTGCGATAACATGACTGATAAATCCGAATCCAAAAATTTGTTAATAAAAATAAAAATAATTAAATAATAAAATTACTAAAAATAATTAGTGCTGACTGGGATTAGTGCCCTGATAGATGACGTGGCAAATCCCTCCTGTTATATATAATGTAAAGATATATATATATATATATATATATATATATATATATTTAACCTTAAACCTTATCCTAACCCTTGTCAAAGTCTAAATGGTGGGTTGCTAGTTGCATGGTATGGTGGATCGTTTTTGATGATTATTAGTTTCCACACTTCGCTATGTGTGTGTCATTCCAACAAAGACGGAGGATGCATACTTCTTATTTGTATTTTTTGTGGTGTGTGCTCAAGCGAAGTGTGAGGGGAGCATGTGATGTATGTTGAAAAAAAAAGAAAAAAAAGAGGAGGATGAGAAAAAAAGAAAAAAAAAGAATAAGTCATCGAAAAAAAAGTAAAAAAAAAAGTGATGACAATATTATGAAGATGAAGGAAGATGAAGTACGTTTAGATATCGATTGGCCAATGTGTCAAGACGTGATATGTGTGTGTTGTGTGTTGAATAAAGCTCGTAGCTATGATCATTTTTGGGCTTGTGATTTGTTCGATAACTAGCAACATGTGACTTAGACTTTTAACTTGTATATTCGTAATACACCTCTCATAAAACTCCCATGTCTTATCCTTACCCATTAACCCAAAGCCTTAGCCTTGTAACCCGAATAAAAGTCCTCTTTAGATGTGTACACTTGGTGCTCATGCCATTTGATTTAGTCTTGTTTGTACTTTGTAGAATTTCAATTTATTTTTCTAAACCATTTTTATGCACCATGTGGAATGTAATTTTCATTTATTTGCTTGAGGACAAGCAACCTCTTAAGTGTGAGGGGGTTTCACCTTTAGCGATTTCGTATATATAAAAAAAATCCCAAAAATATTTTATTATACTTGCTTGAGGACAAGCAAACTCTTAAGTGTGAGGGGGTTTGCACCTTTATCCATTTTCTATAAAAACCAAAAAGATTTTCAATTTTTCATAGAATTTTAAAAAATTTCTTTTCTTTTAGAACCTAGGTATTTTGTTTTTAGATTTAATTTTCTTTTATTTGCTTGAGGGCAAGCAAAGTTTTTCTTTTCCTTGCTCGAGGACGAGCAAAACTTAAGTGTGAGGGATTTGATAACACTCAAATCTAACATATTTATATGAGTGTATTCGTGGTGTTTATGCATATATTTATATGATTATTATGACCTTATGATACTTAATGAAGCTTATTTGTTATTATAGGTTCATCAATGGTTACATCACGAGAAATGAAGAAAAGACGAGTATTGGAGGTGAAAGAATGAACGAGACATGAGAGTGTAGCTCTCGTATGATAAATAATACAAAGATTAGGAGTCTTGGAAGTTTAGAGGAAAGAAGGAGGAAGAAATAAAGAAGAAGGACTAGAAAAGGGAAATGTGGAAGATGGCCAAGAAGCCACCAGCATGGCTGATAAGCCATCAGCACGAGAGAAGCCACCAGCACGAGAAGAAGCCACCAGCATCTCCCGTGGTTGCCACTTCTCAAAGTAAACTTCCACACCTCCATTACTTCACCTTGCTCACCAAGTTCAGCCATAACTCCATTGTAACTCCTCCAAGCTTCATTACACTCATTATTACACATCTATGGCTCCAAGAAAAGTGCTTGGTGGCCAAGATTAATTCACCTATAAATAATACCCATGGGGTAGTGTTTATCATCACTCAATATCCTACCAAGCTATCTCATCCTTTGTAGTCTTAATCCATCATATTTATGTGATTTTGATATCACCCCTCACCCAAGTGGTGAGGGGTGGAATTGGTTATCATGTTCATGTTATAATACATGGAAGAAGTAGAGATGAAAGCCACACACCATAAACAATCCAATCTCCAACAATCCTTATTCCCAAACACCCCAAAAGGCTCTATACTCGCACCAAGAGGTTGATGTCCAAGAAGGCTATGGGTAGGACGGATTGTATTTTGGTTGTTCATATGGGTAGAATGCATTGTACTTTGGTACCATGAACTCTAATGTTTGGTAACTTCTTCTTTATTATTCAATGTAGTTTATGTTCATGTTCATGGTGATTCTTATGTTTGGTGATATTGTGAATGTTGTCTTGATACTTGTATTGTTCATATGATACTTGTGATATATGGATGTTTGCATTCTATTAGTGCTTGTCATTGGATTATGGTGATAACATTATATTTTGTTAAATTGGAACTTGTTCTTGTTTGTCAATTTGGTTAATCATTGTTGAGTCTATATGTCGGAACTATTCTTAACATGGTTGATTTCAATTCGTTAACCGACTAATGATTTGGTCTTGTGCTTGTGAAGATTGTGCAAGAGACTTAATAAACATAACAAGTAATGGTTTAATCTAGATTATAGGTCGAAAAGAGTCTTTTGAATATATTGTTCTAATCATCTTTCAAGTAAAAGGAACTTATCAAATTGATAACACCAAGTCTATGGGTCGAAAGAATTCTTGTTGTTGTTAGTTTAGGCATAAGGCTCATGAGTGACCACTTGATTGAGACTTATGTATATTTGATTTATCAAGCACTACTGTCTTATTATTGGTTCTATATGTCGAAAGGATTACCTTTAATATGTTTTCCAAACTAGGCATCCTAATGTCCATGTGATCATTTTTAACACCCCCAAATTTACACGCAGCGGAATACATCTTTGGGTGCTAAACAATGATACAACAACACATAATTTATAAAGAACGACTCGAAAAGAGACGTTTTAGATTTATCGTTCCTAAAACATTTATCAGAGTAGGTAGTCCCAAGTAATCGTTACCAAAAGATAAGTTAAAACAACATATTAGTTTGTTTTAAATATGGAACGATAAATAAATCAAAGAGTTTGAACAACATAGCAGTGCACAACTTCATTCTCGTGACCTCCAAGCTTCCACTTCTTGATTACCTGAAATACATGTGAGTACAACAATCAGCAAAAATGCCGAGTGAATCTATAGGTTTATATAATCATTTTGAACAAGCAAAGATTATAAGTTTGTGGCATGCTTATAAGCATCAAATAATAATTTGCATCAACAATGATAATTGTATATAGCATAAATTGCAATAAGCTCATGGAACCGAGCCCTTAGACACTCCCTTTAGAGGTCTGATAAGACATGAGATTTATTAATTGTCGGTTACCTCTAGATTAATGGTACATTGCCGTATACCTGACTTCTCAAGACAATATGCTCAAACAGTGTGGAGGTCGGGCCTAAGCTTCTATGACAAGTCCACAAAAACTGAACCGGGCGGCTTCCCCCATAAATCTATTAATTGTACTAGCGGTTAACCCATCATAGGTTAATTACGGTCCATAATTGAGGTTTTAACAAAGGAAATCACTTAATACAATTTAAAGGCAACCACGGGTCCATTCATAGAGGGACAAAGCATACCATAAAAATCTTGTGTTCTAAGTTTATAAAACATGTATTCCCCCTTGCGGGTTTAAAATCATTTAATAACTAGTATAAAGCGAGGCTATAGACTCACCTTAGCCGATAGTGGTAATAAGACGATCGCCGACGATAGATGATGCCTTTCAAACACGAGAACCGCAACCTATCAAATGAGGTGCGTTCATTAATAATAGACTCGAGAAATAAACCATACATAAGAATATAAAACTCGACTCATATAATCACGACAAACTCGAGAGAAAACGGTACAAGTGATACTATTACACTCTCCTATATATCCATTTTATTTTTCTATGCCTTTAATAAAAATCTGCCGGAACATACCGAATGTCCAAGCCGTTTTCCCATACTTAAGCATATCAAATTTTTATGATACTACTCAGAGAACTTACTTACTATATGTATAAAGTCCTCCCAAGAGCCCATTAAAAGATTTTACTTCTAAAGTTCCCTGCCCGACTCATCTTTGAATCACAAAATCCGGACAGTTTAGTGACCTTGACTTACGAAACCATTTTGACCATTCTAAACAACTCCATTTGTAAAACCGCCACTTGATTCTAAAAATAGACTCAAAATACTAAACTTGGAGCCTGAGAACAGCCCTTGAATCATTTTGAAACTCATTTTATAGTCCCCGAGATTCGATCCAAATATCGACAACAATTTTCGGATTGGGTCAACACTCGTCTCCCGGTACACGAAAATCAAACTAGTGTATCTTCCACCTCGTTTGGAGTTGGAAGGCCTACTTTATATCAAATCGAAGCTAACGAAATTCTCTACAACATAATCCCATAATAACAATCTATATTCTGACTTAAGATTTCCGAAAATGACCTCAAACCTACTGCCGAAAATTGACTATTAATCTCTTTCAAAATCATGTTTTTGATCAATTCCAACAACTTTTGTCATTAACCTAAGCCCCTAATATCATCATAAACCATTCCTAACACTTGTATCATCATCAAAATCAAAAACCCAAAAATTAAAAATCAACTTTTTAACAAAAACATAGCATGAAAATCTTTTGATCATCATTACTAACACATGCATACAACAAATTTGGATCAAACATAACCAACTTTTCTTGAAAAATTTATATGGTTGCATGTATGAAAATTTTATACCAAATTGTAGCCCTTTGAAAATCTAGGATGGGACTTTGCTTGGTTTTTGAAGATTCAAACAAGAAATCAAGAAATTTGAAGATTAAGGTGGTGATGTTCTTGGTGTTACATGGCAAGAAGAGGGAGAGAGGGTGTAGTGGTTTTGTTTTTATTTTTAAACTTATTATATGTGTAAAAGTGTAAGTGGAAATGTTATATATAGTGTGGAGTTAGGGTAGTTTTTGCCAATTTGTGATAGTTTTGGTTCAAAATGTAAATATTAGTTAAAAAGCGGGAAATGACTAAAAGTAAATTTTACAAATATTTACGGGACTCGGGTTTCGTAAAAATACTTAAAAGTTTAAACGCACAAGAAAAATAATAATATAACGACTCGATACGTAATTAAAACGATATCGTCGAAAATATTAAATATCGAAACGATCGATAATAAAATATAAACTTTTAGGCATCCGTCGGTATCGCGATCACTAGTAGTCCTCGTTACTCGTCAAAATATTAAAATATAATATTTAATATCGGTTTCAACTTAAACCGTTAAGCATAATAGTATTTAACGTTATAAAATACTTCAAAATAATTTTAGAATATAATTAATTTATGACCTTATTTTTACGGGTTTTACATCCTCACCACCTTAAGGGAGCGACGTCCCGGCGCTCAACTCGCCTCATACACGAGTTGTTCACTACCCGGAAGGACGAGGGCATTCCTTATAAAGAAGTCCTCACGTTCCCACGTGAATCTCGATCCACGATCTCCACTGGTTCTTTTACAAAACGCAACTGGTCGTCAAGTTGTATCTCACCAAAAAGAAATAAATAAATCCTTATCCACCAGTCACCCGTCAAGCTCGATACATGAAAATTTTATGAATCACACGAAGCTCATTCGACGACAAGGATAGATGACTGGGTTTTTGGGTAAGTCCAGTAAAAAGGAAGGTTGTAATTTAAAGGATATCCATCGGCCGGATAGCCATGGACACACATCAAAAAGAACTAACAAGAAAAACATTTTCGTCATCGGAGGGTGCTCACACGCGGGTCCCTACTCAAAAGATAATACAAAGACACCATCTCACTTTCGCCAACGCGCATTAAAGTCTCAATAAACATCGTCGTTGAAAGTAAAAAAGATATTACATAATATATGTTCTACATGATCGGACGTCATCGGATGATGCCGTCTCAAGTTCTCACAACTTACGATCATTTGACTAGATCACACACTATATAAGTACATAAAAGAAAAGGTCGAACATAAACATCGAGTATAGATCTCCACCGTTAATCATCGAGAAAACCTTGAACGAACCCTTGATAATAACCAATTGATCTCAAGAGTCTTTCCACTTGCGGTGTCGGCTTCAACATACTCCTCGAGGTCGTAACGAATTTATTAACTCCATTCATTAAGAGATTCGGTCCTCAATTATTCCACTAGTACACGCATAAATCCTGGTGACACTTATCGTTTCTTCTTATACACTGCTTCCCAAGATTCATTTTAAACTCAGAATAAATAGTGATCTTCAATACGAGGAACAGAACGAGATAAAATAGAATTCAATAAACGCATAAATGGACAAGATTTGGTAAAATGATTTAAGGTTGACGATCGACGAGGGATCTCGACTCACGTAACCATAAAACATAATAATTCGCAATACTAGAAAAATGAGAGCGAATAATGAATTAATATTAACAATAAAGTAACATTTGTCACAATTATCCGTCCCGGCTTTGGTCTTACCTTAAACTCAGTTGAGGTACTTTCTTGATAAAGATGATATATTAAAAATAGAAGTTAAATAGCTTCATAATTTATTTTGGTTGTCTTAAGAAACATTGAAAGAATGACATGAATTTATTAATTAACTCATACTGATGGTTACGATTTAGAAATATAATTTCCAAATTAAATCATTATTAGGAATATAAATTAAACTGGTAATTTCATTACATTAAAAGTAAGGTATGATAAATCACTTAGTTCAAAAGATAGAGCATAATTTTTATTTTAAACATTAGTTTTAGTTATACATAATATGATGTATAAATTTGACCTTTTACTTGTGATGGTTATTTTAATAATTGAAAATTATTGGAAAAATATATAAAAGTTCCATAAAAATTTTATAATACGTTGTAGAAATACATAAATGTGTTTATTATTTCAAAATAAACATGGGATATATTCAGGTTTCAAAGTGTGACAAGATAACAAACGAATACGAATGGAAATAATGGTCAACAACTAGTACGAAATCAGCGGTACAAAAGAGAACGAAGCAAATGTCATATGAATTCTTAAAGAGAATAATAAAATAAAGACGTTGATGGTAAGACGACAAGAAATAATAGATTAAACAAGTTGTCAATTTTGTTAGTGCGACCAATACATGATCGAAAATAAGATCCTTACAAAATTTTTAATAAAATAAAATTCCTAATAATCACTTGTAATTAAAACAAATCATATGAACGATGTTAGTGTTTAAAGAGAGAAGTCAAAGCATGGTTCTCAAGAGTGGATTTCGAGTCAAACGAGAGTGACGGACGTCATCTCAGATATACGGAAATCACTCTAGTGATAATTCATTATTCACGTGCAGAGACATTCCAAAGATCTACCCAGTCGCATAAAGAAGGTTGGACAAGCAGGAAGGATACAACATCGAGACTTTTAATTTATTTATCAACAGTCAGTAAGTAGGCGAACGGTCAAAAGAAATCAGTTATAAGACAAAATGAAGTAACAAGTTGAAAAAAGCGATCGTCGAGTAAAAACGTATTCGTAAGCGGGTAATTCATTCAAGAAAAGGTAAGAAAACATATGCGGGTGCATAGAAATTGCGCTACTTGCATAAAATATAAAGGTTTTCAAAACTTCTTTTCACTTTATTTCATTTTATTTAACTTTATCATAAATACAAGTAAAAAGTTCTTTATTATCAAGATTTTTTTTAGGTGATTACTATTCAGCCTAGCATGGCTCCTTCTAAATTAGACATAGGTGATCAGGCCATGTATAATTTAGGGCTAGCAATGCAGTGCTCAGTTTCGTCGAAATTATGTTTATATATAAACCATGCCATTTGTAAAATGGAATTTAAAATAGTTTATAAATTTATAGGATACAAGTAATTTGTGAGATACTCAATAAGCAATTTTTTTTTTTACGAAAAGTATTTTATAAGACCAAAGTAAAAACAATTGGTGAAAATAATCGTAAAACAATATCAGATTTATTTATAAGGTGACATTATGAAAACGTATAAAGTAGCCAAAGGTTTGCAAAAAGTGGCAAATAATAGCTCTAAAAAAAACCAATGAAATGGTTACAAGTTGTTAAGGTTTCAAAAGGTTATAAGGTTAGACGGAAACGCCATGAGACACGTGATGAGAACGTCGAAGAAGTATATGAAGGCAAAACTTCAAAACTCAACCCGAATCAGTTGAAGGTTAGAAGAAAATAAAAATAAAATAACATCGAATGACAAATGAGTCATATATATAAAAAGAATAAAACAATCCAAATGTGTACTCATCGTAAACTACACGATACATACATGCTTTTAAGAAAATAGATTATTCGTTAAAATTTTACGATCTCAAATGAACTCAAAACTTCTTAGAAACGTTTAAAACTCATGTTCTGAATTTTCTATCAGATTTAACTTTTAAATATGAGCCGATTAATTGACCCGATAAACGACATCTCCAAGACTCAGAGTCTAAAGCATTTTGATGCAAAACGACGTTTCAGACGACTTTCTAGTTTTACCCGAGACCTGAAAACCAATGTAAAATGACCAAAATACCCCTGCAAGTTCTGTGCAGGTTTGACTATTTTATTTTAAAAACGCAGGTTTTACTTTTAAGTTTTGACCTGTTTATACTGCCCCTACAGTTTCTGCATAAAGTGTATTTTTTTACACTTCTTAACGGCTCAAAATATATACATATATACACACATGTCTTGTGGATTTTATAACAACGAAAAATAAATCTCGTAATGAGCATCAAATAAAATATAGCATGATGAATGACAGAAAATGCTTCAAGGTATTCAACACGAAATTTAGGAAGCAAGACAGTGAAAGACGTTCGTAATTTAGATTTCAAAATGCAATGTAGGCAAATCTCCGTGGTGCCATGATTGTCAAAAACACAAGACATAACAAGAAAAGAATGGAACATTAACATGCTACACTCCGGGAGCGAGAAGGTTAATGAAAAACAAATGATACAATTTTATATAAGTAAAATCGTATTCCAATTCTAGTGCCATAATCTAGACGATGATTTATAAAATAACGATGACGTTACCGAGATATAAGTGAACAATACACTTCGTAGTCGATACATATAAATGTCAACGAATTAAATCTTCGCATGCCGTGTAATACGGTGATAAAATCAACAAAATATTGAGGAAAACCATGATATTATTCAACACGATTATAGGAGTGTTTCAAAATGTGTGACTCACACAATAGCGGTTAGTCTATTCCAAGGACACATTGAGCTACACAATGGTCTAGAAATTACGTTTCAAGACGTCTAAACACAAACAGCCGGAAAACGATTTGGATATCTATATAGATATCTCGAAGGGTTAAGGAATGAAAATAATACGCGCAGATGAAGGTATGTAAGGTTATAATATAAAAATTTTGCAATAAAAGCAATTTAAATACTTCAAAAATAAATACAGAAAGATCTTGAAATTCATTGTATTTATTTAAGTTAATCATTAATAAATGATAAACTTTTATCGAAAAGTTTAACGACATAAATATATATCGATAAAGGGATCCTTGATATAAATATATATCCATAAAGGGATCATAGTATTTATTTATAAATACTTGACAATAAGGTATACGTAATAACGCATACTAAAATTGTAATCTCAGAAGTAGCTTGAAACTGAAGTCACGCGAAATCATGTGCACCGACTCTTTGAAAAATAAAACCGACAGTTATATTTTAGGTTTTTAGAAAAAGACCTAGTTCTCTATAACTCATGGCTCTGATACCAATCTTTAACACCCCCAAATTTACACGCAGCGGAATACATCTTTGGGTGCTAAACAATGATACAACAACACATAATTTATAAAGAACGACTCGAAAAGAGACTTTTTAGATTTATCGTTCCTAAAACATTTATCAGAGTAGCGTAGTCCCAAGTAATCGTTACCAAAAGATAAGTTAAAACAACATATTAGTTTGTTTTAAATATGGAACGATAAATAAATCAAAGAGTTTGAACAACATAGCAGTGCACAACTTCATTCTCGTGACCTCCAAGCTTCCACTTCTTGATTACCTGAAATACATGTGAGTAAAACAATCAGCAAAAATGCCGAGTGAATCTATAGGTTTATATAATCATTTTGAACACAAGCAAAGATTATAAGTTTGTGGCATGCTTATAAGCATCAAATAATAATTTGCATCAACAATGATAACTGTATATAGCATAAATTGCAATAAGCTCATGGAACCGAGCCCTTAGACACTCCCTTTAGAGGTCTGATAAGACAGGAGATTTATTAATTGTCGGTTACCTCTAGATTAATGGTACATTGCTGTATACCTGACTTCTTAATACAATATGCTCAAACAGTGTGGAGGTCGGGCCTAAGCTTCTATGACAAGTCCTCAAAAACTGAACCGGGGCGGCTTCCCCCATAGATCTATTAATTGTACTAGCGGTTAACCCATCATAGGTTAATTAACGGTCCATAATTGAGGTTTTAACAAAGGCAATCACTTAATGCAATTTAAAGGCAACCACGGGTCCATTCATAAAGGGACAAAGCATACCATAAAAATCTTGTGTTCTAAGTTTATAAAACATGTATTCCCCCTCGCGGGTTTAAAATCATTTAATAACTAGTATAAAGCGAGGCTATAGACTCACCTTAGCCGATAGTGGTAATAAGACGATCGCCGACGATAGATGATGCCTTTCAAACACGAGAACCGCAACCTATCAAATGAGGTGCGTTCATTAATAATAGACTCGAGAAATAAACCATACATAAGAATATAAAACTCAATTCATATAATCACGACAAACTCGAGAGAAAACGGTACAAGTGATACTATTACACTCTCCTATATATCCATTTTATTTTTCTATGCCTTTAATAAAAATCTGCTGGAACATACCGAATGTCCAAGCCGTTTTCCCATACTTAAGCATATCAAATTTTTATGATACTACTCAGAGAACTTACTTACTATATGTATAAAGTCCTCCCAAGAGCCCATTAAAAGATTTTACTTCTAAAGTTCCCTGCCCGACTCATCTTTGAATCACAAAATCCGGACAGTTTAGCGACCTTGACTTACGAAACCATTTTGACCATTCTAAACAACTCCATTTGTAAAACCGCCACTTGATTCTAAAAATAGACTCAAAATACTAAACTTGGAGCCTGAGAACAGCCCTTGAATCATTTTGAAACTCATTTTATAGTCCCCGAGATTCGATCCAAATATCGACAATAATTTTCGGATTGGGTCAACACTCGTCTCCCGGTACACGAAAATCAAACTAGTGTATCTTCCACCTCGTTTGGAGTTGGAAGGCCTACTTTATATCAAATCGAAGCTAACGAAATTCTCTACAACATAATCCCATAATAACAATCAATATTCAGACTTAAGATTTCTGAAAATGACCTCAAACCTACTGCCCAAAATTGACTATTAAAATCTCTTTCAAAATCATGTTTTTGATCAATTCCAACAACTTTTGTCATCAACCTAAGCCCCTAATATCATCATAAACCATTCCTAACACTTGTATCATCATCAAAATCAAAAACCCAAAAATTAAAAATCAACTTTTTAACAAAAACATAGCATGAAAATCTTTTGATCATCATTACTAACACATGCATACAACAAATTTGGATCAAACATAACCAACTTTTCTTGAAAAATTTATATGGTTGCATGTATGAAAATTTTATACCAAATTGTAGCCCTTTGAAAATCTAGGATGGGACTTTGCTTGGTTTTTGAAGATTCAAACAAGAAATAAAGAAATTTGAAGATTAAGGTGGTGGTGTTCTTGGTGTTACATGGCAAGAAGAGGGAGAGAGGGTGTAGTGGTTTTGTTTTTATTTTTAAACTTATTATATGTGTAAAAGTGTAAGTGGAAATGTTATATATAGTGTGGAGTTAGGGTAGTTTTTGCCAATTTGTGATAGTTTTGGTCCAAAATGTAAATATTAGTTAAAAAGCGGGAAATGACTAAAAGTAAATTTTACAAATATTTACGGGAATCGGGTTTCGTAAAAATACTTAAAAGTTTAAACGCACAAGAAAAATAATAATATAACGACTCGATACGTAATTAAAATGATATCGTCGAAAATATTAAATATCGAAACGATCGATAATAAAATATAAAATTTTGGGCATCCGTCGGTATCGCGATCACTAGTAGTCCTCGTTACTCGTCAAAATATTAAAATATATATTTAATATCGGTTTCAACTTAAACCGTTAAGCATAATAGTATTTAACGTTATAAAATACTTCAAAATAATTGAAAAATATAATTAATTTATGACCTTATTTTTACGGGTTTTACATCATTTGACTATACATGTATGTTCTTTGTGTGCATGTGCCTTTAACGACTCTCATGGTGGTGTGATCATGACAATCATACTTACCATTGTTACAAACAACTACACTTGAGTATAACCAAGTCTCATGGGACGACCTTGACTTGCCAATCTATTTGCAACATAACTAGAGTATACTTGCTCGAATTTGTTCCTAATTAATATCGGTAATTCTTGTTTATACATTTAAAACCCAATGTGTGGAAAGAACGCATCAAGTTTTTGGCTTCTTGTCAGGGATTTGTATTTGAATTCTTTAAATATCTATGTCGGATCACATATCACGCTCGAATTGAATTTTTGGCCGACAAGCTAGGATTGAGAACTTTCTCGCCCGAGACTCTTAAGGAACTGGCAAATGAAGCAAAAGAATAGTGGTGGTAAACTATTCTCCGTATCCTTGGTGATCATCTGTATATATTTTTTATATTGTTATCCACCAAAGCAAAATACAAAAATATAAAACCATATAAAAACCCTAAAAATTGAAAATTTTCATAAAAATCCAAAAATATTTTTCCTTTATTTTTTCAAAGACATGTCTTTTGGTACGATAATATTTATGGTCTTAGAAATGTTGATTAATATTGACACAGCGCCATAAATATAGTTCGTACAAAAGTTGTATATATTTCATAAAACATGCCTATATGGCTTGTAGTTATTTCAGACTGCAACCTATTTTTCATATTAAAGTCAAGTATTTATTATGAAAACTTTGGCTCTCAAAGGGAATTAATTTTCTCAGGCATGCTTTACTTTATAACCATGTAAGGGATTGTGTTTACGTTATAACACAATCTAACACGGATATATGTACGCATCAGTGCATTTATTTGTAAAAACAAGAGAAATCTTGTTTTTTATGAAGTTATCATCTTTACAACCATAGCACTCTACAATTGGTATCTAAATACTCGACAATGCGACTACTCAAAAGACGACTACATCTCTTTTAGTATAACACGGGTCAATAAATGAGGGGGAGCAATTGTCAAGCATTCAGAATCTTTGATGCCGAAAGTGCCAAGTTCACTAATTGGTGTCAAGACAACAATACCAATCGTACATGTGGTGTCAAGAGATGACTTCAGACGTGACGAGGTGACCAACATTTGCCAACAAGAACCATTTGATCTTATCATATGATGTTCTCATCAATCAGGTCCAACCTTGTCAATTTATTCTTATATGGTGAATTTGTGATCATGTTACAAATCAGTATCATATCTCACAAATTGGTCTCATGGAGATTAAACGGACCTGCATTTTTCTTCCCAAAACCTTTGTTAAAATTTCATTAAATCAATTGATATCAAAAATATCGGTTGGGTTAATATTTTTAATATGAGGGAGAAAATGTGATTTAATATGGGAAATGATTAATCAAAAATGGTTTGACTTAACATGATAGCTCATCCCGACATGTGCGAAATGTTTTCGAATATCGAGGCATATGTTAAGGGGGAGCAAAATGGATTTGCACATATCATAATGGATTTCATGGTGATTTATACTTACCCTCAATGATTTATTTCACGACGATGAAGATTTTGGTAACATAAGGATGGTAGGATAGGTTAAGTCCAATGATTCTTTCAAAACCGGAGAAATATTCCCAAGGACATTCCATAGCTAGAAATAGTAGTCCTTAGAAAAGATGGAGAAAGATTGTGAATGTAGCTGAATGCCGACCAAGTACATAAATTAGCACTGGAACAATCACAACAAGGTGCTAGTTATGACGTATTGGTAAGCATTGAAGGGGTTGAAGAATGAATAAGAATTGTGAAGATAAAGGGTCTAAAGAAAGAAACCCTCCTTACAACCTTAGGCAAAAACCGTGTCAACATATATGCTATTGAGATCATTTTAATGATGCTCGATATTGAAGATAGACATCATGGACCCAGTGATGCAATGCACAACCCATCCCAGCTAACTCAAATATCTCTAAAAATGTTATTGTTTTATTCACACATAGACAACTCATTATCTATCGATTTATTCACTCCGAATATATTGATATTGAAATGGTGGTACTCCTCTCCAGCCTCTGATCACTAAAATCCAAAATGCACGATCGAGTCTAGAGCCATTTGAGATCATTAGGACACACTTCCATATTTCCTTGCTTCTTCACACACTGTTAAAAGTAAGAAAGATATTAAGAGTCCTACGCAAAATCTTCATGATCTTGCCTGAACATCTGAGTAATATGCAAGTATTTACAATAAAGATGGAAATCATTCTTGAGCGAATATCAAAAAGCTCATGGTAGGTGACTTGTGCGATTCTTTATGAATCAAACTTGTGATAACTGGAAAGCAACAGTGGTTCAATTCTTAATTGAATTTAAACACGTTCCAGGCCTCTATGCAATATCTTAGTGATCTTGCCAGAACACTCAGAGTGACACCTTGGTGTTCACAGCGATGAGTGGAAATCCTTCTAGTGTTAACCTCAAACAGCACTTGGTAGGTAACTTGCAAGATTCAATATGAATCGAGCTCGTGACAACTGGAAAGCAACGATGGTGTGATTCTTTAATGAATCAAACTTGTTCCAGGAATCGGAATTGACGGCTTCAATCATACGGACAATTCTATCTAAATCATTCACTCTTTACGTTCGCAGTCAGCTTTGGACGGTCGAGTAAAGAGAACGGGTTTTTCCCGCGAAATCTTGTCAAGGAGATTTTTAATTAAATCTATCTGCCACAAGTACGATATTTAATATCGTCCAACGGTCTTCACCGACCGGAGGTAAAATTCTACCAAATTAGAATGAAATGTTCAAAGCCTTTTCGTTCGTGTCTACTCATGTTACTACATTTGAAGACGGTGGCATTGCGGAATCCGAGAAGAATTCGTCCCCGCATGCTTATACTTTATGCACTTAATACTTTATCTAATTCAAGAACGTTTAAAAGTCAAGTCTTCCGCTGTATCAAACTCTGAAGCTTTCAAGAATTACAAAGGTATAAGTATGTGGGACATGAAGTCACGAAGAGGCAAAGATAACATGTGATGCACAAGATCAAGGCAAAAGATCCATGCTCAAGATTGTAACTCGGGTAATCCGCTTGTACTTTGGAGTGACCTCCCTTAGGGGGAGATTGCTGGAAATACGTTTTACGTATTAGAAAGGTTCGATCACTCCAACAATAGATATAGTAGAAGCTCATAGTTTAGTTTTTTTACATTTATTAAACAAAGCCCAAACCTAGCCCATGTGATGTATGGGTCGGCGGACCAATATGTAAACCAAGCCTACTTTGTGGACTTGGTATAAAAGCCCTCTCTTCTTTGATGGAGAGGGTGTGGTTTCATTAATAAAACACATAGTTCCATTACTTTATCTCTGTAGAGTGTGTGTGAAATCTACCATCTTTCTATCTCTTTCTCTCTCTAAAATATAAATAGATTTACAATATCTAACAATCGGTCCACTGGGACTCCTCAAGATATAGGCGCGGGTCCTCAGATTGAGCTTGCTCGAGGTACTTAGGACTAGCAAAACTAGCGTTACCCTTGAAAAAGAAACGAGGTGCCAACATTCGCATGGTTTGAATAGATTGATTTGTTTTATAAACAATTTTCTTATAAAATCAATTTATACTTCAAGTTCCATGACTTTGTCAATGTCTTTAGCTTGTTTAATTTTGAGATCCTTTTTCAAGTTTGCAACCTCTTCCGTTTTCGCAGTGACTAGTTTAGTTTTATCCTCTTGAATAAAATCAATCTTTTGACTTAACTCATTCACTTCGGTGGTAGTAAGATACGTTTTGTGTCGTTCCGTACTTATAGAAGTGTTATAATTATGTTTCTCTTGTTCTAAAAGCTTAAGAGTTTCGTTGTATTTAGTTTCAAAAACATCCTTTACAGTAGTAACAACACCCCCTTTGTACCTTGCAAGCTCTTGTCTTTTTGAATAAGCCTAGCTCTGCAGCTTGCAAGAAGCTCACTAGATTTTATAACTGCAGCTTTGCTTTCTTCAAAATTTTAAGTGAGCGTAGCGTTTGCCTTCTTTAATTGCTTTTGACTTTTTCTAGTTTCTTTGACATCTTTTTGTAAAGAAGAAATTAAGTTAGCAAGCGCAATACGCTCCTCATCATCATCATACTCATTTGCATGTTGATCATCCTCAGACTCATTATTGCACATGTCTGATGAATCGGGTGTGGTATTGCTATCAACCGTTTCCATCATACATGTGTCATTAATGGCTTTGGGTAGCTCACAATGCTCATGAATATTACCCAACACATTATATTCCTCTTCAGTGTGTACCTTTTCGATTGGCTTAGTATCAAAGATAGGACCATTGTCATCTTCAGTGACGTTGAGAACTTCTTCAACCTTTGCCATGTACGAGTAATGTGCTTCAAGTTCTTGGTCAGAGGCTTCATCATTAGTATCAGCAAGCATTGCTCCTTCCTCAGCCGACAATTTAACCGCAGCTTCCATCTTCTTACAAAGCAGCATCTTTTCCTTATGATAACCAGAATCCTTAACTCGTTTCGGCTTTCGGCATTCCTTTGCCATATGCCCATAACCTTGATAATTAAAGCACTGAATCCCACTTTGCTGAACCACTTGAGTGCCAACAGTTTCCCTATTCCTAGCAACAGTAGCAACCCTCTGAGTATCATACTTAGCATTTTGTTGATCATACCTTGCAGAACCCTTAACATGAGTTGGATTACGTCGATCATACCTAGGAGGACTTTCATCACGTTGACGTGTGTCATACCTTCGAGGACTCTCAACATATTGGTTCCTTATATTTGATGATGTTCGAAGATTGTTGTTGGTGGGTTTGAATACTTTCTTGTAGGTCTTCATAATGAAAGCAATTTGTTGTTTCATCTCCCTGTTCTTCTGAGCTAGTTATTCATCACTGTCCTCTTCAGATGATGGCTCAGATGATTGTGATGGTGCTCTTGGTTCTTTGTCTCATGATCTTGTGGGAGCTGAAGACTTGGATGAAGTGGAGTATCTTGGTGAGGAGGATGTAGTGGAGTATCTTGGTAATGAGGATGTAGTGGAGTATGACTTTGGAGCACGAGAGCGATGATCTTAGATATGGTGAGTGGTAGACACCAAAGCAAGTGGATTAGCAGTCTTTGCTACCCGTTCAACACGAAGTTCATTTGCCTCATTTTAAAATTGTTTCAAAATGTTAAAGAGCGTGTGATAGTTAACCTCATCCAACTTATTTTGTTGTTTCACTAAAGTTACAAATCTTGTCCACTCTGGTTGAAGTTGTTGTAGAAATTGCACATTGACTTGCATGGTGGAGACTTCCAAATTGTTTCTTGTCATATCATTCATCATTTTGTTGAATCTGGAGTAATATGAATCAATTGATTCCCCATCCAATGAAGTAAACTTACCAAAGTTCCAAAACAAGTTTGTTTTGACATCTTATTTGTTTAATGATTCTCCTTGTTGCAGACGTTCAATGGCAAACCACATCTCTTTAGCGGTAGAGCATGCATCAACCGTTGAGTAAATATCATCCCTAATCCCACTTAGAATCAAATAGATTGCTTCCTTCTCTGCATCAATCCAAGCACGGTTCTCTTTCGAAGTATTCTCATATGTTTCCTTAATAGTCTGCTTAGCGGCACCTGGCGTCGAGTCGGTTGGTGGAGTTGCAGGAATGGTGATTGTAGTGGGAGTATAGGGTCCGTCTGTGATGCAACGGCGAAGAACGTCACCATTAGGTTTTGTGTCAAGATATCGAAGAAATCGTGATTGTCATTGTGCATATCGACCGGACACAAGCATTGGTGGTCTTTCTTTATTTCCCGCCACCATGATGTTGTTGTTTGTGACACGATACTCTTGAGTAGAATCCATGTTGAAAAACTTGAAAATGTTGAAGTGAAAAAGGATCTTAAGTAGATGTGTTGTGATTGTTGTTGTGGTTTAAATTCCAAAAATTTTGATTTTTCTTCAGTCCGACAATAAATTCCCCAGTCCAATAAAACGGTAGACCGAAAAAATTTTGTAATCGCCAAAATTTTAAATCGAGCTAGAAATTTCCTAAAACTAGTATGGAAAAAAAATTGAATTTACTTGACGGGAAATTTTTAACACTTTTTTTTAAACGATATTCCGAAACTAGTCTAGATAGTGGCTAAGTCTAAGAAGTACTCGAACAAAATTTAGGCAAACATATCATCGGAATATCCATCGGAATGTTCTATCGGAATGTTGGATCGGAATACTTATCAGACTCTTCAAACCAATGAGCTGTCGGAATATGAGCTGTCGGAATATAAGATGTCGGAATATGAGCTGTCGGAATATAAGCTGTTGATATATAAGCAGTCGGAATATGAGCTGTCGGAATATAAGCTGTTGGAATATGAGCTGTCGGAATAACTGTCGGAATCACTGTCGGAATAACTGTCGGAATATAGAAACCCTTTTCCGATGGAACTCTGTTGAAATATATATCGGAATATAGAAACCCTATTCCGATGGAATTCTATCGGAATACTGGTATAATTTCGAAACTTTAGGTAAAAAGTTGAGATTTTTTACAAGAAATCCGTGATTTTAACCAAACCAAAACAACCAAATCCCTACAACAATAATAAGTGTGCAAACACTTATCCTTTTGCCACTAAAATCAATGAAAAACAAGACCTAATCATGTGTTTAATATCGTAAAAGTCGGAATTACGCGTGATTTTGTGTTTTTTGTGTGAAATAGGTACAAAAGATCAAAAGGAAAGAAAACACGGGATTTCACAGTCAAATGTTGAAGAAAAGTCAAAGAACCAAAAGTGTACCGATGATCACGAAAACCGGCAAATTCGACACGAGTTTGAAGGAAAGATCGTCAAAGCCAAATACAAGCTCAATTTTAGCGGATTTAACCTTTTATGAAGATAATTGGGCTTGTGGGTCCCACATTTGGGTATTGGGCCCAAAAGCCCAACAAGAAAGTTCATGTATTCATCTTTTGGATCATAAGCCCAATTAAGGCCCAAACAGTCAAATTGAAACGAATGGGGTGTTTGTAAATTAGGCCAACAACCCATTTATTTGGCAAATAACTTAGGGTGTTTAAATTGGACGTTTTGGATTTTACATGGGCTTCAAGCCCATCTCATTGCCAAAAATGTAACAAACGAGAAGTTTATTTACTCAGTCAAACACATTTAACCCACGCACCCACTTTTCAACCACACACACTTCCCCATTTCGATAGAAACAAAGTTACCTACATCTTTCTCTCTCTAAAAAATAACCAGACATCATTTTTACCACAAACCCTAAAACAAATTAATTTGGGGGTTTCTTATTCCTGTATGTGCAACACACGCGCCCCAAATAAATCACCATATTTCTCAGAGCAGCATAATGGAGAAATAATCAAACGTGGCACCCAACCTTGATTTTGATTGGATAAAACACCTCACATCCCATCATCTATCCAATAAAAGACAGCCAAGTCACCATAGAAGAAGCACAACTAGCACACACCCATCCACTGTGGCAATCCGTGTGATGGGTAATTGGTTTTCAGCCGTAGATCAAGAAAAAGAGAGAGAAAAGATGGATTGGACGACCAAGATTGAAGATGTGTGCTCAACAAACCTTCCTCAGCAAGTTTTAGGGTTTGCTTATAAAACCCCCTCATTCTGTAATTTTTGAGTTGTCCAATTTTTATTTTTACTTGTTATTATGCTAAATAGTTTTTAGGTTATTTGTATTTTTCCTTTTCAGTATTGTAATCACTTCTTAATATTAATAAAAGTTTATTTAAGTTTAATTCAAATCGTGTCTTATTTTTCTATTAAATTTCTTATTATTGCAATTAATTCTTCAAACTGTTTATTATAATAATTAAAATATTATTTAAGCAAGTTAAATAATAGCTTGATTTTAGATAATAGAAAATAAATTTTGGTTGATAAACTTCCCCACTGGAAGTTTATATTAAATACTGGTTCGAATAAAGGTGTTGACAGTTCAAGTTAAGGCGTATGGTGGTGACTCGTTCGGTTAAGGGGGCTCAGCGCTTTCCCTTCTTCCCAATGGTTTCTCCATAAGGTTTTTAATCTCTTTTTATTTTATGTTAATTTTAATATTTGTTTAAGTTTCTGTCTATTAGATTTGATTAGTTGATTTCTGTTTTAAGATTAGTTTTGTTTTGAGTCTGCTAGTGGTTAGTTTGTTTAAGTTTCTGTTTATTAGTCTGCTAGTTGTTAAGATTAGTTTTGTATAGTCGGTTTTTATGTGATTAGTTTTGGAAATTAATCTAATCTGCTAGTTTATTTGGTATTGGATAAGCTGATATATTGGACATAGTCTGTTGATATGGATTGAGTTTATTATCAGTTAGGAGTATATTGAGTTTTAGATTTAAGCTGTTTGGATATATTGAGTTTTTAGTTTGATTTGATTTGTTGAAAGTTATTTAAATTTCTTGCTGATATTAAGCTTAGATAAGTTAGCTTATCTGATTTTTTTTTTGTTTCTAGTATTGCTGTTTAAAGTCTACCTTGCTGAAAGTTTAGTTTGCTTATTTTTTCATCATTTGTTATAAGTTACTTGTTCAGAACTGCTTGCTGTTATAAGTCAGCTTTGCTTATTTATTAGATGTTTTTACTGATATTTTTTAGTTCTTATCTGCTTATTATTATTGCTGAGTTTTGTTTGTTTGTTGATAACATAAGCCATCAGATTCATTTAATCTGATTGTTCAAAACTGATTTCTATCAGTTCCAAAACAAAAAAAAATTTATCCAAAAATTTGTCCACACAAGGACTCGAACCCGTGACCTCACGGGTAGCAACCCAACGTGTTTACCATCTCTGCTAGTGTATTGTTTTGGTTATTCTTCTGTCTAGGTTATTAATATAGCTAATTATTAGGCTGCCAGTTTTTTAAATATCTAGTTTTAATTTTAGTTAATATTTTTATCATTTAATTTACTTAAATAGTTTATTTAATACTTTTTAATTAAAAGTTTATTTAATTTACTTTAAAAAGTAAAAAAATATATAAAAAATTAAAAATAAAAAAAAAATAAAAAAATAATATTTTATTACTTTTAGAAATTTAAATTGTTTTTATGAATTAGTTTTTTTTTTTAATTTAGTTTTTATTTAATTTAGTTTTATATAAAATTAGTTTTAAGTTTTGCTTAAATTCAAAATAGTTTTTAAATTTGTTTAAATATTTTATTTAAATTAGTCTAAATTAGTTATAATTTTTAAATAGTTTTAATTAAAATTTGTTTAATTAGAATTTTTAATAGTGAAAAAGTATTTTTAATTAAATATTTACCTTTTTAGATTAATTAGTTTTAAATAGATTTTGTTAAATTTACTTTTATAAAGTTTTTAAATAGAGATATATTCTATTATTTTAGTAATTTTAAATAGTTTTAACTTATTTTAATTAGTTTTAATAAAGATTTAAATAGTTTAAACGTTTTCTTTTTAGTTTTTAGTTTTAAATACCAAACAAATTACTTTTAACCAAGAACAATTAATCTCTACGTATAAGTTGGAAATCATTTCGAGTCGAGTCGAGGAACGAAAAAAAAAAAGACTTTTAAGAATTGAAAAATTCTTACATTAAATTGACGCCGCTGCCGCTTCGCTCGTTATGATTGACGATTTTTCGTGAGAAGCTTTGGATTTTGGGATCCGTTCAATTTTGAACGTTATTTTTATTGTGAAAAAAATCAAAAACATAAAAAAATCCAAAACTTAAAAATACAAAAAAATAAAAAATCATCAAAAGCAAACTCTTTCCTAAGATTTGCACCAAAAAAATAAAAAAAATCCAAAAGTAATACTTTTCCTAAAGTATTACACCACAAATATTACGTATTATTGTTACTTTTCTTATTTCGATTTCTTTCGCTTTTTATTGTGAATATATATTTTTCTAAAAAATACAAAAAGATTTTTCTTTTACTATATTGTATTACGTAGAACAATTAATTTACCTACTTCCAAATAAGACCTTAGTTGGGATTTCATCACCTAGCTATTGTATTCGAATCCAAAACGAAAAAAAAGGCAAAATAGATAAATACTAGTAAAAAGTTTGAACTCGATTTATACAAACTATAAGGTGGGTATAAGGCGACGAGCTATAAAAGGCCGTCTAAGGAAAAAGGTTTTTAAGTGCTTTGTGCCACCTCGTTTCCCCGCTTGCTTGTGCGTATATTGAGAGGGACGACCGATTATTGATTTGCCAACTCAAGTAGTATTAGGTATATATTTTTTGTAGCTTTTTGATATTGAACCTCGAGAGGGATAATCCCTTTCCTCTCAAAGTCGACCGAGGTCTCCTACCTTATTCCTTGAGTTTAGTTGTATGCGCACTCGCGCGCGTGCACACATACGGAGTGGTGTACCAAATACTTCTAATTCTTCCAAAAAGAAGAAGAACAACAAAAAGACCGTCTATCAAGTCGATCCCGAGAATCGAGCTTTGAACAACACGATGGCAACGGATAATCGAACAATGATTGAGATTCTACAATCTCGCGTTGAAGGAAATGATGACACGATTGTGGTGCCGGATATTGGAGCGAATAATTTTTAACTAAAAACGGGTTTTATTCAAATGGTTTCCGCTACACCATTTTTAGGCCGTACTAATGATGACCCACACGCTCATATAAAACGTTTCATACAATTGGCAAACACCGTCAAATACAATGGGGTGCCACAAGAGGCCATTCGTTTACTCATCTTTCCTTTTTCCTTCGAGGGACAAGCCCGGATTTGGCTTGATAAGGAACCACCCCCAAAGTATCACCACATGGATTGATTTAGAGACCAAGTTCATTAACTACTTTTTCCCACCATCACGGACACCTCTTTAAGGAATGACATCATTACCTTTGAACAACAATATAGGGAACATTTAGTGAGTCTTGGGACCGTTTTAAGGAGCTTTTACGAAAATGTCCACAACATGGTTTTACAAAAGTGCATCAAATCAATACGTTTTACAATGGTTTAACTTTTAATGACCAAGACTCACTTAATAGTGTCGCGGGGGGTAATATTCTTGTGAAATCCATGAACGAGGCTTGGGCAATAATTGAAAACAAGGCAAAAGTACAAACCAAGAGTGTTAGGGCTATTATGGCAAATGCTAGTACTAGTGAGGCCGATAAGAAAATTGACAAGCTTACTTCAATCATGACCGACATTGCTTTACATGTTAAGAACAATGTGCAAGTAAATGCCTTAAAAGAGACTTGTGAAACGTGTGAGACTTGTGGTGGACCACATTCGTACTATAATTGTGACAAGGTTTACAATCAACAACTCGATGTTTATGCTTATAAAAACAATGAAAATGAGCGAGTTCATTTCAAACCAAATGTTGATGTTAAGCATTTGTCTTATAAGTCTAATAACTATTTGGCTCCCCCGGGTTTTGTAGCTCCACAAAGACCACCCCCACCCGCCCAAAATAGGAACCAAGGTCCTCAACGGGGTGATTTTCAAGGGAATTCTAATACACGGGGTTTTAATCAAAATCAAGGTAATTTTCAAGGGCAAAACCAAGGGTTTAATAATCAAAATCAAGGATTTAATAACCAAGGTCTTCAAAATTAAGGTTTTAATCAAGGTTTTCAAAATTATAATCAATATCAAAACCAAGGTTTCCCTAATCAAGGGTTTAACAATCAAGGGTATAATCAAATGAACATGCATAATCCTTAAATGGACTTGGTTCTACAAAAATTAACCGAACATGAGCGAATCATGAGAGAAATGCAAGAATCGACCGATAAGAAATTTTTGCAAATGATTCAAACCCTTCGTCCCCAAGGTGCCCTCCCTTCTAACACCGTGACAAATCCTAGGGCTAACGTTAATGCCATCACTACTAGGAGCGGTAAGACCACCGTAGAACCTTCTTATACCCCACCTAAACAAGGACCCGAGATTCCTTCTACTTCTACCCACCCTCCTTCACCTTCTACTTGTGACATACCACCCGTTATGCCTTCGTCTACACCTTATGTTCCACCTTTACCTAAATCTTATACCACACATTTGGTTCCCAAACCGGTTCCTTTACCTTCCATTTCTACCCCTCCTCTACCAAAGGATGTGAGTGAGCAATCCACTCCAAAGCCTTCATCTCAAACCCATATACCTTATCCCTCAAAGTTTAGGAAAGAGAAATTGAAGAATAAGGATGATGTTCAAGTTTCGAACTTCCTAAAAATGTTCAAACAGTTGAATTTTAATATCACCTTTGCCGAGGCTCTCGCTCACATGCCTAAGTATGCTAAGATGTTTAAGGACCTTTTAAGTGATAAGGAAAAGTTGCTTGATATTGCCAATACCCAATTGAATGAGAATTGTTCCGCGGTTCTTTTGAGAAAATTACCGGTTAAGTTAGGAGATCCCGGTCGATTCCTTATTCCTTGTAATTTTCCGGGTGTTGAGAGTTGTATGGCCTTGGCGGATCTCGGAGCAAGTATCAATCTTATGCCATTGTCCGTGTGGAAACAATTATCTTTACCCGAGCTAGTCCCCACTCGTATGACTTTGGAATTAGCTAACTGTACGGTTGCTTATCCGGTGGGGATAGCCGAGGATGTTTTCGTAGGAGTCGACAAATTCACTTTTCCTGCCGATTTCGTTGTAATCGACTATGAGATGGATCCCCGTGTTCCATTAATTGTGGGAATACCCTTCTTGAGAACCGGGCGTACATTGATTGATGTAGCCGCGGGTGAGCTTATCATGAGGGTAGGGGATGATAAAATCGTCTTTAACATGGGTAAACTTTCCAAACTTCCCGATGAGCCCGAATCCGTGAAATACATCGAATGTGCTCGACGAAGCATGTGAAGAACATTTTCACGAGGCTTGTAAGAGCGGGATTTCTCATTTACCTCATGTTGAGACCGTAGCTTCTATTGCTCCATCATTGACTCCATTTGGAGAAAGTGACTTTCTTTTACAAGAATTTGAAGCAAGTTTAGGGGACGTGGATTTAAAATATGACGATTCTCCAACCGATTGGGAAGAAGACATCCGTACCATTGAGAGACTTCTCAATGAGGACCATATTTCTCCACCTACTCCTAAGGCAGTTACAAACGATGATCCAAATTTGACTAAGCCTTCCACCGACAATCCACCAGATTTAGAGCTTAAGGATTTACCGTCTCATTTAGAAACGTTTTCTTAGAAGAAAATGATAAGTTACCCGTCATTATTGCTAAGGATTTAAAAGAAGATGAAAAATCTCGACTTATCGATGTGCTTAAGAATCATAAGAAAGCAATTGCTTGGAAAATCTCCGACATCCGCGGAATTGATACTAACTTTTGCACTCATAAAATTCTCATGGAAGATGACTCTAAACCCGCAATCCAAAATCAAAGAAGGGTTAATCCAAAAATTCATGAAGTCATTAAGAAAGAAGTTATCAAGCTTCTAGATGCCGGAATGATTTACCCTATTTCGGATTCGCCATGGGTTAGTCCCGTCCATTGTGTGCCTAAGAAAGGCGGAATAACCGTTGTTCCCAATGAAAACAACGAGTTGATTCCTACTCGACTCGTAACGGGTTGGCGAGTTTGCATAGACTATCGTAAGCTCAATGATGCCACTCGTAAGGATCATTTTCCTCTTCTTTTCATGGATCAAATGCTCGAGCGTTTAGCGGGTAATGCCTACTATTGCTTCTTAGATGGTTTCTCCGGATATTCTCAAATCCTTATCGATCCAAAAGACCAAGAGAAAACCACATTCACTTTTCCTTATGGAACATTTGCTTACAAAAGAATGCCTTTCGGCTTATGCAATGCTCTTGGGACTTTCCAAAGGTGTATGATGGCTATATTCCATGACATGGTTGAAGAAACTATGGAAGTCTTTATGGACGATTTCTCGGTCTATGGTGATTCTTTCTCTTCTTGCCTTGCCAATTTAGAATGTATGCTTAAACGGTGTGAAGACACTCGTCTCGTTCTTAATTGGGAAAAATGCCATTTCATGGTAAAAGAAAGCATCGTCCTCGGTCATAAAATTTCAAAAGCCGGTATCGAAGTCGACCGTGCTAAAGTTGACCTCATTGCTAAGTTGCCTCCACCTACCACCGTCAAAGGAGTTAGAAGTTTTTTAGGCCATGCGGGATTTTATCGACGTTTCATCCAAGATTTCTCTAAAATAGCTCGTCCAATAACTCATCTCTTAGAGAAAGATGCTCTTTCATATTTTCTCAAGATTGTCTCGACTCTTTCGAACTTCTTAAAGGTAAATTAACTAAGGCACTCGTCTTAGTCTCTCCAAATTGGGAGTTACCTTTCAAGCTCATGTGTGATGCTAGTGATTTCGCGGTAGGAGCGGTTTTAGGTCAACGAGTTAACAAACACTTCCAACCAATTCATTATTCTAGTAAGACAATGACGGGGGCTCAATTGCATTATGCCACTACCGAAAAAGAGCTTTTAGCCGTAGTGTATGCTTTTGAGAAATTCCGCCCCTATATTGTGCTTTCCACCACCATCGTTTACACCGACTATTCCGCCTTGAAATACTTGTTGACCAAGCAAGATGCTAAACCGAGACTCATTCGTTGGGTTTTGCTCCTACAAGAATTTAAAATCAAAATTCGTGATAAAAAGGGAGCGGAAAACCTAGCCGCGGATCATCTTAGTAAACTTGAGGATCCTTATCAAGGGGAACTTATAAATCAAGAGATTAATGAATCTTTTCCCCTTGAGACCTTAATGTCTATTAATTCCAATCTTGATGATACCCCATGGTTTGCGGACATTGCAAACTATTTGGCGGGTGGTGTTCTTATCGAAGGGTTAACGTCCCAACAAAAGAAAAATTTCTTTAAGGATGTTAAGCACTATTATTGGGACGACCCTTATCTTTTCAAACAATATGCGGATCTTATCATTCGTAGATGTGTTGATGGGCCGGCGTCTTTACAAATCCTTGAAGCTTGCCACAAAGGACCCACTGGTGGTCACTTTGGTCCTAACTACACCGCTAAGAAAGTTTTTGACTCCGGATTCTATTGGCCCACCATTTATCATGACGCTCATGAAATGGTTAAGCATTGTGATGCTTGCCAAAGACAAGGCAAGATCACACATAAAGATGAGATGCCTCAAAATTTCATACAAGAATGTGAAATCTTTGACGTGAAGGGCATCGACTTTATGGGGAAATTTCCATCATCCAAAGGGAACAAGTACATCCTCGTAGCCGTTGACTACGTATCAAAATGGTTTGAAGCAAAGGCTTTACCTACTAACGATGCGAGGGTGGTTGTGAACTTTTTGAAACAATTGTTTGCTCGATTCGGTGTGCCTCGTGCTATTATTAGTGATCGCGGGACTCATTTTTACAATGATCAATTCGCACGAGTCATGGCTAAGTATGGTGTCAATCACCGACTTTCCATCGCGTATCATCCACAAACTAATGGTCAAGCCGAGGTTTCCAACCGTGGACTTAAGCAAATCTTAGAGCGTACCGTGGGAGAGCATCGTGCCTCATGGGCCGATAAATTAGATGATGCTTTGTGGGCTTTCCGTACCGCTTATAAGACACCTATAGGTTGTACTCCTTATCGCCTTGTGTACGGAAAGGCGTGCCACCTCCATATTGAGTTGGAGCATAAGGCTTATTGGGCCTTGAAATGGGCTAATTTTGACATAAACAAAGCCGGTGATCTTAGGAAAATCCAACTCAATGAACTTAATGAACTTAGGAATGAGGCTTATGAGAATTCATTGATCTACAAGGAGAAGACTAAGCTCATTCATGATTCCAAGATTAAGAACCGAGAGTTCCACGTTAGTGATCAAGTTTTACTCTTTAACTCTCGGTTGAAAATCTTTTCGGGTAAACTTAAGAGCCGTTGGTCCGGTCAATTCACCGTCGCCCAAATCTTCCCTTATGGCACCATTGAGTTATCCCAACCAAATGGGCCCAACTTTAAGGTGAATGGCCAACGGGTTAAGTTGTACTTTGGAGAGGACATCTCTCATGAGATGATTCCATCCCTCTCCAAGTTTTCCTTGAATTAATTCGAGAAATTGAGTCGAGCTAGAGACTTGTGATAAATAAATCAAGCATCGTTTAACTAGGTTAGATTTTTACCTTTTCCACCCTTTCCACCCTTTTTCACCTTCACCCATTTCCACCAATAAGTGTAGGGGGAGCCAAGTAGGTTGTTTGTGTTGTGATGTTGTGCAGGGATGTGTGCTTTAATGATCCACTTTTGGTGCTTTTGACGCGACCCGTGATCCCGTGTACCCGGTTCTATCAAAACTATTGTGATTCATACATGTATATAAATAAGATGAATAAATGTAATCACTTTAGTTGTCTCTTCCTTAGCTCGATTTAAACAACGTGAACAATGTCCTACGTGTAGGGGAGTTTATTCTCCCACATACTTAAACATTAAGGGAAATGTTTATATTAAGTGTAGGTGGACTTCTATCGAATTTTAGTGGACTTTTCCATGAATTTGCCCTCATTTAACCGGAAAATTAAAAAATTTCAACGTTTTTCACATTTTTGATCTATTTTGGCCTAGTAGTATTTCCATTTATTTTCTTTCCTTTTGTAATCGCATCGTATTTATATTTTCCATTTCAAGAATAAAGACAAAAATAAATAAATGAATAAAATGGTTTTAACAAGTTTATATATCTTTGATATATTAGGCCCGTCGTGAATATTTTGACTCAACCCGAGTTTACTTATCCAAGTTTACTCTAGCTAGTATCCTTAACCATATGGACCTTAATTGGTTTATTAGGCTAAGCATCCACGAGTCTCATTATTTGAGATTTTAAATTGTGGAGAACGAGAGATGATAGAGTTGATAATAAGTTAAGGGTTAATTCTTAATTATATGAGTTTTTGAGGCTCTTTCTTCCCGCTTGTATATTTAATTTCTTAATAAATGAGGATTTTTGCGGTGTAGATTCGATATCTTAGCTCTTAGCCAAATATTTTATCTCCTTGTAATTAAAGCATGAACACATTTAGGGTGCCAGCGTTGTGGAATTCCGACTAAGGTGGCTCATAACCACTAAGTAGGAGGTATTCAGACCATGGGACCGCGGAATTTGGCCTAATATATATATTATAAATAAAGAAAGAATAAGATTAAATCATGACCTCAAGGAGCCTTAGGGTGTGGGGCATGTAGCACGAACCTTGTCATTAGAGCCTTAGGGTGTATGGCATGGTAGTGTTGAATAAAAATTGATCAAAAATCAATTCCCTTGTTTATCGTTCAAGGAGCCTTAGGGTGTGGATAATAGATGAGGAGCATTTTTACATCTTAAAGAGCCTAAGGATATATGATGTGAATTTGCTAAACTCCACATAAAGTCAACATGACTTTGGAGGAATAAATAATAAGTAGTACTATTGACCAAATTTCGGATCCGGGAATTTATTCCCCAAATCGTGTTAAATTATCCTTGATGTGGGCTTACTTAGTGACAACGTTTTTTAGGACGAGGTTAGGTTTTGAGTGTCGGATTTGTACCGTTTTGCCTTCATTTTTGGACTAAAGATTATTAAATAAGTCAAATGAGCCTACGGGTGAATGACAATCTTTAAAATCTAGAGATACAACTTAGGAATTGGAGAAAGAGTATTACATAATTGTCTTATATAAGTGGTTTTAACTTAAGAACTTATGGTAAACAATGATCTTGTTTTTAAGCTTGGTATGGGAACGTGAAACTTGAGGGTGATTAATATTCATGACACCAAAGCCCTAATTTAAGCCCTAATTTATTTTTCTGTTAAATTTCTTATTATTGCAATTAATTCTTCAAACTGTTTATTATAATAATTAAAATATTATTTAAGCAAGTTAAATAATAGCTTGATTTTAGATAATAGAAAATAAATTTTGGTTGATAAACTTCCCCACTGGAAGTTTATATTAAATACTGGTTCGAATAAGGGTGTTGACGGTTCAAGTTAAGGCGTATGGTGGTGACTCATTCGGTTAAGGGGGCTCAGCGCTTTCCCTTCTTCCCGTTGGTTTCTCCATAAGGTTTTTAATCTCTTTTTATTTTATGTTAATTTTAATATTTGTTTTTCAGTTTATTAGATTTGATTAGTTGATTGTTGTTTTAAGATTAGTTTTGTTTTGAGTCTGCTATTGGTTAATTTGTTTAAGTTTTTGTTTATTAGTCTGCTAGTTGTTAAGATTAGTTTTGTGTAGTCGATTTTTATGTGATTAGTTTTGGAAATTAATCTAATCTGCTAGTTTATTTGGTATTGGATAAGCTGATATATTGGACATAGTCTGTTGATATGGATTGAGTTTATTATCAGTTAGGAGTATATTGAGTTTTAGATTTAAGCTGTTTGGATATATTGAGTTTTTAGTTTGATTTGATTTGCTGAAAGTTATTTAAATTACTTGCTGATATTAAGCTTAGATAAGTTAGCTTATCTTGTTTTTTTTTCTAGTATTGATGTTTAAAGTCTACCTTGCTGAAAGTTTAGTTTGCTTATTTTTTCATCATTTGTTATAAGTTACTTGTTCAGAACTGCTTGTTGTTATAAGTCAGCTTTGCTTATTTATTAGATAATTTTACTGATTTCTTTTAGTTCTTATCTGCTTATTATTATTGCTGAGTTTTGTTCGTTTGTTGATAACATAAGCCATCAGATTCATTTAATCTGATTGTTCAAAACTGATTTCTATCAGTTCCAAAAAAAAATATATTATCCAAAAATTTGTCCACACAGGGACTCGAACCCGTGACCTCACGGGTAGCAACCCAACGTGTTTACCATCTCTGCTAGTGTATTGTTTTGGTTATTCTTCTGTCTAGGTTAATAATATAGCTAATTATTAGGCTGCCAGTTTTTTAAATATCTAGTTTTAATTTTAGTTAATATTTTTTTTTCATTTATTTTACTTAAATAGTTTATTTAATACTTCTTAATTGAAAGTTTATTTAATTTACTTTTAAAAAGTTAAAAAAAATATAAAAATTAAAAAATAAAAATAATATTTTACTACTTTTAGAAATTTAAATTGTTTTTATAAATTAGTTTTTTTTTAAATTTAGTTTTTATTTAATTTGGTTTTATATAAAATTAGTTTTAAGTTTTGCTTAAATTCAAAATAGTTTTTAAATTTCTTTAAATAGTTTTATTTAAATTAGTCTAAATTAGTTATAATTTTTAAATAGTTTTAATTAAAATTTGTTTAATTAGAATTTTTAATTGAAAAAGTATTTTTAATTAAATATTTACCTTTTTAGATTAATTAGTTTTAAATATATTTTGTTAAATTTACTTTTATAAAGTTTTTAAATAGAGATATATTCTATTATTTTAGTAACTTTAAATAGTTTTAACTTAGTTTAATTAGTTTTAATAAAGATTTAAATAGTTTAAACGTTTTCTTTTTAGTTTTTAGTTTTAAATACCAAACAAATTACTTTTAACCAAGAACAATTAATCTCTACGTATAAGTTGGAAATCAATTCGAGTCGAGTCGAGGAACAAAAAAAAAATAGATTTTTTAAGAATTGCAAAATTCATATATTACACAACTATGTAGGAGATGTGCAGCAAGCTTTAGAGCACGGAAAACACAAAGAAATTTGAATTCGAGAGATGACTTATGGTTTAAATCATACGAACCAAATAATATATCAACAACGAATCACAAATCTACCCCATGGCGATTGATACCAATTGTTGTCCCATATATTTTGTGATGATTCTACACGAATTAAAGAATAAAGGTAGATAGAAGATATATGAATTCTAAAGAGACGAAGTAGAGAGAGAAAAGAGAGAGAAAAACCAACACACCTACCTCTCCTTACATGCAAGGAGAGGTATTTATGGCCTTGCCTACATGTGGCATAATGGGCTATATGTTTGATTGGGTCGGGCTTGAATAAATGCTTAGTACCTTAAAAGAGGCCTTTTAAGCTAGCCATCAAGCCCGTAATGTTACGACTATTATACTACCTATTACAACGTTCTAATAAATGTTATAGTAATAAACTATGACCGAGCATTCTTGTTTGACTCAATATTTTGAGGCTAACGGCCTTAGAAGTAGTACTTCTGCCGCTAGCCGGAACCTTCTCTTGACAGCTGGTGGTAAGCTTTCCTTTTAACACGTGCCACCCAAACGACCTACAGCTTCCCATGTGTGGTTTTCCCGTTTATTGCTCACCTTTTTTCCACATCCATCTCAATCCGTAGGTCCCACCACACGCCATCCCAGGAGTACCCCTGTGCCAACACTTCAAACGATGGGTGGCATGGGTACAAGTACGTCTGTACAAGCAGCCCGGGCTGCAAGCTGTTCCACTAGAACTAATGTTCCAAGTACTTCTTCGGGGTCCCCTACAGGTTGTTTTTATTTTCTAAATGGTCAACTGAACACGCTTTATGGATTTGTCTTTAATCCCCCACGGTACCTTTTCATCTACACACCAGGTACTCCCGCGTATCGTGACCTTGGGGACTGCACATACCATTGTCACAACTGCCATGCGCTCTTCTGGCACAATGAACGGCTCAAATCTGCGCGTTATAGTGCAGAACCAGAATACCATGCATGCTGTGAAGTTGCCAAAATATTCATCCCCAGCCACCACTGCCGCCTGCTGTCGTTCATCAACTACTCATAGATACCCATTTTATGGAAAACATCCGGGCTTACAACCAGATGTTTGCAATGACATCCTTAGGTGCTAAGGTTGACGAATCTGTTAACCGATCCGCAGGACCATATGTTTTCAAGATTTCAGGCCAGGTGTACCACCGCCTTGGGTCGTTGATGCCTGAAGTAGGGAAAGGACCCTAGTTTCTACAGTGTACATATACGACACCCAGAATGAGGTTCGGAATCGGCTGGCTCCTTTTGGTGGGGAATCAGCGACCACTTTAAACCCGCTTATAGTTCAACACCTAATACAGGTGTTTGACCAGAGTAACGCGTTGGTTCAGTTGTTTAGAACATCAAGGGATAAGGCCCGCGACGTAAATATTCTAGATTTCTGTCTTAGGTCATACAATGCGGGTGGTGTCCGCGGTTATGAGCTCCCTACTGCAAGGGACATTGGCGGTACTGTGTTCCAAATAGGCCGGGATTGTAGGACCGATTACGATGTCATTATTGAACATAGGTCCGGTCCCCTACAACGCGTCAACAAACTTCACAAGTCGTACATGTCTCTTCAATTTCCCATATTGTTCGTATTTGGCCAATCTGGGTATCATAAAACCTTGGCGGTTGTTCGACGAGAGGGGTTTGGTGATGGAACAACCACAGTCTCTATGAACCATTATTATAAATACCAGCTGCACCCACGCGCAGATGACTACGATCTTATATTCAGGACGGGCATGTTGTTCTAGCAATATGTTGTGACTGTGTATTGTGCTTTGGAACAATCCCGGTTGGACTAGGTGCAGACTCACCAAAACGAAATCCGATCTAATTACCTGGTTGGGTTGTATGATTCCTTGAACAGGGTTGAGAGGGAAGGAATACAATGTGGCCAGTCTATTCTTTTGCCGATGTCTTTCACAGGGGGTCCTCGCTACATGTACAACCACTACCTTGATGCCCTTGCACTCTGTCGTGCTCTGGGGAACCCTCAATTCATTATCACATTCACATGCAACGCGAAATGGCCTGAAATAGATAGATTCATGTCCTGGTTCCCTCTGTTGTCAACTCCCGATAGGCCAGACGCTACCTGCCGAATCTTTGAACAGACGGTAAAAGACTTTGTTAAGTTTTTAAAGGAATCCAAGCCATTTGGCTCTGTCACTAGCCGTAAGTTTCATTCCCTTATACTTTTTACTTAACAAGGTGATCTCTGCACCACTTGACTGTAGTTTGTTTCCTTTTTCCGTATTACTTTACACAACTGAGTTCCAGAAACGTGGGTTGCCCCACTGTCATACACTTCTGTGGCTGTACGAGAAATATAAGATTGTCGACCCAGCAGAGCTTGATGCATTTGTTTCAGCGAAACTGCTAGATCCTAACGCCGACCCAGAGACATTTGCTATTATCTCAGAGCTTATGCTCCACGGATCGTGTGGGGCAGCTAACATGAATTCACCTTGCATGAAGGATGGCTTATGTAGCAAAAACTTTCTTAAAAAGTACAATGAACATACCTATTTTGACGACGGTGGATACGTACATTATCGGCGGCGGGACTCAGGCATATGTGTCACTAAAAAAGGGTTCGAGCTCGACAACGCTAATGTGGTCCCATATAACCGAACCCTTTCGCTCACCTTCAAGGCACATATAAATGTCGAGTACTGCGGGTGGAGCATGTTGATTAAGTATTTATTCAAGTATATATCCAAAGGCCCTGATAGGATATTCTCGAAAGTTATAAGGCCAGTCGGTGAAGCGTCAACCTCCTCACAGCCTCCACCCAAACCGAGGGACGAGATACAAGATTATGTAGACGGTCGGTACATCTGTCCTCATGAAGCATGCTGGAGGATTTTTGATTTCCCCATACACATGAGAGAACCAGCTGTACAAATACTTGCCGTTCACTTAGAGAACATGCAACGTGTTAATTTCCGTGAACGCGGTGATGTCTCGGTCGTAGTTAATCTTCCTGAGAAAAAAAGACTATTTTGACTGAATGGTATTCGTACAATGCCAACAACACTGATGGCAGACACTTAACCTAACTGAAATTTTCTACGGAATTCGTGTGGTACGCAGATGCAAAGAGCTAGAGATGAAGGGCTGTTACAACCAAATATTCTTATGGAAGGCTTGCATTTGTGCATCCTAGCGCGGGTGACATGTTCTACTTTCGAATGCTTGTATCTCACAGGAAAGGTTGTAGATCTACGACAGAGGTGCAGACCGTTGACAATCGTGTTTGCCCAACCTACCGTGCCGCATGCGATGCATTAGGCCTCCTAGAGGATGATCGGGAATGGGGCATAGCTCTGGAGGAAACTATCGGTCATGCAAGTGCATCTGAAACACAAACTCTGTTTGCGCAGATGTTAATATTCTGCAAGATATCTGACCCGCGCAAACTACGGGAAAAACATTGGGAAAATATGTTTGACGACATTGGTACAAGGGTGTCCGCGACTGTGGGTATTCCAGGGTACTTTGTAAACGATGCAGAGAAGAAAGGATATATTTTATACGACATCCTTTGTATTTTGACCGATAATGGTAGGACCTTATCGGAGTTTGGCCTCCCTTCCCCTCCTCAGAGACTTCTGGATGAGCTTAAAAACAGGCTACTGGTGGAGGAGGGAAACTACAATAGGGCCCAGTTGTTCCACGAAACACTTGACGCTCTTCCCAAACTCAATGCTGCCCAACGCACAATTTACGACCTTATCACTCTAGCGGCAGTGCAAAACAGGCAAGAACTAATATTTGTGTATGGTCATGGTGGAACTGGGAAGACTTTTTTGTGGAAAACCATCACAGGATCGTTGCGATCACAAGAGAAGATCGTGTTAACTGTTGCTTCATCTGGCATTGCATCCCTCCTTCTTCCCACTGGCCGTACAGCTCACTCTAGATTTAAGATACCTTTAGAGTTAACAGACGAATCATTGTGTCATATAAAAAAACACACAGCTTGGCTGGTTGTTGGCTGATACGGATGTTATTATCTGGGATGAGGCGCCTATGAACAATCGTTGTTGCTTTGAAGCATTTGATCAGACCCTCCAAGACCTTATAAGCTCGCCAGATTCTGTCTTCGGTGGTAAAACAATGATTCTAGGTGGGGATTTCCGCCAAACTCTTCCAGTGAAAAAAAGGATTCAAGACTTGAGCTGATAACCTTATCCATATCACAGTCACCTCTATGGCAAACTTTAAAGTTTACACGTTGACTGAAAACATGAGGCTAATGAGAGACGACCAAACTGCATATGAAAAAGAAAAATCTCAAGAGTTTACAGCGTGGCTACTTGCAGTTGGAAATGGTGAAGTAGGCGAACCAGATGAGGAAGAACCCGAAAGCGGCAATTGGATATCGATACTGGCACAGTACTGTGTCTCTGGCGATGATAACGGCCTAACGGAGCTTATAGAATTCATATATGACGACGACACTTTAAAGAAACCAACAACAAGTTCGTTCCAGTCTAAAGCTATTTGGTGCCCAAAAAATGAAACTGCCGATGTTATTAATGACCGGATACTTGAACAGATCCCTGGTGAAACATTTACCTACTTAAGTAACGATGTTGCATACCAAAATGGAGGCGATACCTCAGAAATAGACATGCTGTAACCACCGGATTTCTTGAACACACTTAACTTCCCCGAGTTCCCACCACAAGTATTGCATTTGAAAGTTGGCTGTCCTATCATACTACTAAGAAACACAAACTTGGCTGGCAGGCTCTGCAAAGGGATACAGATGATTGTCCGGGCACTTAATCAAAGTTAATAGAACTCAGATAATTACAGGAACACACGTTGGGGAGAAGGTGTACATCCACCGTATTCCGTTGGGTCACCAAGATCCGAACCTATCTTTCACGTTCAAGCGGAAACAATTCATAGTTAAACTGTGCTATGCAATGACGATCAACAAAAGCCAAGGCTAGTCTTTGTCAAAGATAGGTGTTTACCTGCCTGAACCTGTATTTAGCCACGGTCAGCTATATGTTGCGCTATCAAGGGCCATTTCGCCAGACGGACTCAGGATACTCATAAAACAACCAAAAAAGAAACCTCCAAACACAACTAAAAACATCGGGTACAGGGATTTTTTACACAACATATGTGTGATAACCCGAACTCGTGGTCATTATTTAGTTATATTTTTACGTATATTTTTGAAATTTTTGACGAGATTGAATGTTATGATGATTGGTGATTTGAATTGAACGAATGTTGAAAGTTATATTTTTATGTTTTGACGAGTTGCGAGGATTATTAGTGATCATGATATCAACGGATGCCCGAAATTTTACGTTTTATTTTTAGTCATGTCGATGTTTGATATTTTTACGTTTTTATTTTTAATTTCGTATTAAGTCGTGTCAGGACTATATAATATCATATTTTGTGTGCGTTTTAAGTTTTGAGAAGTATTTTTATGAAACCCGAGACCCGTAAATATTTTCAAAATTGACTAATAGTTATTTCCCGCTTTTTAAACAAGTATTTGCAAATTAGTCCACAAGAATCACAATTGGCAAAAACTACCCTAAACTTTTCCCATATAAAAGAAAAAATTATAAACAAATAAACACACTTTCCACTAGCAACCAAAATTTTCTCCATCTCTCTTCCACACCTTCACCATGTCGTCACCCCTTCACCATGAAAAACCATGATCAACTAAATTTTGAGTTTGATTCATTAAAAACTAATTAAAGTCCCATTCTAATTTCTTGATTCTCCATCTTTTGGTATTAAATTTACCTACATGCAAGCACTTTTTGTAAAACTCCATTTTTGATGAAAAGCATGTGTTTTGATCTTGTTTATATGTTCTATATAGGTGTTTGTGATGATATATATAATTTTTACTTGTTGCATGTTGAAAATTTTGAGTTGGGTTTTATTTGATTTGATCATCTAGGGTGATATAGGATGTTAGGATTGAAAGTAGTAATATTAGTATGATTATAGTGGTAAAAATAAGTTTAAAATGGTGAAAAATATGATTTTGGGTGGTTTTTAAGAAGGTATTTTTAATCAGCAGATAAAAGGTAAATTTTGGAAAACTTAAGTTTATGTATGATATGAGTTGATTAGATATTATTGTAGAGAATTTCATGAACTTCGATTTGGTATAAAGTAGAGCTTCTAGCTCCAAACGAGCGAAAAGATATGATAGTTTGATTATTCGTGTACCAAGAGACGAGTATCGGCACAATATATAGTTGTTGTCGATATTTGGATCGAATCTCGGGGACTATAAAAAGAATTTTGAAATAAGTCTAGGACTGATGTAAAATGGTAAACACTAGGATGTTGAGTCTATTTTCAAACGTGAGTGTCGGTTTTTCAAATGGAGTCGTTTATAGAGGTTAAAAAGACTATATGAGTTGTTGACGTAAAACTATCCGGTTTTTGTAGTTCGAAGATGTGTCGGGCAGGGAACCTTAAAAGTAAAATCTTTTAACCAACTTTTGGGAGTATTTTCTAGATATAGTAAGTGAAGTTTCTGATTAGTATCGTAAACATTTGACGTGTTTAAGTTGGGAAAACAGTTTGAACGATTAGTATATATATCGACAGATTTCTAATAAAGGAAATAAATAAAGTAAAAGTGTAATAGGTGTACATGTGTAGGAATTATTTTATAGAGAATGGTGTGAGTTTTATTTTGACTTTGAGTTATTTATTTTACTTTATTAAGTATGAGATATTACTTGAATATGATATTGAAGGTGCGTGTTTTATTTTGATAGATTATGAATTTCGTGTTCGTCGGGCATCGTCAATCGTTGAAAGTCGTCTTACTATTGCTATTACTCAAGGTGAGTCTATAGCCTCGCTTTATACTTGTTTTAATAATTTTATAACCCGCGAGGGGGATACATGCTATTTGAAATAAAATGAACACATGTCATGAGTAATGGTTGGACCCGAATGTTGCCTTTGTTGCCTGTTGTTGCTTTGAATTTTATAAGTACCTAAGTTGAAAAAGTCCCTAATTTCATGAACCGTTAACTATGTTCTAGCTCTTTGTTGTGAGTTGGGAATAGCCGCTTATTCAAATGATAGTACTATTGGGCTGACAACCCTATCTAAGACCAGGGCTTTACGCTGAGTAACCTCTGGGAAGAAAAATTTATGAGAATGAGAATGTGGTATACTTGCAACTGATACCCTAGTAGGGGCAATGGAATTCATATAGTCATGCTGGCATTTGGTGTGGGTGACTAAGTTAAGGGGTCGGTGTCATGAGCTTAATACAATTCATTAGTTATTGCTATAAGATAAGATGCCTGATTAATAGATTGTATGGCCACAATGCTATTAAACGATTATGATTGATTTTATGATGTGTTCAAATGTGTTTTGTTAAACCTATGGACTCGCTCAACATTATTGTTGATGTGTTTAAGCATGCATTTCAGGTAATCTGATGTGTTGATCAAGGAGCTTGCTGGGGAAGGTTGCGGTGTCGCTTTTATAGTTGTTCAGTCTGAAACTATTTTCTTTCCCTGTCATTATTAAATGTTATCTTTTATCTGCAGGAAATTATAAAAATCTTTTGAGTATTTATAGTTGATAAAAGGTTTATATTTTTGGGATGGTATTTTTAAGGGAACGAAGCGCTACTCTGATATTTTATAAAATTTCTTTATTGGGATTGAAAACTTTAGACTAAAGATAGTATTATTTTATCTCATATTTTAAATGTCTCATTTTGAGATCGTATAAAGTGTTTTGATGACGAGGTTTGAGTTTAACACCCAAATGTGTATTTCCACTGGGCAATGTAATTTTGGGGGTGTTATAGATTGGTAACCAGAGCTTTTTAGTTATAGTGAATTAGGTCGCTTTTTGAAAATGTCCTAAACTATAACTTTGGTGTCGAAAGTATTTTATAAAAGCAACACAACTTCTCTGCAAGGCTCCGGTAAGATTATTTATTTTAGTTATGCTTTATTATTTTAGATGTATCCCTCAAAACTGTTCTGAATCCCTGAGTATTTATTAAGTAAATACTACGATAAGGTATTGGTATTAATGAAAGGACGCGGAGTGCTTTCATCATAATTTATTTTTTATGAGTATTGCATAATTATCATTTGCATTGCATTGCATTGCATTGCATCGCATACATACATATTGGCATACGTAAATCATTTTCATTTGCATGACCATGCATTGCATATATATTTTTGAATAATGACCTTATGTACTCTTGAATTTTCTGTGATTGTAGAAAATGGCCGACATACCACCTAATAACAATAGGCAGGGATATGCTGTAGGCAAGCCGGGTGTTCTATTTCTGTGGGGTAAAGGTGGATGGTTAGTTGACGAGGATGATACAGACGATGAGAGTAAGTTTGTGGAGTCTGAGAGTGATAATTTAAGAACTGAAAGTGAAGTTCGAAAGATTAAGGTTAGAGCTGAGGTAAGAAGCTATGGAACTGACTTTAAGACGTATCAGAAAGAGAGAGATAGGCTTCACATGATAGGTAATTATGAAGGTCACCTTAGGCCATATCTTGAACCATATTGGAAGTTCTAGGACAGTGAGGAGTATGCTGATTCCCACTATATGATAAATCCGCCATGCCAAGGAGCATATCTGAAGTATGGATTAGAGTTTCTGCTGTGTTATGGTCTAGACGGAAAGTGCAGCAAGTTGGAACCAGAGGAAGACGAAGCAGGGAGAAGCCAAGTTGGAGAAAATGATGTGTCATATCCTATGGAACAGTGAAGTGGTGGATCTTTGTTGTATTTCAGTTTATGTATTGTTGTGTTGTATTTAGATTATTTAGAATTTATGATGTAGTACTGTGGTGGAATATTGTTGTTGTTTAGGCTGATAAGGGTAAGTGACTGTAATGACAGGATCTTGTCACGATTTTCTTTAATTTGATAGATGCAATCTACTATTACCTTTATTATTTTGATGTGTCTTTATTATTTTCTTCTGTGAGTTGATTTGGTGAATTTAGGTAGTACTGTGTTGTTTGTACATGTAGTATCCATGGTATATCTTGATGTAAAGATCCTTTTTTCTATCTCGATGTGTATACTTATCATGTTTCTTTGATAACAGTAGAAAGAATTGAGTGAGACATTTTCTGTCTTTAGGGGATTCCACGTGACTAAGTTTCTTGAAATATGTCTCTGGAATTGACAACCTCTGGGATAGATTATATGATTATGGAAATAATCGTTAGAACGTTTGAAGCTGAATGTGCTGCAAGGAAACAAGGTGCCGAGACTTAAGATGCTGCTGTTCCAGTTGAAGATGTTGTTGTTCCAGCTGAAGATGTTGCTGCTGCTCTGCAAGATTGTAAAGGATGTCTGCCTGTTAGATTCCTAGGAATGAGAAAGGATGCGGTGAAGAGTATCGTATTATACTAATGGTAATTGGAAATGTGCAGGTATATGGACAAGTTTGAGTAACTGATGGATATATTGAAATATTAGCAGTAATTTGGAATTATACAAATTGGCGAAAGGAAAGAGTAATTTAAAGATTGATCCTGATTCGAAATTAAGTGTAGCAGAAAGGATAAAAAAAGACGGTATTGCTGTGAATGTCGACAGGAAATGAAAATTTATTTCTTCTGACATAAAATGAACTCAGAATTCAACAGTTTAAGATAAAGAAAGATGGTATTCATGTTGTTACTGTAAATTGTGTAAGCAGGAGGAATTATATTGTGTAGACGATGTATTTTGCACCATATGGGTAATTGTATATCTACTTGTCGCAAGTATGGACTAGCTGGATGTTGAGTGCTGAACGAAGAACAAGGAATGTAGATATAGGAATTAGTATTCCAGGAAGCAGTGAAATGTTTTCATTCTGGTAAAGGAATATGGATAAAGGAATTGTTCAGCTAAGAGAAATCGATAAGAAAGGAATGTTGTTGTTGTTGCAGCTTATATTTTTGGAAATGCTGATAAGTCTTGAGATTCAGATATTGTAATTTGCATATTCTTATTTAACAATCATTGAGTTAGAATTTCATTGGATATATTGAATTCTGAAAGTGTTAGATTTAATTGACCTGAGGATGCGAAATCAGCAAGAATTAGCAATTAATTGAAATGAGAAATTAACCGGTGGAAGACTGTTGATAATTATATATATAAAGAAGGTCTTTTCTGAACTTACGGAATTAAGTGATGTTACGCAATTAACCGAACTAGGGTTGTGTTGGAAATGCTGAAATGAGGATGAAAGTTGTAGGGTATAATAAGTAAAGGTGGAAAGGATTGATTTGAAATGTTGATGAGCATTGAGTACTGACTACAAGGATTAATAAGTGGAATTTCTATTTAAGGATTTTGTTTGGTCAAAAATGAGAAGGTATGTAGGAGGAAACTGTAATAGGTCGTATTTTCAGTGCACCTCACCAGTAGTAGTTGAAAGGGAATGAGAAGACGAGTTCGTATTTAAGAGCATTTTGTGATCGTCCTGCGGAATCGTAAGAGTTTACTGTCGTCTTAGGAAAAAGAAGCTTTGTGTTAGCTTAGTAATGGAAGTTATGTAATCTGCTTGTGTATTTTGTCATGTGACACTGTTAGGAAATAGGGGATGGTGATTTGATCAATTGTAAGGATTGGCGGATGAGACAACAAGAATAATCTGATAAGACTAGAAGGGTAAGTCATAAGAAGCGTAGTAATGAAAGCAAGAA
The DNA here is from genome assembly GCA_025667525.1 of Glebionis coronaria. Classification (NCBI taxonomy): domain Eukaryota; kingdom Viridiplantae; phylum Streptophyta; class Magnoliopsida; order Asterales; family Asteraceae; genus Glebionis; species Glebionis coronaria. Next base: position 92,256,403 of record CM046879.1, on the reverse strand, counting down.
AAGAAGCTGGATGTTTTGGGAGTAAGATAATTGCTGTGAGATTGAGCAAATTGATTACCAAGAATCGGTATCCATTACTGATGATTGATGTTTTGTTTGGTCAATATTAAGGAAAGTGAGGAAAGTATTTGATAACAATTGTAAAATTGTTAAGGAAAGAGGAATGGTGTGTGAAATTCTTTGGATATGAATTTTAACTGGAGTTAGTATAAATTCTGGAATGTGCGATTTATGGCTGAAGTATTCGTGGAAATCTTGACTAGATGAAGCGATTGAGGCTTTGTCGATACCGACGAAACCAACTGAAGCTTGTTAATTCCTTCGTTTAAGTTGGGTATTATCAAAGGTTTATCGAAAGGTTTTCACTGATTGTTGATCCATTGACAAAGAAGAACTCAATGTGTGAAATCCATTCATGCATCCAATTTGTAGTTTTGAGATCTGATCTTCGTCAGTTAAGGAAGTTGTTTATGAGCGCTGAGGATAGGTTGAGTTATGTGCCCGTATTGTCAGTATCGGAGGAATCTGAAGGAATTGTAGAGCTATGGTGATGATATCTTGATGTTATCAAATGGTAGGAGAAAGTAATAAGTAGTATGTTGATTTAATTAGAGAAGTGTAAAGGGTAATTATATAATTTTGAGTTTCGACGATGTGGTATCTATTTTGGATTTATGAAAATACTACTTGTATGGAATCAAGTATGTAGTAATTTGTAATCAAAAGTAATCATAATCACGATATGTGTTATAGCTCTGTATCACGAGGTGTAATTTTGTATGGCAAGAGTGGTAGTCAAAGTATTCAGTAAGAAGGAGAAGGAAAAGGTTTATAAAATTATAAAAGTATTTGAGAGTCGACTACTGAGTCGTAAGTTTTGAGAATTGAATATTGAGTTTTGAGATTTTTGAATATTGGTAACAACAAGCAGAATGGATGGAATGGAATGAAAAATTTGAATCGAATTGATGGATTAATGGAAAAGGAATACCAAGGAAAGTAGATCAACAGGGTGTCAGAAATTTTGAAATGGATTGGTAGTAGGGATAAGTGAGACGAAATATTTTAGAGGAACGAAACCGATTATCGTAATTATCTATTGGAAGGAGGATGTGTTAGGAATATGAGAACCGGCGGTGAATGAATTTTTCAGATCAAAGAGAATTCAATTATTCTAAGAGTGCTAAGAGTGCTATATGTAGTATTAAAGAAATTTCACAAGTTGAAGTATTGATATATTCTGGTTGGGATAAGATGGATTACGACATCAGGAAAATGTATTAATAGTCAGATTTGAATATATGAGACAAATAGAGTCATCTAAACAATATATGATATAAGAAAGATGTAATGATATAATATGAATGGTACAGTGGTTCAGTGTAGTGATTGTTAGATTGAATGAAAATGGAAAAAGAGCATCGGGAATTATATAGGTGACTGTTACGAGATGTAATCTGTAAATGAGAAGGAAAGAAATCACTAGGAATTTAATGATGAAATTGTCAATAACCCCGGATCGTAGCTGTAAGAAGAAATGAAAATGGAATAAAGTTTGAGTATAGTATATATGTAACCCAGAGACTGAAGTTAACTTTTGATTGTTAGAGATCTTCAACAGAAAGTGAGAAGAATTGAGTCAAGGAAGAATATTGCGTATTTTTGGAAATCAACGGACAGAGTGAGAGTATAATTTGAACGATGGAAATTGGACTTGTGTTGATGTGATTGAAACTTGGGATAATGATATCTTTAAATATTTCACTATTAGGTTAAACGAAATCTATTGATGATGGAGTCTTTATGCGATGATAGTCGTCATATCAGTAATTACGATGCGCAACTTGAGATTTTACATAGTCGTAAGCTAGGTTTCAGGGTATTGAAGTAGGAAATGAAACTAAGGAAGTGATGCAGAAGGATTATAAATGATGAAAGATTGGGACTATTAGAAGGTGAAATTTGGAAGTGAAGTATAGTAAGTATTCTTTGGTATGGTGATATTATAGGAATTGAGTTGAACTGGTGTGAAGGACGTGAGTAACTCGTAAAGAAAAGAGGTTTCATTGGTTTTAGAGGTGAGAAATTGCGAGTGTGAGGCGGGTCGAGAGCCGGGACGTCGCTCTCTTTTAGGAGGGTAGGATGTGATAATCCGAACCCGTGGTCATTATTTAATTATATTTTTACGTATATTTTTGAAATTTTTGACGAGATTGAATTTTATGATGATTGGTGATTTGAACTGAACGAATGTTGAAAGTTATATTTTTACGTTTTGACGAGTTGCGAGGATTATTAGTGATCACGATATCAACGGATGCCCGAAATTTTACATTTTATTTTTAGTCATGTCGATGTTTGATATTTTTATGTTTTTATTTTTAAGTTCGTATTAAGTCGTGTCGGGACTATATAATATCATATTTTGTGTGCGTTTTAAGTTTTGAGAAGTATTTTTATGAAACCCGAGACCCGTAAATATTTTTAAAATTGACTAATAGTCATTTCCCGCTTTTTAAACAAGTATTTGCAATTTAGTCCACAAGAATCACAATTGGCAAAAACTACCCTAAACTTTTCCCATATAAAAGGAAAAATTATAAACAAATAAACACACTTCCACTAGCAACCAAAATTTTCTCCATGTCTCTCCTACACCTTCACCATGCCGTCACCCCTTCACCGTGAAAAACCATGATCAACTAAATTTTGAGTTTGATTCTTTAAAAACTAATCAAAGTCCCATTCTAGTTTCTTGATTCTCCATCTTTTGGTATAAAATTTACCTATATGGAAGCACTTTTTGTAAAAACCTATTTTTTATGAAAAGCATGTGTTTTGATCTTATTTATATGTTCTATATAGGTGTTTGTGATGATTTATATAATTTTTACTTGTTGCATGTTGAAATTTTGAGTTGGGTTTTATTTGATTTGATCATCTATGGTGATATAAGATGTTAGGATTGAAAGTAGTAATATTAGTATGATTATAGTGGTAAAAATGAGGTTAAAATGGGTAAAAAGTATGATTTTGAGTGGTTTTTAAGAAGGTATTTTTAATCAGCAGCTAAAAGGTAATTTTGGGAAAACTTAAGTTTGTGTATGATATGAGTTGATTAGATATTGTTGTAGAGAATTTCATGAGCTTCGATTTGGTATAAAGTAGAGCTTCTAGCTCCAAACGAGCGAAAAGTTATGATAGTTTGGTTATTCGTGTACCGGGAGACGAGTATCGGTACAATATATAGTCGTTGTCGATATTTGGATCGAATCTCGGGGACTATAAAAATGATTTTGAAATAAGTCTAGGACTGATGTAAAATGGTAAACACTAGGATGTTGAGTCTATTTTCAAACGTGAGTGTCGGTTTTTCAAATGGAGTCGTTTATAGAGGTTAAAAAGACTATATGAGTTGTTGACGTAAAACTGTCCGGTTTTTGTAGTTCGAAGATGTATCGGGCAGGGAACCTTAAAAGTAAAATCTTTTAACCAACTTTTGGGAGTATTTCTATATATAGTAAGTGAAGTTTCTGATTTATATCGTAAACATTTGACGTGTTTAAGTAGGGAAAACAGTTTGAACGATTAGTATATATATCGACAGATTTTTAATAAAGGAAATAAATAAAGTAAAAGTGTAATAGGTGTACATGTGTAGGAATTATTTAATAGAGAATTGTGTGAGTTTTATTTTGAATTTGATTTATTTATTTTACTTTTTTAAGTATGAGATATTACTTGAATATGATATTAAAGGTGCGTGTTTTATTTTGATAGATTGTGATTTTCGTGTTCGACGGGCATCGTCAATCGTTGAAAGTCGTCTTACTATTGCTATTACTCAAGGTGAGTTTATAGCCTCGCTTTATACTCGTTTTAATGATTTTAAAACCCGCGAGGGGGATACATGCTATTTGAAATAAAATGAACACACGTCATGAGTAATGGTTGGACCCGAATGTTGCCTTTGTTGCCTGTTGTTGCTTTGAATTTTATAAGTACCGAAGTTACAAAAGTCCCTAATTTCATGAACCGTTAACTATGTTCTATCTCTTTGCTGTGAGTTGGGAATAGCCGCTTATTCAAATGATAGTACTATTGGGCTGACATATCTATCTGAGACCAGGGCTTTATGCTGAGTAACCTCTGGGAAGGATAATTTACGAGAATGAGAATCCAGTATACTTGCAACTGATACCCTAGTAGGGGCAATGGAATTCATATAGTCAAGATGGCATTTGGCGTGGGTGACTAAGTTACGGGGTCGGTGTCATGAGCTTAATACAATTCATTAGTTATTGCTATAAGATGAGATGCCTGATTAATAGATTGTATGGCCACAATGCTATTAAACGATTATGATTGATTTTATGATGTGTTCAAATGTGTTTTGTTAAACCTATGGACTCGCTCAATATTATTGTTGATGTGTTTGAGCATGTATTTCAGTAATCTGATGTGTTGATCAAGGAGCTTGCTGGGGAAGGTTGCGGTGTCGCTTTTATAGTTGTTCAGTCTGAAATTGTTTTATTTCCCTATCATTATTAAATGTTATCTTTTATCTGCAGGAAATTATAAAAATCATTTTTGAGTATTTATAGTTGATAAAAGGTTTGTATTTATGGGATGGTATTTTGAAGGGACCGAAGCGCTACTCTGATATTTTATAAAATTTCTTTATTGGAATTGAAAACTTTAGACTAAAGATTGTACTATTTTATCTTATCTTTTAAATGTCTCATTTTGAGATCGTATAAAGTGTTTTGATGACGAGGTTTGAGTTTAACACCCAAATGTGTATTTCCGCTACGCAATGTAATTTTGGGGTGTTATAATATGACACCAATGCCGATATCGTATATGTTATAGTCACCAATGCCGATATCGTATAATAGTCACCAATGCCAATATCGTATATGCCACTATGGTAAATAACATATGGAAATCGTGCTGCTTACGTTATACGAACTTATTTGTTATACGTGCTTTGAATACCATATGTGCAACACTTGAAAAGTTATAACACCACGTGTGAAATTAGGATAGAGTGTCTCTGTGAAATACTTGGAAACTTATAAGACTGCCCATAATATTAGGATAAAGGGTCTTTTGTGAATGCCATGATCAGGTCCATCTCTTGCTTATTACTCACGACCTATAACTTTTGTACATTATCTAAAAGACCCATTCATATTTTCCTTGCTAAATGGCCTTTCTCTTTCTGTTGTCGTGCAAGTGAACATTTCTAATGGTTGGCACTAGCACAAATGCATTGATCGTCGCATCAACACTAATTTCTGATTTAGCACCGCAGAAAAGAGGCTGCATACTTGAAGCAATGGTGTATCACAGGTGGATGAGTAGAATCCTACAAACGAAATATGACCCAACTATCAAAGACCTAAATTACTGCTGCCTTCTTATCGATAAGTAGGTAATAACTTTTAATCATATGACGCCGGGAAAAAAAAGATATGTTCTTTGGTTTTCATACATTCCTTTTGTGTGTATGCAGGGAGATGCAATTCAGACGAACATGGATGTGGCAAATGCATCGCACTTTGAGTCACTGCTTCAATATGGGAAGGTTTATCGCATCACATATTTCTTTTGTGAAAAAACAAACACTTACCAGCAAACAATCGAAAGGGCGACAACGCTTAGGTTTGGCAAAATCACAAAATTTGAGCATTTAGACGGGCACGAAAAAACGTACCCCCAACATTTTTTTGATTTCGTCCCCTACGATCAGATGACTTCCCGAAACCTTTCAAGAACGCGTACAACAAATGAGTTTACCCGCGCCTTACAGGTATGAATAAAAGCACCATTGTTTATACTTAAACTACAATTGTCTAACAAATAACCTTTTATTGTTTTAAGATTACTTTGGTTGCATACGCTCGATACGCGAGTTGCTTAGGGACGGAAACATAAGAAGAAATATCACCCTTGAAAACTTAGAGTGAGTCTGCACATACTAATGTTCCCCCCCCCCCCCCATAACATGCTTTCTCTGCAGTTACCGCTGCTGTTAGATCTCTTTTCCGTTTTAACCTTTCTTTTTCAACCTTTTCCCGCATTTGCTAAATGGGATCGCTATAGAACTGACTCTGTGGGAAAACCTCGCTATCAAATTTGACAAGGAAAGTATTGAAACTCGCCCTCCTCCTGTACTGCTTGCAGTTGGATACAGCCGAGTGACCGAATACAAAGGTTTGTTATATTGTACGCTATCGCTGAGAACCAAATACTGGTTAAGGATTACACCTAATGTTGATCCATTGCAGGTTTGGAACTTTCAAGCACATCTGCAACATTCTGTTACATTGACACTGACGTACTAGAGGTTCAAAAAGCAAAACAGGCGTACGGTTAACTATTAATTAATCAACCCTTACAAAAGAATATAAACACTTACATATGTTCTGCCCTGTTCTAACAGAGCCACTAATATGCAGGTTTCTTGAACGGTTTAAATCAACTCCTATGCTAAAGGTGGCTAAGCACCACATCAGAGCAGCCGGTGCCGAACAAAAACCTAACATTGAACCTCTCTCTTCTCTGCTGTTACAGAACCTTGGGGGTCACAAGGTACACTCAACCACTATAGCATATCATATCAACAAATGTTACCCTTAATTAAATACGAATTGTTTTTTTCTCAGGAGGTTCAATATCAATGTACCGCAACTATAACTAGGGCTGAGCATCGGTTTGGGACCGGACTGGACCGAGGACCGAAATAGTCCAAAATCCCAGACCGAGACCGGACCAAAATAGTCCGGTCCGGGTTGGTCCGGTCCGGTTCAGTCCTCGGTCCGGTCCTATTAGACATATTTGACAGGATTTTGGTAAGACCAAACCGGACCGGACCGACCGGACCGAGGACCAAATTCGTCCAAATCCCCGGACCGAGGACCGGACCAAAATTGCTCTGTCTGGTTCGGTTCGGTCCGGTCCGGGTCGGTTTTGGGTCTGGCGTGCTCAGCCCTAACTATAACAGAGATAGTGCACAACAGAATCTGGTACTATGTATCATGCAAAAAATGCACAAAAAGGCCAAGGGACTTTGAAGGAACGTTTGTCTGTGAAGACGATGGAGAACTAGAGGACCCCTTATTTAGGTATGCCAATATTACTCGCGAGCCACGCAAAATAACTTACCCACGTACTAAAGAAACCACGTTGTTCGATTCAACAGTTATAGTTTCATATCACGTGATCACGACGGCACTGCCTTGGCAAGTTTCACGTTCTTCAATGAATCTGACGCGCAGGCCGCAGCCATCCCTTGCGCTGACTTGGCAGGCCGCTATAGGCATGTTGACAGGTGCACAATTCCAGGAGAACTTGAAGCCTTGATTGGACAAACACATACATTTAAATTCCGGTTTTCTCCTGCCACAAAGAAAGGGTCCGATGAATTCATCGTGGACAAACTCGTCCAAGACAAAAAACCCCTTTAATTGGAACCACCAAAGGCCTTACAAGAGTTAGGTGCAAATTCAGGAGTGTCAGAAATTGAAACCCTTCTTCTAGTGGACGAGGACAAGCGTGAACCTGATGCAACAGAGATAGTCAACCAGCACAGCCAGGGACCCTTTGCCCGTTACCAACGACCATCAACCATAAATATCCAGCAGCCCCGCACACGGGATGGCCAAGCATGAACCAGGTACCTCTTTACCTCGCTCTCCTACAATTTTATTACCACTTACCGCTGCACTTTGTTTCGTATCTTCCTCTTCATAATTTGTATTGATGCAAAAAAATTAAGAAAAAAAAACACATTTAAACAAAACAACCATACAAGTGCATAAAACAAAATACAAGAAAGTCATGGCATGCCAAACCACGCGTGCCAATATATTATTCAACCAAATGATATCATACTGGAAAGATAAAGAAAATAAATTTTGCCAAGCACACCAACGTTCACACAGATATTGACCACCGCATTTCACTCAGGCCCATCGCCTTGCAACCTTTCAATGAACCTTTTCAATCGCCTGATGCGGTTGCCAGCCGCACCTGCTTCAGACGATAGCTGGTCATGGAAAGCACAATCCACGGCTTGAAAAGTGTCTAGGAACGCAACCATCTGGTTAACAATTGGTTCCCCTTCAACAGTCTGTAACTCTTTGAGAAGGTGTCTCCTATCGACGATAGCGCTGCTTAGTTGCCGCCACACCATTTCCATATTTTGCTTCCAGAAATTTTCTCCTTGCATCTCATTCCACAAGTAGGAGACAAACATGTCTGCCCAATCATCTGATTGGGCTTCTGCCGCCATAGCAGCACACAAAGGGCGGTATGCCATTCTTCAACTTCCTTTTTTCTAACTTACCTACAGATATATGTAAGAATGTGTAAAAACAACAATGTTAGCACCCCTTTATATAGCATGCCCTCCTCACTTTAATTGTGTGATGTAACGCACTAACACCACCCACTATCACCAGAAACAGTACGCACATCCCAATTCCCATGGTTCTGAACCCATCTTTCCAAAAGTCGGTAGAAAAAACAACATACCACCAGCCACATACTGTTCCCACCTCTATTATTATGTCTATTTTTTTCACAACACAGTGACACCACTTAACACCTGTTGACACACTCACTATTATGCGTTTTCTTTTTTTTTCCCAAACATGGATATCAGATTATGTTCTATGAGCGTACCTTTAAAAAAACACAATGCTTAATAGGCATGCCATGGCACCCAAATTAACCCATAAAACAAACTTCCATTTTTGGGAAAGGGAAACATGCTTGCTGATGGCCTTTGAGAAGTCTAAGACACATAGGCAAACACATATGAACCACTAGATTACAGCATTTAAACAGAAACACAATATATTACAGAGAAACACAATACATTCTGAAAAGAAAGCACACACACCATGCTTTCAACAAATACACGCTAAAAAAACAACACATCACGGGCACGCCGTCGACAACCGCATGGCTGCAACCATTTATTGAAACACTGAAAACACATTGCTTTCCATTGATCACAAAGATCACATAAAAATCTCCATTTCATGAGTTCGCCAAATTTCAGTCTAACACGTTGCCTTGCAACCTCTGGATGAACCTTTCCATCCTTCTGATGCGGTTGGTAGCCGCAACTGCTTCAGTCGCGAGTTGGTCACGGAAAGAACAATCTCCATCTTGCAAAGTCTGTAAAAAAGCCACCATCAGGTTGACGACCGGCTCCCCTTGAACGGTCCGCAACTCACAAACAAGGTGTGTCCTATCAATAATACCACTATTCACCTACTGCCACATGTCTTCCAACTTCGCCTTCCAGCTCATTTATCCTTGCATCTCGTCCTGCAAGTGGGAGACAAACATGTATGCCCAATCGTCGGATTGGGCGGCAACCTCCAAAGCAGCGCACTTGGGCCGGTATGCCATTTGTAGTTTCCTTTTAGCAAGTTAGCTACAAATCTGTGTGACAATGTGTGAAAACCAACATGTTACCATCCCATTATATACCATTGCCTCCTTACTTGCATCATATAATTTCGGCCACTAAGAAAGTCCACTATCAACACAAACAGTATCCACATCCAAGTTTTTGTGGTTCCCAACACACTTTTCCTAAAGTAGATAAAAAAAAGTCGCAATAATAGTAGCCAAGAACTGTTCCCGTACTCAATATGCCTTCCTTTTTTTACCAAATATAGATGCACCACAAATTTGCTGCCTATATACAGTTTTTTCCAAATATAGAAAAAAACACACACAACAACACCACTAAATCACTGTTCACATACCCCATTATTGTGCCTTATCTTTTTCCCCAAAAAAGTTGACCATATTATATTAAGAAACAAGAACACTGGTTTATTGAGGATAGCCAAACAGGCTTCTTGGTGCAAGTGGAGAAATTCTAGACGCGTAGACTAAGAAACGCGAACATCTTGATTCCAACATTAAATGGAAAATAAAATACATTTCAGAGAAGACGGAATAGGTTTTCAAAAGAAAAACATACAATGTACTTACAATACGTAAAACATAAAGAACAACACATCCTAGGCACACAATCCACAAACGAATGGCTGTTGCCATTTATTGAAACATTCTAAACACGTGCCTTCCCGCTAATCACAAATATCGCATGAAAACCTCCACTCATGAATTCGGGCATCCGATTCATCCATCATCCCTCTTAGCTTACAAAGCTCAGCACTGTCACACTCTTGCATCGCATTCAAAAGACCAACCATTCGGTGCACGCGACGGTCATAGGTTAGAAAACAAAGCTCCAAAATGAAAACAACCATGTCATCAATAGCATCGCTCATCTCGCGAAATAGAGATTCAATCCTTGTCCTTCGATCTCTCTCCTCTTCAACCCTCTGATTCGAATTGAAGTAAAAACAATCCCCATAGTCGCTAGAACTGCAAAGCAATTGCAACGCCTGAAGCACAACTCGCTAAGTCATTATTTTTTTCTTAAATGTCTTGCTATACATGTTTCCTACAATGGCACACTTAAATAGAGGCTTCCCACTGCATTGTTGCTATGTGACATTGGATCCCTTTTTTAATACTTGGTGGCACTAGACACCAAACCATGCAACAGTTCCAGACTGAATACTATGGACCTCATTCAAGCACACAACATGAATCACAGATACCCCACTCCTACCAGCAGGCATGCTATGTGCATCCAAAGAAGTGTCCTGCTTTCTTTACTTTAATCATACATGTGCTGAAAATATTCATACACTCCAATGCATTAACCTATCCTATGCTTCTATCACATTGAAATTCTTAATATACTCTTATATTTTTAAGTTTCTAACCCTGTATTATTACGACAAGAAAGAAAAGCATCTTCGAAGAGAAGGCACCTTTGATTGGTACCACTACTGGAACCCAAAACCCACCCCGTACCCCTGCAGAACAAATCAAGAAAGCAGACCCCGGTATGTTTCTGTTGCACTCGGACCCTAAACGTACCATTTACTTTCCTTCAGACTTGCTTCGTATACATATGGCAAAACACTAAACAAAACAGACTTAAAATAAACATATTAACACGCACAACAACATTTAAACATTTCAAATTAGAAAGGCCCTAAGGGACACAAGCAGAACATAAACATTTCAAATTAGAAAGTAAAAGATGCCTCGAGTTAAAATACACACAAGCAGAACTTAAACATTTCAAATTAGAAAGGCCCTAAGGGACCATTAATACACAATGCAATAAAGAAACTACAACACAAACCACACATAAACAAGACACAAACAATGAGCAGGATAGTTGGCAACCAGCACAACCACAGATACCGGCCTATGCAGCCACCTAAAAAAAAACTTTATTAACAACTTAACAAACTCACAAGCTTACACCACCCATCACCTACGACACCTCCAACCGATCACATGTCCTGGATAAAGAACTCAAGGTCATTCACACCAGAATCACACTCGACCATCAATCTTGACAGCTGGAGAAGCTTTGCTTCGTCACGATCTTGCATGTCCAACAACAAACACACCATTTTACTCACAACCGTTTCTGGGTTGGTACTAGACAACTCGCTTATAAAAAGCATCCCTCTCAGCAACATCAGCTTTCTTCCGGCCATACAGAGATTCAAGCCTACCTCTCCAAACCATCTCATCGTCCACCTTCTGTCGCAAGTACAGATAAAAACAACTTCCAAAGTCATCAGAACCACATTGCCTTTGCAAAGAGTATAAGATTTGCCTCCAATCAATTTTCCTTGAAATTAGTTGGTAGTTATCTTATGTAAGCTCTACTGCACTTGGCTGCCCTATCACATTTATATAGAATTACATGACCCCCACTGTAGCCACACCCCATTGGATGCCTTACATTATTTTAAAGTATGTGGCCAACAAAATTTGCCAACCCTTTCACAACCATCTTTAATAGGATGATTCAGTGATATGTCACACATGCCACACATTCCAACCAAGGCACTGCACATGTGCATCTACAGTCATAAAACTTAATGACAGTTTGACTAAATTGTAACCACAAATCATCACTGTCAACAACAGGTGTTGTATGTATTCATACTAACCTTGGTATACATAACATTACAGTCCATATACGTATGCCATTTCTTTAAAACCAGCAAATACATTAACAGTCATTGATTGCATCTAACTACTTATTATTATGTATCTATAACCAGGTACCCCAGCAACAGATGTTATTAACAGAATCGCAGAAACAATTGTAGACGCCTTCAAGACAACAGAGCAGCTGGGCAAAACAAGCTCCTCAAAAAGAGCCTTGTTCACTGACTTGGAACACCCAGTGAAGAAAGAAAAGAAAAACTAGAACAACGAACAACACAAATCAGCAATCTTTTGCGGAAAAAATTTATTATGCAAACTGTTATAATCTATGTGCGGTATAACCCACTTATGGACATGGCTCTTGGTTTTTTGTGTTTCATATAATCGCTACATGTGGTTTGAAACCTTCCCATCAACGCTCAGAAAAAAAGCGGATCCTAGTGTCTAAAATAAATAATAACGTCTATATCATTTCTTCTTTGCACATGCATACATAAAACAAATAATAAACATTTTCTTTCATTTTCTCTTCTCGTCTAAAAAAATAAAATACACTTATTTCATTTTCTCTTCCCGCTTGCATAAAAAAGTTGTAAAAGAGTGCATATTTCACAAAATAAAAATGGTCTTCGTTGGTTCAATCGCCACTTATGATTTCGTCAATTCTATTAAATAAAACTTATATTATTCATAAACAACGTTGTTATTGTTGGATAAAAGACCACCCACCTTGTATGCTAGTGTAGAATATTGGCTTAAAGTAACCACATATGTAGCTTCAAACCTTAGATTTTTTTAAATAGCGTATGAGCAATGAAAAATGTACAAACTAAAATCTCCCTCACATCTATTCTTCGAGAAGAGGGGTACAATCCTTATGAAATTCGAATTGCATAATTACCAGCAATCCTAGTTTAGGTCAAATACTTACTCTATTTAACTAAATACAAAAAATCCATATACATAAACTAATAACTTTAATTCACTAAGTAATATTCTAACCATTTCACCTTGGTAGTGATTCTTAGTATACATCGATACTCAACATTTTATTCCCATGTTGAACCTCGAATCAGGCACCATCTTGTTAACTAGACATTGTATCTTATAAAATATCTAATGTAGCTTTACTTAGACCTCATTCACTTAATTCTTTTCAGTAACATCATCTTATGCACCCTCTTAGCCCGATACTATGGTTAACATAATGTTTTTCCATACCTCTATGCCAAAGTGTACCTATCCCTGCTCCTTTACCAAGTAGTATGTGTTTGTCTTTAATTCAAGTTGTTTTTCCTCCAACCTTCTTTAAGCTACCGTAGCATCATCTACACTAACCCAAAAAACCTCATCCTTCGTGATTCCCTTAAGATCCCTACAATTTCACATCAAACAAACACTTTGAACATGTACTCCAAGGACTACTATTTTAATACAAGGACCAAGTTTCTTAAACCTAACTGTGTTTGAACCTCTAGGATTTTGTACACTAGTCCAATCGATTTTTTTATGTTTTACCTAGTATTCATACGAATCATTCTTAAATTACCACTCTACAAACCATGTCAAGTTAGATTTTACTAACTTTACCAACAATGCTCACAAGCTGTGTGCTAAAACCGATTTTTGTAAAGATTAATCTACTATCCTTTAAAGAACTCTAAAGCGTCGATATTTTTACCTCAAGTTTACAACCTTAATATACCTTGCACTTCAAGCAAACACTTTTTATAAGACTCGGGATAAAGCTAAACCCTATATGTTTTCTAAGAATCACCGATACTCGGATTCAAAGAAACCACATATATACCTTCATACTTTAATGGTCCAAGATCCTAGATAATGAACTAAACCTTAAAGCCAATTTACCCCCCTCAAACTTCATCACCTGTAAAACCTTAAAAACAACACCTTGAAACTTAAAGATTCAAGTTTTTACAAACCATTTTGCAGCTTGAACATTATTGTAGTATACCTTCGCAACACCAACGTTGATATACCCAAGACTCTTCAAAAAAACACAACAAATTTAAGCCTTCAAACCCTTAATCAGAAATACTTTATAAATAATTTGATGTTTTTGGACTTGAAACTTAGACCACTTGTATCTCTCTAAGAATCTCTAATTGAATACCCATGTGGTGAAATTCTAAACATGTATATCTTCAACCAACGGTTTGGATTTCACAACTATCCAACGGTTGCTGAACCCGTTGTGTAAAATCGCCCATCATTATGTAGATACCGGCAAACCAAAAGGAGAAGATACTACTTATATAAGATTATACACCTTTGAGTCGACCTAGCTTCAAGAAACCAATGTGATCTTAGCTCCGAAACCATTTGTTGGATAAAGACCAACAAACCTCGTAAGTTAGTGCCAAATATTAACTCAAAGTAACCATATACGTGACCTAAATAATTACATTATATTTAACGAATGAGCAAAGAAGAATGTACAAACTCGCATCCTTCCCACCATTATTTATAGAGACGTAGGGTTACAATTCTTATGGAATTAGAATTTCATAATTATCGTACTTGCCTTAAACACCAAGCAAAGCTTAGTTTAAGGGTCTGTTTGGTTTGAAGTGAGCTTTTACTTTAAGTGTGGGTTTATAAAGTGGGTGGTTTAAGATCGGATGAGGTTAGAATTTTGTATAAGTTTTAGAGATGGAAAATATAATATAAAAAAATAAAGTATACATCAAAATATGTATCAAAATAAAGTATAATTATTTTATATTAACTATAATAATAAAATAGAATAAATTGCAAGGTTGGACCCCCCAAAAACAAAAAACCTCACCTATCTCATATCCTTTTCAAATAGTGCATAAAAATGGCATTTGTTCTCAATTTCAAATGACATATTTTCAATCAAACAATGTTTTAATGTCTTGTCAAATGCAAACCCAACCCAAAGTAGAGAAACAAACGAACCCTAAGTTTATCATATTATCATCATTACTAATGTTTGTTTTGAAAGTCAACTAATTATATTAGTGTATGTTAGTTACTATTGCCATTGTTATGTTTTTTATTTAATTAAGGGTCTGTTTGGTGCCCGATATTTAGTGGGTGGATTAAAACTGTGGAAACCATTATTCACGGATCGATTAAGCTTACTAGGATATGCATCTCGTTCATATGATAAACATAGCGGAATTGAACAAGACACATGAACAAGGTGTTTACTTTCAACGATTACTTTATTCCAAACGATTACTTGCACTAAACGATTACAAGTAACCTCTAGGCGTGTATACATTAAATCCCACGCCTAGAACACGAAGACACTTTAGGTTTACATTATGAATAATTGAATGATTAAACCTATGCAGGGTGTGTGTTTATATACTACACATAACCCTCTTTACAAGAAATCTAATTACACTAGAAGTCCCTCCATCTTTTGCTAATAAGTCCTCCTTGTTGTATGAAAGGGCTCCATATTCTTGTAAATCTTGATAACTGCATATAAGTCCTTCTTGTTTCATTATTGTTGATTTGTCTCATCAAATTAATTCCCAACAATCTTCCCCTATTTGATGATGACAAAACCAATCTTCAAATCTTGATCTTTCACGAATGAAACAAGCTTCCCCTTAAAGTAAGATTTCTTGTAAAGACATATCACCACATAATAATAAGTTGCATACCTTGATCTTTGAATCTTCTTCCCCTTTTTGTCTCATCTAATAGGGGTAAACAAATCACGAACCATGTAGACTCTAATTGTAGATTACGAATGAAGAAAAACAAATATAACCTATTAGTTGAAGAAGTGGAATCTCCCAAGCATGTGCCTTATATCTTGCACTATCCATGTGACTTCGAACTTATATAATGCAGGAAACTATAAGCAGACCTCGATCTCTTGTCAAAATCCTCATCCTTTGTGAGACACTGAGCACGATAATGTAACTCCTTCAAGTGATAGCAAGCTGGCAATTTGCTAGATTTGACAAGTCTTCGTCACCAATCGTTTAAGCACGAACAAGTTATCTTTAAAGTGTGAGT
Organism: Glebionis coronaria; assembly: GCA_025667525.1. Classification (NCBI taxonomy): domain Eukaryota; kingdom Viridiplantae; phylum Streptophyta; class Magnoliopsida; order Asterales; family Asteraceae; genus Glebionis; species Glebionis coronaria. Next base: position 92,240,296 of record CM046879.1, on the reverse strand, counting down.
GTGACAGGAAACACCACGACTTTAAGATATGATAAAATACAAACCTGGAAAAAACAACTCCAACACCAAAGAAGCAATAATCAATCGTCTTCATCGAAACCTCCAATTTGCAATGAAAATCATCTAAATACAATATCATCCTCTTCTTTTATGCAACTGCTGCCTCTGTCGGCGTTCTGCTTCTAATCCAAGTCGGTACGTAACCGCAAGGTTAGCCTTGTCACATAATCAAATAAAACGTCATTGCACCAAACACAATCTTCAAAAACGAGCCATAAAATTTTAAACAGTCAGTTCTGTCCGAGATCCTTTGTCATCCAATATATCATCAGTGTGTATTATCCTATATCGGACAATATGTGTCAGCGTTTGAAAACCATATATCGGACGACACTGTCAAATCTATCAGCGTTGACTTATTCTGTCAGCGTCAAAATGCTTCCTGTCAGCGTCTGGATTACAAACGTCAGCGCCAACCATAAACCTTGTCAGCGTCCATTCTTATCAGCGTCAAACCATACTCTATCAGCGTTGCGTTTACTCTTTCTTGTCAACGTTGCTCCAGGACTTTGACAATGTCAAAATACATTTGTCAACGTTGCTCATTCATTTAACCAATCAGAATTCCCTCTCCGTGTGAACACAAATCAATTACTTAAACCATATGAATGTTAAAATTCTCCACCAATAAGAATGTTTGAACCGTGTGAACACAACTTGATCTTCACGTCACTAGCTTTTACTTTGATCGTGTGAACACAATGCTAAACAACCAATCAAAAATCCTTTACCGTGTGAACACATATTCTACCAAACAAACCACAAGTTGTATTTCATTCGTCCTTGTCTTTATTCCATCTATTACATCTCTTTATACAAAAGAGACACACGTAACTCTCTTTTTGGCAGCCAATGAGAAACAAATACAAAGCATTGTACTTTCACAATTGTTGCTGCTTGAAACAATGACAATAAAGGAACCATCACGTGAACCCTTCTATTGGACCACACAAAACAAACGAAAACATTACTATTATTTATTGCATTCTTTTTCATCACACCAAGTTGCGGGACCACGTACATCTTGGATAATAGACAAACCAATTGATGCCTTATTTTCTTTAATTCCCACGAGACATACAAAGCAATATCAAAACCTCATATGACAGCAGTGAACACCAATCATGTGAAAGGCTATAATCACGTCAGCTCCTAGGGACCATAAATTCTTATGTGAATCACCATAGCCATCAAACTCCAATCCCCCGTAGCTTCTTTTATTGAATAAACAATTTAAACACAAACTGTGCCCTTGTACAACCTTATCTACTGTTTCTTCTCACACATGATGTACCCCTTTTTCCTGACAGCAAGTAATTACATACTTCAGTCGACACATGTATTCTCTCTTTTCTAGCTACTACTAAGTTGCGACCTTCACAACTATTCTTTTGAATACATCACAGCGAACATCACAGCCACTACAAACCCTAGGGTTTAACATATACCCTAGATCTTTATCACAGCAACACGATCACATTCTTTTCAGTTTATGTAAACCGATCTAGGGTTTTGAAAGTTAAGCACCGAAACCCTAACTTAGGGTTTGTAAATCAACCATAGCTCGAATCGTGTGTCATAATGCAATATAACAGCCACATACCAATGATTTTCTGCTTTTAAAGTCGATCTAGGGTTTAGGGGATAAAACCCTAAATCTTTATTTAATAAAAACATAAAAAACAGAAAATCCAAACCTTGTTCAGCAGCAGACTTCGACGATCGTTAACTTTTTATTGAGAACAGAACTCTATGATCGCTCCGGTGTGATCGAAGACACATATACTGAGAACCTCCATAAAAAATTTCGCGACGATCCAACGGTTAACGAAGGAGATATCGCTGTTTAAAAACGACTGCACAGCGAGATCCGAACATAAAATCATGGACAAATTTTTAAGCTTCGTTCTTCGACTCGAACACCTTGTTGATCCTAGCATCGAGAGCCACCCGCTCTGATACCAATTGTGGAAACCATAATTCACGGATCGATTAAGCTTACTAGGATATGCATCTCGTTCATATGATAAACATAGCGGAATTGAACAAGACACATGAACAAGGTGTTTACTTCCAACGATTACTTTATTCCAAACGATTACTTGCACTAAACGATTACAAGTAACCTCTAGGCGTGTATACATTAAATCCCACGCCTAGAACACGAAGACACTTTAGGTTTACATTATGAATAATTGAATGATTAAACCTATGCAGGGTGTGTGTTTATATACTACACATAACCCTCTTTACAAGAAATCTAATTACACTAGAAGTCCCTCCATCTTTTGCTAATAAGTCCTCCTTGTTGTATGAAAGGGCTCCATATTCTTGTAAATCTTGATAATTGCATATAAGTCCTTCTTGTTTCATTATTGTTGATTTGTCTCATCAAATTAATTCCCAACACCTTTTATCTTTTCTAACGCGTGTATCGAATCTTTTAATCTTCTTAAGGGTAAATTAACTAAGGCACCGTTCTTAGTTACTCCTAATTGGGAGTTACCTTTTGAATTGATGTGTGATGCTAGCGACTTTGCTATTGGAGTGGTTTTGGGACAAAGAATCAACAAACATTTCCAACCAATCCATTACGCTAGCAAGACAATGACAGGGGCTCAATTGCATTATACTACAACCGAAAAAGAGATTTTAGCCGTTGTATATGCTTTTGAAAAATTTCGCCCCTATCTTTTCCTTTCCACCATCATTTTGTATACCGATCATTCCGCGTTGAAGTACTTGTTAACAAAACAAGATTCCAGCCAAGACTTCTTCGTTGGGTTTTACTCCTTCAAGAATTCAAAATTGAAATTCGTGATAAAAAGGGAGCGGAAAACCTAGCCGCGGATCATCTTAGTAGACTCGAGGATCCTTGTCAAGGGGAGCTCCCAAATCAAGAGATTAATGAATCTTTTTCCCTTGAGGCCTTGATGTCTATTAACTCTAATCTTGATGAGACCCCATGGTTTATGGACTTTGCAAACTACTTGGCGGGTGGATTTCTCATCGAAGGGTTATCGTCCCAACAAAAGAAGAAATTCTTCAAGGATGTGAAAACTTACTATTGGGACGAACCTTATCTCTTCAAACAATGTGCTGACTTGATCCTTCGTCGGTGTGTTGACGGGCCCGCAACTTTACAAATCTTGGAAGCTTGCCATAAAGGACCAACCGGTGGTCACTTTGGTCCCAATTACACCGCGTAGAAAGTTTTCGATTCTGGATTTTATTGGCCTACCATTTATCGTGATGCAAACGAAATGGTTAAGCATTGTGATGCTTACCAAAGACAAGGCAAGATCACACATAAAGACAAGTTGCCTCAGAATTTCATCCAAGAGTGTGAAATCTTTGACGTATGGGGTATCGACTTATGGGGCCATTTCCATCATCTAAAGGGAACAAGTACATCCTCGTAGCCGTTGACTACGTATCTAAATGGGTTGAAGCAAAGGCTTTACCTACTAACGGTGCGAGGGTGGTTGTGAACTTTCTGAAACAATTATTTGCTCGATTCGGTTTTCCTCGTGCTATCATTAGTAATCGCGGGACTCATTTTTGTAATGATCAATTTGCTCGAGTCATGGCTAAGTATGGTGTCAATCACCGAATTTCAACCGCGTATTATCCACAAACTAATGGTTAAGCCGAGATTTCTAACCGTGGACTTAAGAGAATCTTAGAGCGTACTGTGGGGGAGCATCGTGCCTTATGGGCCGATAAGTTAGATGATGCTTTGTGGGCTTTCCGTACCGCATATAAGACACCTATCGGTTGCACTCCATATCGTCTTGTGTACGGATAGGCATGCCACCTCCCCATTGAGTTGGAACATAAGGCTTATTGGGCCTTGAAATGGGCTAATTTTGATATCAACAAAGCCGGTGATCTTAGGAAGATCCAACTCAATGAACTTAATGAATTGCGGAATGAGGCTTATGAGAATTCATTGATCTACAAGGAGAAAACCAAGCTCATTCATGATTCTAAGATCAAAAACCGAGAGTTCAAAATTGGTGATCAAGTTTTACTCTTTAACTCTCGGTTGAAAATCTTTTTGGGAAAGCTTAAGAGCCGTTGGTCTGGTCCATTCACCATCGCCAAAGTCTTCCCTTATGGCACCATTGAGTTATCGCAACCAAATGGGCCAAACTTCAAAGTGAATGGCCAGCGTGTGAAGTTGTACTTTGGTGAGGACATCTCTCATGAGATGATTCCATCCCTCACCTCGTTTCCCTTGAATTAATTCTGGGTCGAGTCAGGCTCGTGACTCGGTTAACAAAAACAAGCGCTTCTCGGGAGGCAACCCGATGATCTATCCTTTTACCCGTTTTCATAATAAGTGTAGGGGAGCTACATATGGTTTGTTGTCTTGTTTCTCATGATGTGCAGAGACTAAAGCTTTCAAAGAGAACTTTTGATGACATTTGACGACCCGTGATCCCGTGTTCCCGGTTCTATCCTAAACTTTTGTGATTCAATATATCATATCTTATATGTTGGGAATTATTTGTTAAGTGTCAAGTACCGTTAGTGTATTTGAAGTACTGTTAGTGTTATGTAAGTACTGTTAGTGTTAACGCGGTACATAGTAAGTACTGCTACTTATAAAGTAAGTACTGCTATGATGATTAGGACGAATATATCTTTGTATAAGATATGTCATAGTTATAGTTAGAGTATATCTTATGTGATATACCTAAATAGTTAGAATATTGATAATATATCGTCTGTGATATAGTTATCTTTATAGAATATTCTAAGGTTTCTAGGGGTCCTTACTCTATAAAAGGAACATAGGTACAATGTCTTTCATGTACCTCATACAAGTCGATTAATAAGAGAATCGAATAGTTAAAAGTAATTATGTTCTTCTGTGCTTTATAAGTTAGATTCCGCATAACTTATTTAGTGTTTAGTAAGAGTGATCAAAGTGTTTTAGTTTGATTACAAACTATGATACTAATTCTTAACAGAATATTGATCCAACCAAAGGGATCAACAAGTGGTATCAGAGCTTGTTGAGAAACTCTAAAAAAGAAGAACACGAACCTATACACTCCACACATACCAAATCTCAATGTCTCAACCAGATGGTGTTAATGCTCACTTGGATGATGTTCAGAACACTGATCCTGTTCTACCACAAGGACAACCACAAGTTGTGCATCATGCACCAACACAAGGTGCTCAAGTCGTGAATGATGTAGCTACCTCTACACCAACGCCTTCTCATACTCTGTCTGCTGTTAAACTCCCAGTTCTCAAAGGTGACAATTATGAGACTTGGGCTATGCAGATGGAACACTACTTGAATCACACAGATGATACTGTGTGGCAAGTTATCAAGAATGGGAACACATCAAAGAAGTTACACTGGTTGCCAGACGGTACATGTTATGCTCTACCTGTTGTGACTGCTGAGCAGATACAAGCAGAGATCAGAGAAAGAAAAGCCAGAACTGCCTTGGCTATGGCTCTTTCTAAAGACATTCTACCAAGCTTTCATCATTATAAAGATGCTAAAGCTATGTGGGATGCTATAAAACTTAGATTTGGAGGCAATGACAAATCTAAGAAAATCAAGAAGATTGTTCTTAAGCAAGAATTTGATAACTTCTCAATTACCAGTATGGAGGGAATACATGGTGGATATGGAAGGTTCAGCAAGTTGCTTATTCAGTTAGCAGTTTATGGACAAGTAATCCCTAATGAAGAAGCTAATCTAAAATTCTTAAGAAGTATTCCACCAGAGTGGAAAGCAATGGCTATGCACTTCATCACAAGAGATGATTTGGAAACAATTCAATTTGATCATCTCTACAACAATCTTAGAGCATATGAGATGGATGTGAAAGGCACTGAAGTAAAGACAACAACTGCTTCAAAGTCTAATTTGGCTTTTGAGTCAGATGAGAACAGCGGTACTTACTTTCAAAATACCGCTAGTGGATCTAGCAGCGGTACTTACTTCACAAATACCGCTGGAGGACTTACAAGTAGTACTTACCCACAAAGTATTGAAAACAGTCCTATGATCTCTCAAAATCCACATGGAAGGTCTTCACCATTGTTTAGTGACAATGATGCCTTCTCATTCTTTGCTGGACAAGACAACAGGCCAAGATTAACTCTCAATGACTTGTTCCAAATGGATAATGCTGATGTTGAAGAGATGGATCTTAAATGGCAAGCTGCTATGGTGTCTGTAAGATCTAATAGGTTCTTCAAGAAGACTGGAAGAAAAATGAATTTTGATCCTAATGAGCCATTGGGATATGACAAGTCTAAAGTTGAATGCTATAACTGTGGAAGGAATGGACACTTTGCAAGGGAATGCAATAGAGATAAAGCTGAGACAAGCAATCTGAAGTCCAAGAACAGATATAGAACCAGTCCAAGAATAACTGAAAGATTTCCAAGAGGAAACAGCAGGAGTCTTAAAGGAACTAAAGCATTGGTTACTGTAGATGGAGTGGTGAATTGGGCAGAAGAAGAAGAAGAAGAAGAGCTTGGATTAATGGCTCTCTCACATGAAGATACTGAGGGGCATCTCATTGATGAATTAAGAGATAAAGGAATTGTAGATAATGGATGCTCAAGACACATGACAGGGAACAAAGATTTTCTTGCTGAATTTGAAGAATTCAGAGGAGGGCCAGTAGCCTTTGGGGGTAGCAAAGGTAGAATCACTGACAAAGGGAAAATCAACACATAAAAGTTGGAATTTGAAGATGTCTTCTTTGTAAAAGAATTGAATGAGTTCAATCTCTTTTCTGTATCACAAATGTGTGATAAAAAGAACAAGGTGCTATTCACAGACAATGACTGCTTGGTGTTGTCCAAAGACTTTGAGATGCCCAAGGAATCTCAAATATTGCTTAAAGTACCCAGGCAAGAAAATATGTACACCTTTAATCTTCATACTATTACTCCAACAGGTGGTATTACATGTTTGCTAGCTAAGGCTTCTTTAGATGAGTCAAACTTATGGCATAGAAGGTTAGGTCATGTGAATTTTAAGAATCTTAATAGATTGGTAAAAAGGAATTTGGTTAGAGGTCTACCTAACAAATCTTTTCAAAATGATTTCACACTAGGGCTTTTGCCCGCGCTTCGCCACGGCGTTTAAAGCAACGGACAATAAGAAAAATTATTGACGTACCTTGCAAACAAAATTAGTATGATACATATGTAAACTCAATAATGTATGTCTTGTTTCCGTCATTGAAATCAACATGTATCGGTAACTAAAAGCGCAGATAATAAAAGCCTTCAGAAGTTTATAAAGGCAAGATGTTCTACCGTTGGTGGAAAAAGCACGCCGTCGCATTTTGTGCAGAAGCACTGTGTCCCGTTCCATCTACTGGTGTGAGCTCTGCAGCCTACAATAGTTACATGTCCTACAACCATTCTAATAACTGTAATCGTTTTCCAAAATCCTTGCCATCTACTGATGCATGCTCGCGTGCAACCTGCGTTTCCTGTTTCTCAAAGGAAACATGGAAAGGTGGTTTAAAAATGTTGCAAAATATGAATACTTGTATAACATCACCATTTGCATTATTCCATATGTTTAAAGAGGAATATAACAAAAACTAAGCTCGAGCTAAATAGATAAAGACTATCGAACGTGATGACCCGAAAATTCCAAAGTAACATGAACCATCTCGGAAATCCAAAAGCCATTTTTTTAAAAATTAGGTAAAACTCTAAGATTATTTCAAAAAAGAAAACGTTATAGTCGCTATGATTTAGCGCTATGAATTAGCAGACTATCCCTAAGCTGCCAACCCGACAACGTCTTCAAACCCAGACTTGACACATCCCGTAAAGTTTAGAAACTAACAAACATAAGATGACCCGACAGGTTGGGCAACGGGGCAAAAGCTATGACTTTTTTTCTTGAATATTATCTAAGGGAGTTTTTTCCATACGATCATATAAAGGATGCGTGCAGGCACACAATCATTACTGACAGAATTCATAAGTAGTTTGTATGTATTAGTAATACTAAGATTTTGCTAGTTAAAAAGTTCATTTTCTCGGTGTCTAATCGAATTGATTTCCGGTTCAAAGTACGACTCAATTGTTTTTGGTGAAACAAATATTTTTGGTTGTTTTTAAAATAAATATGCAGAACGTGTATGAAAATGACGTTAAAGTAAATCTAACTCTAGTTTAAAATAAATGACGGGAATTTAAAAGCGTGACGAGAAATTAAAATTACGAAAATAAATTAAGACAAAACGAGTAAAAATAAATTGACGTAAAAATAAGACGAAACAATTAAAATAAACTAAGTAAAAATGGTGGGAAAAATAAATTTAAAAACAAAATTTAAAATTAAAGTACTTAATTTCGCAATATAAAAAAAATGAAATAATTTCGCAATTAAAAAGATAATTACGAAATCATAACCAAGATTTCGCAACATTAAGGTATGATTTCGCAATCATGGAAAAGGGCAAAGAATTCGCAACTTGAAGAAGATTTCGCAATACTGTTTTGATTCAAAAAATCGAATCAGATTTCCTAAAAAGGCACAATTTCGCAATAATTCAAAAATCGAATCAGATTTCCTAAAAAGGCACAATTTCGCAATAATTCAAAAATCGAATCAGATTTCCTAAAAAGGCCCCGCAATAATTAGGGATTCAGTTTCGCAACTTTGAGGAAAAGTTCCAAAATCGAATAAGACAAAAGTACAATTTCGCAACTTTTGAAAAGTTCAATTTCTCAACTTTATGAAAAGTTCCAAAATCGAATCAGACAAAAGTACAATTTCGCAACTTTTGAAAAGTTCAATTTCGCAACTTTATGAAAAGTTCCAAAATCGAATCAGACGTTCCTAAAAAATAGGAATCAGATGTAGGACGAAAATAAGCAACTTTTTAGCACCCTTTTCAAGGGCAATAAGCTAAGAAAAACTCCAATAAGCTAAAGTAAAAAGATCAAGACGAATCAAAAGCTTATAAAACTTCTAAAAACATGAATCAAAAACATAAAATAAAATACTTTGAATTGAGACGTGGGTTTTGATGAAAAGAAAGATGAAGAACACGAATCAAGAACAACACAAAGAAGATGAAAAGATTAAAAGGCTTGAATTACAAACAAGAATCCGAAACTTACATGAAAAATTAAAAACAAGAATTAAAAGACTTGAAATATAAAGTGCAAATATAAAAATGGTGGAAGAGGTAGTTTGTCAAACTACCCAACAACTTGAAAATGAAACTAGCCTAAGCTATATATAGGGGTGATTAGGGAGGAGCTTAGGAAGCTTCCTCCCTCTTTCCTCTTTTCCTTATTTGTACACTTAAGTCCTTTTCTTCTTAATTGTTTGTTAACCTTGGACTTAATGACTTTGTCTCGGGATTTCTTTGAACTCGTCTTGAATTTTCTTCATAAATAAGACTCGAGTTCTTCGGCTTTTAGTAATCTTCCGTCTTTTGACTTTTTCTTCGATAAATCTTCAGAATTGGTCTTGGACTTCCGTTCTTTTTCCACTCTTGATCTTTCGACTTCATCTTTCGTCTTTTTCTTCGATAAAAGCCCGTGAATGCCGTGTTTTCTCCACTTTTCACCTTTTCGTCCTAAATCACAACAAAAACACAAACCACGCATAATTCCGACATAAATGACATAAAATACACGTTTTGGCTCGGTTATTATTGTAATTAAGTGGTAAAAAGGATGGGTGTTTTCACACCTATCAATTAGTTTCTGAAATTAAAAAAGGAATTACAAAGAACTTGTATTGCACTTTTTCCTTTTATATCGAAGACGTATTTGTGTGCCTAATTTTTTAGCGTACCGAAGAGATCATTTAACTTATTAAAGGTTAGTAGTATATAAGGCGCGTAAGTTTCTTGTATCTGTTAGTTACATGTACCAAAGAAAGCAAAGAATTACAAAGCACTGGTATTACACATTTTTCTTTTATATCAAAGTTGGATTTTTTTTCTTAATTTTCGGCTATGGCAAAGAGATTAATTTTTTATTAGTTTAAAGATTTGACCAAATAAAGCTGGCCAAATTTCAAGGCTAGCTTAAAGCTCAATAAATGAAATATTTAACATAGGAAAATTACTAACCTTGATGCAACATGTGCGAAAGTCATCTCCACAATGCAAAGACCTGATATCATATCCTTTTTCATACTCTTCCTATTACACAACACATGGTTAGAGCATAGTGAAAACCATAAACTTACCAAATATAAAGCAACCGCTGGCTGAAACAACTGAAATCTGAAATTTGCATATCACTTAAAAAATGAGATCATCATGCGAACGCACCCATAATGTGCCTTTTGAGCGACTAAGCTCGCTGCAACTTCTAACTATTGGCTCAGATTTGCGAGCTTTGAACCCGAGAAAAGGGCACCTGACCCGCCCGTGGCTGCAAGCACGATATAGTGATGCCCTGCCAAGATACGGTTGGGCGGCACCCATCACGGTCCAACTACTCATTGTACTTTCAGAAGTATTAGCGCTGAAAAAGAATAGTATCATCATTGCCAACAATTAACGGAAAGTAACTTTCCACCATGGTAGGTGTATATTCATGAGATAAGAACCAGACAAAAAGAGGACACGACAACCACGCAGGCAAGCTTACACAACTTACGCCGCCAATGAACATTTAAAAAGTCAACAGTAATGCAAACAAACAGGCAACCAGCCGCTTTCTGAGCCCATTTTCTCAAACTGGCCAATTTAATGGTTGTTCAAACTGAATACTTCCAACCTTTACGACAAATAGAATCCCCAACAATGAAAACCTTTTGCAGGCCTAGTTTATATGCCACAGGCCGTATAAATGAAAACCCTCAACACTGGCGTTTATCCTACCAGCTTTTCAGGTTATCAATCATAAGGTACAATTTAAGATTTTAAGGTTTATTGAGGCATACATGATATGTCTTCATACAATTAAGAAGGAATTCTACAACCCGTCGCGGCTGCAAATGTAAAGACCTGCCACGCCAAGCGACGAGTTCTAATGGTGTCAAACAATCAAAAGCCCAGCAACAACCATAACAATAGTGCATACACCATTTGTTCCCATGAAACGAATTCAATATAGCCGGGTATCAGTTTTTTTTTCCCGGTATTCTCGAACTGCGCACCCTTTTTTGCGGGTTTTACCATAGGCTCAGATAAGGCATTTTGTTGGGAAAAAGAATCATAACCCGGCATGGCTGCAACCTTCAAAGTTCTCCTCGCCAAGATCCGGGCTATCTTGTCTTTACCCACGACCGTTTAAACTCATCACAGCCCGACATAATTACATAAGCATACCATTACTCATCACAACGTCACATAAAGATTGTCGGACAGTAGCAACCGACGGTCGCTATTTTTTTATTAATCAATCAAATGCAACCGGTGGGAAGCATAATTAATCGGTACACTCCCGTACACCTAATCCTGTTCAAAGATACCGCACGATGGGAGCAAGTTGACCGACATGTTATTATATCTTTAATAAAAGAAGGGGAATTTCGTTTCCCAATGACCAGTACCCTCCTCCCACACAATACACAATAAAAAATTCTCCCCTCTCACAATATGAGCAGTACCCTCCTGTCAAAGTAAGCTCACCAACGTCGCCAGTCGGCCACCAACGCCACGCACCATGATTGGCGGCAACGAAGGGGTCAACGGCATCGAAGAAAGCTACAACATGTTATCTAAAACCAAGTGCCCTTAAATATAAACGACAGTTTGCCTAAAAACGTATATAACATTAATTAATCTACTGGCAACGACATGGCAATAAAAACCTGATAACAATAATGAAAACGAAACACATACCTGAAAATTAACCCAAAACATGAATCAAACGCATTGAGATTAAAACCTGACAAAACAAAAACGAAAGTCAAGGTAACAAAACAGATTACCTCCATCTTATTTCAAGATCTACATATTTGAAGATCATCTTTCCAACGAACGCAATCAAACAAAATACGTAAAGGCCCTTGATGATTTTTCAAGATCTACATATTTCTAGATCTATCTGGCTTACTGCAACTCTAGATCAAAAAGTGTGAGAAACTTTGGATATATATGCATGCTACAGTATAAGACACAGGGCATCCTAGATGAGGCCCGTTTTCACCAATAACTTATTTAGCTAATCTCAACCGCAAGATCACCTTCTGCCCACTACCAACCCAAAACAGAAAACGGGAACGACCAATCAATGCTTGAGGCCAACTTTTAACCCCGTAAACCGTTTAATCAACCAATCAACAACCACGGTCATCTTTCAAGGTAAGTAATTGGCCAACGTGGTTCAATTGGATTTTTTTTATAACAATCTACAGTGGAAGAAGAAGAGTTTGTGGCTGAGATGATAGAGTTTTGAGCTGAGATGATAGAGTTTTGAGAGGGGAGGATTTTTTATTGTGTATTGTGTGAGAGGAGTGAGAGGAGGGTACTGCTCATATTGTGAGAGGGGAGATTCATATTGTCACACCCCACCATGGCGGAATATGGGGCGCGACGTATGGATATCATCACAACATGGCGTGTCTATAGAGATAACTATATGAAATAAGAAATTTCATAAAATGGTGACACAAAAGTCATGACAATATCTCATCAAATGCAGGTGTCTAGGTAAGTAGGTAAGAGTCCTACCTCTTACCCAAGACAAACAAATAACACAACAAATCAAACATATAGGTGCCAACAGTATCACCTATAAAACAAGCAAAAGAATCTAAGAAGGAACGGGGATCTCCTTCTAAATGCATATCCTACGCTCTCCAAATCCTAGCCACTTATGTTCTCAAGCTTAACCATAACATCACCTGAAAGAGACACTAAAACACGTCAACATAAAGTTGGTGAGAGTCATAGGTTTAGACTCCAACACAAGACAAGTCATAAGCTGTGAATACCATAAATCAATAAACATATGGACAATGCGCTACAATCATGTACTAACAACTAGCATTCAAGTTCAATCAATCATTACAATTCCAAGGCATCACGCCTTACCAACAACCACAATTTCCAAGGCATCACGCCTTACCAACAATCACAATTTCCAAGGCATCACGCCTTACCAAAAATCACAATTTCCAAGGCATCACGCCTTACCAACAATCACAATTTCCAAGGCATCACGCCTTACCAACAATCACAATTTCCAAGGCATCACGCCTTACCAACAATCACAATTTCCAAGGCATCACGCCTTATCATTAACCATAGGTCCCATAGGCGCCCATACACCTATGTACCTTTCCAATCCAGATCACACACAAACAAGAATCACATAGCAGTTAATCACATAAATGTACACACAAGTCCATCTCAAACCTTAAACATTCACAACATTAATTTAGAAAATAATTCAACACAGTGTCTCTTCCATCCCATCTGGAAGTCAAAAACAATATTAAACATGGGACTATGAAACTCACCTGATAGCTTCTTCATAAGTCCTCGCACTAGCAACAAGCTAACAAACCAAAAACACGAAATCAATACACGACCTATCACTAAGATGGCTCATCAACCTATGATGGACATCTAGTCTATTCCCATATAAAAACCTCATTGATAAGCTCTAACCATCCCATTAACCTTCCCTAACAAGTCCTTAACTTGATTAAGTTTAATAACTATCTCGTTCATATTTTACATAAAACAGTCCCAGTTTTTATGTCTCAAAACTTTAAGTCAAACGTCCACTTAAACATACCCATGGTTTCTGTAATTAGAATATCCATACCCTTACATATGTTGGCTAACACCTCCCACTTGACCTAACCTTAAAGCTACTGTTAAGCCCCCGATATACATATATCTACTTTTGTCATTCCAGATTTCTTGATTTTAAACGTACTAAAAGTTTGTTACCATTAAGGGGTCTTACCCTAAACCACAACCTTAGCCCAAGTGCAGATACTTACTACAATATATAAACCATCTCTCACGTTCGTGAGAAGATCCCAATGCACCCCTAGGAAAAAGTTCTACATAGACCATTTCTTTAGCATAGACTCAATCAACCAATCACAACCACCCATTTTTTTTCATCTAACAACAAAAATATATTTTTTAAAAATTCAATATCTCACAAACCGTTAACCGTTACGCAAAACGAAACATACCATCGTGACGAGAATTAAATCATCTTTCAAACGAGGGGCACATGTATATACTTTCGACAAACTTTTTTTTTGACTTTTTTTCTTAAGTCACGTCTGAGAGAATCATATATGATTCGTCACGAAACATATATGATTCGTCACGAAACATATATGATTTTCAGAAAATCATATATGATTCATATCACGAATCATATATGATTTTCTGAAGATCATATATGATTCGTGACGAATCATATATGATTCTTGACGAATCATATATGATTCGTGACGAATCATATATGATTCGTGACGAATCATATATGTTTCGTGACGAATCATATATGATTCGTGACGAATCATATATGATTCGTGACGAATCATATATGTTTCGTCACAAATCATATATGATTCTCTCATACGTGACTTAAGAAAAAAAGTCGAAAAAAAAGTTCGTCGAAAGTATATATATATGTGCCCCTCGATAGAAAGATGATTTAATTTTCGTTGTAATGGTGTATTTTTTGTCACTTGACGATTTACCGTCTATGAGTTATTTAATTTTTAAGAAAAAGGTGGAAAGTTAATTTGAATGAATGTGATTGGTTGATATGGTCTATGCTAAAAAGAAGGTCTATATTGATCTCAACTCTGAACCCCTAAGTACCCCAAACAACCCAAAATTTAAAAAGAAAACAGGCTGATTACAAAACTGTTTTGACCTCCGACTGTTATAACCTGTTTTTGACCCACTTCCCGACCTCCAATTTAGTTCTCGTTTCTTGCATTGGAAAGCCACTTCAAATATCTTTCTAGGGGTACTTGGATCGTAAAATAAGAGTTTATAGAACTCCCGATATGATCAAAACAATTGACACAAAATCTGCCCAGGTTTTAAAAACGGGTTTAACAAAATCAACCACATTAATTAACCCTAATCCCTCTAATTACAAGCCCTAATTTATTTAATCATTATGAACTCATTATTATAACATTAATTTACTGTTCTTAAATTAAACCCTAACCTAAATCCATCATAAGATGATTAAAGAAAACATTAAACAATTTAATTGAAAAGAGTATTAAAGATTTTACCTTAGAATTTTTTTGAAAGAAGAAAAATTAATGAAGAACCCTAAAACCACCATTTATGCCGACCAAACCTTGATCTCCAGGGATTTTATGAGTATTTTGATTAATAAAAAGACTTTATATACTTTCTTAACAAGTCCTTGACCCATGTACAAAAGCCCGGTTCCCTTTTTCCCTTTTTCCTCTTTTCTTTTCTTTTTTTCACATAACCGACCTATACCCATTTAATTTCGTTTTTTTCCTTTTTATTATTAATATTTGTATTAATAATATTACCTTAATTTTCCTTAATTTATTTCACCTCCTAAAGCCTCCAAAACCTCAAAACCGTAAAACTAGTCAAATTTACGCGTTTTACCGTAAAAGACATAAAATATACACTTTTAAAAAAAATCTCAAATTTTGAAATAAACTTTATAACTAAGTCCTAAATGACTTAAAACCATCTCAAAAAATATCCATATGACCAATTTCCTCATCCGAGACCTCTAAACGCTAAACTGTAAATCGTAAAAATACGATTTTCTATAATACATATACGTATACGTAAAACCACCAAATAACACCATCTCACTTCATAGTCACTACCACGTGAACTCATGAACATGAAATCATCACACATCGTTTCACTCACAAGGTACCCCGTACCGGAAACGATATCCAAACCACAATCTATACACACCAATAAGCACATAAACACGTAAAGACACGTAACTAGCACAAAATAAAACTAAGTGACGAACCTCAAAACCAGGGTTGTCACATCACTTCCTCCTAATAGAAATCTCGCCCCGATATTTACTCCTTAGGATCAACACACAACCAACAAGTCACACGAGGATACTTGTTCTAAACGAACTTCCCTCATTTCCACGTGAACTTTAGTTCAAGTTTCAAAATACCACATATACAAACCAAAAATAATTAAACTCATTGCCAAACTCTTGACCTCACAGTCAATAAATCTCACAGATGACTCTTTGATAAAACAAAGACTCTTATTAACACAAGTCCCGAATAACCGTACATGCAAAATGCATTCTCAAACAACCTTTACCAATCTCAATACATGAAATGTATCATGTATACAACTCATTTCCCCCAGGTAATTCTATGCTCATAAGCTAATGGTCCGATCTTTCCAAAGATCATAAATGGACCTACAAAACTCTACATCAACTCTTCCATTTTACCAAATCATACCACCCGTTACTATGGGTGAAACTCCCTACATAACTTTGTCACTAAATCTAGTGGTTTCCTCCTTTTCTACATAGCATCCCTTGTTGCTCTCATTCTGTCCACAAACACCATTACCACATTAGTAGCCTCTTTTACCAATTCTAGTTCACAATGGGGACAACTCACCCTATCCTTTCATATCGTGCCTCAAATGGCATTTATCGACTTCTAGTACGATAACTATCATTATATGAAAACTCAGCCATCGCTAACGAGTTTCCGAACTACCTCTCAATCAATGACCCATGTCCAATTATGTTCATCAACTCCCTTCAGTCCGTATCCCAAACTACTTAAAAATTCCAATTTCCTTACAAAGTGACCTATGACGGTCTTTCACATATCCATTAATTCTTCCAACTTCCCAACAACTCCAAACCAACTCATAATTTGCCTCACTCTCTTTCAAAGATTTGAGTAGATCAAGATGTCATCGATGCTCCCGATGACAACTTGTTTATACCCGTTCATGCACACTCGGTTCATTGACTCCGTGAAAACCGCTAGTGCTTTGGCGAAGCCAAATGCATAACCGTAAACCCAAGGCGTTCATACAACATCCTTAGCAGTTTCAATTACGTCATCATTGCATCCTCTCTCAGCGGCAATACGAATGAATTTTTACCTCGTTCTACTCGCGAAAATCTACACGTATTCTGTAAGGCCAATACTTCCTCTTATCAGACCACTCAACCGCTTCCACATCACATTTACTACCAGGCAACTCAACCTTTATCCGGCATTCCTTGCAATTTCTAACAGCTCTTGTTTTTAAATCACTCCATCAACGATTTGCCTTGGAAAGGCACTAACTACAACTCCTCTCACCTCCCCTACTTGCTCTATTTATGGTTATACCTCACAGTAATAGGCAAAACTACTAAATTTTAGGAAATTTTTGGAAAACTTACATGCCCTACGAACAGTCATAAATACCTTTGAGGTATTATATCCCCTTTCAACACTCTCTATGGCGCGTTACTTGTGCTAGTATCCCACAAATCTCTATTCATCTCCTTAGTACTCCTAAGAGACCTCATGACCACACTAGTTCGTCTACGAACTTCTTTCCTCCCCACTAAGGGTATTCCGACCGTTCTCTCATGGTCACCTACTTAAGCGTGTAGGCGCGACCAAGTCTTTCATATGACTACCTCAACGCTCCCGAACAATACGAAACCAAAACTACATCCTGAATCCACCAGATACAATCAACGAATCAAACCAACAGATAACTAACGACATTTCACGTGCACCAGTTAAAACAAGTCAAAAACCATGAGACTCAAAAGAAAACTCAAACCCAAAACGTGTATCAATTCAAAATGACTCATCACAACGAAAAATAATCCAAGAAACACCCAATGGCAACCAAACGTATTACGCCCCGTGACATATTATTTAAACCGTGCAAAAGATCGACTTTTCCAAAAGAATTTATATCTTATCTTTTTTACTTATTATTACCTCCCACATCTATGTGACTCAAACAATCTACAAACAACCCTCTTGACAAACTCAAAACTCAACTCAAAAACTAGGTATCTCGTGCATCCCAAATTATAAAAAATAAACTACTATTCAAACTCAACCTTTAACACGACACTTGTACAATAATTTCGACCAGGATACTGACCTCCCATGACTATACATTCTGAATATTTGAAAAGTACGTTCCGAGTAAATAATTTTAGTCTTTTGAATCATCCAAAAAGCTCTAAAAACGAACAAGTTATGACCAAAACAATTTTATACTAGTTGTTTTAAAATTAAAGAATAAACTTAGTGATTAATGCAATCCTTTTAAATGAAAGATATAATTGTATGTGTAACCTTCATAAACTCAATTTAACCTCGTATTAATAATTATAAATGACGTGAATCGGTTAAACCCAATTATATAAACTATGTAAGTAGAAAGAAATTTTACTTCGCTTTATTTTAAAGAAAGTCTTTTAGAATTTGAAATAAATAAGTGTTGATTAAAAAAATATCTTATGTTGCACCTTGTTTCAAACACGACTCCAACACCTTACCCTTATTTTACCGAATACAACCAATTATCTAACCCTATAATAGATTTCCAAGTCCCCCTTTTTCTCAATATATACCGACCAAAAGAAATGTAAGACCCAACACAAAAGATTCCATTATCTCAAAAGAAATCCCAAGTTATTTCAATAGGCTTGAAACCAAAAACACCATTTTAAAACGTACACGTGAAATACGAAACTCAAAGAATACGCTACAAGACACACTTCAAAAGACTCAAAACGTCGTTGGAACTCCATTAAACTCCAGCACCATAAAACACGAACAAACACAAGGTACGTTCAAGTTATAATAACTGGTGAACGACCATATACCATAACTTAACACATAGTAGTATACATACATCCGCATATATATACCTATTAAATCTCCCAAAACATACTCGTTATCATACACGTAAGTCAATCAATCGCTTTATACACTCGTTTTCCATACGAGTAATCACCATCTCACCGTGCCACAACAAGGCATAAAGCCCAACTTCAAAACCAAACCATATCGTGTGACCCCAAAATCACACAACACCACTATAATCCCAAAACATATAACACACTAATAAAAATTGCCATATCGTAGGCAGCCGTTACATAAACCCATATATTATACGTATACCCAATATCTACATCTCACCATATACAAGCATGTACTAATCCTCTTTCATGCAATCATACTTGAGAACCCATTGAAGTTGTGGTACTTGTATAACTATGTTGGCCACCATACTTATACAATTACCCTTTCCCGAATGCACTCCCTCCTATGATGACACTTATAAGAATCAATACAACATATAACACATAAATCCATCTACTCACATAAGCTCATAACCACATAACCAAATAGGTCCAAAACCCCATCTATTAAAATAACATAGTAAAACTCTTGGAATACCGAAATCGATAGTCTAGCTAAAACAACATAGACTAAATCCAAAACGAAAACATAATCAGTTATAAGTCATGTCGCCCGTAAGAGTGGAAACAACTTAAAACCCTTCCTATCCACCTACTCCTAGTAACTCGAACAACCACACGATTCTTAGGGAACATGACTTAAACATCAAAAGAAAAATAACATACCTCAGGTATGTAAAATAACTCGATAAAAGATAGAAACTACCTTGTACTAAATTATGTACTATAATGTACAATTTAAGCAAAATACCACAGTGACTAGCGTGGACGATTATGGTTCAACCCGCACTAGTCACAAACCCGAAAAGAAAATAACATGTGACTAAGTATGAACATACTACGGTTCAATCCATACTAGTCAAAACATCGCAATAAATAACATCCAAACACATCAATTAATATAAAATGCACACGTACTCCTATGACGCCTATATGCAGGGTCCCTTAAGCTATAGACTAGGTTACGCGACTAGGAAACCTATCTCTATAACCATTGGCTCAGATACCATTCTGTCACACCCCACCATGGCGGAATATGGGGCGCGACGTATGGATATCATCACAACATGGCGTGTCTATAGAGATAACTATATGAAATAAGAAATGTCATAAAATGGTGACACAAAAGTCATGACAATATCTCATCAAATGCAGGTGTCTAGGTAAGTAGGTAACAGTCCTACCTCTTACCCAAGACAAACAAATAACACAACAAATCAAACATATAGGTGCCAACAGTATCACCTATAAAACAAGCAAAAGAATCTAAGAAGGAACGGGGATCTCCTTCTAAATGCATATCCTACGCTCTCCAAATCCTAGCCACTTATGTTCTCAAGCTTAACCATAACATCACCTGAAATAGACACTAAAACACGTCAACATAAAGTTGGTGAGAGTCATAGGTTTAGACTCCAACACAAGACAAGTCATAAGCTGTGAATACCATAAACCAGTAAACATATGGACAAGCGCTACAATCATGTACTAACAACTAGCATTCAAGTTCAATCAATCATTACAATTCCAAGGCATCACGCCTTACCAACAACCACAATTTCCAAGGCATCACGCCTTACCAACAATCACAATTTCCAAGGCATCACGCCTTACCAACAATCACAATTTCCAAGGCATCACGCCTTACCAACAATCACAATTTCCAAGGCATCACGCCTTACCAACAATCACAATTTCTAAGGCATCACGCCTTACCAACAATCACAATTTCCAAGGCATCACGCCTTATCATTAACCATAGGTCCCATAGGCGCCCATACACCTATGTACCTTTCCAGTCCAGATCACACACAAACAAGAATCACATAGCAGTTAATCACATAAATGTACACACAAGTCCATCTCAAACCTTAAACATTCACATCATTAATTTAGAAAATAATTCAACACAGTGTCTCTTAAATCCCATATGGAAGTCAAAAACAATAGTAAACATGGGACTATGAAACTCACCTGATAGCTTCTTCACAAGTCCTCGCACTAGCAACAAGCTAACAAACCAAAAACACGAAATCAATACACGAACCTATCACTAAGATGGCTCATCAACCTATGATGGACATCTAGTCTATTCCCATATAAAAACCTCATTGATAAGCTCTAACCATCCCAAATAAGTCTTTAACTTGATTAAGTTTAATAACTATCCCGTTCATATTTTACACAAAACAGTCCCAGTTTTTATGTCTCAAAACTTTAAGTCAAACTTCCACTTAAAAATACCCATGGTTTCTGTAAATAGAATATCCATACCCTTACATATGTTGGCTAACACCTCCCACTTGATCTAACCTTAAAGCTACTGTTAAGCCCCCGATATACATATATGTACTTTTGTCATTCCAGATTTCCTGATTTTAAACGTACTAAAAGTTTGTTACCATTAAGGGGTCTTACCCTAAACCACAACCTTAGCCCAAGTGCAGATACTTACTACAATATATAAACCATCTCTCATGTTCGTTAGAAGATCCCAATGCACCCCTAAGTACCCAAACAACCCAAAACTTAAAAAGAAAAAAGCTGATTACAAAACTGTTTTGACCTCCGACTGTTATAACCTGTTTTTGACCCACTTCCCGACCTTCAATTTAGTTCTCGTTTCTTTCATTGGAAAGCTACTTCAAATATCTTTCCAGGGGTACTTGGATCGTAAAATAAGAGTTTATAGAACTCCCGATATGATCAAACTAATTGACACAAAATCTGCCCAGTTTTTAAAAACGAGTTTAACAAAATCAACCACATTAATTTACCCTAATCCCTCTAATTACAAGCCCTAATTTATTTAATCATTATGAACTCATTATTATAACATTAATTTACTGTTCTTAAATTAAACCCTAACCTAAATCCATCATAAGATGATTAAAGAAAATATTAAACAATTTAATTGAAAAGAGTATTAAAGATTTTACCTTAGAATTTTTTTGAAAGAAGAAAAATTAATGAAGAACCCTAAAACCACCATTTATGCCGACCAAACCTTGATCTCCAGGGATTTTATGAGTGTTTTGATTAATAAAAAGACTTTATATACTTTCTTAACAAGTCTTTGGCCCATGTACAAAAGCCCGGTTCCTTTTTTCCCTTTTTCCCCTTTTCTTTTCTTTTTTTCACATAACCGACCTATACCCATTTAATTTCGTTTTTTTTCCTTTTTATTATTAATATTTGTATTAATAATATTACCTTAATTTTCCTTAATTTATTTCAGCTCCTAAAGCCTCCAAAACCTCAAAACCGTAAAACTAGTCAAATTTACGCGTTTTACCGTAAAAGACGTAAAATATACACTTTTAAAAAAAATCTCAAATTTTGAAATAAACTTTATAACTAAGTCCTAAATGACTTAAAACCATCCCGAAAAATATCCATATGACCAATTTCCTCATCCGAGACCTCTAAACGCTAAACCGTAAATCGTAAAAATACGATTTTCTATAATACATATACGTATACGTAAAACCACCAAATAACACCATCTCACTTCATAGTCACTACCATGTGAACTCATGAACATGAAATCATCACACATCGTTTCACTCACAAGGTACCCCGTACCGGAAACGATATCCAAACCACAATCTATACACACCAATAAGCACATAAACACGTAAAGACACGTAACTAGCACACAATAAAACTAAGTGACGAACCTCAAAACCAGGGTTGTCACACATATTGTGAGAGGGGAGATTTTTTTGTTGTGTATTGTGTGAGAGGAGGGTACTGTTCATTGGGAAACTAACTTCCCCTATTTTATTAAGGATATAATGTGCTGCTTGTCAAAAAGGAAAACAACATAGAGCCTTTTGTAAGACCAAGACTGTAAATACTGTGACAAAACCTTTGCATCTCTTGCATATGGATTTATTTGGTCCAGAGTCTATAAGAAGCATTAGCCATAAGACCTTTTGTCTAGTCATAACTGATGATTATATTAGATTCAGTTGGGTTTTCTTTTTAGCCCTTAAAAGTGAAACAAGTGAATTACTAAAGGATTTTATCACTTTAGTTGAAAAGCAGTTCACTAAACAGGTTTTAATCATTAGGACTGATAATGGAACAGAATTTAAGAATGCTGATTTTGATGAATTTTGTAGGTCTAAAGGAATTAAGAGGCAATTTAGTAATCCTAGAACTCCTCAACAGAATGGAGTAGCTGAAAGGAAGAATATGACATTAATTGAGGCTGCTAGAACTATGTTGGCTGATTCACTTTAGCCAAATACCTTTTGGGATGAAGCAATCAATACTGCATGTTATGTGTTAAATAGAGTCTTAGTAACTAAGCCTCAAAACAAAACACCTTATGAACTTTTGACTAATGTAAAGCCTAACATAAGTCATTTAAAACCTTTTGGGTATCATGTGTCCATACTAAATACTCTTGATTACTTGGGAAAGTTTGATGGAAAGTCTGATCCAGGATATCTTGTAGGGTATTCATTGCAAAGTAAAGCATATAGGGTTTACAATTTGGCAACTAAGAAAGTTAAAGAAAATGCTCATGTCAATTTCTTAGAAAATAAACCCAATGTTCCTGGAATAGGTTATGCTTGGATGTTTGATTTAGATTATCTAACTAACTCCATGGATTACTACTCTTTGCAAAAAGATTGTCAAACTAACAATGCAGGAGAGGAGTCAAGTGCAATTAATGCAGGTACTCAAGAAGATGTTTCTTCATCAGATGAAGATGTTCACATCTATGTGCTAAACATGCCTACTGTTACTCCCATGTCTGCAACTCCCAAGAAGCAAACCATGCTATCAAATGATGATCAAGCCTCCCAAAAGCTTCAGAGGCTTCAAGATCAAGAAAAGAATGCTACATCTGCTAATAAGCATTCAGGAGAAGAATCTTTTGAGTCACAACACTCAGAAGTACATACTATACCTAGCGGTACTTCATCTGCAAGTACTGCTAAGTCAAAATCTGCTAGATCTGCTGACTCACTAGAAGAGATTTTGCAAGCATTGGACGATGAAGACTTATATGCCAGTCCAGCTGAAGGAATCTTCTCCAAAGCTTCCTTTGATGAGCTAGGTGCAGTAACTGATTTCAACAATTTGGAAACTGAAATTCCAGTCAGTTCTATTCCCACTCATAAAGTCAACAACAACCATCCCGTTACTCAGATTATTGGTGATCCAAAATCTGCTGTACAAACCAGAAGACAACTGCAAACCAATATTGAAACTCATGTACTAGTGAGTTATGTCAAACAACAGCAGAGAACAAATCATAAAGATACTCAGCATTGTTTGTTTGCTTGTTTCTTATCTCAAGTAGAGCCCAAAAATATCTCTCAGGCTCTTGATGAAGAAATTTGGGTGGATGCCATGCAAGAAGAATTAACACAATTTGAGCTACAAATGGTTTGGATTCTTTTGGATCTTCCCTCAGGAAAAAGAGTAATTGGTACAAGATGGGTCTTAAGGAACAAGAAGGATGAAAGAGGGGTTGTTGTGAGGAACAAGGCAAGACTTGTTGCTCAAGGCTACAGACAGGAAGAAGGGATAGACTATGATGAGGTTTTTGCACCAGTGGCAAGGATAGAATCCATTAGGTTATTTTTGGCCTTTGCATCATATATGGGATTTATAGTCTATCAAATGGATGTGAAAAGTGCCTTTCTATATGGTACTATTTCAGAGGAGGTATATGTATCACAACCTCCAGTTTTTGTAGATCCTAAATTCCCCAATAGAGTCTACAAAGTTATCAAAGCACTTTATGGTCTGCATCAAGCTCCAAGAGCCTGGTATGCAACTTTATCCAACTTTCTGCTAGAACATGGATATAGGAGAGGAACCATTGACAAAACTCTATTCATCAAGAAAAATTCCAAAGACATCATTCTAGTTCAAGTCTATGTTGATGACATCATTTTTTGTTCTACCAAGAAGACATTGTGTGAAGAGTTTGAAGCTTTGATGAAAGGAAGATTTCAAATGAGTTCTATGGGAGAACTAACTTTCTTTTTTGGGACTACAAGTCAAAAAAAGGAAAGATGGAATATTTATCAGCCAAGATAAATATGTTGCTGAAATCTTAAAGAAATTTTCATGTATGGATACAAGGAGTACAAGCACACCTTTTGAAGCCAAGAAATCTTTATCAAAAGATGAACATGGAGAGGATGTTGACATTCATCTCTATAGGTCAATGATTAGTTCATTGATGTATCTTACTGCTTCAAAACCAGATATAATGTTTGCTGTGTGTGCATGCTCAAGATTCCAAGTTCATCCAAAGGTGTCACATCTATATGCTGTGAAGAAGATTTTTAAATATCTTAAAAGTCAACCTAATTTAGGATTATGGTATCCTAGAGACTCCACCTTTGAATTGGAAGCTTACTCAGATAGTGACTATACTGGAGCAAATCATGATAGGAAATCCACAACAGGAGGTTCTCAATTCCTAGACAGAAGACTCATATCATGGCAGTGTAAGAAGCAAACCATTGTTGCTACTTCTACAACTGAAGCTGAATATGTAGCTGCTGCTCATTGTTGTGAACAAGTACTTTGGATTCAAAATCAATTGTGGGACTATGGGTTCAATTTCATGAACATCAAGATTTACATTGATAATGAAAGTACTATATGCATTGTCAAGAATCTAGTATTTCACTCCAAGACTAAGCATATTGAAATAAGACATCACTTTATAAGAGATGCTTATGACAAAAAGCTTATTCAAGTCTTAAAGATTCATACAGACAACAATGTAGCTGATTTGTTGACCAAGGCATTTGATGCAAAGAGATTCGAATTCCTGGTGACACACATTGGTATGCTCAACCAATAACATGCTGCATATGTTGAGGGGAGGTAATAGCTGTACAAGTTTTATATAAATTTTATTGTATAATCTATGCTTTATGTTTTTGATGTTATTGCAGGTTTATAGAAAAAGATAAAAGAGGTTACATGTCTAGTGGAAAGCATGAACTGGTCAAAATTGTGAGGTACCGTTGTCACTCTAAGTACCGCTAGTACAAAACCAAGTACCGCTTATGTTCCATGTACCGCAACATGTCCGTTGTACCGTTAAGGGTCTCTTTTGTAAATTTGGCGGTTTGTTCGCGCTTGGCTTTGTTATTTACTTAAATACATACCCCAATTACACAATTGATTCACCTAATCTTTTATTTTTCTCTCTTGATTCTATAACCCTCTCTCTAATCTTTCGATCATCAAAAATACTAATGGCTGCCTTACAAGTAATCTCTAAGCATAAATTAGTTGCGAATCTTGCTACGAATGATGACTCACTTGGTTTCCATGAGATGCTTGGTTTCCTTTCTCGAAGTCATATTCGCTTCGCACTCACTGTAAGTCCAGTTGTCTCTATACCCATTGTTGAACAATTTTGGGATACTGCTGTTTTAGGTACTCGTTTTGATCAACCTTGCATTAAGGCTAAGGTAAATCAAAGGAATATATATGTCACTGAGGTACTACTAAGAGCAAGTTTGAGACTTAATGATGAAAATGGACTTAGTATGCTTCATAATACAGAGATTCATGATGGCCTTGCAGCCATGGGCTATGGGGGTGGTAGGGAAAGTCTTACTTTCTTTAAAGCATTATTTTCACCTCAATGGAAATTGCTTTTTTATGCTATTATTCACTGTTTAAGTTCAAAAAGTACATCTTTTGATCAAATACCTGCTACATTGGCATCTGCTGGTATTTGTCTAGCAAATAACAGGGTTTTTAATTTTTTAAAATTAATTTTTGAAGGCATGACTAGGAATTTGGAAGGGACTAAGAAGTTTTTAATGTATCCTAGATTCATTCAGGCTTTAGTTAGTGACCAGATACCTAACCTACCAGCATTAACAGATACATGGGATGTTCCTTCATTCACAAAGAGAACTTTCTCTTTCTTGACCAAACAAGGCAATGCCTTTTCAGGAACTGTAACACCATTGTTTGCTCATATGTTAGCCCAACCTGCCAATCAAGAAGGCTAGGAACCTAGCAATGCTAGTGCTTCTCAGCAAACTCCTTCTCACCAGAGCTCCCACTCTCTAGAAGATTCACAACCTTCTTCTCACAATGTTGGTATTCCACCAAACACTGAGGACATGATTTACACACTTGCTGCTTCTATTGCTGCTAGTGGTTCACCACAAGCACAAGCACCAGAGGTGGTGGATGTTGCAAATTTAACTGCTTTGTGTACAAGTTTGTCCCAACAGGTACAGGTATTGCAGAAAGATAAGCTTGTTCAAGACAAGAAAATTGCTGAATTGGAAGCTAGCCTACTCAAGTTAAGTAACAAAGTGTCATCTTGGATGAGGCAATATAGATCTGTTCAAACATCGGCAATCAGGAAGCAAAGGTTCAGGAACCTCAAAAAAAGGCAACTGAATGCAACCAAACAGGGGAGGAATATTGAAGAATAGGGAATGATTAATGAGAACAACCACCTTCTTCTGATAATCAAACAAGGATCTCTGGAAATGACATCAACTTTGAATTGGATGAAGATGTCATGGGGACTTTTAAAGATGGAACTGGTTTAGAGACTGGTGTGGATGAACCATCAAACATGGAGATTCAACAGCAAGACCCACAACCTACTCCAGAGGAACCACAAGTTCAAGAACAAGTTCAAGAAAAGTTGGTAAATCAACCAGAGGAGCCACAAGTTGCAGAAACATTGGCAACTCAGCCAGAACCATTAGTTCAATCACCACCTCAAGCTAATTGGAGTGCTTTCTATGAGAAGTTGGAGGAAATTTCTAATCAGTTTCCTGATCCATCACCACAAAGCAATAAGTCAGAGAATACTGAAGAAATGCAAGTTGATATGATGGCTTCTATGGAAGATAAAGCATCTGGGGAAACACAAGTGATTGAAGAAACAAGTGTGTCAAATACTGGTGAAGTCAACTTTGTTGA